>OX637280.1:4246760-5446760 GCA_951799465.1 Leptophobia aripa
TTTGCTTTTAGTTTGATCTTGTCAGTCAAACTTTCTATATCACATTCACAATAGCTTATTTGAGTAACAAACAAAATCGAACTCGATTATACGATTGCATTATGCATGAGACACATCCGTCTCAGACGAAGATGACATATGGTAAATAACAGAAAAGGGAAAAAAAAACTTTTTAGCCCGCATAACATAACAGTGACTTTCAAATTATTTGTTTGTCCAGCCATAAGGCGAAGGCAAGTGAGTGAAATAACACAGCCGGTAATTGTAGCAATAATGTCTTAAGCATTAGGTAAAAATAACAAAAAATGGTAAAAAAAAATTGAGAACAAAGAGATTCTAGATATTACCTCTTACTGTAAAAATGGGCAGTACATAGCACAGCTCTTGTTTTAAGGTACCATAAATGTCTGCTTACATAAAAAACGTATCAAATTTCCAATATAACTATAAATAATGCATGAAGGCAATATATGATTGTGACATATTTAAAAACCTTAATTATTTAATAGTTAGTTAATATTAAAACATTTGTTATTAAAATAAATATCCATTTATGGTGTTGACTTATCAGAGCGAGAAGCGCTTTATTGAATATTTTGGGGGTTGCCTGGAATAGACCGCTTAATACCGCCTGTTGCGCTTATATAAGATATACATATGTAAGTACTAGTGTTTATTAAAATTATATACTTCTACTACTTTTGTAAAACAAAGTGTAAATATATATTTTTAGAAAGTTTAATTTAATACAGCTTGCAAAAGAGCCTTGTTCACGCTTATGACTAGTCTAAGCTAGTATATATATCTTGTACGTTCCACATTAGGCGTACGTGGCCTAATCGATTCTCATGTTTAAAAAAAGCGATACTCTTTTATTACGACGATAAACAAAGATTAATTTATTGATAAATGCGTAAAGGCTATAAACGCACATTTATTGACTCACGTACGTCATTAAAGTTATAATAGTTATATAAATTACAGTTTATAGGAGTGCATTACTTTTTATACATACATCTTGCATATATAAAATAAGAAACAGATTATACATATAAATGTCGATTATAATGAAAAAAAAACTACAGATCAGTTACGAAAAACAAATAAACTATATAAAGCAAGGTTTTAGCAATGATTTTCGCTAATTAACCTTTTCTTTTTTGCCAAACATTCTTATAGGATAAAAAGATATTGGAGTCCCTTAAAGTCAAGACTCAAGACTAATAAGTATGTCAGTGTCAAATGTCAGGTTGACGTGACAGTTGACATTACCTATCGAAACGTCGCTAATAGTAACGGCAGCAATCTTGTACGACACCAATCTCTCTGTGTTCTTGTTGGTTTGTTGTTCTTGTAGAGCTCTATTGTGACAATCAGCCAAGTACTTAATTAAGCAAAACACATTTATTTCTACTTCTACTCCCACACCACCACCTAAAAAGCATAACAAAATGACTTCCGGTGAAGACCTTCGAGGCCCACTTATTTATCAAGTAATTTAAGTCTAGCATAGTTTATAAATATAAATATGTAACTTAAGCAATGCTCACCCACAAACAACAGACTCTTTTAAGGAGAATACACTCTGTTATTGTATTCTATTATCTTTCACGAAGCAATTAACACGCGCACAAATTCTAAAAACGGGTTTTTGTGTTAAACGTCTTACTAGATTCGTGGTATCAATAATCTTACTGCTTACACTTGACATATTGGTGAAATACGTAAAATCCATCTTTTTTTTAACATTAATAATAACAAAACATTATGTAAATATATGTATCGTATCACATAAATTACTACGTTTATGAATAAATCGATTATAATAGAGAAATTTCCTCATTCTATACATTATAAACTTTATCTATAAATAACTTGAATGCACTCAGGGATAATCTGGAATAATCATTTGCTAACCCAAACTATAAATTGAACCGTAGCTAAAATACAAATTGGAATGGATAATTACATTCGAAGCACCAATGGCCTCAAAATCTTAGATAATCCCTCGCCACCCCAAAATGTATTGTCAACCCAACACATGGTTAAAGTTTCAAAACGTCACAGACTAAATTTGTAACCTACAAGCTGTGCTTTCTATTGGAATGTACTCGGGCTGTATGAAAGGAAATTTAATATTCTGTGGTCCGAATTTTCGCCGGCCACTCGGAGTTCTTCAAAAGAGGTCCACTATCACGTAATTAAGGAGCCGGTCCCAATGTTAAGCAGACCGTGAGGGAACAGTTGCTTGGAATAGTTGGGACGTAATATTGAGTAGGAAGAAATAAGTTTTTAACTTAACGGCATAAAGTTTATTATCGAATGCCGTTAGGTGTACTGAAAATAGGGATAATGGTGGTGCCATATAAATTACTACTTTTGTTGCCACTTAATATGTTCTTACAGAAAATTACTTAAAACCATTTCGGAAATTAAGTTAGACCTAAATTAAAGCGACTATTATTTTTAATGATTTAGAGTTATAGGATCACTCAATAATCTGAAAGACACTTTTAAGTAATTTGAGATGCAGTTCCTGACATTTCTTTTATTTTATATGATTCCTAATAAGTGTGTTTAATTTAATTTAATTTAATTTAATTTAATTTAATTTAATTTAATTTAATTTAATTTAATTTAATTTAATTTAATTTAATTTAATTTAATTTAATTTAATTTAATTTAATTTAATTTAATTTAATTTAATTTAATTTAATTTAATTTAATTTAATTTAATTTAATTTAATTTAATTTAATTTAATTTAATTTAATTTAATTTAATTTAATTTAATTTAATTTAATTTAATTTAATTTAATTTAATTTAATTTAATTTAATTTAATTTAATTTAATTTAATTTAATTTAATTTAATTTAATTTAATTTAATTTAATTTAATTTAATTTAATTTAATTTAATTTAATTTAATTTAATTTAATTTAATTTAATTTAATTTAATTTAATTTAATTTAATTTAATTTAATTTAATTTAATTTAATTTAATTTAATTTAATTTAATTTAATTTAATTTAATTTAATTTAATTTAATTTAATTTAATTTAATTTAATTTAATTTAATTTAATTTAATTTAATTTAATTTAATTTAATTTAATTTAATTTAATTTAATTTAATTTAATTTAATTTAATTTAATTTAATTTAATTTAATTTAATTTAATTTAATTTAATTTAATTTAATTTAATTTAATTTAATTTAATTTAATTTAATTTAATTTAATTTAATTTAATTTAATTTAATTTAATTTAATTTAATTTAATTTAATTTAATTTAATTTAATTTAATTTAATTTAATTTAATTTAATTTAATTTAATTTAATTTAATTTAATTTAATTTAATTTAATTTAATTTAATTTAATTTAATTTAATTTAATTTAATTTAATTTAATTTAATTTAATTTAATTTAATTTAATTTAATTTAATTTAATTTAATTTAATTTAATTTAATTTAATTTAATTTAATTTAATTTAATTTAATTTAATTTAATTTAATTTAATTTAATTTAATTTAATTTAATTTAATTTAATTTAATTTAATTTAATTTAATTTAATTTAATTTAATTTAATTTAATTTAATTTAATTTAATTTAATTTAATTTAATTTAATTTAATTTAATTTAATTTAATTTAATTTAATTTAATTTAATTTAATTTAATTTAATTTAATTTAATTTAATTTAATTTAATTTAATTTAATTTAATTTAATTTAATTTAATTTAATTTAATTTAATTTAATTCATTAAATGTAATAAATCGGCATTTCATTAGTTTTCCCCACCAGTTATTTTTCTACTACACGAGAGATAATATGTATGGCAAAGCAACGTTTGCCGGTTCAGCTAGTACTATAAAATACTCAAAAATTGCTGTAACAGTGATTTCAATTTCGATTCTATATTACACCTGAACGCAGGCCTGGCACGAAAAAATGTCTTAATCAAGAAAGATATCATTAAATATTTTAAACGTATATTGCAATAAGTCGAAAATTGAATTCAACTATTACTGGAAATCTTTTAATTGCCATAGTAAAAGCTTAATTTTAAAATGATATGCAACTATAAGACTTCTGTATATCTGTGCTCAGTGCAATAAACGTATCAATTACTAACGCCACAGGATAATTTCCAAGTAAATAAGATCATTAATTTATCATGCCATAAAACAGTGTTCGCCCGTTTCCATGTCAAGTGCGTTTTGATAAATGCTTACTGCATTTAAATGTGTTGGCGTATGGCGCGCAATTAAAATGTTCAGGCAGATTGTAAATTGTCTTCTAACTGTCGTAGGCACAGTATAAAAATATAAAACATATAAAAAGAAGGTCGATAAAAAAAACATAACACGTAGTGTATTTATTTTTTCACAATTCATAAATTTAATTTAAAGGCTTAGCTAATCAAGATTACATATTAAATATAAAACAGCATCTTTTTTTCATATTTTTAGTTACTGAATATAACGTTAAAAATCATTAACGATTTTTTTATCTTTTCTACATATTAGCGATGATCTGCGTATGTCAAGAAAGTGCATCTAGCCCAAATCTAAAACTATCGACAAACCAACTTATTCTTATAGCTATACTTAGTCTGGCCATAAATACTGTTACTATTCAAAAAAAGAAAATATTACGTTTGAATTTGGAATCTGTCATTTTTATATGATTGCTTGATGTGTTTTCTTATTTTCACGCCATTATATTGTTAAATATTTTGTTATATTAAAATGGAGTGGGGTGATAAAGAGAACCGAATCGCTGTGATTGCCTTACATAAAGTAGGTATGGAGAAAAGTGCAATTTTTAAAACCCTCCACCCGCTTGGTATTAGTCAAATGTTTGTTTACCGGGCTATTGATAGGTACAATGATACCTCCTCTGTTTGTGACAGAAAAAGATCTGGCCGTCCACGTACCGTTCGTGTGAAAAAGGTGATTAAAGCAGTTAGGGAAAGAATTCGAAGAAATCCTGTCCGTAAGCAAAAGATTTTATCTCGGGAGATGAAGATAGCTCCTAGAACCATGTCGCGTATATTAAAAGATGACTTAGGACTTGCAGCCTATAAGAGACGTACTGGTCACTTCTTAACTGATAATTTAAAGAAGAATAGGGTGGTAAAATCCAAACAACTACTTAAGCGGTACGCAAAGGGAGGTCACAAAAAAATTTTGTTTACGGATGAGAAAATTTTTACAATTGAGCAGTATTTTAATAAACAAAATGACCGTATTTATGCTGGAAGCTCTAAAGAAGCTTCGCAATTAGTAAACAGAGTACAACGTGGGCATTATCCCACTTCAGTGATGGTTTGGTGGGGTGTTAGCTATGAAGGGGTGACTGAGCCATATTTTTGTGAAAAAGGTATTAAAACGTCGGCACAAGTTTATCAAAATACCATTCTTGAGACGGTAGTTAAGCCTTTAACTAACACCATGTTCAATAACAAAGAATGGTGCTTTCAACAAGACTCGGCACCGGGTCATAGAGCTCGATCCACCCAATCTTGGTTGAAAACTAACGTTCCGGAGTTTATCAGCACTGAAAACTGGCCGTCGTCAAGTCCTAAATCCATTGGATTATGATTTATGGTCAGTTTTAGAGAGTAAGGCTTGCTCTAAACGCCATGATAATTTGGAGTCCCTAAAACGATCCATTCGGTTGGCAGTGAAGAATTTTCCTCTAGAAAGAGTTCGTGCTGCTATTGATAACTGGCCTCAACGTTTAAAAGACTGTATTGCAGCCAATGGAGACCACTTCGAATAAACATTGTATATTTTTAATAGTTATATATTGATGTATTAAACTAACTCACTATGAAAGGAATAAATGTTACGTATAAAAAAAAAATCGTGCTTTTCTTTATAACAATATTTATGGCAAGACTAAGTATATCTTATTATTATATGAAACATTATATAAAGCTAAATGAAAATAAATAAAATTAGAGAGATTCCGCCTACTGTTAAAATTGTTCTCTGTTAGATAAAAATACTTAATACGTACGTGTAATTTTACAGTACTTGGAAACATGTGCACGATTAAACTACTCAAGCCAACAGAGATAGAAAAGTGGTAGATATTCATATGTTTGCTATATAACAATATTGTTTTTTATAATTGTATTCTGGTATTTCTGAACGTTATGTTGAATTACCAATATTGCGCAGTCCAACAGTTCAAGGATCGATAACCATACTACAACCATCATATTATAAATGCAAAAGTCTTTTTGCATTCACGCTAAAATTACAAAACATGACAAACATTTAAGAAAGACCATATTTATATTTCATACAATTTATTTTTCAATTTAATTTATTTTCAATTAAAAGCATTAGTAGCACTGCTCTAACAGATTTTCTGAGATCAAGTTGCAGTAGTTGGCTGAAAACAAAGGTATTTAAAAGCATAGAACTCTATAATATTTGTATAAAACCTACATATATATAAATAGATTTAAAATATACAATTTATAATATTAATATGTACAATTAAAATAATTTATATTGCCACAACTTACGACAAGTTTTTATTGTTTAGGTAATTCAAAACGACGATCAAGTAATTGTAGTCGTTAACTAACTGCCGAGGGCTGTCTAAGACTTGTCATTTAATAAATTGAAATCTGTCATTAAACAGAACTAACTAACTGAAACTAGACTAAACAAAAATGATCTGCTGCTGCAAAATTGCAATTGTCTTGGTTCATTTTTTGAACTGATTGATGTTAATCACAGCAGTAAGATAATTGTAAAAACGATACTAGAAAATAACTACCCACTGTGTTTCGTGTGCTTTTGAGGGCGCGCAGTAAACCCATGTAAACATAGTTTTAGTGACGTTCAAAATTGGTTGTTAACAATCGTAAACGAATAAAGTCTGATTCTCTGATTTGAGAAATGTCTACCATCAAAGCTCGTCGAGAACAAAATGAAAATGATATAAAACGTCTTGTTAGTCGATGAATGTGACAAGCGTTCGTTATTCGTTTGAGAAATCAATAAACACTTAATGGGCTGTTCAGTATTGTTTCAAGTGTCGATAATTCTTTAGGTCTGTGAATATAAATACGCATACATTTGTCTTGCGCCGGCGCCTGTATCTTATAATTCGAATTGTAACTCACACTGTACAGAGTGTTATGTGAAATTTTGTTTTTAGACTATACTAATCAATTAAGAAAAACTATTTGTTTTAATACATCGGCAAAGTTTTAATACATTGACGTTTAGAATGGGAACATATTCATCGTATATGGTGATTATTTTTAATTAATTTGGCATTAACTTTGGTTTTTGTTAAGTAGTTTAACAGTCACGTTAACTAACTGAATATCACTTTGAGTAACTAAATAACTGTAACTGTAAACTTTCATCAATACCAAAATTGAAATATCCCTTCGGGAGTCAAATTAATGTTTGTGGTTATTTCTTTGTACAACGATCCCTTATTTATGATTTAGTACACCCTATATAGCCATTTCGCACCAACTGCGCGCACGCAGTATGCAAATAGTTGATTTACAAGGAACAACATATCAACTGTAGTGGAGTTTTATGCCTGTCTATGTCGTTTGGATAAATAATAATGTCCATTCAGTGAGTTATGAGTCTGCGAATTTATCGTGAAATAATGACATGAATAATTTCATGTTTACTCTGATTTTACGCAGTCAGCCTCAGCTGCTCCTGTCACGTTCATTGTCATATTATAAATAATTTTAAATCGAAAGTCATTCTTGGCTCAAAGTCCTCCAGGGGGTCAAAGTCATCCCATCAGGTCGATTACCACCATCTCTTGCTATGTCCGTTGACTCTTATTTTCTGAACAATGCTAGTAGCAAGAGAGAAACGAATGATGACACTCATATTCGGCAGTAAGGATTATGGTGTCCAAGACTATGGACTACAAAGCCACAAGGACACTTGTGGGGAGTGCATATGAACTTCCAAAATGGTGCCAGTATTACCAGTATACCAGTGAAGGATAAGCTTTTAACCAATGACCGGCAGCCCACAGTATTATAAATTATTATTATTATGTTGACGGTCACCGACTTTTGGTTTTATAACCATACTATATTGTTATAAAGAGTGAGGGGTTTTAAAAAACTTTTAAAAAGCTGTTTAATTTATTGCAATGAACAAACTGTCTGCTGCAAATAATATTATTAAGATATATTTTATAAGAAGCGATTCATTAAGAAAGCCTAATTCGGTTTACACGGAAAAGCTCTTTGAATTTCAGAACTTTGAAATTAAAGCCAATGTTTTAATCAAATTAAAATTATCTTTTGTTTTTTTGCAATTTCAATATGAATCCATAGTTTCTATGTGATGATATATTTACGTCTTTATGTTTATATTGTTACATAGTAATATTAGGAGTTAATACAATATGCGTATTCCATAATAAATAATAATAGAAATACTGAGTGAGTGTCTATGGGCGGAGACATCACCTTTATGGCAGGCCTCCTGCTCGATTGCCCCCTTTTCTATAAAAAAACCACCCAAAACCTTACAATTCAACACGTATATATAAACAAGAATGTAGAAACAGAGGACAACAGACGGTCATAGCTAAAAATATCTTTTTGGTAACCAAAGAAGATGAATCTAGAATGATTCAAAATAATTGATTTTTGAATCATAAATAAATAAAGTTCATAAGGATTTCCCTTACATGTTTTAGTATTTATTTTATTCTCATTCAGTTATTCTACTCACTAAAACAAAACGTTTCTCGATTTTAGTCAAATTATTCAAATAACGCACATATAATCACGTACGTTATGAAAACCCCATATTCATACTAACACAAAGTTTTAATACCCAGCAATATTTATTAATAGCATTTCCAAAATTAGAACACAAAACTCACAAATATCACATATTTATGAGCTTAGAGAATAGAAACAGTCACACGACACACCTACAAAAGCTTTTGATTGATGGACTTAATTACTTTCTACTTATTATTTCTTCTTCTCATTACTGTTTTCTCTTTAATACTAATTATAAATAATTAGGATAAATTCGAAAAACAAAGAAGACATGTCTTTAAAATTACGATTATAATAAATGTACTAAACAATAGAAATGATTTTTATTATTACTTTATCAAGTAAAATGATTGTACGGATTGAATCAATAAGGGTGTGGTTTATGGTTCATTCGGAAACCAATCAGGCATGCGGTGTCACGTGCGACTAATGTAGGTAAGCTATTACGGGATTCTGTATTGTTTGAATTACTGGGGTACGAGGTCATATAGGACTAGATTGTATGGATAAATCACGTATTTTCGCAAAAAAAATTGCATTAGTCGTCTGGCCCCGCACGTTTTATAGGTGTTCAGTCTTAACGCGGATAGAATAGAATATATAGGAATAAATAGCAAATGGAAAGGAACAATCATTACCAAATTGGGAGAGGCAAGAAGGAAGCTAGAAGATTTTAAAAAAAAAATTTTAAGGAATTTTACCCCTGAGGGTAACTAATAGATACTTGGACAAATGGAATAAAAAAGACTGGACTTAGTATAATATAAAAAAAACAAATAGATAGATAGATCTAACTACTAAACTTTTTGAAACTAACAGTGCACAACGATAAACTTTAGTTTGTACTTTTGTTACAAATATATACGATTTATTAAAATAAATATTAAATATCCACTTCAAGTTAAATTACTTAAGTGACAAACTGTTCCTATTGTGTATTCATATGGTATCAAAAGTTTAAAGCGCTTGCATTAATACAGTAGACAGGAAGGAAGGTGAATAATGGATAATATTTCTTCTTTATTATTTAGGGGGACAAACGGGCCTGCGAGACCGCAGCTCAACGTGTGTGTTGCCGGTCCTTAAAAAGTACGCTCTTTTTAAATAACAGTGTACACTGTTTAATGTACCAGACTTACAACTGTGGTTATAACTCGAGCTTCACGATGATTAATTTGATGGTTGCAGCTAATTATTAATAATTGCTAATACACATTTGAAACTGTTAACCGATAATAACCTAACAAAGAAAAACATTTAGATACAATCTACAATAAGAGAATAGATAAAAGAAGGTGGCGACATCTATTTATTTACTCTTTGATCTCTGGAAAATATCAATTTGTTGATAATGAACAAATTCCGAACAAAACGGAGTTATTTAAATAATTTGTGTTGGACTAGTATTGTTTACCGAATAAGGGAATTAAATTAATAAATGGATATTCCATAGAATTTGTGTAGTTTTCTATTCGTATTCTGTTAACCAGTTAACATGCCATTCATACACAAAATTATATTATTATTTATTTATTTAACACTTTATCGCACTTAAACACTAGAAGCAAATGACATTAACAGATGTTAGAACATATAAGAGCAACGGGCGGCCTTAGCGCTAATAAGCGATCTCTTCCAGACAACCCACATTACTATGTAGTTAAAGAGGACAGTCAACCAAAAATCATTGGATATTTGATACTCATCTGCTGGTATATCATTTGTAACAGATATTGTTAAAACATTCTTATTATATAGATATATCGAATAAGTTCTGCAATAAACTGAAAAATTTTTGACACAAATCACTTTAAGTCGTAAAGCAAATTACCATAGTCCATCGTTACTTTAATGTCAATATTCAGGATTACTGAATTTTTGGGGTGCAGGAGGTAACCGTGTTATACTAGTGCACTAGGGGTCTATAGTAATGCATCGTCACGTTTCAATGAAAAAACTTTAACGACCACCCCTTAACAAAAAGATTATATATCATGGAAACTATAGGGGTTTAAAAATTGTATTAGATTTATCGTTAAATTATTAAACATTGGGTTTTTCTTTATTAATACTTTATATTTTTTTATCACAATTTAATAGAAATATAGCAGAGTGAGTTGTTAAGTTAAAAGAGTAGAGTTGAATTTTATTCAACCAACCTGGTTCGAATCTAGTGATATGATAGACATATACTGTTAGTGCAAGTAATAATCGTGAAGTATCAAATAGGAATTACTCATCATTTGATACGTTCGACGTACGGTCAGTGTTATTAAAGGTTTAGCAGCGTAGCCGCTAGAGGCGCTTATTCACCTGCAGCTGAATTTCATCTTCGGACATCTAGGCAGAATACGAAATTCCACCCGTATCACCTAGATGTCTGTCGTTCCACCACTGCGCGTTTCGTAAGACATTTATCACCACACACCACCACGTTATAGAACCAGCTGCCCGCCACGGTATTTCCGAACCATTACGACTTAGGGTCCTTCAAGACAAAAGCGTACCCCTCCCTTAAAGTCCGGCAACGCATTCTCGAGCACCCAGCCACGTAAGTGTCTATGGGCGGCGACTTCACCTTTATGGTGGGCCTCCTGCTCGTTTCCCACCTCTTCTATAAAAAAAAATTGAATTCCATACAAATTCATGTTTACCTCTAATTGTTAAAATAATAATTATTAATAATAATAATTTTATATATGATTGTTTGGTTTTTTTTTAAATTGTATACCTGTAATGCTGTGCATCCCTATAATTTATGCACATATAATGCCTTGTTTTTTTTTTTTGTAATTTTGTTCGGGTTATGTTTGAATGTGTGTTGTTGGTGTGCCTTATTAAATAAATAAATAAATAACCGAGTGCGTCTAATAACTTGCACCTATAAGGAGATGCGTTTCTTTGTGTAGTAATATTCTTATTAACGTCTAAACCAAAAGTCACTTATTTCAGAATTTCAATATTTATTGTCAGATACTAAAGTTATACAGTTGTACACTTACTTTACTAAGTATGTGAAGGGTGCGTTCTGTGATAAGGGATGTCCAATGATAATGAAAGCCCACCCCTGACCCGGTGACTCACTACTAACGACTCAATCGAATACCTAGTTATTGTCCCATAGACAATTACTGTCATTTTGAGTTATTCTTGGCCTCTTGGGGTTGTCGAATAAACAATGCGAGCCATTTTTATTTTTCTGATGTGTTCCGCTTATATTTATTGTTGGAGTCGTATTACGTCGACTCATTTGGCACAATGACGTAGTATCGCAACTCGGGTTCGATTCCCGATACGATAACTTACACATTTCTTGGGTATATGCTATAGGGTAGGGTTTTCTACTGTAGTTTATTGTAGGTAAAATGTAAACGACTTAAATAAAGAACGTTGTATTAAATATTAATTATTTATTTATTTATTTTACACTTTATCGCACTTAAACACTAGAAGCAAATGACATTAACAGATGTTAGTACATATAAGAGCAACGGGCGGCCTTATCGCTAATAAGCGATCTCTTCCAGACAACCAACACGATAAAAGAATACTTAAAATATAATAAGACAGGTGCAAAGGGTGCGAATTATACAAAAAATAATAATAATAATACAGAAACAAAACACAACATACATTAAAATAAGATAAACCGAAAAATATGCTAATTTAAATCTAGAATTATAAATAATTATATTGTAGATAGGAAATGCTTACGAAGAAGTGATTTATAAAATGTATACTTATTATTATATGTATACTTAGAATATTAAGCAATAAGGTTTATTCTAATTTTAAATAACAAAACTATTTAAATTACCAACAATTTACATTAATAGTGATTACATTTTATTTATGTATGTACCATGTGAACTAAATGTCATATATCTAGGTATCAAATGTCATATAGTCAGGTAGTTAGCTCTGTATACATTAGGAAAAGATACTAATTGAGGATAAACAAAACTTTTGCATCGATTGTTTTATTGCATCATACAAGACGATTATAAACCAAATACGGATTGTTAAATTTTAATAGTTTCCATTAACATTCTCATTTTATTTTGTCAACCACATTCAAAACCGCTTTGGTTCAATACAAAACTTTTGATTTAAAAAAACGATTCAGCCTCTTAACCTAGATGTGAGAAATCAAAGCGTTATCTGGGTTAAACTATTACGAAATGCAAAAACTATTACTTTAAAACAAAAGAACGGGGTAAACGTTTAATATTCTTTTTGTTTGTAAATTCGAAATTGTGCAGCGCTTTCAAGTATTTCTACTTGACTTCGAAACAACACAAAACGGTAAGGAACAACTTCTCTAACAATCTGGTGAGGAAAATATCGTTTATACAAAGGAAATCGTGCATTTTCATATAAAAGGCAATATTTTTATATTTCCATTTGAGAGGCTGGATTCATCAGACTGTCTCAGTCTGCCACAATTCAATAAAGTCTTGCAATCCGGATTCTATTGTAGCTTCGGCTTAAGTGAGGAGCTTTTGTTATGCAATTAAGAAGCTCTATTCAGCTGGTATTGACAACTTCGACTCTATTACGTCAATTTACTAGTACAGGTACGAGGAAAAGGTTTTGTAATTATTTTAATTACATAATATTCTATATTTAATGCCTTAAACTAGAGAACATTTATGTTATTTCCGGAAAGAGAAAATTCGAATTTCAAATAGTGAAAATAATTGCTAGATACGTTGAATCGGGGTCACGTGACATTTTTGTGTTCGCCCATGCCTTTTAGCCATTTTTCATTGAACACCAGCCTCTCAATTATTTCCTTTGTGTGGAAACCTATTGGTTCTGAACTTCATTGATTAAAACCGAGTGTAAATGGCCGCTTCACTAGAGCCTTTGAAGTGAAACTTTTTCTTGCCGCCTGTTTGCCAGTGGCTGGCGGATGCATCGTATCCTATCACAAGTACGATATGAAAGAAAATGGATGGAAACTTAGTAGCGGTTTCGCAATATTTAAAGTATACAGCAACAGTGCATTGCAGTCTAATCCACGACTTACAAATTAATAATATTATGTTTAAAATTCACCATAACCCAGTTCGGTACAGGCTTTAGTTATCCAGATTTTTTGTGATTGGTCAATTTGTGATTGTTATGACGTAGCGTTATACAACCAAAGGTAAATGAAACACACAACCGTTTGTCTTTTGTTTCTTCCTGTCTACTTCCCTTTAGCGTCATACGTCAATTCGTATACAACTGTACTATTGTCACACTAAATTTTATATAAATATTTTTGTATCTTTACAAATTTAAACTTATCAATGCATTTTATTAAATATCATTCAATACCCTAATTAACCTATAGACCAATTCAATGAAAACCTAGTCGTGATGTTTTTAAAATTTATTTATTAAACCCCGGTTTAATGCAATAAATCAAATGTACTTAGAATTGAACTCAAGACTCGAGACAATAACTGGTAACTGTTCGGGACATGCATTCATCCGATTGCTCAATAGAGGGTTTAAACTTTTAACACTATGAATAAGACAGATATTTATTATACGCTTCTCGTATAGTCTAAGAGATGGCTCTCTATATCACCAAGATTTAATTTCAAATGTAAACCCACTGTTTCCATTTATTTAACTCCTTATTTGTTATGTAGTCCTTATTTATAATTGTACAGTATACAGTAGTACAGCACGACTGTCTGTAGTAGAAAAAAAACCGAAAAATATCTTTACAAGAATATGAACCACATATTTGCATTTTTCATTCCTTTTAAACATAATTGTTTCCATAGAGAACCCATCAATTCTCTCACTTTATATATTATTGTACTGTGTGTAGATGTGATACAAACAAAATTCTACATTCTTAACTCTTACACTATAACTCCCCAACGCAAAGCAATTGTGCGACGTGTTAGCTTTTTTGTGCACCCTACCACCAGTGCCCCTAAATTTCTTGATAACTTCATTGCAAACTGCATTTGGATGGCTTTGAACAGAAAATGACTTGCAAATCCCATTTGCTTTTTTTTATTACAGTTTTTAAAATTCGAATTCAAAACACAGACTACAAACTAAGACAGACATATAGCAAGGAGGTCACATTTGCGACATATCAATCCTTTAATTGTTTATACGTTATTCCTTTTTTAAATGTTTAGTTTGTCTTGTACCTTATATTAAACGCCTTGCTGGCTTTCTATAACTAATTAAAATGTGATAGGTCAGTTAATTGGGCCTTCTAAAAAATAACGAACCTCTAAAGGCCGGCAAGTGAACTGACTGAGTCCATATTAACTAAATAATAAAAAATAAAATCAAGTAGTCTTTCAGTATTTTTCCAATGTATATGAAAAATCTTATGTTAAAGGCATAAAGCCGTCCACTAGTGAACATATGCAAGTCGGATGCACTACACTCCCCAGAGCCTAATTTTCCTGACCCGGCCCTCCGAAAGCTTAAATTGACCCTTCACTTTTCCTTTAGTCGTTAGTGACAAGAATTGCTATAGGAAAACTCGAAATTAAATGGGAAATACGCCTTGTGTATATTTTCGTGAGATACAATAAATAGTTCATCATTAAGTCAGTTTATTTAATTTTAATGTATGATGTTTTTTTGAATATTAAATGAACATACAGTGTTCATTAACTTCATGTAACATCACTCGATTTTAAGTCAATTCATCTCTAAAGCGTCGAAATCAATTGGCATTGGTTGGTTTAGCTTGTATTCCATACAATGATTTTTCTTCGACCAGCACGCTATATAACGCCATAAAATGCACAGTCCCTTCATTGTCGTTATATAGAGTTTACATTGTACCTTTTCAAAACATATATCTATACTTATAAAAATGTAATTAGTCCGTACAATCCTTAAAAAGAAAGAAATATCTGCAACGTTCTGTGTACAAGTAAGTACTGAACCCTAAAAAAAAAGTTTAAAAAAATCCTGTTTTGTTTGCTCGCGTATCAATTGGAAACTACTGAACCGATTTTTTCACTGTTATTCACAAACAGATTAAGTTTAGTCCGGAGAGGAACGGGCTATAATTTTAAAATAATTTTCTCTTTTCAAAGTGATTTTCTAACATACACATCACAATAGTTGTTGTTAGTATATACTCATCTGAATTGTACCCATTTTTTTTTTTTCAAAAAAAGTACTAATACAGTAGAAAGACTGGCATAGACATTATAATATTAGTATAATCTGAAATTCGCGAGTACCCCAAAGGCAAACCCTAAGGCGCAATTCAAAGCGAAGTGCGAATGCGTAATGTCTGTCCTTGACAGCAGATTTTAATCTACCACCTTAAATTTAGAGCGGTCTTTATTGCCAGTGAAATCCTTTTTAATCCCAACGACATCCCTCTTATTTGCTGCACATGTTTTTCGCATTTATAAATGAGCTGGGGTTCTATCTATTTAGTTGCCCTTTCGTTACTTAAGCTTTGGATTTAAGAGGTATGACATATTTTATCGAGTTCTGAATATAAGAAACTTTAGATATTTTTTGTTAATTTCTATTTGAATCTCTGAATGCTGTATTTGGTATTTAGATACAACTTTGCGTTAGTATTTAAAATTATAAACCAAATACATAATATGCCAGATCTATGTCCCGAATTCTTAACAGGAAAAAAAATAACTTTATTAATGAAGATTCTTACATTTATGAATAGTCTAAAATATATTTTTAAAAATTGACCCCACATAAACATTTACTGGCAGTTCTAAGGCGTAGAACGGAAGAGAAGAACTCGCATCACACTCTCCACCGCTTCTTTAAATCGCATAGTATGAATGTTTGTAAAGAGCTGCTACCATTACACCATGCTCCAGCGAAATATGAAAAAAAATGAGCATGCATCATCTATAGTTAATTTTTATTTTCGTTTAAAACACACAAAAATACTTATCAAAATTATTAATTACCACAGACAATTTAAACCATAAATAATACAAACAAGGATGCTTTCATTCGTTTAGCGCTTTAACGTTTAAATATAGTTCCCACCCTTTTGTATTGTAATTGACTTTAATAGCGTATAATTGGTGTGAAGTATTGACACGTCATAACAACCGTTTGACGTTTAATTGCTGTCAATAATCCATTTAGCGTCGAATTTTAACCTAACACTGTTTAATCAACTTAAAACAGAGGATTACAATACAGTATGGACGCCCGTGAATCTTTTGGGACATATGATTTAGCTAGATGGGACTTAGATGTTTCTATTTATTTATGTTATCTGTTCATAGACAAGCCGTCTGTGTTTTTAAGTGAACACTGTTTTCCTTACGCTGTTTGAAACAAGCGAAACGCACAGAAAGAAAAATCGTTTATATCACTTTGCCAACTAACCAATTATATTATATTATATTATATTATATTATATTATATTATATTATATTATATTATATTATATTATATTATATTATATTATATTATATTATATTATATTATATTATATTATATTATATTATATTATATTATATTATATTATATTATATTATATTATATTATATTATATTATATTATATTATATTATATTATATTATATTATATTATATTATATTATATTATATTATATTATATTATACTAGCTTTCCGCCCGCGGCTTCGCCCACGTGTAATTTGGTTAAGTATATAGCGATTTTTAATGATCTCGAAAGGGCTTTCTTTCACTTCCATATTTACTTTAAATAAATACATTATTATTACAAGAGCACACCCAACATATATATTAATCACTCAATTGTTGACCGTAAAGAAAATCGAACCCGGGAACCTCTGTTTGGCACCCCGACATGGTGACATTTCAAGAGTCGAGTTTAACAGTATTAATAACGTATTATTTTTAATGTTTGAATAAGTACCAATACTTGATGTTAGCATTCACCCAATAATTAATCATTGTGAATGAATGTGGGACCATAAATAAACCGATTACAAACATCTATATAACTCTATTTGTTGGCTGATATTACAATCGAAGAATAATAATAGTAGTCATAGTGAAAATATCTTTATTCTGTAACAAATACGACCTGTTTGGAACGTCTTAAATGTTTGTGAATGAAATAAATTTTACATAAATAATATCCCATAAGCTCATATAACACTCGCCAGAGTACGAATTACTTTAATATGTTTTTTAACGGACAACAATGTTATTTGAGGACGTGTTTTGTATCTTTTTGTCTCTCGCTAGATTCCCTTTGCTATAGAGCACTAGAGAAAGTTCGAGTAGATTGAATTAGAACCTTTAAGCAGAAATAAATATAGTGTGGTTCTGACTATAGCGCGCCAATGCTACTCAGAACAAAAAACAGGTTTATTAAAAAAAAATCAAAAAGTCGCAAGTTTATATACACCAGAGAAAATAAATTATTTGTGAAACTTGCATTCGTAGATTAAAATTCATACACAAATTAACTTCTTGAATAACAGACACTTTCTCATTCTTTAGATATGTATTATTTTCAAACAGGCTTAAAATTAAAAACAACATTGAAAATACGCAAGTTTAAATACCACTTCCTTTTGAGTAGTTAAAAAAAATAGGAAAATTATGAGTTTAAAGGGATGTAATAAATATATCCCACAATTACAATAGTGTGAAAACGGAAGTGTATCATTGCGGAAGTGGATATGAACCGTCTCTCTACTCTATGACAATTTATGTGTCGGTAAACAATGGTTTTACATTATTAGTTATAGCAATTAATAGTAGGGTCGAAGATACTTGTAAGCATTACTTCCATACATATATAAGATTTAGAGCATATTTTTTACTTAATTGCTGATATTAATTATCGAGTTGAGTACTAACGGGCCCTTATTTGGTCATCTGTACTAGACGTTAACGGTTTTTATAATAATATTCAGACTACATTTTTTGTAAAAAAAAATTACTTAGAAGAAGTTCAGTTAAGTTAATAAACTCAAACACAAAATATCTTTATTCAAGTAGGTCTTTATAAAGACACTTTTGAATCGTCAATCTTTACACTACCACCGGTTCGGAAAGCAGTCATCTACCGAGAAGAAAAGAAAAAAGTTTCTCAATAAAATGCATCCAATTAAATCATTCAATAAAGTCTAATGAAGTATATTAACATAAATACAATGTATGTATCCACTTATAAGTTACTAATATTAGACCACAAAGTCAGGCTTATATTGGGTAAAATCATTCTCGATTTTCTTTCGGTATGTGATGTTATTTGTTTGCTACCGGTCATAAACGATATCATCAGGCCAACTTTGTCGTGACGAACTTTTATTTTCCTAAAACAGGGCCTTCATTATATCGTATGGGCCATGCGTTTGTCTGAGTCTGTAATCTACACATGCCCAATGTATGGACAGGTCAAAATTAAGAGTCAAATCTTATTCAGTAGGTACATAGAAATCGTCTGTAATCTAAATGACTACGCCGCATGGAAATTTATTTCTAAAATGATATTGTGATGTAGTTTATTCTTTAAATTTCTAAATTATACACGCTCCGGGATATACATTCAGATGGGATGTATAATTCAATTATTTAACAATATCGAATATCTAAGGTCTATCTCAATAACAGTAAAATTAACATAAACTCTCGATTTGTCGCAGTTCGGTCTCGTATCATGCAGACCCTTATATGATATTCACTTTATAGCTTTTTGCTACGTGATGTCACTTAAATCAATTGTTGGAACACACTATACCCTTGGCCCTGGATTCAACTTCGTTGAAAAAAAAGTTCTGGCTTCTGGACTGACTACGACAGTTATGGGAGTTTTCATTTGATTTCTTTCTTTTTTAAATCGTTCGATATGTAAATAATTCGTTTAAATGAATACAGTGTGTAAAACGAGCTGTCAAGTAGCAAATGGAAATAGAGGAAACAGAAACATCAGCGCAGACACATTTACTCGCGTGAGTCTGGCAATGCGGTGTTGACAGACTGATCGCCTGACGACAACCTATGCCCACAGGATTCGTTTTTGTTAATGGAGGAAACGGAAAAGTTTTTATTTTATGCATGGTAGATACTCTAATTTATACTACACATATTTACAAAAGAACGGACTTATTCCATAAACCAAAAACCGATCTTACTAACTAGTACAGAAATGACCTTTCTCCATATTTCTCTGTCTGAAGCTTTTAGTTCGCTCCAAGCCAGACCAATGTTATACAGTGATGAACATAGGACCGCAACATTCGCTGACAATAAGCATGCAATGCGGAACCTTAGCCCAACCGTGTGGGATACTAGAAAAAAGCAGATTAATGTTAATGTCTACGTATAAAACGTAATGAGGCACTTATTCCACTAAACTTCACTAAATTTAGTGGAATTCCACTGTTATGTAAGAATTCAGTTTCAAATAAAACGAAGTTGCAACAACAGGTTACAAAATAAATCGCAATAAACATTACTAGAGAGGTTTGGTAAATCTACGCAGACGTTTATCACTGCCATAAGTACGACTAACAAATTATCTAATTCTTACTTTTGTTAATGGAATTCAAGGTGTGAATAATTCAAAAAACCATAAAAACGGGTTATTAACGATTACAATTTCACCGTACTTAAAAGTGCAAAACAATTCTGAAATCCCTGAAAAACATCATGTTTTATACTATAAAAAATAATTATAATCTAATTAAATATAATGCAGTTCATGACGGCCCGCCAAACATTATAATGTTACTAATGGATTCATTTATCTACAACATTTTAAAGTAGTAAATATTCTTTTCATTCAATGCCACCCGTGTGAAAGCTCAACAGAGATGATGTTATTTTGACTGCACATTTCAACTGTCATAAAGGCGACAAAACACAAACCACTAATTTGCTGTGGCCATGTACCCGCATCTGTCCTCACATTGAAGCCACAGACGTTTTTATGGCAGACCTACCGCATTTCTCTATTTCAAGTATCGCGTTAAGCTAAAATATAAGAAAATGGGAACTGTTGTATAGCAAATTGACATATGATTTTTTCTTTATAATTATTAATAACACACACGTTTTAATACATTTTATTTTAATTAAAATTAGTATTTTTTTAATATTTAGAGGTTATAATAGCAGTATCCTACGTTGAGATAAAATTAATCTTAATACAAATCCTGAACCACGTATAACAATACGTATGATATGCATTGTTCATTTTCATTAAAACTTAATTTAAAAACATAGAAGCTTTGTATGCTTTTGTATTCTCATATACTTTATTTCTATATAGGTATATTAAATTAATAATAATGAAAAAGCTTAGTTTTTAAAGCTTAGTTTTCTTTTAAGCAAGATATATTGTCGATTTGTTCGTTATCAGCCTGTTCGTACGCTGGAAGCAGACAAGAAACTCCTCTTCTTTCTAACTACAATTGAAACAAGGTTAAGTTAGTATGAATGAATCGTTCGTAGGGTCCTTCAAGTCAAAAGCGTACCACACCCTGAAAGGCCGGCAACGCACTTACGAGCTCCCAGTCACGTGAGTGTCTATGAGCGGCGACTTCACCTTACCCCGGCCCGGCGGGCCTCATGCTCGTTTGCCCCATCTTCTATAAAAAAATCAATAATCTGACATTTTGCTAAACAATTTCTTTAAAGGCTTACGCCTTACATAATCCGGACGTCAATTGAAATTTAGTTATTTTGTTTACAGCGGTCACTTGTGTCAATAATTTTCTTATATCTAGGGTACCTAAATAAACCGGTCTAAGGAGAACTAGAAAAGATCATTTACTTGCCTAAAGACAATACAATAAATGATCGCTGACATTTGTCAATATCAAAGGCTCTAAACGCGACAATAAAAATACGACAAAATATTGTACCTAAGAAAATATTAAGGAATAAAATATTGCGTCATTATCACGTAATAATCGTGATAAATTGCTCCAACATCCCTCTCCATTGAACTCATTAACAATTCGCAAGCCTCAAAGCGTTCGTAGAAAAAATATTTTTCAACTCTTTGCAAAATAACTTGATCTTTAAAATGTGTTATAAAAAATACAGACACAATTTTACCCACATAATCGTCATACTCACAGTCGTAAATTAAGACATAAAGCTTAATCGTACTAAAGTTACAATCCAGAAATAGTTGTAGAAATGCCGTTAAACTTAGTCCCATCAGCCGTTTACATTACGATCGAAGAACTTCATTGTCTTCATAAAACTAGTGATCTTAAACATAGTTCTAAAATGTCTAAGATTCTATATTATATTATCTATCTGGTACCAGAAAAACGTCTATTTCTGGACTTTTATTCCAACAATATTATTTTAACTCGCAATAATATAAAACTGTAATAAACCCATTATCAAGTATAAATACGACCAAAGGCGTAATATTTTATCCCTCGTCCTATTTAAGCAAAGATATATCGACCCAGCTCATGACTGTCCACTTAATCATAAAAAGTAATGTTCCACTACGCTGTGTCACGTAGATAAAGTTTATTTGGGAACAGTTATTCACGTAATGTATTATCCTCAAATTCGTGGAAATTTACGCACGTTTTGTTATTTAGACTAATTATTACAAAAGTTAACAAATCATACATGCAATTTGTGATATTTATTTTTATTAACGAAACTGTATTACGATATAAATAAAATAAATAAACAATTTAAATATTCTAAACGTTAGGATACATTCTGCGCAAGTTATACTAATATCAGAAAAATGTAATCAATTTAAAATATTGAACGAAAAATATAATTTAATATGACTCTTAAGTGTTTCCTATGTGTTTTATTACAACATAAATGTATAGTATTTGTTTATAATTATATTTTGAGTGGGAGTGCCATGCTGTTACTTAGAGTTTCAGCCGAATGGGCCGGCACGGCCGGAGAAATACCACTCTGTCACAGAAAACCGGGGTAAAGTGATACAATTGGAGTTTGTTCATTTTGTACTCGCGTTTCGTTCGGTGAGTGAGATCTTCCGGTGCCCATCCTTTCCCCTTCCCTCGTGCTCTTCCCCTACCCCTCCATTTCCCAATTTTCCTTTAAAAGCCGGCAACGCACTCACGAGCTAAACATATATATATATATATATATATATATGTTTATATATTATTATTTATATAATGTAGAATATATATATATATTCTACTTATATAAATTAAGGTTTACAGGTAAAAAATATGTATGCGATATTTGTGTATAGTGTTCACTTTATTTTTAAATTATCGGTGTAGTAAAACTATTTTAGTTTTTATTAATAATAATAAAATCAGATGATCGTGTGTAAAATATATATGTATGCATCTGCTTACATCAAAATATCAAAAAACGTTCATCCAGAGATCAGAAAATGAGTATTCGTAATACATATGCAAAGAAGGGGTCGGATGAGATGGGTGGATAATGTTTGAGCCGCGTTCACACTTAAAGGCTATTATTAGTTTGTTCCACTCTGATCGAACAAAAACACCTTGGAATTATTGAAAGCTTAACAGCTTAACTTTAACAAATTTAACACATTTATAAACTTGTGTCAAATATATATTTGTTTTGCTAGTTTTTCCATGGCATATTAAAGAAGTTTCCATTACCTGATTATGAATGTTAAGATGTCATTGAATTCTCAATTGATTTGTTTCCGAAGTATTTCTTTACTGTATTCATTTGACAGAGTTAAGAATGATCCATCATAAGGAGTATGAGTGGTTGTTATGTAAATAAAGAAATGTAAATTGTTTATGAATGAATTAAATGTAAGGCGAGGACATGCCACATTGACCAATCTTTTAAAATTATTTTTTGTTTTTTAGTTTAATTTGTCCATTTAAGTTTTAAACATATTAGTTGTTTTATTTTATGTTATTTTAAATAAGTAATAAATAATTATGTTTATTAGACATAGAAACATGTTTAATGTACAAAACATATATATTAATTGGGTGTTTTAAACTAATTAAATAAATATATGTATTGAGTAATAAATAAAGATAGTGCCAAGTGGAAAATATCACCACAGCCAAATATGGGGTTTGCACGAATATTGCTGACATATCACTAGCAATATAAAAGACATAGTACGTCGTATAATATCCACTCCTCTAATTTGAAAACTCTAGTTTTATTTGCTTTCTTTTTGGAAACATTTTTTTTCATAATAGTGCTCTTCAAAATCGAGTTTATTTTCACTAACTCAACAGTTAAATTATGATGTTATCAGACCGATTATTAACTAATTTACAAATAGCAAAGCTTTTATAAAAAGCGTTTTATAAAATATCTGATTATTATGATACTAGAAAAGTTTGGCAATGAAAATGCAAACATTGTATTAGGATCATCACCAGGACGAGTTTCTTTCTTGCTTGCTTGTTGACATTACTAAATAAATTAAAAAATAAAGAATTGACTTTAAAGTAAGTAGTTTTTTAAATATGTTAAAAACGCCTAAATATAACCAAAATATATATTACTTTAAAATCATACAGTTATCCAGTGTTAATCCACATTTATAAAAGTATACAAAACGACAGATGGAAATATTATTCAACAATACAATGGCTATTATAACATAATTTTTACAATTTCACATCGTTTATATCCAAACGCATTGTCCCCGTGAAATCTAACACGTCAACATTAAATACTATTGTGAATTAACAGAGGTGACTGCAAAGACATGCTACAAAGCCCCAGTATTAGAGGATTATGAACGTCCAATCAAATTTGACACGAAGGACCGATTCGACAACAATTAGTTTCCTTTTTGGGGTGTACAAATCTTATATTTGTATGGACAATATAAAATGTATAAATATTTCAGTCTTAGGTTTGAATTTTAAAGAAAGAAGTACTAGAAGTTCCGTAATTTATTGACACTTTTTTATCTGAAACTCAAACAATAGGAGTATTAATTAACTAAAAATATTTAACAAAAATAAATCAGTAGCTAACTTTACATAAAAGGGTCTTACGAATTAAACAAGGTTAGAACCTATATTCTAAGAGTTCCGTATTAATAATAATTAGAAGTCACAGTTTTTAGTTACTTCTTTTTATATATGTAATTTTAAATAATAGGGAACGAACGAACTAGGAGATAGGAGTACCATAAACCTTCATGCCGGGGTCTCGTGTATGCGTTTCCGGACTTTTAGTAAGCTCGCTTGATTTTACACTTAATTCCCATTGTGGCTTGAATTATTTCAAAATATGCATTCACCAAACATTTGCGAATGGGGTTTTATATATTACAGTTTATATACATATTTATTTTTTATTTTTTTATTTCTTAAACCTATACAGCTTATCACAAAAAGCTTACACAACAAAAATAGATCAAAAACAAAGCCATAACAAGGTCAAAACATACAATCGAAAATAGAATCCAAGAACAGAAAAAAATAATACAACAATAAAAAAAACACGAACAGAAAAAATAAATAAAAATATATATATACATATGAACAAGTGCAGTATATTATGTAAATATTACAATCCTATATAATAAATAAAGTATATTAAAAATTGGGAATCTACATTATATTTCAATAATTTTATCAGAATAATCTTAACGACTGGATAAACCAAATAGATCTTATAAACTTACAATTTTTTTTATATATATAGATGAGGGGGCAAACGAGCAGGAAGCACACCATAAAGGTGAAGTCACCGCCATAGACACTTATGTGGCTGGGAGCTCGTGAGTGCGTTGCCGGCCTTTTATAGATTTGTACGCCTTTCTTGAGGTATTTAAAAGTTTTATAATTCCCGTAATATATTTTAAGATTCCACTAAATTTAAAAAATAGAAGTGATTTATATACAACACTGCAATAATTTTCATTTAAATGTCGACCTACATTAAAGTAACGAATCGAATTACGTTTTGTTGGTTTCACAATTGAATTTTGTGCTAACAAAACTTATTTAAGCAGACAAGAGGTTCATAATTTGATTTTAACTCAATGATGTTGCTAACTCAATTTGATATAATGTGGTGAATTGGATAGATACAGGATGTACTATGGTTATATAGTTTTACACATAGTTCCGAGAATAACATATAAGTCTCGGTATATACAGTGAAATCTCTATATAACGATACTGAACGGAATGTGCATTTTATAGCGTTATATTTAGTCTGTTAAATGGAGAGAAAAAAAGTCATTGTAAGCCTTGTATTCCTTAAGGCAACCAAAGCCAATTGATTTCGACGCTTTAGACCGTTTGTCGTTATATCGAGTCACGTTACATGGAGTTTACACAATATATAGTAATAGTGGGTAGTATATACGGGGTCATGGGATATTTAATGGTAAGTTCCATACCATACCAGAATTCATATACATAACATCTTTAACGTTTTCTTTCAACCGAAATCCCTTATTAAAATATGTACTCTGATACATACATTAACACAGCATGTGGCAACAATAGAAGTGATTTAATCACCCTGTATCAAGCCCCATTCGACTGTAATTTGTAATAATTTTAATGTAGAAGTAATTGGGACGGGGGCACAGCGTGCTTGTAAGCAATAATTGCAGATTTATTTATTGACACTCGGCGGGAGATTTACACTCAAATAATAATAATAACTATTTATTGTTCTAGATAGATTCTAGATGTAAAAGAAAAATTTAAAATAAATTTTGTTCCAGACAAAGTATATTCAAGGTTTTCAAGCTTATATTTAGTTAAGTAGCGCATAAGATATATTCATATATTATTCTTCTACTACGTGGGAGTGAGAAGGGTCGAATCAAGTGATATGTGCAGACAATATCAGTTCAGTCATATGCATTTCTTATCATATCTATACTAATAATAAGACAGTAAAAATCGAAAATCTGTACATTAAATATTTTTCCAAAAAACTGAAAGGAGGCAATTAAAGAAGAGTCATAGAAACCAAAAAAACAATTTTTGGAATTCTTGTCTGTCTGTCTGTCTGTCTGTCTGTCTGTCTGTCTGTCTGTCTGGTACGTTATAACTTGAAAACTACTAAACGGATTTGAACGCGGTTTTCACAGTTGGATTACATATAATTGGGAGCGTTGTCAAAAGTTTATTTTGTCAAAATCGGTTAAGAGAAAAAGAAGTTATGGTCAATTGAAAATTTACTTCAACCACTGCTTCAAAATTTTTAAACACTTATATTGATTGATTAGTTATATATTGTTAAATATGTTCTAATATAAGTTAATCTTAATATTAAAACTTATGAGAGGTAAAATAACAAATAACGCAGTGCGCGCGGGCGCGGTTGAAGTGTTGAACAATGTGCTCGATAGATGGCGTTGATAAAGTTCGTCATCAACCTAGATTTATTTAATTTTTTTATTTCTCAAACCTATACAGCTTATCAAAAAAAGTTTACACAATAAAAATAGATTAAAAATAAAGCCAAAATAAGGTTAAAATATAGAACCGGAAATAGAATCTAAGGTCAGAATAAACAATAACAAAAAAAAACACGAACAGAAAAAAATAAATAAAAATATATATACACATGAACAAGTGGAACTATGTGTAGTACGAACATTTTAGTGTGTGAGTGTGTATCAGTTTGTGCAATGGTGTTGCTGTGTGAGTGAGTGTGCGAGGTTGAGTTTTAGTTTTTTTTAAAGAACTTCTACTTAGGCCAAATATATCCATCGCGGTATTAAGATGCTTCATTGTGTAATGACTACCATGCAGTTCAAACTTTCATTAACGTTTTACCCTATGATTATTTCAAACTAATAACCTTACAAGTACGTATGTCGTACTCATAACTTCGTAAGAATTTTCTTTTAACGCTGAGGAGTTTTACCTTCTATCATCAGCTCATCCACATAAGAAGATGACTATCAGAATATAAAATTGTCAGGAAAATAATTGCCTGTAAGTTAATTTTAAAGTTGCCTTCGATTTCCCTGAATCATCGGATCCTGACTACGGGACTAAAAAAATAGTCATTATCCCTCCTTTTTTATGTAATTAAAATACATCTTTGTAAAAAAGAAACGTTTTTCAACATTAGTCTATACGATGGCTAAGAAGCAACAAAGTTTTTATATGAACTTAAGCCGACTTAGAAACGCTTTATTAACTTATTACAAGAGACAGATGACAGATGACAGATGACAGATGACAGATGACAGCCGACATGAGACAAATGACAGAACGGATCTGAACGCGGTTTTCACAGTTGGATTACATATAATTGGGAGCGTTGTCAAAATCGGTTAAGAGAAAAAGAAGTTATGGTCAATTGAAAATTTACTTCAGGCACTGCTTCAAAATTTTTAAACACTTATATTGATTGATTAGTTATATATTGTTAAATATGTTCTAATATAAGTTAATCTTAATATTAAAACTTATGAGAGGTAACAAAAATAACAAATAACGCAGTGCGCACGGGCGCGGTGTTGTACAATGTGCTCCATAGATGGCGTTGCTAAAATTCGTCATCAACCTAGATTTATTTTATTTTTTTATTTCTTAAACCTAAAAAAGTTTACACAATAAAAATAAAGCCAAAATATGGTTAAACATAGAACCGGAAATATAATCTAAGATCAGAATAAACAATAACAAAAAAAAAACACGAACGTTTCATTAACGTTTTACCCTATGATTATTTTGAGTTAACACTACCCATACAAACAAGTAAAAGGAAACGAGTGAAAAGACGTTTGTCATTTGTCCGCATCCATTTTTCTACCTACATCCTTAATCTAATGAGGTTTACCTTTTATTATTCGGTCAAACTAATAACCTTACAAGTACGTATGTCGTACTCATAACTTCGTAAGAATTTTCTTTTAACGCTGAGGAGTTTTACCTTCTATCGTCAGCTCATCCACATAAGAAGATCACTATCAGAATATAAAATTTGCAGAAAAGTAATTGCCTGTAAGTTAATTTGAAATTTATCTCGATTTCCCTGAATCATCGGATCCTGTAAAGCTACATCATCCCTGAGTAACACATAATTTTATATAATTCCAATTGTAACAAGTTTTAGCCCGTGAAAGAAAGTCGAGATCATTAAGAAACGCTATATACTTAACCAAATCACACGTGGGCGAAGCCGCGGGCGGAAAGCTAGTCTAGAATAAGGAGTTGTTTCCATTGTTGCATGCGAGACGGCTTGGAAATTAGAGACAAGTGTTCCAAATTCTTAAATAAGTTAAAATCAGTACTTTATTCGTATTCTATAACTTACGACAATCACTGAAAGATATATCATATCATATCGCAGGCTCGTTTGATCCCCTTAATAGATACACACACACACACACTTATACACTTTTTGCGTACACAATAAATTTTAATAAAAACAATAAACTTGGACAATTTCAGTGCTGTCCTTGAAAAGAAACAAGAGAAGCGATGTCATTTATATCCTTATTGATAAAAAAACTGAGGTATATTATTATTTTTTTTATTGAAGAGGAGGCAAACGAGCTGGCGGGTCACTTCGAGTGATGTGCCAACCGCCGCCCATGGATACCTGCAACGCCAGGAGGTGAGAAGTGAGTTGCCGTCCTTTAAGGAAAACTAAAAGGAAAATTATAACTAAACACCTATCAAATTGAAAGAAAGCTTTGAGTAAACTGATTTAATTTATATAAATGGGTCATCGTCTTCTTATATATGCCAATAGATAAAATCTTTTTTCCTTGAATCAACTGTGTTACATAAGTAAGAATAATATATAATTATCATAGCTTTAGTAGAATTTCGAGAAAATATTGAGTATTCGCGATACAATGGAAACAATAATCATTCACAATAGGTTCGTTATATCTCGCCAGATTTACAACGACCGAACTGGCAAACACAGAACAATGCTGTTATCAGACTGGACGTGCCCACACTATCATTTATGGAGTTGGAATAATATTTCACACCAACGAAGAATTTGTACGAAAAACTATTGGAATAGCTTCAGGAATATATTTTAAGTTTTTTTCAACCAAGTTATTTAAAGTATACCGGATTCTTTCGTTTCGTAGAATATCGTCAAACGAGCAGGAGTTTCAACTGGACATCCGTCGCCCATGGGCACTTATATTGATCGGCCAAGGGAGTAACATTGACCGTTTACAGCCCACATCACAGTACTAATAATTTGGTAAATGGTCTCAAAAAATTGCTTAGTTTTCAGTTTTCGATTTTTGGTTTAGACATTTGAATTTTTTTAAGGCAACACATTTGAATGAAAACACACTTAAAATACTCCTTGAAATGATTTAATTACATAACGTAAAGTAAACATTGCAAAAAGATGCAATAGCTCCGAGATATATGCACCAACTTCTGGCGTTATTCCAGATCTGTCCGAGATTGCATTATACTTTAAGTTTCAATTTAGAGACGACACGCTTTCATTACAGTCACCGTATGAACCAGTGTCGATTTTTTACAAGACAATATTACACACACAACACAATACACACACACTTCACCATAAGAAGATGTCACACACACCAAATTTGGGCCACAGGAATTCATCAACAACATACAGATGTAATATAATTAAAATGCAGATGAGAAGTCGATTGCATTATGCAAAATTCAATGCAATGAAATTCTCCCGCTCTGTGTACTAGATCGTAGTATTCAATTAATTTTAATATAAGTTTTCCAGAGGAATAGGTACGCATACTTAGATTTATTGATGAAGTAGTAGGTTTTGCCCGCGACTTCGTCCACGTGGTTTTAATACAAAAAGAATTTTGAAAATGGGTTTATAAATGGCAGAGTGGTGAAACTACTACTAACTAACGCGATAAAAATGAAAGTTTAGTTTGTCTCTATATCAAATTTCACCGAAACCGGTTTAGTAGTTTAAGCATGAAAGCGTAATATACATACAGACTTGTATTCATAATATTAGTTTGGATATATGCTACTCAAAAGATTAAAAAAAAAATCGTCAATTCTATGTAAAAATTCAATTAATAAAAAAATAAAAATTAAGGTATTTTACATTACGTTTCATATGTTCACAGTTTCTGGGTAGCCATAGTAACCATTCATCCAAGAATATTATTTATATGGTACCGGACTATTATGAAAAAATATAATACATAATAATTTCAATACACACCCATTTGTAATCACTTCTTACCACCATTTTGGAACCAGCTACACCGTAGGTAGGCCTATATTTTTGGAATGATCAAAGTCAGTCTTATGAAATAATTGTACAGTGTACCCAAAAGTTTCCAAAGCTCGCACATCCACAACATAGAACAATGCATGCTACCAGCATTCTGAATTAGCTCATAACTCGACCACTAACAATAATATGTTGTCAAAAGAGCCAGTGTCAGTGATCCCAATGGAGGAGCAATAAGTAAATTAGTTTAATAGGGTTAACGTTATGGTTTTAATTTAATACTTGTTATATTGTCATTAATTAAATTATTATTGTCACAAAAATAAAGTTATGTTCAAAAACAATTGTGATAGTCTCAATACGAGAAATAAGGATAAGCTTGCTGTTCCCACTATTAGGCCATAAAGTTCGTACGCCTCCATAACAAAATCCCAAACAATTTGTTCACTTTGTCAGTAAATAAATTTTAAGAAGTAGTCAAACGAAAGCTTTTAGAAAAAGCATTTTATAAATTGTCAGATTATTTTGATGATGAAAAAGTTCGGTAATGAATTAGCTCCAGCTTAGCCTTGCCTCAAAAAGTTTATCATTTCCAAAAGAAAAAACAACCAAGCCGAGATTCTTGCCTGCTTCTTCTCAGCTTAGTCGCGTACGAACAGGCGTAGAATCACTTCGATTTAAGTCGATTCAAAATGGTTCTATGTACATGAATAAAGATATTTTGGCTGACTTTGACTATATTACCAAAAGGTTCTTCCTTCGTACAGTTCTTTAGCAGCTTACACTGCGTACACGGGATCGAACTCGGCACCCTCTGTTCGGTAGATGCTAAGGCACAACCGAGTCGATTTAAAGTTACATATTTAGTTCCAGTATAAGAAGGCTTTTAAATTTAGTTTATTATTGACGGTACTCTATAAATAAATCCTATATATCATTGTCTATCGCAAATAGAAAATCCAACAAGCGAACAATAAAAACAAAAGTCGGTCAAAACAAAATCGAAATTCTCGTCACGATCTTCATATCGACCGACCTAGTGTTGAGATACAGTAATGGGGTCTTATCTAGAAATGCGAAAATTAATTTGTTTTAATGCCTGATTTGTTTAGTGAATTTGTATCTCCTGCATGCAATTTTTGTATTGTGTGAATAATTTCTGTGTCAATACTAATTCATGAACATTTGATACTTAAAATAAATGCAATGCTCAAATTTTGTTTCTCATTTAAATGCCACAATAAACTGGAAATCACAACAATATTATGTATAATCTCTATGCTACGCGCGTAGGGAAACTTAATACCAATTATGAATATTCTAAGATAAGCCAATGGTTTGTCATTTAAATACAATGTAACTTTTTGAACTTTTCAGCGGGCAAATTTGAATATTAATTAGAGAAGATTACAAATTATAAAATTAAAACAAAATAGGGTTAACATGGAATATAAAAGTAAGCTGAAATATACAAGAATAAAACAATCACATGAAAATGACAAAGTAAGGTACTTCTAGTGAACGCGCATATAATGTATTAATATTCGAAAGAAAGTTTTGAAAGATCTCTTTCAGACGTTAATTAATTTTGATAACGACGTAAACAACGCAACGAAATTATACGAAAACAAATGATTAATTAAGCAACCCAGATTCGAGCATATTTGAAAGCTTTACAATTATTTGACAAGAACTTTGAAAATATGAGTTTCCTAATGACTCTGTTTTCAAAACTTAAATGCGTTTTTTTTTGTAATTTTGAAATTTTTATAGAATGTTACATTTCAAATGACGCAAGTTAAATTCATATGCTTGTGTTGTGCTAACATAAACTAACAACTAATTTTAATCTTGAGCATTTAATAGATGTGTCTACTGTTTTTATCTCCTGTAATTAAGAAGGCTTTTAAATAATTTTAGTTTTTAAAAAAAATAAGTATAACTGATTAAGCCTAAAACAAACACGCCGATATGCTTTTCTGGCCTTAAAATTCAATTTCTTCAGTGAAAAGGTAAATAAAGAAAACACTTTTTAATGGTTAATAATATAATTAATATATTTAAAAACAAAAGATTAGCAATCAAATTTTATTTACAGATTTTTGTAGCATCTATGAAAGTTTTCAACTAAGTCTACATATAAACATATCGCAATTATATTGCCGCGAGATATGAAGTTACGGGACACACACTTCAAACTTATGGAAAACATTTCTCAGAAACGAGAGAACTTTAAAAGCCTACTGCAACAATATTGTTATCTACCGTTTTTTTTAACCAGCAATCTACCGTAGTGCTCCGTTTGCTTTGCGATCTGAAAGCTTTGGAGTATTACAAAAGTTATGAGCAAAAAGGCTAGATATTGGAGCTTTGTCTTATATCTAAAAAGGAGGATATCTTTCGAACATTTCATTACTTGATGCAGCGAGAATATCGCTGACGGTGCGCTTTCATCTTTAAAATTCGAACATATTTTAGAGCGAAGACACAAAGGCTTGATTTTAGATTCTCTATTTTGATATTTATTTCCGTTTTTATATTCTTTAATTAAATGTTTTTGCATCTTTAGAATTGCTATTGTTCACCAAGTCGGTACCTACCAATTGATTAAAAATGTATGCGCCAAAGGCATGAATTTTCTAATGTAATAATTATTATACTAGGACAAGGTTATTAGGTACGTCTATTGACGATAGTGTGTACACATTTTCTCTTTTTGTCTATTCCAGAAAACGGCGTGACACTTAATTTTCTTTCAACCAAAACCTTTTCAAGGAAACCTTTTACCACCTATAGATAACAAAAAAGTTCTAAACGAAACTCTATACGCACGTAAATCATTTATTTATTTATACCTTGTTGCACAAAATAGTAGGGGTAAATAATTGTTAGTAGATATTAGTACTATAGTAATATGACAGCAACGGGCAGCCTTATCACTAAAGAGCGATATCTTCCAGAATATAATAATATATTCTGTATATAATATAATAATAGAATAGAGAATAAATCAGTTTTAAATTGTTGTGTGTGTTTTTATTATATTTTAATGAAAATTCATAATAAAAAAATATATATATCGTACTGTTCGAATATTGAACAATTTACGCAGTTTTGTAATTGCAAAACTGTCGCAGGTGCTAAAATCTGTGAAAATTGTCGCAAATTGTCTCCGTATAAATTAATTTAAATGATTGATCACTGCAATACGAGTCCGCAATCAATCATAGTGTCTATCGACCGCATCTTAACGTTTTAATTATTTTAAAACAATTGCGAATCGAGTACAATCTGCGAGCTGGATTCATTTGAAATAATGCGGTGGTTTATCTCAAATAAAGCCAGCTTATAGCATTTATTTGTTTTATTAAAACTGTCCCCAAACATCTCATGTGCTAAGTATATATACATAAAAACTTATAAGATAATTAAAACTACAAACAAAACAATTGTATGGAAACTAAATTATTAAATAATGGTCTGTGTTCCTTCCCTTGCGTCGGTAATGCTTTTAAAAGTTAATTTTCACAATTTTCAATTGTTCACAATAAAAAAAAACAAAAAGGTGAAAATTTAACTATACATATAAAAAATAAATCGGTATACGGTGAGTATTATAAGTTAGTCATGAGAAGAAGATATAATATACATAGATTATTGTAAGAAATACCAAAGAATTAAGATACAAAAACTGAGGTTTTATCAATATTCTATAGGTTTTACATGTTACATAAAAAAACTCAAGAGTCAAAGTCAAAGTTCAAACAAAAAAACAGACAATAATTTACGCCCGTGAATTCAATTCCATTTTCCGTTCTTTATTTTCCACTTCATAATTCATCGTTAAAAAGTTAACTGAAGTTTTTTTCCGAAAACACTGGCTTACGTTGATTAAAACATGTTTTTGGAATATCAAACTTTTCAGTCTTTCTAGCACAACGGTGTATTTGTTAAAATGATTCCTTCAGCGTCTCGGCATTTCTCCTGTATTTCATTAAACTTGTAATAACAAAGTAGAAAATTAAAAAAAGGTCTGCTATTAAATAAGACTACATGTAACATGAACGCGAACCACTAATTCCCATTCCTCCTTATAAGAAAACAAATATAAAAATATTGTATATTTTATTTCTAATTATTAAATAAACACAAAATATTCTTAATATTAACCTAACTAATATGAGTAACTTAAACTAAAACAGATTTTAAAAGTTTGGTCCCTGTGGTAGAGTACACACAATGCTGGCGGCATTTCCTCGCTGTATGTATATAAAAAAAAATTATAACACAAAACAGATGAATTAAATCTGCAATTTATTTGCAAATTGGAGATTTGGAAAGGGCAACTCTTAATTCCGTAACATTTGTTCTATGCGATTATACGGACCCCCTTCGGATTGAAATCACGTGATCCAGGCTTAGGAAAAGTTTTATTTCTATTGTGACGTGACGAACATACACACTGTCGTATTTAGGTTGTACTTACAAAATATTGTGTCAAATAGAGCCTATTAGGAACCTATATAAACATCAATTCAACGTTTTCAGCATTTAAAACAGATTAAAAAGCCTTTTCAATATTTATAAACACCATTCAGGCTTACGAATATTCATAGCTGCGGGCTTAAAATCCGTATTGACGTATTGTTATTTTTCATAATAGCAATAGCCATGAAAGTACAAGTCACAGTTTATTATGACCAAATATTTGCAACCGCCCACAGACCGCAAACATAATTCGAACAATGACAACCCCCACACAACACCATATCTCCCTGTTAAGAAACTGATCAGTAATTACTTCCCGTTCAATGGGAGACATAACTAAAACTTCATTATTTCACCCTATTCACAAATTGAGGGTAGCTTTCTAAAAATACGAATTATGAGGCGTCAGTCTACGGTTATATTAGGGTCTGTATTTGCATTGGCAAGTCTGTGCTTGGTCAAGTATTCTCTACTCCAGATTGGTGATCCTGACTTCGTGTAACTAAATAATCATTTAATTATTTAATTTAATTATGTTACATAATTTTATTTTTAATTGTAATAGGTCACTAGCCTCAACACTAGGATTCTCCTGTGTCGTGGAAAAATCAAAACTCATTGTAAACATGAGTGTTGCTGTTGGGAATTACGTCTTAAGGAATAAAGACCTTTTTTTCTTAAATTAAACTTTTTCTCTGTAAGTTTAGTGACAAAGTAGCTTATACAAACCAAAAAAACTGTCTTGTAAGAGAGAGGACTGTATATGTACAGCGACTTCAACTTTTTGGTGTGCCTCCTGTTCGATTGCTCCCTCTTTCATAAAAAAAAAATATCGAAAAACTCTCTGATGTCTCTAAATCAATTGGCTTTGGTTTGTTTACTTTTGTATTACTTACAATCAATATTAACTACCAATATAACGCCATAAAATGCACAGTCCCTTCAGTGTCGTTATATAGAATTTACACAGTATAAATAGGACCTATTTTATAATCACAATATAAAAGTCTAATTAAACATATTCTACTCTACTAATTGCTGTCGTAAAAGGTCCATTCATAAAATGGAAAGGATAAAACCTGCAGCTACCGGTAGAGCTCTCTAATTGTAATTTACCCCCGTTAATTAATCGTATGCAAACAGGGGTGGGGTTTTTATTGTGTTTTTGTGTCATTAGAACATACGTCTGACCCATATTTTAGTTTAAGTGACAGTTACAAATATTTCACTACAGAATGCCTTGTTGTAATTTCAAAGTTATTTTTAAATGTCTGTTCTGTTTTAGAATTAACTTAGTACCTTGGTTAAATATTATATCTATTTATTTATTGTGAGATCAAGTTGAAGAACTTAATATTACTTAACTTACTTTTGAAGCCTCTTTAACTCATTGAGATTTAATTGAGTCTTGATAGTATTACTAAGTATTTTTATATGACGTACGATGTATAAGAGTGAAGATACATATTACTTTTGTTCCTCATAATACCACTTATTTAGTTTTTTATGGTTTGAATTTCCAAAAAAAATTACATTATGTTTATATAAAAAGTGTTCGCAGTCGGTAGGATTCGAACCTACGCTCCCAGAGGGAATCTGATTTCTAGTCAGACGCCTTAACCGCTCGGCCACGACTGCTTTTCTGAACTGTTTGAAACATTTTATCATTCGATAAAGATTTGCAAAAATTATTTCCGCTTAGTTATATAAACATAGAAATTATGCACTTTTATTTAGCTTTGCATTACATTTTTTATAAACTTTTACCGAAAGCGCGTCCGACTTTTCAGTTTATTGAAGTTCGTTCTTCGAGGTGAGCTTCCGTTTTTTTTTATTACAGCGTAAAGTAAAAACAGAACAATAACAAACTATTAATATTTTTCTATAAATGATTTGCTTACAAGCTGGCAATTTATGAGCCTACTGGTAATTATTGCAATATAATATTAAATAAACTAGTAGAAATCTACCGGTTGTTTAAATAATTTAATAATATAGATAATAGAGAGTTAAAAATATCTTTAAATAATTAACTTTTTGAATTTGTTTTAGTTTTGTGTTTAGTTTTATTTTAAATTACTTATTTTAGTTAGGTTAATATTAAGAATATTTTGTGTTTATTTAAATAAATTCATATTTCTAAATTAAGTATTGTAATTAAAAATAAATTCATACATGTTCTTAACAGACTTAGCAGTATTCCTATTTCACCTCTTTTTAATTGATTCAATCACATAGGCCACTAATAGACGCATCGTTCGCTCCAATAGATTTCCCACAACAAATAATCGATCCTATTCGATCAGCCTTCTCACTATCATCTTTCAAATCACTTCTTCGTAAGCATTTCTTGTCTTCAATATAATTATTTGTAATTCTAGATTTAAATTAGCTTATTTTTCGGTTTTTCTTATGTTAATGTATGTTGTGTTTTGTTTAATTATTATTATTATTATTTTTTGTATACTTCGCACCCTTTGCACCTGTCTTATTATATTTTAAGTATTCTTTTATCGTGTGGGTTGTCTGTAGCAAAAAGGCCGCCCGTTGCTCTTATATGTTCTTACATCTGTTAATGTCATTTGCTCCTAGTGTTTAAGTGCGATAAAGTGTTAAATAAATAAATAAATAATTCAAAAAAGGGAATATTGTCTTGGAAAAAGTCTTCTAAAAGTTATTCTTTTAATATTTTATCTTTGTGCGTAGAGTGCGTAAAGTACGCGATCGCGCTGATATAACACTTTAACATCGATAGTATTTTTGTTATATAAACTCAATACATATGAGTTAAGTGAACAAGGATGTTTTGTGTTCGCACTATAAACAATTTGCGTATTGTAAATATTATTAGTGCTGTCAAATAAAGGATTTTTTTAATTCAAAATGCATTATTCAATATAATCACTCGTATATTGACATAATTAACAAAATATTTACAAATATACATAGCTACATTATATATAAGTCTTTTATGTACTTACATAAATAAATTATCTATAGCGTTTATACAATGTCTTATGAAAATGAAATACTAATTTCACATTATAATCTTTAAATTGTTATTCTAGACGTGCCATTTTTTATAAAATCATCGATATAATTTTTATGAATTTCTGTATGAAATAGAATTAAATATTATATTAGTTTTACTATACATTGAAATGAAAGATTTTCACACTTCACAAAACGGGTTTAATTCGATTATTTTATACCAACGATTAGGCTGTGACTAGCTGGCAATTAATAAAGTCTACTTCTTATGGGTACAAGCACAAAAATTCTTCACAGATGCTCTGCTCTTTTTGAATTTTTTAATAATATTCAACAATAATATTCTATAGTAGTGATTGGAATCGTAACAATATATTAAAAAAGTTAATCAACGTATCAATCAATAATCTGTGAAGATTTATTGTGCTTTGTGCATAGTTATTAATTGCTAACCATTCATCGCGACTAAATTGTTTTAAGTTTAAATTCAAATAATCGCGCTTTGAGCTCCGAATAACTTTTATTCCTATATATTTTTGAGTTGAAAAAATTTAGACCAAGAACTAAAGAATGAAACGGTTCAAACCAAACATGTCTTAATTAACTTTTACCAATAATCCAAAAACTTTAGTTCTTAATTAATACAATCTGATAAGACATCCTCTGAGTTACTCCGAATATAAAAGAAATACTTATTGGCACAATTTTGGCACTAAATGTACAGGGTGGATTTTTAACACCACAGTGGGAAAGATCTACAAAATTAGACTTTTCTACAATAGAGGTTAAGTATGTATACGCAATTTACAATAATATAATTACCGAGTAACAACTATATGAAAAAATTGTGGGCGTATATGGAACGAAAACAAATTATAAGAATATGAATACATTCGATCTATGAACTTAACGGATTTGTTAAGCAGCTTTTTCTTTTTACCCACGACGTTTTTTCCACCCTATATAATACAATAATTGTATTGTCTTGTACATACAGTAACTAATTGAGGCACATCAAATTTATTTACATAATATATCTAATATGGCAGTTACCAATCACACATTTTTGCTTGTGTTCATAATGGCGTAGGGGCAATTGCTTCGTTCTCGATATTTCTTGGTGTATACAAAGAAATCGGAATTATTACCCAATTATGCTTCCAAAGGACTAACATCCTGTATTGGTATCATATTTGAATGATATAGCTTTTACTGGATTCAATTATGAAAAACTCTAAAAATCAATGAATTTAGGTATTCACTATATATTTCTTGTCGTCATATTTGTATGTAGAAGAAAAATAGATGTTTAAAACGGTAACCACAATATAGATAAACAGAGATATGTATTATATGTGTTGTCATGATCTTTTCCGACTTATCTAAATTGGGTACCAATCGATTTTTTTTAATTTTATCCCGACATTTCACAATACATGGCCACACTAAAAGCATATCTTTCAAATTGTGTACATCGTATGTATAACTCGGTAACCATTGCGTATTCTTTCGTTATTACAAGACACTTTTACTTATAAGAAAACGAAATTTCCGTAAAAAACGTAAAGAAAATTTGTTGAAAATCTTGAGACATACCCACTTGCAACTGTACCAAGAACAGAAGCAAAAACACGTGTTGAGATCTATTTACTTACACTATCAGTCTCTTATAGCATTATCCTGGGCCTTAGCTTTGCGAAAGACTATTTGAGTTAGTCTGAGGTATACCTCATATGAATCTCTCTATTTGAATTCTTCAAGTACCTTGAGCGGGAACAATACATCGATGCTTTTTGTATGGAAATCGCGTACCGGGCCAAAATAAATGAATTGTGACCAATTATACTAAATATATTAATAAATGATTAATATTTGATTTGTTAATAAGTGATTTATAATGTTAATAACAGATTTATGAAACTGGTAGAGTTCATACAATGTTTTAGGCTAAGGCTTTTGGTAACGCACTGACACTTCACTATTGTCTTTGGTTAATGTCTAAACAAATCTCGTCAGTTGAGCGTGGAAGTCACGTAAAAATATCTGTAGTTGTGACAATGTTGGTCTGTCGTCCGGTGACATCGCCCAACAGTATGCCATCACTGCGAACCTGGGGATATGAGAATGATATTGAGCGGCCGTTTGCACAAACTTTAATCTTTTACACAAAACCTATGTATATTTTCATTCTGTATAATACGACTTTAAATAGGTTTATTATGAGTGTGTTCATTATATTAGTAATAAAGCCTTTTGAAGAGACTATTTATTATCTCATTTTTGTATTAGAAACCTCCTAGGCAGATAGACAGAGTTCTGTGCCTATTTCAATAGAATTATAAGCTTTAAATCTGATATAGAAAGTGGTTTTTGTCACGTTCGTGTAGTTTCAAAATAACATTAGAGTGACAAGGACAATATACTTTAATACAAGTTAAAAGTACACAATATACGTGGATATACTTACAATTCGTCAGGACAATTAGCTGGTTGTTGCAATCTGTAACCGTCTCTCAAATAAGCGGCGACTTCAAATGGATCGACCTCCGCGTATGGCTGATGCGCCAGCGTCGTCAGCTCCCATAGTAATACTCCCAACGCCCATACATCTGATGCCGGGCTGAATTGTTTCTTTGAGAGAGTCTCGAGTGCCAGCCATTTGATAGGTCTGTTTTCATTATCACCTAAACAGTGGTAGTCGGCCGGGAAGAGGTCTCTACATAACGCATTGTCAGCTATCATAACACGTAGGTTCTCGTCCACACTGTCGAGGGAATTTTTCATATTTAGCTTCTAAGCATTGTAAAGATTGAAGTGTATTTATTTGGAAAGATCGTCAGCTCTTTGCAAAAGACCATAAATAACAAGAAAGGCAATGCCTCCAGTCGTCACCAATAGAAATTCGAACAAATTTGTCTGCTTCAAGTAGTGTAGTTAAACAGCAATACGTATTGGTATTAGTGAAAAACTTTCCTGTATGTAATAGTAATTATACTAAACGTAGCAGATAAAAAGCTTTAGTGATTTATTTTTTCTAAAAGCTCTCTTAGTGGGAAAGCTATAAAAATAAATTATGCAACACACATTACTCGGTACAGGAAGCTTTTACTTACATGCAATTCCTTGCTGCGATGTCCTTATGTAGTACGTGTTGCGAATGAAGATACGATAGGCCATCTAAGGCGTGCAGTGCCATTCTGACCACGTGTTGGGTTGTTAATGGAGGGGGCGGGGCACCCGTCGCAACACCTACTGTCACTCCTCGACAGGCTAATAGGAACTGCTTCAGGTTTCTACAACCCGATCCCCAGGGATATAAAAGAAATGGTGCCGTTTGGTCTTCGATGCTAACGCCCAGAACGGATAGCAAGCGCTCGTGATGAAGGCCGTAAAGCATGCAGCCTTCTTGGAGAAGTAGTGATACCTAGAAGTAAGAATTATATGAATCAATAGTTTCTAGGCCTAGCCGTGTCTATAGGAACATCTTTGCACTCTTAGAACAAAGCAGAAAGAGATAGAACTTAAGTATAAATTTAGACCAAATAAATAGTTACCTGAACTTGTGATGCATGTTCCGCCACCGTTTTGACTAATACTTCTTGTTCTCTACCATCCTCATCAGCATATGTACCTCTGTATACACGCCCGAAGGTGCCTTCCATCGCCACTGACCGTAGCCTTACTCGACATCTTTGTATTGTCAATTCTGCGATTCTCTGTTGGAGATCCCTAGCCCGTTCTTCAGCAGCTACTGGTGGCAAAGATGTTGGTCGCCTATAGCTTGTATAGCTAGCTGCAGACTTGCAAGAAGAGTCGGGTAGGAAAGCGTGAGCATCCTGCTCATCGCTTCTAGCTCTACGAAGTTTTCTGGCGCGAGCCCGACAAGCTGCTGCAGCGACTGCTGCTAAAATGATTACTCCACCAGCACAACCAGCCCCAGCGTAGAATATATCAGCAGATGTGGGGGCGTGAGGGGCGTTGTCCACTCTTACAGCTGGTCGTGGAGCATCTTTCAGGCATATTTTACGACGTCTAAAATGCAGCGTAGTGGATGAGGATCCAGTGGAGATGTTGAGCGCGATTGTAACGTCCACTTCAGCTGCCACCGTGTGTGTACAAGGCAGATCGACTTGCCACGTTTGCGGTTCGGTTGGCACCAGGCCAGTACTTGGAATACTGAAGGTTGGAGGGTGTAAAGCTTCAGGGTGAGAGATGACATCCACTCGTAGAGTGTACGGTAACTGTAACAAAAATATTTTACATTAAAACTCAATTTGTAACAACATACAACAGTTCTCTTTTTATTTGCGGCTATAACCAGAAGTGTATTATTACGAGAACCTACAAAGCCTATAAGCCTTCATAACGAGGTTGTTATTTGTGTTCCGAGCATATTATCTGACTAATCACTGGCCGGTAACATGAATGGTAAAGTAAACAGTATTCGCCGCGGGCCCTTTGCCGGTTGGCCGCCTCATCAGGCATGGGGATACGGAGGTGCGACACCGTGGCCTCTAATTAAATATTAGTTAGTCGGGTAACAAGTACAATGGCGCGATCATGCCCTCACTTTACCAAACATTTGCTTAGCGCATTCAAAATACCGCCATGGTAAATAATCGTAACCATAAACAGACCTAGTGGAACACCAGTAATTGTACCTCACTTATACACGTAACTGGTGATTTTATCATTTTTATCGTAACTCACGTATTGGAAATCTTTAACTTGCAAATGTGTCCTAAATAAACAGATGTTTTGACAAGTTCAGTGAACTGGACATAACTCGGACTGGACCGAGTTAATTCTAAGAAAAGATATAAAAAGAGATTTACATATTTCGTATGATGATCGTTGATCACGTGACCTTATATGCAAGAACCTATATATCAACGGCGAGGCAAGGGGGGAACGACTATTTGTTAATATAGATTGTACGCATTAAAATGCACATAATATTTTGTTGTAACGCTGTTGTCTGAGATCGGCTAACTGGATATTTGCATAACAAGCGATCGATTTTAACATAAAAACAACATTTGTTGTTATCCTGTACGTGTCTCCCGTCAATAATACATTCATTATTCTATGTTGAAGTTTAGGCCGTGAGAAACGAACACACCTTGAATTCATGACTTTTATATACATATATGAAACATATGTATTTTAATTATCAATTAAATAAACAGTTTTGTGACTCGGCAATTAATTGCTTTAAGTTTTATGTGTGTTTTCGTTCTATACACAAATACTAGCCGTTATATGTGTGAGTTAAACGACACACACAAAACAGTATTTTGCATGATATCCAAAAAAAATACTTTACATGAAAAGAGATTCTTTTAGAGTGACATATATTAAAAAAATATATTTAGGAAGTAAACCATACAGAATAATACCATTTCATGCCTTTATTGGATCCCGCCTTGAGCGATAGAAAGAAAACGAATTTAAAAAAATACTTATATAACCAATACATTTCATTGAAAAAGTTTAAAATAACTCAAAAATATTTCTAAAGCCGTTTTAGTTTTGTAACGAAACATAGTTTAAGTGGTTACCAAGAGGTTAAACCTTTAATCAAGATAAGTGGAAGTTAAAATAGATAAGAAACTTAATACTTTAAGAACTTAAGTGTTTAGAGGTGGCTGACCAAGAAAAACCCATGTTACACTGATAAACAGTTAAACTCATGGTTAATCCTTTAAATTTGGATTAGTTATCAGAACTATATAATCCTTCTGAATGCTCATAAGACGATATTTAAATATGCTACATATTTTGATATAAAAAGAAGCTGTCTCACTATAACTGCAACTATTAAAGTAATAGCGAACACCTGAAAATTCGGACGCCCTGCTTGTATTGCAGTACTTTAAGCTAATGGGTTAGGAGATGTAAGATAAGAGAAATAGATATAGAGAAATAGAGTTTCACTTGTAAATATATCTGCGTGAATTTTTAAGTTCAGAATTTATTTCTCGTATCTTACTCTACTAGTATATGTAAGCTTAGATGTACTACAGAAAGTGCTTTCAACTTCCATATACCAATACAATTGATAGATTAATTACATTTTTATGTCTTTGAGCATCGATTGGATAGCGGATTAAGGACTTCACACATTACATGGACTTGATTAAGTAACCAAACATAAAGCTTACATTTAAATGCCAAACTGAGAAGATTTGATTAAATCGGTGTTATATGCAGAGAGTCGTGCTTACGTCTTCTATCACGTGACAAAAGTTTTTTCAAATCGTCCTCCGTCTACCGTTTTATATTCAAATGTCGCAGATCATTATCCCTAAATGGCTTAGTCAAAACATTTCCAAATGGCTACCTGCTAACCGTTCTTTAAACATCCGATTATTTTGCATACGGGATTACCATAACGGTCAACCAATCCATTGTTCGATTATCGCTATACATACATCAACGATTACATCATAGGCGTATTTAAATTTAATAATGAATAGATTTTTTTTGTTGCTTGAATTTGATTTTTTTTGCCTTAAAGCTATAGTGCATACGTCCAAATAAAAGATTTTACACAGCTGTTTCTTATCGAAATGAATGATTTAATTCTTTAACTATCCAATGGAGTTTAGATTACCACCACTTTTTAACGTCACTAAAACAAAGTTTACATGGGTTCACTGCGCTCACTTAGCTGAGAAGAAAACTGACTCAGTTCAATTGTCATTTTCTAGTGGTCGTTAATACAATTATCTTACTGCAGATAACAACGAGTGAAACAAAATATGAACCAGAACAATTCAAATCCAAGCAGCAGCAATATAATCATTTTTATCATAGTAGGCTTTATCATATTATTTCCTTTTAACCACAGATTTAAATTTATAAATTGACAAGAGCTATACAAATGCAAACACTAAACTTTAAATTTGATGGACATGCTGAACTGTTATATTGATTTCTCTTTATACAAAGTCTTATAGAGTATTTAACTAGCTGAATCTAACAGAAATAACTATATCAAAAGGTATCTTTTTTAGTGTCTTTTTTAGTAGTTCAGTTAACTAATCATATAAAAGCTTTTATTGTAAGTCAATGACACTCATTAACTGTTTTCAGTAACAAACTGTTTTAACTGCGACCAAATGGTTCGGAATCTTGTTAACAAAACCATGTTAAGAATTCTGTTATATATACTCAGCCCATCTATTTATTTCCCATACACATATATATTAATATCAAGTAAGTTGGTATTTACGATAGAAAAACTATTAAAATAGATCTAGAAATAAAATTGTTCTGGTTGAAAAATGCATCAATATGTATTTTTTTATGAGATAAAATTAAAGTGTAAATAACTATTTTGTTTTTGAGTGGCAGTGACATGCTTTTACTTAGAGTATCAGCCGATTGGGCAGACACGGCCGAAGAAATACCACTCTCTCACAGAAAACCGGCGTGAAGTGAGACAATTGGACTTTGTTCATTTTGTACTCGCGTTTCGTTCGGTGAGTGAGATCTTCCGGTGCCCATCCTTTCCCCTCCCCCGTCCTCTTCTCCTACGCCTACTTTTCCTTATTTTCCTTTAAAGGCCGGCAACGCACTCACGAGCTCCCAGCCGCGTGAGTGTCTATGGGTGGCGACTTCACCTTTATGGTGGGCTCTCTTCTATAAAAATAATAATAATAACTATATAAAAGTTTTGCTTACCGGCCGTCTTGTTAGGCTCTGCCACGAAAAATGCAATTCTCCAATATTGGCAGGAACGGGAACAACGAAGTTGAGTGCGTACGAGTTGATTTGGCCATCTCTTACATAGTACAGCTCAGCTGTCAGACCTGCAAAGAAAATGCGATTAAGTTTTAACTTATATTTAAGCTTAAAAGTTCATTTTGTTGCTGTTAGAACTTTTGTATTGGATAGGCTGTTTATCAATAAATACTTTATATAAATAAATACGGCTACAAGAAACATTTAATGATTAAGTAACATCTCTTGTACATATGACAAGCGAATAGAGAATAATGTATGTTAAATTTGGATATAACTGTGCCCGACTGAAAAATAAATTAACATTTTTATAAAAAGCAATCAATGGAATTGCATCGACACGTACATTAGTCCACAATGTAAACATTATATATCACAATGTAATAATGGAGTTAGATAACGAAATAACAAAGCGGTCATTGATAAAACCGTTACAGATTATCTTATTTCTCTTTAATTTAAAAAAAAACACATATTTAAAACTGAAAAATACACACACATCAATAAAATTAAAATGAGCTTGATTATGGTTAGGTGTAGGAGAGCAATTAAAAGGCCTTTCAGCTCTCAAAGTTGTCTTTCAGTCAACCATAAATATTGAATAAGACAGGAAATATTTTTTCAAGTTTTACTTAAAAATTAGCCTTACTAAACCGCGACAGCAATACGGCCTTCGACGGTGAGTTTTGTGGCAAAGCGCGTAACATTCGCTTCATACTCAACATGTTTAAATATACTCAGTAGTATAAAAAACCCAGTGAAATAGATCCAACATCTTTGTCTATTCGATTCTATGCTCACAAAAGCAATTCGATCTTTCGTATTGAATAAAAAACCAACAGCGAACAAAAACTATGATCAGCACGCGTAGCGGCATCGTCAAAGGACACCGCCACCTGTCCACAAATCATGGGAACCAGTTTTGAACATTTCGAGAAATGTGATTTAGAACTACCAAGCTACAAATGCAAATTCGCTTATACAAATTTAAGCAGTCGAACTTTTGTACATAGAGATGTTTAGTATAACTGTTTTCCAATAGTCTTATTATATATTCAGCTGTTATAAACATAACGTGGGTTGTCTGGAAGAGATCGCTTATTAGCGATAAGGCCGCCCGTTGCACTTATATGTACTAACATCTATTAACGTCATTTGCTTCTAGTGTTTAAGTGCAATAAAGTGTAAAATAAATAAGCAGACTCTGTCTCGCTAATAAATTAAATTGGGGCCTGTTTTTCAATAATTATAAATTGTTTTGTATATAGAAATAAAAAAATACTAATATTGTATTTGGTTAAAGCGACTGCACAAGACCGACAACGCACTCCCAATTCCTCTGACTTTCTTGAGCTTTTTGCTCGTTTGCCCTTAATTCAAAAAAAAAAACATTTAAAACGTCACCTTTTGTAAACAAGATAGGTCGCTGCCCAAGTGCTTATTAAAAGTAGCAAGAGTATATTAAAATATTACATATAATATTAAAAATATAAATACACGTTAAAACAATTCCACGAACTTAGTCCCATTATATGGCGGACGTGTCTTGTTATACGTATAACTTTACATAATTAAAATTTATAGTCATATGATTGTCATCTTAAAACCACGTGACATAACGCAAAAAAATCTGAACTACCAAATTTCACCACTCGTTTTCTAACCACAATACTCTTAAACATTTTAATGAAACCAGTTTATGTTGATAAAGGTCTATTATATTTTTGATGAGCCAATAATCGTAAATAAGCATCCCATACAAACAAGTTTGTTGATTTTATATGCAAATGAAGCAACCGTATATGATTAAAACGATAATTTTGACGCCATTTTATGTTTGTTTAGTCGCCACAATACCGATTAGGCGGTAATACGAATAAATTATATACATATATAAAGCGGAGGTGGGTTTGTATGTACGCGCTAAGAAATTATTAATAATGCTTCTTAATAAAAAAAATCTTGTTAGATTTCTTCGTTTCTTGTTGAAGGCGCTACCCATTTCAGGTTATTATTGAAAAATATTGCAAAACAAGTCAACTTTTTGTCTTAAACGTAATACCGTTGTGAATAAATATTTATATAATACTAATGTCAGAAAGAATTGAATTAGTCGTCCTCCTGTAGTAAGTTTATGAGAGTATACTATTTTTGTTTCTATTTTTCGAGAGTTGACTTACACTTTGACGAACAATTGTTAGCATAATAAAAAGCAAGGATGAATATTTGTATGGTAAACATCCATAAATTCTTTTAATATAAAAACTAAGACTCATCCTCGCACACTCACACTTAAATGCATCTTCACATAATATACTCCACTTGTTCATTCGTATATATATATATTTATTTATTTATTTCTGTTCGTGTTTTATTGTTATTGTTGTTTCTGTTCTTAGATTCTATTTTCGGTTCTATGTTTTAACCTTATTTTGGCTTTATTTTTAATCTATCTTTATTGTGGAAACTTTTTTTGATAAGCTGTATATGTTTGGGACATAAAAAAAAAAAATAAAACTTGTGCAGCGCTCCATCTTTGTAACTGACGAAATCTCATCAAAGTATTCGAATAGAGGAAAAACTCTGTTAAAGATGATGTAATGGTATCAAAAAGACTATTTGCGAATTCATCAACATTAAGCTTTATATGTTTTAACTGGCATATGGGAGAAAACGGTACTTGGAATTATTAAGAACATGATAAAATCGTATGTTAGTAAATTCCACGAATCAGATAATTTTAATGAGCATCTCGAAAGTCTTTCTGATTAGGCAATGCAATAGTTTCAACCATTCCCATAGGCAACTATGCTACCGTGCGGCGCTTTTGATGCGGCAACAAGAAACAAGGTACTTGATATGACAAATAACATAAGATAACGCGACCTGTGGCGCCCGTTTTTTTTTTTGTAACATCTTTAAGTTTTCAAATACACCGCCACGAACAGAAATAAGTTACAGCATTTTTATGAATTATCGCTACTATGCGTCCATAAAAAATGCGCGTACAAACAAAAGTTGTATGAAGATATGATTTCTTCTAGGTTACATTATCCGTCAGATTGCACCAAATGTAAATAGCTAGTTTACTTTTAAATTTCATTAATATAAAAACAGTGCTAGGGTTTTACAAACGAGTGTTACTAGAATTAATAACTCTACGCCTGATGATTAAGTACGAGTCCCCGGTATAAGAAAACACTTAACAATTTAAACCCCTTTTTTGGTGTTCACGGCGTTCGATAGCAAAAAGGTGCACAGAATATTAAATATCTCAATTGTATTTATCGCGAGAAAAATCACGCCCGCAAGATCCATTCAATCGTTGTATGAAGCATTCATATATAAAAAAAAAACCTATAGAATTTGTATGGAATAAAGGAACGAACAATAAGTCCCCCGGCGCGGGAATTTTAGGGCAAACTTATTGTAGAATTATGTGAAATAAAACAAAGTACGGAGGTGAAGGTGTGTGGAGTTCACACTTCACGTTGAGGGTAGGGGGACAAAACACAACGTTTAACCTGCAGATATTGCTGACGCAAATGTAAACGCTGTCTGTACCTACTTCGGTATCTCATAAGCGGCATCAATTCAAAATCTATATTCTTTGTTTTATAGGAAAAGGATCATGCGTATTTGTAATTGACCATTATGAGGCTTTTAGGCTCATACAGACATATTTTCTCATGTTTACGTCTACACTCAGTATGATGACACACAGAAAAGATGGACTTATCTTTGTCTTTTATTATTTTGTATTACACCTCAATATAATGTGTTTACGGATAATTGCATATTTATAAAATAATCCATGTTCCGAGTGCTTTACAAAAAAGTTTTTTTTTATTTAATCTATTTATAGTAACCATGCCGGACTGGTACAATAAGCAATATATGAATACACCTGTAAATTGCGGTCTATATAATATGTATTTCATTTTATTGGATTTTGGAGCTAACCCGTGTCCCATATTTATTTAAAAGTAGCATATAATAATATATTAATATTATTTATATGCACGTGTAGATAAACTTAACTTATTTTTATATAACATTTTAATCGCTCATAAATAATTTAAAAAAGCATTCCTTTATGGATAGGGTGGAGCGAAACGGGAAACCGCCAAGTAACATTAACATCCCGTGTGATAAAGATAATCATAAAAATTACTCGTAAAAATCATTGGGAATCCATAAAAGCTTCGACATGTTGCCAGGGCGACAGCTTTATTGGCCGATACCGGAAGACATGTCTCAGGGCATCTGATGGATTGTCGCCAGTCTTGTTCTGTTTATAATCAAATATTTACGAATGACCATGACGTAGCAACATGACACATATACATACACTACCATCCACCTCGGAAGAGACTGGACACACACAGGGTTATCCTTGTGTGGGGTCCAACAGTAAAATAGTAGATTCAATACACAATTTTTCAAGCTGAAATGTCAACAAGCTAAAAGTTTATTAGAGTCTGGTGCCTTCCTAAAAATACCAGGTCTCCACAGTCACTACATAAAACAAGTACTAGTTCGACAACATTACAATACAATTTCTACAATTCGATCACTTAAACATCGCGGTTAAATTGTTATAAGTATCTAACAATGTTTAACTGCAACCGCATTAAGTATCTTTAATTTTCCAATTCAATTATGTAAAAAGATTAGGGGTATTTCAATTTCGCGGTCCTTCAATAAATTACGGGGATTAGGAAAAAAGCTGGGATCGTTGTGTACGTGATTTGTGCGTGATCGGACTGTTGTCAGAGATAGCCAACAAATGTGGAATTGCTGGCGTAAACGCTAAAGGCGCATATTTAATTACATACAAATTCAAGTTAACTTTAAAATAACCCGCACACTGAACTACACAATAAAGCTACAATATGAACAATTAGGGTTAGGGTTTTAATAAAATATTTATAGTTTTTTTTTAAGTGTTTTTATATAGAAATATTGATGCGTTGGTATATGGTGTAATAGCTGCTCTTTACATATTGTATTTATTTATTTGGGAACTGGCAGTAAATGTAATTGCATTGAAAAAACTCCATTCTTTTTAAATAATCAGAAGTGTAAGAAAGTGTAATTAGAAGTTTTTTTTTTTGATTAGGAGAACGCGACTTCGTCACAAGTAATTACCAAACAGTTTATATCTAATTCTCGCAGTACTTAAATATAATTTAAATTCCGCTGCACTACACTTACAATAGAATTATTTCACAAAATGTTTTTTTTAAGAAGACTTGTAAATGGATTATCAAAGTGCACCACAAAAAAGATTTACAACAGCGGTTTGAAACGAGGCCCGAATGTAGTCAGGTGTAAAAGTTTTCGATTCTTTTTTCAAAAGTTACCCACCGGAAACAGGGTAACAGGATCCCTTATTGTTATCCTTAACGAGATTTGGTCAACGTACATAGTCGTAAATTTAAACTCGAATTTCGTGGAAACAATTACATCTTATAACGTAACAGAGTGTTTTAGTTTGAGGTCGTTGACCATGAGCCTAGACTTATAAGGTCATGTAAAGACACAATTGTGTCTTAATTTACGTTATTTTAATTAAAACATAATAGTTTAGCTTACAAGATAGGAGTATAAATCATAAGCCATAAGCAATATTTAAAACCTTTTTTTTATATTAAAACACACCGTATTTAAAGTTCATAATTTAAATAAATTAACACACTGATTTCCAAGTATATAACACAACGTATATTATATACATACAAGCTTTTTAAATGCATGAAGCGAATTTAGAAGGAAAAGTGGATAATTTATCGCGGAGACGTATGAAGAGGGTGTCTCGGAGGTGTTGCGTGTAATCATCAAGCTTTACATCACCGTACTTTATAACCACTAACATTAATTACAGTGAGTGTAATCAAATACTTGAAGCGTTATGTTTAAAGGACAATATATAAATAAGGTTTTAATGGATTAGCTTAGCAATAGTAATACTGAAAGTACTAGATGCTATGGTTAGGGTAATTGGCATAGCGCCATCTATTGATGCGAAGTTACAATTTGGTCTTTAAATCATTGTTTGTAATGTCTGGTTTGAATTTATTTATAACTGGGTTCTAGGTGTTGGTTACTGTACTTGATACATAAGCTATTATTTATTTATACTATTGATACATAAGCTATTAAAAGTCGATTTATTTATACTATTAAATACGTTCAAATCAGTTAATTAGGAAGGCGTGATGCAGAACGTCACGTGAGGGTGTAAATACATTTGATAAATGACACTTTTTGCTCCCGAGAAAATCCGTTTTAAGTTGACAGAGGGAATTATTTTTTGCATGTCAAGCCAGTGCTGCACAAATTTACGGTAGATTTAGACAACGTTTATAAACATAATTCATGCTTTAAAATGCATATAACAAGCGATTTTCAAAGAAAACTTTGAAAACTAAAATAAAATATATAAAAGAAATATTTTATAAATAAAACTAATTGTTTAAACACTTTATTGAAAATACTTTAAAACAGCCTCATTTTTATATAACAGTAGACCTACTGAAATTACAGTAGACGTCAACTCATCAACAGATGTTATTGAATACCTTTAATTATGTGCAGCGACAGAGAAAATGTCACTTTAGATTTATCGCGATTGCCAAGAGGATTGATAAATTATCGTCAAAATGTGGTTATTAGCACGATAGACGGATACGATAATTTCCAACTGGTTTTTTTTAAATATAGAATTTAACACAATACTTTATTTTTAAAACAAGAAATAAAATTTGTTGGCATTTGGCATTTGTTTTATTGTCGGTCGACGCACGTCGGTTTCTGAATTTATTCTTAATTTAAAATCATAGAGTTTGGAAAACATAGAGCGTCTAGATTGGGATGGGATATCCTTAGGATTCCTTGACACACGAATGCATAACACTTCCATAGCCGAAGTTTGAACGACCTATTCAGGTTTGTTACATATGCCTAACCTTTTTACCTATACGAACGTACTAAAAGACACATAAAATCCTGATCCTTATCAAATCTTTTAACAGGTTAAAATAAAGCTTTTAAACTTGCCCGTTAAAGCTTTGCTTTGAAACACGGTAAAAGTTTCTACGACTTAAGTGCAAATAGTTAAGGTTAAAGAACCTTTTAATTACCGTCTTAAAGTTACAACAATACAGAGGTGTTTGGAAACTGAACATTTTTTATTCTTGGATTTATTTTGTGTTTTATGTGAATAAAGTTTCTTTTTTCGCGTATTTAATTTATTATTTACTTATCCTCTTGAATGTTGTAAATTTCCAATATTTTATAAATATAATTTTATCATAAATTGTATTTTATTAATAAACTTATATTTAACCATAAGTACCATACGTCTTTGAGTCCAAATAATAACGATCGATAAACCTTCATATTTCAGATAAATATATACAGTTAAGATTAACTATTATGTTAACGTTTGCTTTGCCTGTTGAGCGGATGATAACGAGCTTAAATTATAATTAGTTAAAACAATCTTAATTAATTCGTGAAGCAGCGTTAGCTGAGTAGTTATTCATGTTAAAACACATTCTAGTGAATTAAATTGCAAAACATGCTTAGTCATAGAGCCACGTTATAACCGAAAGGGACACAGAATATTACCTACCAAAAAATATAAAAAAAAAATTGTGCGAGAAGCCATACAGCGTATTATTCTATACTATCCAGTGAAGTCACAGTCCTCCACCTGTGAGGCTTTTCACGAAACCCTAAGACATCATATTACCTACAGCCTATAGGTATTTTTAGTGTACCAACGGACCGTATGTGTTCCTAAATAAATATACATTTCAGCTCAGTGTTGCAGTGAACAATGCTTGACAGGTTTATCGGATTCCTGGTTAGCTTTGACCTCTCCAGGTAAACTCTAACAAAGCGCAAATTGATGGTTCATTGCCTTCCACATTCTGTGATATGGAGAGGAATATAGGAGTTTAACTGAGCTGCTTTATTATATACCTTGTTGGACCATTGGTCACGATGCCGTTCTGTCAAACAGTCCCGGATTATATTCCCGGAAGGGATGAGCATATATGTTTTTGTATTTATAAAATATGTATACGTTGTTTAACATTTGTGTTAGCACACTCATAATACAAGGAAGCAGTTGGGGCGTGTTTTATATGTTCCATATTTAAATTAATTCTATCCTTAAAAAAATATTTTATTACTATCATATTACTCTCCATTTTCCACAGCGTTATCTAGTTATTATAACCGACCGTTATTATATTGGATAACACCTACAACTATTCAAGCTAAAGCTATTCGCCATGGAACTACGACATTTTCAATTACCAGACAAAACTGTTTACATACTTTTTTTCCAAAACTCAAGTGTAATACGAGCTAAAAACAATCACGAAAGTTACAACCCAGACAATTTTTGGTTGCACTCAACGTCTGCACTAAATCACCCCTGTGACTCGGCGAACGTAATTTGAGACTTGACAAAAAAGCCCATTTCACTCAACACACTCGAGTGGCTAATTAAAACACAAAACGCGTATAATAATGTTAATACAAATTTGATGATCCGGCATGCCTTATCACGGGATTAACACGCGAGTTTATCAGACGGTCGCTATAAATTCCTTATCATGTATCGTGTTATTACGATACGAGATTTATACATATTATCAATTTGATAAGAAACTATCGCGTTGCTACCGTTCGACTGAGCCAATGTAAATAATATGAAGTGTAAGATCAGGTGTTCAAATACAAGGCACAGTTCCTCAAACTGTCTAACAAATGTGGATAGTGTCCAATGACAAACCTACAATTCAAACAGTGCTTAGCAAATATTAACCAACCGTACGGTACAGAAGAATTTGTACCAACAATGAACGCCACAGAAGCTGCCAATATTTACATGGGAACTTAGAAAGTTTATAACGCTTGGTAAAAGGAAAATATTGAAAAGGACACAATAGTTTTCCGACAACAGCGTGTTGAGTTTCTTGTTCTCGACTTTCGAACATTCACGGAATGGTGGAAATATAGACTGCATTAAATAGACTTAACCGCTACCAGATTATAACAGAAATGTCAACGTAGATCGTGCAAAAAATATATGAGAACGGTGAAACTTAATGCCGACCCTTAGGGACCGATCTGTATTTGTCGAAATTAAAGGAAAAACAGGGTACGGGGAATTTAAATCGTTCGTTTTGAAGAGAGCAATTCCGGAGAGCCGTCGAGGGTCCTCGACGTCGACGGCAACCGTGCTCAACTTGCACTGTTTACACCCTGCCATCTACCGTCTGCCTATCGCTAAGCATTAGTTTAGTGTCATACCATACACATTACCTATATAGAGATGATAATTCTTGTTCCTCTTAGTATTAACATAAGTCACGTTTCAAAATGCATCAGTTGAATTAATCGTATATCCATAAATAAAGCTATAATCGAGAGGCGTATGTAACCGGGAATTATCGTGTTGGCAGCCGTTCAGAAAATACACAGAGCCGTCAGTCACGACGGGAATCATAAAATTTTAACATTGCCGTAAGTAAACAATGGGCAAAAAGAGCACGGTGCCCGTCGGCACCGCCCGCCGGGCTCGCACTCTGCACACTTATAATAAATTTTTAAACGTTTGCCTCATAAATTTTATTAAAACCTGAAATCTTTCCAATATAATGGTTTGTGCTTTTCGGTATCCAATACGTTAATCATTCGTATAATAAATATATATAAAAATTGTCGATTATGTAATGTAACATCCGGGAACCGACCTATTTACCCCGGCTCCACTACATTAGATTCAATTATACGGCTTTCCAAATTTTCGTGCCGGGTATTGGAGATGTGTTGACGTTCTGCGTTTCTCGGTGATGGTCAATTAGTTCCACGTTAACTGGGCGTGAAATAGCCATGGATAGATCAAAAATTTAATCAACTTATCAATAGGGCGTGACAGTAGCAACGGACGTTAATTGAAATGAAAAAAAAAACCAGTGTGATAAAGAGAGATGCATCATTTAGAATGTTTATAGTACCCTGCATATCAATAAGCTCAGGTATGTTTAAAATTCAGATAAAAAACCACAAACTGTCACGTATCCTGGCAGTTGACACCGCGGAGCAAAAAAAAAAAACTAATGCCAGAATGTTTATACATGTACATAATTCAAAACGTGGGCTGTATAATAAAATATATTCAATTAATTTCCTAACAATCACCGCAGGTTACACATCTGTTTTGAATATAAAATACAAACACAGCCAACACGTCCCCTCACGAACCCCAATAAAAGCAAGACATCTGACATCGACAAAAACAAATATAAAAAGCGTCTACACGTTGAAGATCTTAAATTTTGATCTAACGACCCTGAAGGATCCATTATTATTAATAACCGATGTCTAAATAAAACATACGGTGATCATAAAAAAAAAAAAACGATAAGATATTTCTTTCCCAATACAAGACATTTATTAACACGGCCGAGCGTTGGATCGAGATAAAACAAACATGGCGGTCGGCGCGCGCGCATAAACATGGACGTTATCGTGGGAGGCTGTCACAACAGCGGTCATTGGGCGCTTTCTGACACTACGGTGAAAGCTGAAGCACCCTGTTCATACGATACATATCTGTTGCATTTGAAGCCCACGCACGCAATAGCTAACACACATATTCAAACCTCGAATGCCAATGGAAAAGCTTCATCGTTATCAAGCGATGAACATCGCGCAACGCGAGCACGTAGCCAGAAGTCATCATAAATAATCACGCTATTTTGTTTCTACGTGATTTTCAACGGAACGAGATTAAAAGCACCCAAGGCTCGGGCGATTTACAAACGTTTAAATGTGATTATGCATTATATAACTGAAGCTTTTTGAGGACGAAATGGATGTAACTGACCTGATTTTGTTTTATGACTATAACTCAAGTAACATGCTAACATACATTGTTGTATCGTAAAGGAGCAGCTATTCAAACATAACAAGATACTAATATAGTAAAAAAAAGCCTTTCGAAGCGTTTATTAATAAAGCAAAACGACAATTACGAGTTGTATGGCCCATCAGAGCCGTCACGCGGTGCCGACTACCGCGAGATAGATTGCTTATATTATCCCAACAAGCACCTTTGGATACCTCGAATTGCCTTCAATCAGTCGAAGTCCAATTCAATATGTTAACAAATTTTTTCTTGAATTAAAATTAACGATTATATGGTTAACAATATACCATTACGCTTTAAAAAAAATTCAAATGAATTACCTCATCTAGTACCCTCTCATGCATACTGTAAAACACGATGATTATAAATTTGAATTACGCTAACAAGCGAGTTCCTTTTTTAAAGTTGAGGCTAAAACAAACACTCGACCCCGCCTTTTAAATTAGAGCGATTTTATTCTTCGTTATAATTCCAGGCTTCTGTTTTTTAAAACGACCGTTCATTTTTTACACAACACAGTGGCTATAACAAAAAAAGTATTCGCAAAAACTTACAACCGAGGTTTAAAAACATTGTAGATATGAGATTTAAGTAACTTACGCGTAGTACTTTATAAATATAAAAATAGTTTTTCCAAGTAAATTATAATAATCGCCTCTTGTTAATTGATTAAATAAAAAAAAAGCAACCACGAAGCCACACCACCCAGACGATCAGACTAAAAATAAGTGAGTTTTTTCGTTGCATCCTCGGTTTCCGAGACGGAATTAAATTGCAAATATGTATCGCACACATCACTTTTACGGTATAACGGATTCCAATCAAAAATATGTATATACAAGATAACTTTCCATAAATAATAATGAATATGTACCACAAAGGAAAATAATGAAACTCTAATATTTTTTTAAAACTGTCATTAATCGACAATTATCAGTTAGGCTGTTATATTCAGGATTTCAGCAATAAAAAATCGAATATTAAACATTCAATTGTGACCGTTTAATATCAATCTTTTGTAACTTCATTAAACAATATTTGCATAAACTTGTTTAACTTCTTTTGTCCGAGTCGTGACTTTTGCCATGCACGCATGTCCCAAACTCACGAACCAACTGAGATGTAATCTGAGAACAGCGACACACGATCCTTTCTATTTGTTTTTATGGCGACACAGCACGATGTAGTTATGTGGAGGTCCCTATTAACCTTTAATTTTATAATGTAAAAAATACACACTGTTACTCTCAAAATAAGCTATTTATAATGTTATGAGTGATTACAAAACCAATTTACTACATACCTTAACATGGTTTAACAGACCATAGTTAAAACAGCCGGGAATCTATGGCTTTGTTTTATATATTTGCATTTATCTATAATTATTATGTTGCTTTTTCTGTGTAAATTTTATAAATAGAATTAAATACTATTATAGCCACAATACACATGCAACCGTAACAAATAGTTACGAGCGGTTAAATAAACGTCGGATTCATTAAAGCTATTGGTGCCCAGAGCGTTGGTATGTTAACTGAGCCAGAAATAAAGTTAACCCGATTGCGGGAACCAAATGCAGCGACACGAGGAAATCGTTATAAATCGAACGACGGTAACTATATATCTAAACCATAGTTATAACCCTTATACAAACGTTTGTACGAACACCTTAGAACGAATTCAACCAATATTTGTATTGTACTGTCTATTGACAAATAACGACTACACGTTCATTACTTCTAAAATTCTTTAAAAATCGTTAATTCTATAAACGGATTAACTGTATTCCTTTATCTTCACCGTTAACTAGACATAAAAACGAATGGGGATTTAAATTTTAAGATGCGGGTCCTGCGCTCCGCAGGAGGCACCAGACGGAGCTATGACTGGCTACATCAAAGCTCACGCTGTGTTACATACGAATTCACTTCCAGACATGTTCACTTAGATCCTCGATCAATTCATGTCAGACGCCCGTCACACAATAAGCCACAAAAGGTCAAACGGCAAACACTAATAAATAACTCGTCTAAAAATATCACAAGACTTATGTTCAAATGTGCCAAATCCCCGTCGCGTTGCAACGATGGTGGTCCTTCGATAACCCATCGAAAACTTAACGTATTAAATAAACAGTCCTTTGAATCTAATAAAATATGAGTCATCAAATTCGTATCTTTATAAACTTCGATGAGTTATTGGTGTGTCTGTCGCATATTGCATTAGCAGTAAACTTCAGGGTATACATAAATCTTGGGACACGATCGACAATAAACATCAAGTAGGCATTCGTCAATTCCCGCCTGTGGTTAATAAAACCTTATTATTTAGAAGCTCATAACGACAAGATTTACAGATCATAAAAATGCGGTTAACCGCATCCTCTGTGGCAAACATTTCTTTGTCCGTGATTGCGATGTAATGTCAAGTGGCAAGATAGGTAAGTTCATTTAGGTATATGAATACGAGTGGCAGCCATATCCGGTGTAAGCAAATTTAACTTTAAATAGGCTTGTTTATTCAGGGGTGCAGTGAACCATTAAACTTAGTCGTAACAACATCGACCGCGTTAAAATATCCAATACTATCATAATGCTCAAGTTTAATTACTTTCTTACGAACCATTAAAATTGAAAGTGGCTACAGTTCAATATTTTATGAGTTATTTTCATTTTAACCGGAACGTCATTAAAATACATTTATGGCCTATTGTAACGCTCTCTAGCTTATCAGATTAGTTTAAGTATATTATAAATTAAAAGGTGATATACTGTATTTTGAAAAAAAAAAACAATACTTATTGGATAGTAAAGTCAAATTATTCCGAGTCATTGTATGCTGTGTCCACGAAATAAATGTCATTCATACGAATCGCTGCGGGACTAAAGTGTCCCAATACAGAGCACGGATTTCGAATTCTGTCCTTTATTTATGGTGTGCCATTCTTTTCTGTATGATTTACAACCGGGGTAACAAAGCAACTGCCTTATTATGACGTGCTGGCTGCCCTGCATTGTGCCAGAGCATTTTATTCGTTTAATTGTGTTCTGTTTGTTTGTTTTGGGTCCTTCTCCCTAAACGGTGCATTGTCGCGAAGCTGTGACAATTGACGGCCATATTTCACGCTCCTTAATTGCTGAATGTAAAATATTTTGAACACTTCGATTTTTTTTTTGCTATCGCTATTATGTAAGTTTTAATAACCACTAATAGTGTTTACCTACATTTCTTCAAAACGAGTTTGAAGTTAAATTAACGCGTAGATCCTTGGTGGGGTTATCGCGTTAACGAGGTAGTGAATGGTATTTGGTATTGTGGTAGATCGTGTTTAGAGCTGATTAGGAAGTTGTATGTTAAGTGACAACGTATATAACTGTAGGTAGTAAGTAGGAGGCAACCGTGTATAGTAAACGGCTACCTCAACTATTTGCGTAGGGGGCAATTGAGGGGTGTGTGTGTGTGGTCCTACCCACGCCACATTTTTTTTATTCAAGACGTTGACTCACGTCGCTCATACGATACAAGGTGAATATGCAACTCAGTTTCTGTAAGTGCATTCAGCGATTTAGATAACGTTCAGGTAATAATTGCGTATACGCGTATAAACATGCCCCTCGCACACACTCGGGTCTGAGAAACTGACAATAGTTTATTATTTACGGAGCAGTCACGTGTCGCCCACCAACCGCCCATTCAATTATGGCGCGTAGAAAACAAAATTGTCATAGCGTAATCCCTAATGGGACATTTTTAATAGAATGAACACTGGCTGTGAATTAAGTACTGTGGCATCGCGACAGGAGTCCTAATATTTTTATATGGCGTGCGGTGACACGCGGAGACAATAGTTTATTTAATAAACAGAACGCTAGCGTGGGATAATATCCCTTCATAGTGTAAATAAAGGAATAATTTTATTTATCAAGTGTTATCTAAATATTAGAACGATTAATTAACGACGAAGATTTTATTCAGTTATTATTCAGTTGGTTTTTCAGTATCTATTTAGAAATTAAAATTTTGTATATCCACACATGTCAGCTATATTTTGTGTTTATTTTGAATTCGTATAAAATCGCACTAAGATGATGACGCGAAATAATTGTTTTTTTTTCTTAAAAATACGTCTTGAACGGATATAAACGCGAAATTATCGTCTTCGTGTACTGATAATATAGCTTATCAAGTTTTATTGTAATATTCGTCCATTGTGAAAATACTGCAAGATTTATTTATACGAGAAACATCCGAATACTATTTCTGTTAGGCAATCAGTCAGCATCATTTATCACTGTCCGATTTTAAACTAAGCTAAACTGGATTCAAACCGACTCGTCAACGGTGGCATATGATAGACACTTCATGACGGTCTGCGTCAGCTTGCCGAGAGAAGGGTACCCGCTAACTGACCGTTTGCCCCTAAACTCCGCATCAACCAGAGGAAATTAAGGCTCTACAAATGGTTATTATCAAGAAATTAATGTATTTCTTAACGCATCTGCAGCTCACGAATTGTTTTACATTAAATGATTAAGTTTTCTCATTTAATTTAAATCATTTTAAATGTTAAAATGTATATCTTTTGTACCAATATCCTTGGTGCTTGTGACTAAAATTCAGATGTTATTATTTTTAAAAAGTCAAGACTAAAATAAGCAAGATATTGTCTAGTATTTAGTACTGATATATAATACATAAAAATTATATAAAAAAAATTGTGCACTTTCTCTATGTTTCTAGCATATAACGAGTAATAAATATATATATATAACGATGACTACAGTGGTAACGACTAACGAACACTACTTAACGTTTAATAATTCTCCCGCTAGATGTCGCATATAGTATTATATCGTAAGTCAAATGGTTCTACGTCTCATCTTGTTTTAGCTCTCAGCTATTGTCTCACATTCCCTACGTCCCGTGAGACGTCTGTTGCAAGTGATTATCCCCGACACTATTTAAATTGAAGAGCATTTCAAACATAAGCCTTTCCATTGAGTGAATTTTTCAAATGTATATTGAAATGTTTCTTTCAATTTTATTTTTGTAGACATATATTTGTTTAGCAACGTAAGTTTTTCATGTATTTAAAACATAATTACAAAAGTAGACTGTATAATACATGACGATTGACTGAAAACAATTTGTTGTTATAGTCACGTGACAAGCGCCCGCGCATCATTGATCGATTGGAGCTTTTTGTCGCGTTGACGTCTCCATCCATTCTGGGGCAAATTGCCGGGCTAACACAAAACCCGTGTCGTGAATGAACGAGCTATTATTTTGAATAAAACCATCTATCGATCACACGGAATGTAATTTCTCTCTATATTGTTACATTGATGCATTGCTTTCGTGACTTTTAACAGGATTCTTCACTGAGACCATACGTGCGAGAATGTTATGGACAAAAATTATACTGAACTGGTCATGCCTTGAATTATAATAACAGTCTTAGCGCCATCTTTATTTATACATGTTTACTTATATCTGTTTCAGGTACACATTTTAATATATGGTAAAATAATTCAGATGAAAATAAATTATCTTCTCTTCAACGCTACGAACATGTCACCGTAATTAACACGTTAACATAGTGGTCTTCAAGAAGAGAACAGAAAGTTAAAAAAATCAGTCACGACACAATTTATTTATGTAAATATATATCACTTGTATACTTCAAGAAAGTCCCTGAAGAGCCCAATCCGATGAGTGGTATCGACATTCGATGGCAGGAACACTACACAACTTTCTTCTTATATCTAAGAATACAAGTGTTCCTATATAGACCGGTCTGAGTGGATACGTATCAAACTCAGCTACCTATAACTTTTTAAGCGTGATCACAATTGTCCTTATCTCAGCTTATATGGCTATTCATTCCCAAACTGATTTAAATAGTCCTTTGCAGTAGAATAGGACTCAACTAAATATGGAACATCAGTTGGGAGTTTATTGAATTACATTCGCGACTTTTATTAGCGTAAAATACAATAATCACAAAGCTAATGGACTGTGTTGTTGCAAATGTAAACAAAACGAATTTAAAACAGTAGCAAACGCGAAAGGAAGAAATTATCGTGTTTTGTTAGATAAGCCATATAGTATATACATGAGTTAATTAAGCTCACGCTTCGTAAGCAAATTGGCTGCGGAGCTTCGTTTTATTTATAAACATCTATTTATTCAGCTGAAGTCTGACCTGGATTGTCATTATTTGGTCTCTAAAATCGTGTTTAGAAATCTATGAACCGCGACTCACTATTATTTTCGTCTGGTATAGGGCCCAGGTGTTTATCTTACATCTGACAGCAATTTATTACAAAGCAAAATGCATAACAAAGTATATTGAAGGATGTTAATCTTTTAACAACCCGTGTTTTAAATAGAATTAAATCGTCTCAGATTGAATCGTAAATCTCTCTTATTTATGTAATATTTAGTCCCTATATACCATGTTATAAAAAAATATTTCGTGTTTTAAATTTTAGTTGAATATTTCTTTATGAAGGTGCATGCATCTATGTATTCCGAAAACTCACTGGGGTTTCTTGGAAGAGATCGCTGAGGGCGATAAGGACGCCAGTTGCGCTTCTAAATTAAGTTTCCTTTATGTGTTTTTTATCTTTCGCTTTATGTTAATGAATAAATAATTTGAAGTGCTGTAATGCATCTTGTAAGTAGATTATGGTGTTAAGATTTGCACGAATGTGTTTAATTTTTTACACAATTTATCTTTGGTTTACCTCTTGTTAGTTGCTTGGAAGAGATCGCGTATTAAGGGGGCCCGTACATTTGATATCTACTAAAATAATACCAACAATAACTACTACAATATATACAAGAACTGGTGAATTATAATCAAATGCTATGAACAATGGATAACAATTATACATACAACGGTCTTATTGAAATCCGGATGCGCCACGTTGCTTTTCTAATACTATTTAAAGAAACTCAACAAATCAAGTCAACTCTGATACTGTAATACTGATTATAGATTAATAATTTTCATAAACAAGAAATTCTTTAAACCACAAAGCAGACGCCCATAGCATATACTAATGGTGTGGGTGTTACGACAGACTAAAGAAAAACTAATGGTATTCACATGTATGTGTGTATCTCATAAATTTCAAAATCCATCTAACTTATAAGTACACTGTTAGTAGAACAAAACAATCGTGTTCTAACACTCAATTCTCAGACATAAAACAACACAATGCTTATATAGGCTTATAAAAACAAGCCGTGGATTAAAACTGAGTGGGATTCATCCAGAATTAAATCATTATTTACATAAATTTTACGTCCGTATTTACAAAGATTTGTTGTTAATAAGAACCGTATGGTTGTATAACAATACTCCGGATGCTTATAAATACTCAAGAGAGTGGATAAGGCACGCATTATTGGCATAGGTCAGAATTTTGAAAGATAATTTTAAGATAACGTGAGGTATTTGTTGGTTAAGGGATTGGGTTTTGTACAAGTGGCGAAACGAGCTGTTGGGTTTGTAAAAAGTAATGATCGCGCAGGTACACCTGCAATGCCAGGAGGCCTGCTCTTGATGCCGTATTTTAATAGATTAAATAAATTAAATATAAAATGCATGACAAAATGAGGTTCTGATTTAAAAGGGTTCGGGAAAAAGAAGTGGGTTTCGGGAATCTAACCGTATGCAAAGCGAGAAACGGGATAAACCAATTGCTGATGCGGTGTCCGAAAACCGGGGTCAAGTGATCTTGATGCCAGTTTTCTGGTGGGGTTATGAGTATGAAAATATAATAAACTTGTATGAATAATTTGAGATCACCCCTTGGTGTAAAGTATATATTTTTTTGTATTTAAGTTTGGTCGTTGCCATAATAGTTCTATTCTATAAAACCGACCCTAAATGTAAGATTAACGATGAAAGAATAAGACATTATTCTTGTCATTTTTAAGTAATTAAATAATGGTTTCTATCGTTATCACTAATTGTGTTAATTAGTAGATTAGTTGATTTGATTTTGATGAAATAGTTTTTGCAATATAGGGAACAAGGTTAAAGGTACAAAAATACATTGGACCCAAACAACGATTGTGTTGCCGAATAGCCCCATGCCCCACTAGGCAACTCCCGTTAAGACAAGGATAAATTTTATGTGTTTATAGGCCACACAACGGATGTTTAAAGCTAGCGTGTCTTAAATGAAACCTTACACATACATATTGTGTTACATTCACATGGGAAATCTTAAACTTTTTAAAAATATCACCTTACCGTTTCATTACTAATACTAATAATATTTTGATGATTTCTTCTCTACAATGAAACACGGAACCTCACTGGCTCACACCTAGTTTGTGCTCGTGTAATTCGCATCAATCGCGATCTGTGAGACTTATTTATTTCGTTTATTTACACATTATTGCACTTAAACACTAGAAGCATATGACGTTAATAGATGTTAGTACATATAAGAGCAACGGGCGGCCTTATCGCTAATAAGCGATCTCTTCCTTACATGAAGATTAAGGAGTTAGGAGCGGTAGGGTTTCTTGTCAGTTTATCTCTCTATCGCTCCACGCCCTTAATTTGTTACTTATATAAGGTTCTTTTTGTTTTCATACATTATTATTGACAACCTAATTAAAGTTATAGTCCCTATGGCAAACAGAATATCCCGGCTCTAGGTGTTAAGCATTTTCACAAATATTGTAAAGAAACAGTTACAAGAACTTAAATTCATTTTATACCCAGTTCAGAAATAATTATATTGAACATAATAGACCATATATATATATATATATATATAGCTATAACGCAACGACAGGAACGGGACAGTTTGAAGACTGTCCAGCACGGGACGCTATTCTTCGTTAAAAATAAATCTTTACAATCTAATCTTTTAAATATAGTAACATCTCTTTCCTTCAAACTGGGTTTACGCTATAATGAAAAGAGAAAAACATATGTTAAAACGATGCAAAACATATATATTCGTAATAAGGTCGTTGCAGTTTAAACAATTATGATAAACATAAATCTTTATCACTCTAATAACCGAAAAATACTGAAAAAAACAGTTTTTTTTATAAAAAAAGATGTAGTAAATAGTATCAGAATGTTTAGTTTAAGAGTAATATCGTCCTAATTACAACGAAAAATTTATGACGACAATTAACCTATTAAAGGGCTCTGAAAGTGGAGCAGTTATTGTTGACTGGTCGTTACTCGTACTTCTCCGTAGTGGTTGAAAAGAGATTCAAATTTAAACAATGGTGCAGATGGCCATTGTGACAGAGATAGATGTTTGTCAAAGGACACAAAAAACTAATGATACCTGCTCGGCGGTATAACCGGGCACTTTCTATGTTTTCGCGTTATTCAAAATGTAGAATATATATGTATATATATATATATATATATATAAAATTGTATAACTTTAAACTCCAAAAAAACTTAAATTTTTAAGACTTTTTGGGCTATTCTCATTAGTCAGAGCTTGAGCGTTGTCTTCAAACTTCTGTTTTGAAAACGACAATTATATTGAAAACAACTATTAATTATTAAAATGCATTTATGTGCCGCTTTTGGGATAAGAAATCTACATCCAACCTACTTACACCTACAAAACATACTACAACCTACCCGTGATATTGTCTATACTTTTTATTTGACACACATTTAGTCTTTATGTAAAAGCCATTGTGAAATTTCTATATATCCTTAAAAACAAACAGGAATAATGAAAGCTTTACAAACGTTCTACTAACGTCAAATTATTATTTGGAAATGGTAAAGCCTTCAACTAATCCTATTAACATATTTAAACCCATACAATCGCGGCACAACCAGACGCCTTTTGAGTCACCACAGTCACCTTCTTTATATTAAAATAAGATGGGCCCAAAGATAAGAATCTGCATACAATAATTGGCGTGAAATAAAATTAGGATCAACTTTTTTTTAACACTTTACATGTGTTAATGTGAGTAAATATAATGTCTGAAGATTTTGTAATCTGTATTTTATAATATATTAAAAAAATCACCTTACTGTTTTTAATGTTATTTCAATATAGGTAGGTTAGACATCAATTATCAATACACTTGGTAACATTAGGTTTCAGTTCCTGGATCGAGGATATATTTTAAATAATATAAATTTAACTCATGAATCACACTACATAAGTGCCACGCTATGAAATTGGAGAGTGCTCTCTTTGGTTAAATGCCAACAATTTTGGTAATAGCCACACTTATAAAAGTACAGCAAGTTTACATTCTTGGTTTGTTAAATCCATTGAATCTATGAAAATTTTATGTTTATATGGTACTTTATAATTTATATATGTATTTATTAGTATTAGCCTTACAATTGGTGTATTATTGCAGCTATGAAAGACATTAAAATATAACTTAAATAGTAAAAAAGACAAACAATTAAACTTATTCACTCTAATGTTTTGTTACACGATTAAAGAAATGTACCAAAGTGAGAAATGAACAGTAGTTAAACATTTTAGGAAACACTATAAGTAAATTTTCAAGGCTTTGAACAGTTTAATTTGCCTTATAATGTATAAAAGGTTAATAAAGACAGATACAATATTTAATCCTAAATCATCTTTATCTTTTGATATCAACCTTATCAAGCCTATGTCGATGATAACTGCATGTTTATATTACATGATCAGTTAAATACATTATATTACAATTCTTTTCCTTGTTACTGCAACCATTCAATGAAAAAAAATTACATATGAGCAAATTTGGGAATAGAGTGAACACTGTCTCTCGGGCACATTTTTAACTAGTAGGTATCAATGTCTAAGGAGTCCCATATTGATTGTTATTTAAATAAAGTACATACAAATTAATAATAATACTAGAGCTATATGCCTTTCTCAATGTGAATATCTAATATAAATATTAAAACAAATATTGTTTGTGAAATAACAGTTGATAGAAGGTTTATTAATATATACAAGACTACATAAAATTTAGTGTTTCCATAGCTTTATGTTTCATTGATATTCAATTCAATTTGATTGTAGTCATGGATGTAGATTTAACAAAATGTTGTGTTATCATAATGTTTAATGATATCAAGACAATAATTTCTCAATACAAGCACTATAATTGTTACTTACCCAATAGTCTCAATACTTCTGCACTGCTAAGGTAAACGTTAAGATGTGCAAAACATGCTGGCAGCAACAGAAGAAGCACCAAAAACCTCATTTTTCCTAATGTCTTTTAATAGGTTTAAGGTCCTTTAGATTAGAAATATAACTTCATCGGCACATTTTGATTCACATATTCAAACACCGTTTAATATTGAGTTTTCTGATCTCAATGATTTAAGATACACACGATTAGCGTATAAATTATAATACAATAACGATTGGAACTACACTGTTTAATGTTGAAAGTACACAGTTTTATTAAAGCAAATGAGTAAACTACATCCAATAAAGAAATTACGATTGTAAACAATCAAAATCAAATGCTTTACATATTACAGTATGCAATCGACACCACCTCTAAACAGCGTTCTTAAAACGAAACTGAGTGCATGAAAAAATACTATTTTGGCTTCTTCGAACTTACGAAACACGAAACTGACAATTGTCAAAAACAAGATGGATTTGTCAGTTTGACACTTGACAGTAACATTAAACAGACAGATTTAAGGAGAAGCGCGGCCAATATTATACAGATAATTTACACTAATGTTATTTTTAAACTAAAATATATTATGCGAATGAATGATTGCCAGAAAATTATATAATTTAAAACAATATTACGACGAGATAGCTGCTAAAAAATATTGTTTCTGGTGTTAACGCCATCTATATATCTCTCTATAAACTACAACAAGTGATATTTTTTTTTTAAATATTATAGCTACACTAGATGTAAGCAATCGCAAATAAAAAGATTTGGTCATATTGTTTAAAAATAAAGAAAAACATACTTTCAAAATATATTTTTTAATTTTTAACTTTCATAAATATTATTTTAATTTAGTTACAGTTATCAATTACTTATTAACTTATTAATTAATAGATACCAATCATTATAAAACATTGTCAATTTTTTGCACAATAAAAATCGTATAAAAGTTATGGACGTGTTTGATTAATAAAACTAACATAAAGTATTACGAGACACAAAATTAAATACACAGTACATAGAACATAGAATAAGGCTAGGATACGTTATGGCACTGAGGAACTTAAAGCGTGTTGCGAGCATTTAATTCTCTTTAGGTTTCTTTTCTTTCTTTCGCGGCGGAGGAACGGGCGCTTCAGCATCAGAGGTGCTGTCTTTCTTCACCACTTTCTTAATAACCTTTTTCTTGGTTGGTTCAGTCACAGCCTTTTGGGTTACTGAAGATTCTATTTGAGCGGCTATAGTTGGTTTAAGTTTCGATTTGACACCAATTTGTGACAAAGACACGGCGGCCACTGGTGGCGTAGGTACGTCTGCTTTTTTGACATTAAGTTTTTCCTTTTCCGTTAGCTGTGGTGGTGAAGTAGGACCAGCGGGTGGTGACGGGGAGGTGACTGTTGGAGTACGCAGTTCGCTGGCAATGATAGATTGTGCTAGGGATGCGGCGTCTTCAAGCTCGCTGTCAGGTGTGGGCAGGGGGTCGGCAACAGAAGGCGGCTTCAGCTGCAGTTTTGCCGGTGGCCTGCGACGCTCCTCCACTACACAACCAATTTATTCCGCCTTTATTCTCTCTTTCAGTTAGACGTGTCGTTAGTATGGCGGTCACATTAGAGAGCAAGCTCGGTTAGGGCCTGGAACAAGTCGAGGGAAAACATAGCCACGTTGTTAATTTGATTGCAAGCAGATTAATAAGATAGAGAAATAGACAGCAAGGGAATTATGAAGTTCAAATAATACAAGTATTAAAGATTTAGGTTCATCGTTTTCTTCATAACTTTCTTGCACTGTGAAAATGGGAAGCAAAAATCAAACAAAAGGATATAAATATACAGTGAGAAAAACTAATAACGTCATCGTAATTTAGAAAAAAATTTAGTTCAAAATGAATTTCGACTTGAAAATTGTTTTTATAACACGTAAATCTTTAATTTTTTTCAAAATTATAACGAATGACGTTGATGGCACGTACATATTGCACTCACTTGGACGCTACCCAACATCTGCCCAATCTAAAGTGATCTCAAGGACGGGTGAAATTATATTATTAATGACGTAGTCATTAATGCTGCAAATATATTGGGCCAGGGTTATTGTGTAGGAGAAATGAAAAATGAAACTGAGTGTTGGGTCCAAGTGCAATAAGTTATTACCTGTATCAAAGCCGCGTCTCTTGGGCTGCCTCCTCGAGAGCTGGGTGAAATAATAACGTAATTTTGAAACGTATGCTCAGTAAAAAAATCCAAAAGCACAAAACGGCACAAAGAAAAAAACGTTGGAGGATGTAATAGAGGTATTGTACATCCAAGAAACGATTCAAACGAATAAATTAGTTTAGAATATGAAAACTGCAAAATTAAACTCGGTGTGAATTGAGTGCAAAGCCGTTCAATTAGCCGTAGTTGGCGCGATACATGTTTCTACTCACATTTAGCCGCAGGGACACTTTGTACTTCGTCAGTAGATGGAGTATTGGCTAATGGGGGACTGTCGGAAACAGACTTGTCCGTATTCTCTGGAGTTGTTTCCTGCTTTGGGGTTTCAGGCGCGGAGTTTGTATCCGGCTTTTCTTGGACAGGAGTCACTGGAGGAACTAATGCAGGGGTATCAGACGGGATTTCTGATGAAGTATCTAACTTAGGTTCGTCAGCTTTAATGGCTGTTATAACTTGTTCGACTAGGGGTTCACTTGATTCGCATTTTTCAGTTAGTAAGGATAAAGGTTCTGATGCAGGCTCAGATGCAGTTACTACACATTCTGGTTGTGACAGCGATCCATGCGATTCATTTTCGACAATAGGCATATCTGATACCATATCCGGTTCTTGTTGTTTCTCATTAACAGATGACACTTCTGAAGAAATCTCTTTCGATTCATGCACTTCAGTCGCATGCTTTGTGTTGTCTGGTAATTCAGCTAATGTAACTGGTTCCACTACAGAAGTTTCCGGAACATGCTCGTCAGTAGACTGTACCAAATCTATTTTAGGAACTTCACTTTCTTCTTTGGATACAATATCATGCACTTGAGGAATGGATTCCGAGGGTGTTTCATGCAACACTGAGGAAATAAGTGGTTCTAAAAGTTCTTTGGATGTGTCATCAGAAATTTCCGTTTGAGAAGCAATAGTAGTATCAATCGACTGTTCAATAACAGGCACCGTCGTTTTAGGGACCAATTTTTCAGTCTGTTCGTTGACTTCAGTAATTATATGTTCAGATTCTAAGCTAGGGACGGATTCAGGATTACTTGCAAGAACATTGACTTGGATGTTTGGGGAACATTCTGAAACAGGGTCAACCCTTTTACCTGCCGCATTTTCAGCTTCTCTTGCAGGTACTGGTATATCATTCAATTCATCCAGAGATATGGATGCCGCTTTTTGGATTAATTCTTGCACAGGCTCCTCAACTAATCCCGGAGCACCTTCTATCGCAGGTGAAGGCTCTTCCTCGATTCCTTGGCTAAGTGTTCGTGAAATTTTTGCCCAAATATTTGCAAAAGAGTCGGCACCCATGTAGTCAATATTACCGGACTCCCAGCCTTGACGGCGAGACAGTTCATCTAATGCCTCACGCTGCAAAGGTACGCCAGGTTGAACTCGTGCCAAGTTTCCAGCTACACCAGTCTGAAAAGGAAAATTAGTTGTTTTATAAAACAAAGTTAATTAATGTCTCACATATTATATTATAAATAACGGTTTAAATTAATCATTATTATATGCTCAAATTGGTTTATTCGTGCAATTGGGTTAAACATGCAAGAAAGCATATCGAGGTCAAAAGTGGCATTTGAGCTCAGAAGCTGGAGTAAAGAACAACAACAAAAAAGTATAATTTTACATTGTACATACCCCGAACTATATTTCTTTTAAAACCACTTACTTCGTTTTCAACTTCCGAATAATAACCATTTTCCGTTGGATCGATTGCATCTTCATATTCATCAAGACTTTCAAATGGAGATGGAGACCTTGGTATTATTTCATGAGAACATAGCTTTTTTCCTCTAGAATCTATAGTCGCCCGGTGTCTTAAGTAATAGCCATCATATGGATGCCTTGGAATATCTTCGTAAATATTATCTTCATCTGATACTTCACCATTTAATAACTTGTCTTCAGGCGTACATAGTTTTTGGATTGGCTTTTCATGATCCATATGGACACAGTAAACGTGATTTGGACTAGCTAATGGTAAGTCAGTGTTGAATGGAAATGATTTTTTATGAGTATAGTCGTTGGGACTGGTATGAAATTTGGGTGCATGATGTATTTGAGGCTCTTGATTTAATTTGTCTATGGAAGAATTATCAATTGTTTCTATGTAATCATCGTGATAAAAGTTATGGAAACTGTGTGTATCTTGAGTGTGATTATCTGATGTGTGTTGAAAGGTCTCTTGTTGAGGTGTATTATTGTATGATTCGTTACAATTATTATGACTATTGCCTTCAAAGGGTATGTGATGATGTGTGTGCTGATAACTTATGTTTTCATGACTATGTTCTATAACAGGAGATGTTTGTCGCCAAGCAATTTGCCGAATTTCATTAAGGTCTGGGTTTTCTTCTTCTCTCTTGGCCGGGTCTGGTATTGGTGGAATGTTTCCTCGATACATATCCCATGGATCAATAAAGTCTTCTACGTGTAAGTCTTGTAACTCATGATCTGGTATTTGTTTATCTGGATGATGCCACGGAAATTCGGAAGCGGGGTCAGGAACTGGTTCATATGTGGCATAGTTTAATCTTTGTTCAATATCTGGTAGGAACTTGTTATCACCCATAACATCGGTCGGACCCTCCGGTGGTTCTTCTAGATTTCCCTATCAATTAAACGTAAACAAACAAATTGCATGCGGTCTTGAAGAAAGCTCGAGCAAATCACTATCTACTGCAAAGCTTAATTCAAGCTGTGATTAGTGAAATATTGCAAAAAAAATATTGTTGCTTAAACATACAAGTAATATATGTAAATGGTTGTTGAATTGCTTGTATGTTTAGGTAACGGTGACATTTTCGCCAAAATACCAACACCGTCCACAACCCAAAGACTAACTAAATCGTGCAAGACATCAGATGAGTAAGAACAGGTTAGTATTTTGGGAAAGTATCGTTATGCAATCAAACTAACTGAAAGCGGGAAGTAAAAATATACAAAGCTTTAAAAAGGGGTAATCTTAAAGCCAAAAAGATATAGGTTATTCTCACATCTCTGATCTCACCTCGCTAGAATCCATTTGGGAATGCTTAGAAAAATGTGTGTTCAGTTCAAACGATTGACGATTAATGGTTTGGTTAAGGGCTAAAGTGATATCGTCATTGTGGTATATCAAGAATGTGTGGTTTTAATAGGGGATCAACTTACATCAAGTAATTAATACATAAATGTAATCGAAGCTCATTGGAAATAGTGTCAAGATATCATTTTCTCGTTTTACACGAGTTATTTTTAGATTTCTATTTCGAGGCTCAAATAGTACAATATAAAGTTTCTAATATAATTTGGTACTAATAACCCTATTTATCCATGTATAAAATGATTATTATTCACAAAAACTACATTCAATTTAAACACATTTGATATGATTTCATATAACTTACCATTGTTTCGTCCAGCTGGCAGTGAACTTGCGAAGTGAAAAGATTCCACCAAACTTGCAAGAATCCTTTTAAATGTTCCGGAGCGTCAACATTTTGGGATTCAAAGTTATAATGTTGAAGCCAGGGTTTCGCTGGGCCGATGAAGTGGATGATTTTTAAGTTTTGCCCGAAACTGAAATTTATTTTTATTTATTTAATTTTACAATCTATCAACCTCCATCATACCAATGATGAATAATATTTTAAAGGTATTAAAAACATATAACATTTAGTCTTATTGTGTGGGTAAACCCGTACAAAGTATCTACATACAAATTTAAATCCCATTTCAAGTCCATCTTTTATGTCTAAACATTGTTAAATCCCCACTTGAATGCATGCGCAATAGCATACTCAAAAGTTCAGTAAAAGTATTAAAGCTGTAAGAATTCAGTCTGGTATTTTATATAGGCGCGTATAATTGCTAAGTTATTTATTTATTTCACACTTTATTGCACTTAAACACTAGAAGCAATAATTTATCACTCATTACAAAAAAAAGTAGAATTTAATTATAACTGAAATAGAAAACGTGTTCGTTATCTCCTGAGAATCAAGTTCATGAGGTCAATGTATGAAAGGGCTCAACCACCGTGTTAAAGGGTTATACTTGACACCTACAATTGTGAAAGTGTGAGATGCGAATTTGATCGTTTTTCACTTAGGAGTTCTGAATGTAGGTGATTATATATTAAATATCAGATTCATCCTGATTGCAATTCATTTATAAGACACATACATTTAAATACATTGAAGTTTTGTCACAATTATTTTATGTGCGTAATATTTTATTAAATATGTCCTTATAAAAAGAAATAACTCATAAAATAATTAATAATACACACTTACAAGATAGGCTGCGCTATACAAAACCATGCGAACCTATGCGACCATATGTATTTAAAAAGTGCAGCCAAGCTTAATGGAATCAAACTCAAACTCACTTAAACTCAAAATTTCTTTATTCAAGTAGGTCTTTATAAAGACACTTTTGAATCGTCAATTTTTACACTACCACGCGTTTACAATCATGCGACGTTATCCACAAACTTTGTCAGAACCAACAAGACAGAAGTGTATGGATAATGTACTTGTCAGAAGGTATATTCTAGACTTTTTAAATAAGCGAAACTTACTGTTTTAACGCGGGCAGGTACGAGTAAAAAGCGGCGGATGTAACATTGTAGAGGAAAGGTAACCGTTTGTTGTTATCAGATGACCAGCCGGAGAAAAATGAATTCAAGAGACCCTGGTCGCCACCTAGAAAATACATAATATAAAGGTTAACGAACTATGTAAATTGTAATGCCTGGTTTAGGAACACAATCTAAAGGTTACCATCAAAGCTTCCCCGCTCCTGTGCGAATGTAATCAGTCTACTGAAGGTGTCTGCTGAGGGTGTAAATACAAACACGCCAGAGTTAAAGCAGTCGGGCCAGCCGACATCCGGGGCTGCGGAAAGCTCCTCCCTCTCAAACAATTCGTCACAATTCTGAACTACCTGTAAGTAATATCAGTTAGTTAACTAATGTTAGTAAGTATCGAAATTTTGTAATCTTTACGAACATTTGAAGCCAATATATGTGTGTTCTATAAATATTTACTAACAATTACAATACATTAGATTTAATCTCGAAACATACGTAGCACGATAGTATTAAAAACAGTATGTGAAATCATTCATTATTCGTATTTTAGATGCCCCGACATATCATTGGTCTAAAAAAATCCCATTTATTATTTTTTAAACCCATAATAAAACAGTTTACATAATTAAGAAAAGATAAAAAAAAACAAAGCCAGAATAGGATTACATCGTAGAACAAGAAATTAAATCTTAATAAAACCAACAATATGAACAATTATTATTATTTATTAAATAATATGAAATTAGAACACATTTTATATATAATCATCAAAGACAATATTATCTATCATTTTGAACCACATTCACGTAAACACCTTCCACACACGTGATATTCTCAAAATAATTATCGATCATACTTTTATCGGAACTTCATTTGACATAATAACCCGCGATAAAAACTAAGTGCCTTGCTCAATGGATTCTCTTAAGCTATCGTGTGTTGAATAGTATTTTAATTAAACTTCTTGGCTGTTCGTTAATTATTTACGTTGTGCCTGTACAGATTTCTTATGTGCAAAAATCAGTTTTATTCAGATAGGTAACTGAGTTTATGGTTGGTGTCTTCTAAGACCGATTTTGGAATCCTAACCTTATCTATAAGTGGAAAGTTAAAGTGCTCACTTTGATTCCTTATGTAAAAAGCTCTAGACATTTTCTTAATGTATGTGTATAAATAAATAAATCATAGTTGAAAACTATTTTTTTTAACGTTTGGATGATTTTTTTGATTCCGCCATGTTTTCATTTTATTTAAAAGTACAAAGTGTTAGAAACAAGCACGCGGTACTTAGGAAATGTGATGTAGCTTTTACAGTTATTGTTACGCCTCTTATATACTTACGACAAGAAAGCCAAAAATTCATTTACAACACACACTTCTGTCTATATATAATTATTATTTTAAGGTAAAGGACGTTTGAATTACTAGCAAATATTATATAATTCTTGTGTATATACCGAATTGCATCGGCAATAATAATATGCCGAAGTAACTTACAAAAAAAATTTAAATACTTGACGACTTTTTTGACATTTTAATGGTCAGGATGAGGAATTTGTAATTTGGAACGCGTCCAATGATTAGAAAAAAATATTTGGAACGCTGTCTCGTGTTTCGCTAACATTGACTTTGCAAACATTAGAAATAGCTTTATGACTTCGATCTTGTATTGATTAGTTTTATGCGCGTCTGTAATGTACAAAATTAAATACCAACTTAAAATAAATACTAAGTAGTACGAACTTTTTTTGTATTAATAACACATTTTTGACTTCAATTAAAAAAGAAGCTTAAATATTAACTAATAGAGGCTTTATCGTGCTCGATAAGTCACCAATCGATTGAAATCCAAACAATGTAAGACCCAAACTATGCTAAACAATACTTGTATGGTCTGGGTCAAGTCAGAGACTTGTCTATAAAATTTTTCATAGAAACGTATGCAATCCGATGCCAAGACCCATTTAAGGCTGCAGCGCCACCGGATTATTTCAACGCCATTTATTTAAAGTAATACTATTCAAGAATGTTGGACTAGTGACTGAGTGTGTTGTGAAAACGCAAAAACTATCAAAAATAACTTTTCTAACAAATTTAAAACGTGACACACTGACATAGTTTTATTTGTATGATCTTTGAATACAACTTTTTTAAGCTATTTGCAATTTATGTAAAATTAGGTCTATTATAAAATACATAATAGAAATTCAATAAAACTTCTATTTTATTCTCGTTATTAACGAGACTGGGCGTTAATATTCTGAAACCGACTTGAAACAACAACTGTTTCGCTGGAATTTGATGGAGCGGTAGCCACAAACCAGCAATAAAACAGCAGCCGGATGGTACATTACAGAATTCATATGATTTCAGTGTACGTAATAATAAAATCTTACCAGGACATCAGCATCGAGGAAAACACATTTTTCATACTGAGTAAGATTCCAACAGTGTATCTTCGTGAAGGTTATACCCAGCTCTGGACGCTGAAGCAGTGCTAAATGGGCAGCATCCTGAGAGTCCAGCACATCAACAGTTATCACTTCAGCAAATACTGCGCGGAGACGCTCCCTGTAGAAATAATTTTATAAGACTATACTGATCCTTTAAATGCTAATCGGTTTAGTAGTTCAAACGTTATTATTGAAATAATAAACAGTACTTTGAAGTGCTGAACATTATTGAATAAAGTAGTAAAAATATATTCGATATACATTCACATTCAACATAACATGTGATTGTATAAGGCCTTGCTGAAAATCAATGCTGTGGTCATTAGGCTAGTCTAAATGACTGTACTAAGCGGCTTTTAAATACTTTTTTTTAAAAGTGTATGCATTTATAAATATTGTTTTTTTGATTCGTATATAACTTAAATGTACGTCTTAGAATTGTAATCAACAGGAAAGCTCACCATTAATTAACTAGTTTATTAGCAATAATTTTTAATAACATCTGTAATAAAAATATAGTATGAAAAATTGTTTATTTGATTTGGATCCAGAATTCCACGATGATGTAACTCAGATTTTATGTCGCAGGAACTTCAAGGACTCCTATATGTTTAATTAAAACAAAAATTTACATTGGTATAGTCTGATAAGTTAGACTAGACTAAATATAGCTTTTGATTGTCTCGGTGTCAGATTACAAACTTTTTATACGATACGGACTTAGATGCAACAAATTAGCAGTTTTTAGATTTTCATAAATATTTTTTTTATTAATCTGGTATTTCAAAATTAAGTAGTTTATTGCTTATAGAAGTATACAGTTTATTATTTAGACTGTTGGGCATTGTAACATTGTGTTCGGCGGACTAAAACAATATTATTTAATCCTGATGTTGATACACCCCGTGTATCCTACCTACGCTACCTTTCCACTAATTTACAGTCAAATCAGTTCAGGCGTTCTTTAGTTATAAATACTGTAACGGACAGACTTTCTTTTATATACATATAGACTATACAAGCCTGCAGGCTGCCAAGAGACACGCTGCAAAATAGAGACGATGCCGTTTACTAAAGACTGCATTATTATTTTTTAGTATATATATGTAAATATGTAAGTTGTGTCCTATATTTTTTAATTTCACTCAAAACACAATGATAACATTTATTAAATACGGTCATAATTAAAACTTGGATAATAATAGGCATTATTTGAAATTAAAACATTATTTTATTTGTATTTATTATGATTGGTCGTACATAATAATTTACTCTATTAGATAAATTGTTATGTATGTTGTTATTATCTTGCTGTCCTGCCAATCTAGTTATTTTTTAATATCAATTAAATAACAATATATATAACGTCTACAGTTAACTGTATACTTTATCTTATATATAAAAGTGTTTCTACTATATTATCACGATGGAAACTTTGTAGCTACGGCAGACATTTTCTTTCTAGTTAAGTAATATCGCGACATTTATAAAAATAATATTTTTAAAGCGATAGTCTGTAAAGGAATTTTATCGAGTACTTTAGAAAATACATAAAATGTACCTCATAGCATCGGTTACTGATGGTGTGATTAGTACAACCGCTGGATAAGTAGAGCCAACTCGTCGTAGCGAATGCGCCAGGACCAGAGCTCCTAAACCATACGAGTCGTTTGTGGCTAGCGTTACCCATGCTCGATCTGAAACAAATTGTCATAAAAAAAAAACATAAGCTAATTATTTTATAATTTTCATATATTTAATCTATTTTTTACATATAAACAGTACTGAGTGAAGACATATATCATATATTAAACTGTTGATAGGATCAGAGGTGGCGGATCGCATGCAAACAAAGTCTAGTTTTCAAATATATAATTTGTTTCTTTCAACAAATTAAATAACTAAAACTATAGACAATTTATTATATTATTAAAGAATTAAGTAGGCGTCTGGTAGTCAGTACCGGTGATCCAAGAGCTGGTGCTTTCCTTGCTCAGCGTATAAGCATCGCGATACAGTAAGGAATACAGCATTGTGGGTACTCTGGCACAGGGACCAAACTTTTTAAATTTGTTTTAGTTTTGTGTTTTGTTTCATTTTAAGTTACTTATATTAGTTAGGTTAATATTAAGGATATTTTGTGTTTATTTAATTATTGATTTTATATACTAGTTAAATAATTATATATTATTGTATACGTGTAGACCTATTGCCACTATAATAGAAAATTGAATATTTGGTCCTTATTAGTGTCGGCTTTTTTCTCTCTGTATCGCGATGCTTAATATGTGCTGTATTTTGAATATTTCGTCACAACTCTACTTAAATTAAATTTCAATATAAATCCTAGCTTAGCACAAATTGAGTATGGCATAACCGAACACGGAGATTTTACGTTCACTGTATTGAACTAGATAATTTCAGATTCTAATTCTATGCCAACGTCGTAGATATACCGTAAAATAAATTTGTGTTTAATGTGCCGTTGTTTTTTAGTTTGTCGTGGTGAGATATCTAAGGAAATGCGCAATACACTCCCACTGGTGACGTACCACTGCCTATAAATATTAACACGTGTCTTGGCGCTTCTGATGCGTTTCTAATCCTGAATTGAAGAGAACATATTATACAGTAACCCATTACGCATCCCAACATACAATTTAACATTAGGCAAATCATTGATGACAATGATGAGAAGCGAAAAATCGTCAGATTAAAATAATATTAATTTAGAGAATACGTAAAAAATATGTTCGGAAAAGTTTCATGATTTTAATGAAAACTAATTAAAAATGTGTTGGATGTTTTTGATGCACTAATACAATGTCGCTTGGACATGGCGTCAAGCTAGACAGGAACATTCCGCTTTCAATTCTAAAATAGCACAACAGAAATAAATTTTCAAATAAAATTACTTGCGTCACATCTTTCTAGAATATGCAATTAATACTAATACACTCTACGCAAAACTTAACATATACTGTGTAAGACATCATATAGTTCTGTTCATTATTATTGAACTTTTTTTGGGAAATTTTAAGGGGTGAACATCAAAAATTACTAAATATACCAAAATCAAAATGTTTTACATATTCTACAAGTAATAATATTTCGATTTTTAAATTCGACTTAAACTATCTGAGTCAGTGACGTGTGTTTAAAGTCTACTCTTAAAATACATTAAACACTATTCTTCCTTATTCTAATCTAGAAATTATGCTTTTGAACTTTTCAAATTTCTGGATTTCCGCATCCAAACTCAAAATATCTTTATTCAAGGTCTAAAGATAGAGTTATGAATAATATTTTTTTACATTACGTTCGTCACTTTTTACAGTTATAGAATGAAACTATACGATAACAGTCCCCACGTCCCTAGTATATTCTTAAAAAACAACATTATTTATTTATTTTCACACAATTACCAGAAAACAAGGAAAACAGAGAAAACAAGATGAAAACATATATATATAAACATAAACATATATATATATTATAAACATACATATATATTATGTACGCCTATAATATACCCTTACGAAGCTTTCCTTATTAGGAATTCCACTTGGTATATAGCTAAATAACATAAAACACAAGTAAATACGTTATCTGAAACAGAGGATTTGTTATTAAATAAAACCTGTAATCGATATTAATAATAAGTAAATAAATTGTTAATTATCAATAAAAGATATCGTGAAATAATTTATTGCAAATATTTAAGTTTTTTTCTACCGTACACTATGCCTATAATAAAATCGTAAAGAGGTTGAGATTATACAATAAAAAAAGAGTTCTGTGATGAATACATCAATAATTTTATATTCGTCGGTTCGTCGTAACTTTAATTGTCTGTTCGTGTGTAAGTTACTTTTTTTGCCTTTTTAAAACTTTAACCAGATATCTATGGTATTAATACTAACTGCATATTACTATGAGAGTAGTTGCGTATAACTGGGAATGAAACCTATTAAGTGTACCAATATTTTAAAAAATATTAAGAAAGTATTTTTCTAATTAATATTAATTGTACCGATGAGACGACCGTTTACTAACAAACGATTGATTTTAACATTTGACTTAGTTCTATTTAGTATCTATGATACTAAACAAATTTTAAAAAATTGTCAAATAAGTCAAAAATAGATACAATTAGCGTACAAATAGCTTAACTTACACATTCAGGATCATAATATCCTTTTGAAAATCGGTTAAATATTCCAATAAGTCACTTAAGAAGCAGGCTCGCTCGGGAGCAACGTCCTTTTCTATTTAGGTACAGCCGGTCTGGTAGGAGTTAAGCGAGCTGCACTAAATAAATCAGTGCATAGTTCTCTTATTTTATCAGTTACCATGGCAACAGGATGCAATATGAACTCTGATATGCAGTTAACGGTAATAGATAGTAATCATTTATTTAATTTTATCATGAATATTGAATTGGCACGACGAACATTCATACATTTTTTCTATAAAATACATTATTTACCAGTACGCGATTTTCTCGTAAAAAAATATTAAATGACTGCCAATATATTTATCTTTTTATCAATGTAAACACATTGACAATTTTAATAACTTGCTATCAATGTTAAATAAGCAAAATGTCACATTATGATCCTAATCACTAAGTTTCTCAAATTGTTTATAAATAGGTACATTTTTGCCTGTTTAATATCCACAAGATTGACATTAAGAAATCATGCATAATCATAATGTCAAACTTCGTTTCAATAACGCGATTTAAATATGTTATAATTACTAAATACGGTTTTAACATTTAATGAGTACATAACACGATCAAATTATGTGGCTAGTATTAAATTACACAACCATAATCTGAGATAATAACATGTTAATTATATAAAATATTATATACAGCGCCACAGTTCTTTAAATATGACTGTCGAAATATTCTGTTTAACGGAATCTATCGAATTGAACTAAAGTACTCTGTCAAATTATGTTAATGCTGAGATAAAAAGAGACAGATGCAAGTAAGAGTTAAAGTTGCACTCATTCAATCTATTTCAATTAGTTTTAACAACACTGTATTAGGTTTAAACGTATATCCATACTATTATTATAAATGCGAAAGTATATATGTAGCTTTCACGCTTAAACTACTGTACCGATTTCGATTAAATTTGTTAAGGAGATAGACTAAACTTTATGGAAAGACGTAAGCTATACATATCGCGAATTTTCCAATTTGGAATTAAACTTTTGTATTTAAACCACCCAGACGAAGTAAGCATACTCTTACTAGCTACTAGTAAGAGTATTAAACAAACGAAGATCGATTTTGATTGGTCAAACGAAATTTACGGTAATGCATGAATAGAGATATTGTTAAATCAAGCTATTGTCTGCATATTGCTGCAGTTCGAACGCTGGTGCATGTCACAATTGCAAAATTATTTAAGCTACTTTTTATAGATAATGTACAATTCTCAAGAATGAATTGACCTACACAGTATTGTGCCTACGCATGTTCTTATCAGATTGTATTATTACGATTGTAAACATGCCAATGCTATAAATACATACAAGCATTATCATAAATTCATAATACCATATGCCTTGATCTTGAGACTTGAATGTTTTACATTATATTTGTTTAATTCAATTTTATTTAATGTATTTCGGGTGGGAACTTCCTTTATTATAGAAAATGTGGTAAACCAGCTATGTGCTGTGTGATTTATTAATGTTATAGTTAACTAGACTTTGTATGGAATTAAATAAACGACTCTAGCGGTTACGCCGGCAACACACACTTAGCACGCTGGTAGGTCATCGTATTATAAGGGTAAAGAATGAGTATTTGAAGGGAAAGATTTAAGAGGGTAGCGGAAGGATGGTCGCCGGGAATCAAACTTTGCCTATTCATCATCAGATCTTCACCTCGAAAAATCACTCGTACCATATTTTGAATTAGTACAACTCGAACGATATGAACCAATATGTTTATTGGTGTTTTGTTTAATACTTTATTATGCAATTCTTGATATCTTTAATAATATATTTTTTAAGAATTAAAATATGCAGTGTTATTTAGTTTTAGTATTTTATTATATCGATTGATTACTAGACTATTTTCGAAGCAGGTTGGCAATTTAATACTAATGTGTTGATTGAAGAGGCTGATAGAGACGAAACAAAATTGATCACAAGGTTATAAGTCGAATTAAGAAAGTTGTCGTCACAAATATATATAATTCTAAATTGTTAAATTATTATCTATGACGAGCTACCTTCATATGTCAGTTTAGGTAATCCCAGCAGATCCTTGTAAAAGTTAAACCAAACTATGAATAATTAATATTAATATTGTAGAATATGATATGAAATTATGTTTTATAATTTTAAATGTTTTCTACTTGTGTTTATGGATGGGCGCAAGACAAGTTTATGTGCAATATGTGCAATAGCAAAATCACCAAGCAGAACAATAAAGTTTATAAGTTAAAAAAAATAATAGCTTTTAGACAACGGTCAAATGGGACAATTATTTAATTACACCGATTTTAGATAATAAAAAAAACAGTTTCTCCATTTCCCATTGCGTAACAAGGAACATGGGACCTTCAAACGTTTGACCTTCGTAAGTCCGCTTCATTGATTAAAACATTTTTAAATTTCTCGCACTGAAAATCTATCATTATTTATTATCAATAACGTCAAAAACAAAGTGATTTTTTTTACGTAGTAACAAATCGTATAATTTAAATAAAGCCAATATTCCCAATTTCAATTTAAATATAACATTTGCATCTAATTAAATTTTTATTCGCGTTTAATTTTTGTAAACTTTAACTACCTACATATTATAAAATTAATAAATACTTTGTTTTATTTTTGAAACCTTCGTTGGCAACGTGAAAATGTATTAAATAAAATACGTACTTGTCATTTTTAAGCCGGCTTCTCAATTGACAGATCCAGTCACCTCTAGTTTATCACAAAAATAACGAAATCGTCAAGCTATGCCGGCAAGCGAATGCGTACTATACGGCAGTCGGCATTCAGCACACGCACGACCCGCGATAACTTTATTCGTAACCAACCGTGAGTTGCCGAGCGAACACGACAGTTTCACGAGTTGCGTTTCAATTTACGCATGTTCAATCCAATACTTAGATATTTTTTAATTATCCACAAAGAACAACGAAAACTAAAATTATTACTCACTCACTGATATATTAATTTTAAGTGTAATGTTGTACTGTTTTGTATTTTATTACTGGTAATATCCTTACACTTGCAATGGCAACACTCATAACAGCTGTTCATTGCGATCGATAGATGTCGGTTAGTGTCGTTTTATTTTCGATGCATCGTGCAGCATAACGGTATCCGTAGTAAAATCAGTCTCGCTTTGAATAGACTCGCTGTGTTTTTTAAATTCGAAAAAATAAGAAAATGTATTCGATTTCCAATTGTCCGAGACATATTTATGAGGGCGTCGTGGCTTATATTAAAATTTATGAGTACATAAGTTAGTTAGTCGATATTCATACCAAAATGTCATAATCTGAAAACAGTGTTGTTTGTTTGCGGTATTCCGATGGTAACGATGGCCAACTCCCCAACGAGTATTGAGACGCAAATAGACAGTTTCTTAGAACAATTTAAAAGAAGTGCTTCGAAGGCTATGGAGGAACGGATGGAGTGGCCTGATGGGCCATTGCCAGGTGGTGTAGTGAAATCAAGGAGTAGCTGCTTCACATTAGATTCTCCTGTTGGTGAGTATATGTGTTCAAAAAAACAGATAAGCACAAACCAGAGTTTTTCGTTTATTATATAAATTCAATAAACGGAACTGAGCGCATTCCGTCGATAACAAGTTATAAAATATTTAAATAAGTGCGTATATAATCTTATTACGTGCACAGCTTCAAGACCTAAGTATTAAAAATATAATACCTTGTTACAAGTAACATAGATAGATAAGTTATTTTATACGTATAAGTGACGACGAAACAAAAACCAACCAGTTTTGTGTGTGACATTTTACGAAATATGAAATTAAAATGTACGCACATTAAAAACTGCTTCACAAGTAAAGTGTTCAATTAAATCTAGTATTTGTTTTTATGAACAACTTTTTTTTCGCGCCAAATACTTATGCACCTGCTGATTAAGTTGAACGACATACTTAAAACATTATTTTTCATTGTTAATATCTGTTAAATTACAACTAAGAATAATATATCAAAATTTGTTGAGCTGCTGGTACTTAACAATTATTAAACTTAAGTTTACATTGTAATTAATATTTTAATTTCAGCCGTCATACTGAGAACAATAATTAACAACCTTAAAAATTTTCTGTATAAATGTTCTTCAGGCTGGCAGTCGTTATGTTTTATATAAAATCTATAATAAAGATTCGTTTATCTATTATTTTAAAGAGCCACTGGTGGTCAGTCATCGGCCTCCTCGGGTTTGTGTAAGGAAGTTGAATGGTCGCTTCGGTTCCACTCTACTGCGGACCCCTCTTATTTAAATCAATACATTCAGAAATTTTGTTTTTGATTTATTCTTTTTTTCAATTAAAAATGTATGATAATAATATTTATTTTTTAAGTGCATGTAAATAATATATTACACCATATTATTTTTATTTCACATTTACGTTATCTTCGCTTAAACAACAATTTAAGATTAATTATTTATTATGCCGACCATTTATCATGTAAGGAGTATAAAATTGTAACGATTACCAATAAAAGTATATTAATAAGAAATATAGTACAGCACATTTGAGGCTATTAAATATTATGTTCCTCAAAGTAAAATTGAATCTCCCGCACAAAAGTACATGGCTGCGCGGCGTCAAATATCGACACGGAAACAGCGCCACCAGCGCTGTCTTGCGGCCGCGCACTGTACTAATGACGTGTTCTACGGCGTCCTCCGATTTTATTCACGGAAAGTGTAACGCCATATTGCTTCCGTGAATTCAGTGAAATATTTGTGCATTTCTCTAAAATTATGACTATAATATCAAAATGAAGTGATATAAAACAATCCTCATACTTTTACTGATAAGTGGACTTCGTTTTTACGTTTCTCACATCTTGATAACGCGTAAAAAAGGTAAGTTTTGTTCTTCCTTTGCTATGACTATATGGCCCAATATTCCACAGGAGTTCGATCCGCTATGCGATAATGAAACTTAAAAAACGCGATTAAGGTTAATAATTGCACGGTTTTTGTTATGTTTATTTACATGAATTTGAAAAGTTATCGCGGTTTTCTTGATATAATCCACGGGGTTGTTAGATCACGATGCGGTTGGGGCGGGTTTGTAGTTCATTCAATGGCCATTGTATTACAATGTACATACACGTATGTACATATTGTACATGTGATTTGACATTAGAGTTTGGTTGTAGTTTAGAGTCGGCGTTTGATGTCCTATGAGAAAATGGAAGTTGTTAATCCAGCTGAGAAGGAGGCTAGTGAAGTTTTGCATTCACTATTATCGGTGGAGCGTCGTAGTGTCGACAGTAAAGAAGCAATCATTGTATCAATACCTTCGGATCAGAACGGAGGTGGTGAATATGGTGAAAGCGCTCAGTGGCATACTCCAGTTATGGGGCAACATTCAGTATTTGAACTTGGAGGCTCACAAAATATGCAGCAACATAATTATAATGGACACCAAGAACAGGTATGTATCAAAGGAAAACCCTCAATTCTTTTTAATCTATTTAGTAAATCATAATTTGACTATCTACTGCAGGTAGAGAAGGTAGGTTACCTTTACTTACAGGCACTCTTGCACTTTCTGACTATGCATAAAAAATTTCAGGTATTATGGCAAGGCCATACAATCCAAGTTGAGAATGGTGATGGCAATCTCCAAGCCATGCAGACACAATATAGCATAGAATTTGAGGCCAATGTTGAGAACCAAGAGATGGATGTGGAAACAAAGCCTAAAATGGAGAAGAAAGCTGGTGTTAAGAGAAAGAAAAAAGCTGCAGATTCAGATAGCGACGATGAAGTACTGGGAAATTCTTTAGAGGACAATCCAGAACAGGTATTAGTGACAACTTATACTCTGAAATATTATGTAAAAGTTGCTCCCGTGCTTACTTTGGTAATTAAACCTGCGTTAGAAAAATGACACGTTGATACTCCGATGTAGTCATTCAATATATTATGGTGGAGAGCGAGAGGAGGAGACTATATAAGTTCATACTATTTTAACCAATTTGTTATTTATCAACTTGGTTAAATAATACAACACTTTAAAGGACAAAAATTAAAAACATTGTTCATTAAATTTGTAGGAACACTGCTAAAACTATATTGCCAATATTGCTAAAACAATAATGCAAATCTATAGAGAGCTTGGAATGTTTTTCTACTGTTACTATACAATCCAGTATACATCAGCTAAATAAATATTTAAATTTACATAAATCTGTGCTGTAACAATAATCTGATAACCAGGTTTAAACACTTTTACACATCTGTAGAGATTTATTTACAAAACTTGCATACTACAATCGACTACATTCATATTTGTGTATGTTATATATTTAGTTTTAGGCTTTTTGAGTGTTATTTCTACATTTTATAATCAGTTTAACCTAAAACGTTATCTTCAAACTTCATGGAAATAATTATAGATTGATAAACAGGATGAGACATGCTTTGATAATTTCAATAATGCACCAAATTATATAAAACAATAATACTTTGCATAAAATACATTTTTTTTTAAGATTTGACTAAAATGAAAACATGCATCTTAAAAGTCATATTGAAAAATTATTTTTATTTCCAGGTGAAAGAAAGGTTGAAGAGAGGTTGTGATTGCAAAGATAATTGCTATCGAGGGCTAAACCCGGAGGCTGTGTATCGTCACCGGCTCAACATTGCAGAATTAACAAAGAGTGAACATGACATGTATTTGATGGGTATAACTATGGCCAGTCTTGCGAATCCAGCGGAGACCTCACGCCACAAAGTCAGAAGGAGATTACGGGCATGCTACGTGTACCAAGGGAGGAAGGTGTGCTTGGAAGCTTTTCTGTACCTTGAAAATGTTACTCACTACCAATTGAAGCGCATACGACAACATGTGATGACGCACGGAGTTGCCCCTCGCATACACGGAAACGTCGGCAAGAAACCGTACAACACCTTCACTTTGGATATTTATAAACATGCAACAAATTTCTTAAAAGAATATTTAAAACAACACGCAAATTCACCTAAAGATGTCCAACCATCGGCTGAAAGTGGCAAAAAGGGGAGTAAGAGTGTCATCATCCAAGGTGATTCGAGGAAACACTTGTTTGAAGCATATAAGGAGTATGGAGAGATTCTAGAACCAGGAGTTAAACTCATGGGCTACTCAACGTTCCGAGCATTTATGAAGGATCAATTCCCCAACGTCAAGTTTGCGACGAAGAAGCAAGAGCTATCAAAGGACATGGTGCCGTTCCGCAGCGGAAAATGTATGACCTACGATAAAAATAAAGATCCGCTTAGGATACAGCAAGAGAAGGAGAAAGCGGAGGCCAAGAAAGCTGCTATGGAAGCCAAGAAGAAGGAGGACCATGATAGAGAGCATGCACAACAACAGGCTCAACAACAACAGGTCCAACAGCAACAACAACAACAGCAGCAGCAACAAGTGCAACAAGTACAAGTTCAGCATCAGCAAATGCAGGGTCAATCACATGTTGTGATACACCAACAGCAGCCGCAACAGCAACAAATGCAACAACAGATGTTGGTGCCGCAAGTTAGCCAGCACCAGCAGGTCTTAACACAACAAGTCGGTGGAGTACAACAAGTGTCACAACAGCACTGTGTTCAACCGCTTGGTGTATCCGAAGATAATGGTCAACCGGTTGAAATGGCTCAGCAAGTGCACACGATACCACTCACAGTAGTACAGCAGCCCCAGCAAGCATATGCTATAGTGACTCCTGTGTCTCACTTCCAGACCCGTGTACAGGGTGCATGGTATAGACATTGACAGGATAATGTATTATCTATGGCATCAACTAATGGGCACAAAGTTTACTAATAAGTCACTTTGAGTCCCACGCTGGTCCTATAAACATGTTTAAGTGCAGACAATGAAAAATACAGATTTCTACTCGCACTATAGCAAATACCAGGCTTGTTAAATGGTGTACAGCATTGACATATGCTGCAATGTCAAATTACCAAGATGTCGTCTGAATCTGCATTGATAAACATCCGTATAGGTCTGCACTTACAACTTGGCAATAAGTTGACGAAGATGGAACTTTTCAGTATTGGTTGAATGGATTGTACAATAATTTTTAACGATAATATTAATCATATTTACACAACTTAGCCGTAGCTATGTAGTTTATTTTGATATAATTAAATGTAGGAGTAATAATAACTGAAGCTCTTTTGAATATTCTTTATCTAAGTGAGAGTGGCTCATTGCGTTTAGGATTTGTAGTGTATTTAACTTAATTTTTTTTTTAACATCACAATACGTATTCAGTGAATGAAAGCAGTGCCTTCATACATCAAATTAATACTTGGACTTAAGATATATCGGAATGTTTTTGGATTTGTCGATTTATACATATCAATTTGACAGATTATTCTTTATGAATGTGTTTGTGTGTGTACGTGAAATTCTGTCACACATGTGTTTATTTGGAAAATTTAAATCAAATTAATGTTTAGTTTACGTGTGATTTATTTTATTACAAATCTTGTTTATGAAATTTAGAAGAAAATATACCACCTATAATTAAGTTCTATGAAATTTGTAATATTTTTATATTATGCTTTTCGTTTTTAAATATAATAAACTCGATACCGGGTTATTAATATGAGTTTGAAATCTCTGTAAGTTAGTGTAAGTGTGTAATCGTAATGTAGACAGTACAGAAATGTGCCTAGAAAATATGCTTACTCGTATATTTTTATAGTGAAAAGATTTCGAAGCGTGTCCTTGTTCGGAAAATTATTTGGCCGCTGGGAGAGTTTAAAGAGAGTTTAATTCATATGGTTTCATCAAGCTTCGTGTCGTAGGTTTGGCGAATGTTCCAAATTTTTTAACCGTAGGAATAACATTGTGATAGAGAATAAATCTTTTTTACACTACTACAATTTCTTTTATTCTGAATTGTTTATACTTACCTAGTGTCAAAGGCAGACATCGGGGAAGAAGGCAGAGAACTCCTTTCTGTTGTGGATGATGGACAGATATTTTTCTGTAGATGTATATTTATGTTGCTTAGACACTAATACAAGTTTATATAGTGCAATACCTAAAACCTCAGAACGATGTTTGTCACCTATTTTTACAAGGCTTTTATAGAAAAACTTTAATAGCTTTGGTACTCACTTTCCGATCCTATCTGATCAGCCTCACTGTCATCTTTTAAATTATTTCTTCGGAAGCATTTCTTGTCCACAATGTAATTTTTTATAATTTTAGCTTTTATTTAGCTTATTTTTCCTGTTTTGCTTAATTTAATGTATGTTGTGTTTTGTTTTTGTATATTGCACACCCTTTGCACCAGGCAAATTGTGTTTTATGTATTCTTTTATTGTGTGTGTTGCCTGGAAGAGATCGCTTATTAGCCATAAGGCCGCCCGTTGCTCTGATATGTACTAACACAACTACATCTTTAACGTCATTTACTTCTACTGTTTAAGTGTGAATAAATAAAACCAATGTGGGTGGTGCAATAAACCGACGCGTTAATTACCCTACAAATTTAAAAATACCAAAAAGCTTTGTGTTGTAATCATAGCTCTATTACGGGACTTAATCATTGGATTAACTTCACCGGGTTGATTTTGAAACTTTCATAGTTTGTAACACATAAAACTAGTCAGTATATAGTGTTACTGTATTCTTTTAATACTATGGCATAGTCTTTAATTTTTTGTATTGTTTATTTCTTAAACCTAAACAGCTTATCACAAAAAGTTTACACAATAATAATAGATGAAAAATAAAGCCAAAATAAGGTTAAAACATAGTAAACAAACCGGGAATAGAATCTAAGATCAGAAAAAACAATAACAACAAAAAAAACCAATGAACAGAAAAAAATAATTAAAAATATATATATACATATGAACAAGTGAAGTATATTATGTGAAGAACGAGCATTTAAGTGTGTGTGTGTATTGGTGTTGCTGTGTGAATGAGTAGTTTGGAGTGATTTACAGCATATATGTAGTATATAGATGCTCCGCACTATACCATACACTTATGTGCTTAAGCTTGAAAACTGAGTTTGTCTATTCTCTTGTACTATACTCAGACCGGTCTTGGAACCTTTGTAAAGCTATAAGAACAATGTTGAACCCTGTAGTACCAATTTTGATATCTCATAAAATTGGACTCTTCAGGCACATGTGCTAATCGCTGATAATTATACATAGACATAATAAATGTCAGTAATATTTTAACACGAAAGTAAATTAAGGTACTGAGGACGCCTACATTTTCCGATAAACGAATGAATACGGGGTGTGTGCACTTAATCAATTGTAAACAAAACTCATTGTTTCGTCCTCATTCGGACAGTGTGTGACTACTTGAGTTGGCGCGTGCGTCCTCTGAATAAAAATGAAGTTTTGGAAGTGTTCTAAGCGCAAACTACGCGTAAAAGGTATGTTATGTCTTTCAATTCACTAGTATGAAAGCGCATTTTATAAATTATAATGTAATAAACTACTTTCCAGTTATATTACATATAATAATAAACATATGAATTGACTTATATATTGACGGGTAGGCGTATAATATAATTTTACGTGATTTTCGTCAATTTATATTTAATTGGTTTGTTATATTTGACGGTAAAATGCACTGTAATACATATGCACTGTAATCGCCTGAGTGCCATAATAATGTTGAATTGGAAAATTGATTTCTTATACACGATGTATTGATAAACAATTGTGCAATATACATCTATGAAAGTATAAACTCTTTAATTATTTAACTGTATAGTTAAGTACTTGTAAAATTAATGTTTACCATATAGGTACTACTTTTACAAATTACCAGAATTCTTTTATATATTTCATTAAGGCGTAATTATTAGTACTTTTAAAGTCCAGGGTCCGGATTGAATGAGCAAACTCGAGTGTGCCATTAAGGATTACGAGACTATATTTTTGTAACACATTCCAACTAATCGTCGCTATCTTCACTAATTAGTTAGTTTATGAGTAAACTTTACAAGCTTTGTGTGAACTTTATATAAAGAACAATAAAGCGAACGAACCAATTGACCACGCTTGTTATCCAATTCTCCTGTTTTTGTGCGTGAGGTTCTAGAATCACATGAGTTTAATTCTCAAACGTAGCTAAGTGTTGAACTATTGCAGAGAAAATGTACTTTCCCGATATAGATACAATGGTATTGCTTAAAAATATCTTTGATAGTATAAAACATATTTATTGCTTTTCAGTTCGTTTCGACAATATAAAAATAGTGCTTCCGATTAACTTCTACTTAAAAACAATCTACTTGTTTTTGGAGAACACTCTCTCTTAATTATCTTATCTTATAGAAAATCTATTTGTTTTTAAATGGAAATGAAAGAATTTATTAATATTTTCATTTTCATGGTGGGGTAGGCACACGAGCTGAAGTAAAAAGTTGTGGCAATAAAATACGCGAATGTATGTCATATATTAGTACGTATTTACGGAATAATATTAATTTGCCACTTTGCATGGGAATAATAATTTAAAAATATATATATTGGATGTGTTTGTGTTGTCCGTGAACACGTCATGTAACGGATTATTACAAATAAAATATTTTTCGTATTTAGGTTAAGGAAACAAATAATTATTGTATTAGAATATAATTTTATAGTATGTCATACAAGGCACATCGAGACGTTTTGGTAAAAGTTAATACAATATAGATTCTCGCTTACCGTAATAAATTCTTTGATCCGTTAGCATAAATTTAGGATGTCAAGGATATATTTGAAGCTGTATCCCCTAATATGGTTATCGTATTTTTTTTGTTCCAAGTATTGTAGAAAGTTAAAAGACATTCACGTCAAAAATAACAATTGAATCACGCCTTACCTAATGTAGGCTTATCTTAATATATTAACTTTTACCGGAAAATCAGTAGTGGCTGTGACGTTGAAAATGCCTCATTGCTATGCAAGCGAGCCCGTCTTTTGTTTTCTGCCCGTTTTCATTGTCCGGTTTCTCCTTACAACGCTACAAGACATCCGACTAGGTTGCTCATCTAGAAAATATTTCTTGTTATTATTTATATTTATACAATGCATCGCATAGCTATTCTAAACTGATAGGTGGGTATCCTCTCAGATCGGTTTACTTTGAACCCTTAGAAAGAAAATTATACACCAGTGACGCTAATACGAGTCTATGTGGAAAATGTATATAAACGAATCCTTTTCTCGCAAGAACTTCGATTTTTATTTTTGTTGTTTAAATAATCGTGATTTTATTACCATATATCTTTGCAAAAGAAGAAAGCATACTGACCGGAAATCAACACTTTTGAATTAATTCCCACGATTAATCAAAATGTCTGACACCCTATTACAATCCATCAAAACCAATAAAGTTTGCGGGGGAAGTGTTATTACCGGAATCTGCTGGCCTTCGTAATAGTAGTCATGTTAAAATATAGATCAGGTTAAACATAACGTCTATAGCTACATACAAAGTTATTTTATTTTATTTCGTTCCACCACAGCGTTTCTTGATACATTTCTTACTCACGGTAATACGACTTAGGGTCCTTCAACGAAAGCCCACTTCCTAAAAGGCCGGCAACGCACTCACGAGCTCCCAGCCACGTGAGTGCCCATGGTCGGCGACTTCGCGTTAATGGTGTACCTCCTGCTCATTTGCCTCTTCCATAAAAAAAATGTGTACCTTAATATTACACGTGCTTAATACAATATAGATATAAAATTAAAGTACTATGAATGACCAGTTATTAGAAACTCAGAAGCTAGCGCTATACAATACTAAGACCCCACGAGACCTTATAGTATATTATATACATAATATTCCCGAAAATAACTGATAGGCCTGAAAATGTATCTATTAAAGCACTTAAATAATTATGATACAATCCTACCACCATTGATGCGTCTTGGCGTCGATTCATTCCTTTTGGATCATTCCTCACTTATTTATAGACATGTAGGTGATCCGTCTTCTATGCTGCAGTATTCGCCATTCATTTCATCTCAAACTTAAACCAAACTTTATCAAAAAACTCCTCATGTTGCCTTCACCTAACAAGTGTAACTTACACGCTTAAAGTCCATTGCGCAGCCAGTACGAGACGGACGAGAGTCGCACGTTTAAAACACTTACCACCGACCAACAAAGAAAATACGCCTTCATTCATAGAAAAAGATAACTTTATAGATGTTAAACCTGTTGTACGCAGTTACCATTCCCAAAGGATCTTACAATGGTTGTAGCTAACAATGGGTTTGCACAGGAAAAGTGACGTTAATACATATAATGCGAGTCACGTTTTATTGCAAAGGTTATGTGGTTGATATTGTTTAATACTCCACTCAACCTTGAGGTCGTGTTTTTGAACCTCTACAACAACGATTGATTTTCCATATGCGTAATTAGTCTCTGAAACTTGTGTAGCGTCCCCTTTTTATAAAAAAAGCTTTACGCATACCTCGCAACCTAAATGTCATGGGGATATGTGGGACTCAACTCACTAACCATGAAATCTCTGCTACTCAGAGTACCGGTGATCCATACCCACTAAAACATTCCTCGGGCGTAACCCACGATTCCACATATAGAGACTACTGGTTGCATTCTACCAGAGGCTCCGCTTTTTCAGTTTCTTGCCACCCTAAATAAATGTCCTATGGAACTGGCACGAGAAGATTAACTCGTCTCCTACGCTGCCTTCCTGTTGGGTTTGTTGAGTACGCTCCTCAAACTCTTTTATAGACACTTTCACAATAAGACACCAACTGTCCAACATTTTCTCAACGACATCTGGGTAGTGTCGTACATATATTATTTTTTAATAGATTAATGCTTCGAACTAATATTCAGAAAGTCTCCACTCGGACTTTTGATATCATGAGATATATATATATGTAACCTTGCGGTCAGAACGTAAGTATTAAGTGTCGTGGGTTAAAACAACCTTTTAAAATAATATATTATTGATACTTTGTTGCACTAAAACAGTAGAAGTAGATAATGTCAATAGATGCAAGTACATATAAGAGGAACGGGCAGACTTATCGATAATAAGCGATCTCTTTCAGGCAACTTTTAATGTAATATACATTATGTTAAGTAAAAGAGCGAAGCAAAAGTCTGGGAGTCTCAATATGTAAAATTGAACAATATTAAAATTTATTGACTATTCAATACACTAATACGGGGTATGTCGACTCATTTAGTTTTATAAGTAGGTATTTTGTACGTATTCAAAATATTTCAAACTTAATAGAAATTCAGAAAATTTAAGAATTTTTTTATTTTAGTCTTCTAATCCGTGAAGAAGTTTTTACTACTGATTCAAAGTAAATAATAATTCAACAAGATTCAGAGTTCATCGTTTTTATAACAAGTGGAATTATAAAAACAAATTTTTGGTTACTTATTATAATATATATTTTTCATTACAATTCATCTTCTTCAAGTACTAATACTTATTCATATTACGAATAGCCATAAAATATAGAACATTATGAGCATTGACGTGTTTTGCAGTTACTGCCGTCGTTACCATGGTAACGATGTTACTTTATTTAAGAACGGTTACCACGGCAACCAAGGTCGCAGCTGATTAGGATATAGAGTTAATATGGTAGTTAACCGATCAATTCAACAGACCGTAAAATGTATAAGTGTATACACATCTCAATGATAAACATATAAGCCTTATATTACATAAATCATATTATATTAAAGAATTTGGTATAACTTAAGGCAAGCTTCAATTTTGTCGTAGTGTACATTGCAAATGAAGAAAAAAATTTATTTATTTATATCTATACTATGTGTATATATAGTATTAAAATATATGTGCCCTAGATAAATGACTGGTTCTTGTTAAAACACTTTCACCAGAAATAGGATGTTTATCACTACTATTGAGAACAGTCCAAAATAGCTATGCGATGATTGTTTTGTTTTCACAATTAAATTTAAGATCTGTTTATGAATTTATGTATAATTTACATATATGGAAACGTTTCTAGATAATATATTTTATTAATACATAATATTTTAGAGATAAATAAGGTGTCGCTGCCTATACCACATTCGCTGTCACGTCAAAGAGATGCCGTGATTTAATTTGTCATTGTCATGTGAGCAAATAGACTTTTCTTATTATCACTTAGGTTTTCATTTAAGAGACTGCTGATACTAAAATTTGATTAAAGGTTGTATAATGTTACAATGCTTATTAAGGGGTTTGCTATTGTATGCAACTTATATACCGACAATAAAGATCCTATTACAAATGTAAAATATATGCAAAATCATAATAAATACCGATAGTGAAATTATGATATGAAAATGAGTAAATATGTAGAAATATTAATACGACTATATTTGCCTATAGTTCCTTACAAGAATGTTGACGCCGTTCCTATGACAGTTATCGCTTATCAGTTGATTGACAGTTGACAAAGATTACATCACAGCCGCATAGTAAATTAGGGCGACGCGGCGGGAGATGCGAGGCCAAACTCGCTAAGCGCCAGTTGACGTTCGGCAGTACGCGTTGTGTTGTGTCTCTGGTTTATCGATACGCGTGTGTCAAATTCCGTTGAAATTTGGGATAGTTCGTTATAACGCTTTGTGAATGTAACGGCTGTGATATGAAAATACGTTTCGAAGTGCCGAATAAGTTGGAAATTATTTTCGGGAGAGGAAGTGAGTTAATAAACTTTGTATATTTTTGGCTGTCAGTTACATGTAGTATCAATATTTACATACAGAAATTATGTTTGAACGAAATACCTCTCAATCTTAGTTAAATATGTAATATTTTCAAAGTAGTTAAAATCGACTTGGTGTGTTATAAGTTTCCTCAGCGGGAGAGGCCGAGCACAAACAAATTATGTCCTATTTATATGCTACGAATACTTTCATGTTTATTAAGTATTTTTCATTACCAAGGTTGCTTGCTTAACATAACAGTCGAGCAATAACCAATGGAATTTCAAAAGAAAAACTTTATTTGAGTCATTACAGTTATAATAAAAGTGAATTGGTTTTTATTTTTTGTGGTTTAATATACTATAATAAGCAACATTGCTTTTATTGGGTATATGGATCGTAAGACCGAAAGCTGTATACTATAATTAGATATGTTTGTATTGTGGGCCTATGAAAGTTACAATTTTAAGTTAATGCATCTTTGTTGCGAACAAAACCTTCAAACTACTAAACCAGGTAGGCGACATAATTATTCCGTTGCTATAACGATTAGGTACGGAAGAGCAAAAAGTTTGACAAGCCGCATTAAACCTGTTACGAATCGATCTTTGCCCATCGGGGTTTGTTAAAATAAATACAATATAATATGAACGGAATCTTTATTATATATATTTTTTTATTTAACGTATTTATTCAAATATTGACCATTATTATCATTGCTGCTATCTAATAGGAAGGTCAAGTATGCCATTGCGATAAAGTGATCTAGGTTCAACAAACAGTGTGAAAGCATTTTGTGCTGGCTTCTATGAAGGAAAGTATTCACAACATATGAAATTTTCCAAATTACGAAAAATGGTACTTCCTTGGAGCAAGGAATACGGAGTTGTAACGCGTGTTTCTTCACATCAAAGTTTCCATCACGAAAACATTTGAACCAGCAGTCTCCGAACTCAATATTGATATTGCTGGTTACTGACGCATTAATCCCGCGTCGGAACTCCTATTCAAAAAACACTCGAATATTGGAATATGTTTCTTGTCTAAGCTGAATAAAAAACAACTGAACGCCGATAATCGAATGTATTTGAAAGAACCCCGAAAAAAAATTACACAAAAATCTTAAACCATGAAGGTTCTATGTGAATTCGTAATACCGTAAATTTCAAACTTAGTCCACTGTTGCCCCATTGTAAAGTTACTAGTATTATGTCAATCGAGCCTAAGATAAGGTTTCTTTACTTAACAGGCCGACAAAACGTGTTCTATCATATGCATTATGTAGATACATTTATTATGTATGCGTTTGTTCTTCTATTATGTAGCGGCTATTGTAGTACGAGGACATGATATGACACAAATTAGTTTATAACAACTATATATACGTACATATGTATATAATTTTATTAGCTCAACCGCATTTGGTTCAAGCTCACCAGATTTTCCATTAATGAACTAGCCAATCAACGTATGGCTAATGAATATATTGACACATTAAGAATACGCCGGCTTATATTCACAAAACTAAATTCGGTTTATTGTCTATGGTTACAAGTGTGATGTAATCGTAAGTAAGCTTAACAGTCCTTTTTAACAATCGTGGTCAGACTGTACTTCAGAACTTTAAGTGTTTTCCACAGAGTGTAAATGCAAGGTAGTAATAACCAGTTGACCAATAAACGATCGATATATTTAGGAATCGGACCAAGAACGTGTTACGAATTAGTTAAAAGGTCTACCTGCTATTATTCAATTGATATCTGTTTTTATTACCTTAACGGCCAAATGACCTTAATGACGAAATATGAATCCTTAAAAGGTGACTTTGCACCTGCAATGCAAAGGCTTTTTTCTCTATCACAAAAGTTATCTCACTTATTTAAAAACCTTTTTAGTTGAATATACATCGGTTTTGTGTTTGCAATTATCTATTTATTTATGTGAACGTTATAAGGAACTCTTGATATAATCGGAAAAGAACGAAATAGATGGAACTGCATCATAATGCAACCACTCTCCGTGATTAGCCGCGAACGTTGCCCTTAACCTTACCTTGAAGAATGGTTTGAGTGAACGATGTATGAGAACGAACGAAAACAACAGAATGAATGTCATTCAACTCTTTATATGTAGTTATATTTAAAATCTAAGTGGATAAAAGGGGTTTTGATAATATAAGCCCAGATATAGGTCCATTTACAATGTATGTTTTTCATTTTGGAAAAGATTTACTTCTTTTAACAAAAGCTTTTTATCCGCATTGTCTTGGTTTTAATACAACTGAAGATATGCGCAATTAAAACTCATGCCGGAATTAAGCACATAGTTAATTTGTAAAACTATTTTTATAACACGTAAATTATACTTTAACATTAGTACATTTTTAACTATGTAATGAAAAAGTAATGAAACTGGCTCCGTGTATGCCTTAAGCATAAAAAAGCAATATTACCGGTAATTAATATGAAGTTGTTACTTTTTATCATAGTGTTAATGTAATTTGATAAAAAGAGAAGGAACACTTGTAACCATTAGACACATTATAAGGACTGGTAGTTAAGTGTGAAGTATTCCTATGTACCAACTCCTGTAATAGTATTGTAGTTAACACATTAAATGCTTGAACCTTACAAAGAATAGACTTCAAAAGCAATAATAAAATAAGAAATTTGAGTGCCCTGATGTACTTCTGGAACATTATTGTAAAGTCCATGTAACGTCACTCGATTTAACGATAAACTCTCTAAAGTCGAAATCAATTGGCTTTGCTAGAATTCCATTCAATTATTTTTCTCCTCTCCATCTACGACGAGTTTACACGTAGCATTAATATTTATAATACTATTATTGACTTGACAAATGTATGTAGGATAGATATAAATATATGTTAAACATAGGATAAACAAATGTTAATAAAACAGTTGACAAAAAGTTTTTTAATGTTAATACTTATTGTAATCATATGTACGTCAAGGCTAAAGAACAATGCACGAGTCGTATACGTCAGTGGCGAAATGACAATGATATTAATGTATGTCGACTTAACTAATATACATAAGAGCTGGAGTTTCCTAACCTCAAGTTTCTTTCTAACAGAAGTATGAAGAACAATGTATTTGACGGTTTTCATAACCTAACGAGTGACTGCAGACCTTTCTTACAGTTATGTTATCCTGGTACTTCCTTTATTAATCTTTTCAACATTCAACACAGTCGTTTATGATTAGATATATATATATATTTATAAATATATGTTACTATGCACTTGTCTGACATACGATACTATGCAAGTAGTTAATAATTAATTTTTTGTTATTTGAAAAAGCTTCAAATTAACACATGTGGAACATAGATAAAATGTTCATAGTAAAAAAGTCTTGCTGTCAAGAAAGTTTTCTCGAGTATAAATTTGTATGGAGGCACGAAAGTGAAACTTTTACTCATTATTCACATACTAATGACTAAAAGATTATAACGTTATCATTCTGAAGTCTTTCATCCTGTGCGCGTCATAGACAAACACATTATAGCCGTCTTATATACCAACATTTAAATAGACCCATCGTTTATATTTTATATGAAATTTCCACAGTTATCTCTATGGTCGATAATACATGCGTAGATAACAAGGAATCGATTGTTGAATAATTGTCACCAATTTGACATAACTTCCTAGCCCCGTTCTTTTGGGTCTTTTGTGAGGTGGACTCTGTCAAAACTTGCGTCAGAGCCTACTCCTTTTGAAAAAGAAATTTTTAATGTATATGTTTTATTGCTTATAAAATGATTTTATATCAGACTTTTATAATCAGTGATATTTACTGGTTGATATTTTGCTATATTTATATTGTATATTTAGCTAACTAACCAAGTGTAAATGTCAGATATTTATTGTTCGTGATACAATAATCTTATCTGTTTATAGTGATTTTAATATAGCGTGGTGTATTGTAAAATATTAATACAATTGAAGTGGTACTTGGTAAATAGTAATTTTATTATTACTTCTGTTTATATATTTCTAAGGTAATATTCTCGTAAAAGTGACGTCATAGCATATTTTCAAAAAAAAATAATTTATTTAAACTTCCTTGAAATCTGGCTCCATTATCCATATATGTTCAAGACTATTTCGTCTCTTTTTATCAAATTCTGTTTACGCTGTAAAAATACAGATTAAAGTATTTAACCTAGGCCCAACTTTTTCTTTCTAATTGACTTTCACACCATGATCGAGATTACATCGTCCATACAAATTTTAATGTGTAAATAAGTGTTTAGAAAATCGTGTAAAATGTTGATGGGCTGAACGTGACAACGTACAAAGAAATGAACTTGATGCAACGTAAGCGGACGTTGGAAAAATGTATCATTTCCACAATGAAACTCCTTTTAAGAATGTGTGTCAGGCTTTTCACGATGAAGAAACAGACTTTGTTGATTAAAAAGTAGGATATATACATCCTTTTCTTGAATTGTCAAATATATTTGAATTTCGAATCGAGTACATTAATATAATAAAGGAAATGTTCGATTCTCAACACTTACGCAAAGTTGTAACACCGTTTTTACTCTAAAAGTTGTTTACGTGCAGAAAACACTTGTACAGTAATAAAAATCAAGGTTCAAGATTGATAATAATAAACTTGGCCGTGTCTTTGTTCAAATTACAATTTGTTTATAAATAAGTAGGTGATCGGTCTTCTGTGCCTGACGCATGTCCTCAATTTGTTCACAGCCTAAGTCCTGAAGCTGTTTATTTTCACTGTATGAGCAAGTGTTAATTGGGCTCATATAATGAAAAATCCATTGGTGGGCCTGGACGTTTTTGGCTAACACCTTTTGTATGCCAAATAAGACACAAATGTAACAAAATTCGGGACCCGAAACACGATAATAATAAATCAAATTAAAATTTATTTATTCACACTGGCTATATAATATAAATCTCCTGTCACGATGTTTATCCCCGATGGATTCCTAAACTACATAACCGATTTTAAATTAAATTGGCACACCGTGAGCAGTCTGGTACAACTTGAGATATAGGATAGCTTAGATCTTTAATTATAGTCGCAATTTTATTTTATTGCAAATTATTTGTCTATATAATTAATTAATAGTCACAACTATCTGTTAACTCTAAAAGATTCTAACAGACGTCGATACTTTTCGACTAGATTGAGTAAGTAATCAATGGATATCACTGCTATGGTAAACCGACAAACGTGTCATATAAGCTACAATTCAATAGCATGACTACTACGTGTTATTGAGGATAAAGTATACATTAAATTTATTTTGTAGTAAACGAAAATTATTTCTACTTTTTTTAATAATTTGAATCTTGAATCTGATCTGAATTCACAAAAATAAAAAAAAAACATTTACTGCCAGTTCCCAAATTTAGGGCGTAGAGCGGACGAGAAGTACTGGCAAGAAACTCTCCGCGTCTATTTTAAATCACCAAGGAGTCGATGCTAAAATGTATGATAAATCCTTCAGTACAATGCACCCTACATAATGCTATATAATAAGGATTATACGAATAGAAGCTCCATTAGAAACCTTTCAATCGCGTCAGAGTTGTTTACACCAATTGCAAGTGATTCTGTTTAGTTGTTGTCCAGTATATTTATTAAAAGACGTAAATCATGTTGTCTGTTAGTTAAAAGTTAACCCTGCAGTTAATGAAGCTATGCAATCGAAGTTGCATCGTCCGGGTATGTAATACTTTTCTACCATTTTCGTTATTTAGGTCTTACCAATATATTTATATATGTATGTGTATGTAATATTTATTTATTATATGGAAGCGTCTCAAATGTGTTAGAATGGAAATAAATCAAAACATTGATAAGTCTACTGTAACAGTAATTAAAAATATGTGCCAAGTAGTCTAAAGTGATCCTTAAAGCCTTAAAACTGGTCAAAGACTTATGTAAAACTATACATTACAAACACATCAACACAGAGTTTCATGTTTATATCAGTCTAATAAAAAATAAATTTCGCACAACAAATCAACTTCGTAAAATTGAACAATTTATAAATCAAATCACCGTGAGAAAAACAGACTACTCATACATGCAACTTAATATGGGAATTTTCCCCGGGTCTTTTTTGTTTCAAATACTGCTAATATCAAACCGGATCAGACTTAAGATAACAACTGGTTATTCATATTAACGGATGCCCTCTGTTTTGATTGTCTCCGTACTTTGATCGGTTAAGCTAAAAGCAAGCAATCTTGTTCCAACTTCTAACTCCATTTTTATTGATGACCCACATTTGAAACGATGCAAAATAATCTCGAATTGAAATTGTCAGTTCGTTTTAAAATTCAATTTATTAATTCGTTATAGTTTTATAGCCTGTTAGGCGGTTCATTATACCGTAATTAATGAGGTTTGCAATAACTGTACATAAAAGTATTATTCAAGCAAAACCGAAGCTTAAATATAGGATAGATTTCGTGTCTTAAATCAAAATGTTTGTTCACATTTCCGGGTTGTTTTTTTTTGTTTATGATGTTTGGATTCAGGTTCTTAACTTGTGTATCTTAATGTGTTTTACTTTTATCGTTATTTTCTGTTACATCTTTTATAAAGATTTCTTCTTATTACTTTTAGTTTATGCATGTAAACATGCAATGTCCCTGTGTGTGTTCGTCATCGCTGATAATCAGTCCTGTGGTCATTAGACTAGTCTGAATTGGCTAGTGTACTGAGCCAGGTCTAATTAACACTGCGCATTTTTATCTTCGTTTTAAAGAGTGTCTGTATTAGTTACCGTTTCTTTAGATCTTTGGTGCATCCATTTTGCTCTAAATGCATAAAACTATCTATAATTCCCTAAAAAAAAAATTTTAGTATTTATGTGATAGTTGTAAAATTTATTATCAAAGATGGCGTCAATACGTTTGTTAGCGTTACATATATTTTGTCTAATAGTTGTACTATTCTCTAAATTAATCAACAATTTAGTACTTATATATCTCATTGCATCATTATATATTATGCTTAATTATCTATTGTCAGGATTATAATACATATATAATGAGCAATTTCAACCAAACACAGTAATCATTGTCATAACAGTTATATTTACTAAAAGTAACTGTTTAATAATAATTTTACAAAAGTACAATCAAGGAATAACACTTACGTTTATCTCGTTTGCCAATCGGACCCAGAATGGCCACTTACCACAGAAATGACAAAAGCTATCGAACATTATTCAAAAAAACTTCTAATCAATTCATTTAACCAAAAAGAGGTTATAATGAATTTATGTCACAAAAAAAGTGTTAACAAATTCATGTATAATCATATTTAAAGATATGATTATACATCATCATATATATAATATCGTCATACTATATGTAACATCAGTACTAACCATATATGTTATATGTATAATAATATGTACCATATAACACGTTCATCATATCCACTTGGCACACACAATTTTATCTCATCGATACCAGATAACAGATTAGTCTTGAGAGATTCGCGTTTAAACGTATACGTGATGTATGTGTTTTGAATAGATTAGCTTTTGGCATATGGGAGTTAATTATTGTAGCTTAAGTATAAATTTTGTCGTGTAATGTCTGATGGCAATAGTAGTGTTGATGTGATCAGGAGTAGGTTGTGTTGTCGCGTGCGTCGGAGCATGCGGTGCTTCGGAATTTACGGTAATGTCATGGATCATTTTACACATGTAATATTGATTGTACTATAAACCAAACAATCATATATAAAATTTATATATGATTGTTTGATTGTTTTTTAAAATTGTATACCTGTAATGCTGTGCATCCCTATAATTTATGCACATACATGCCTTGTGTGTGTTTTTTTGTAATTTTGTTCGGGTTATGTTTGTATGTGTGTTGTTGGTGTGCCTTATTAAATAAATAAATATATATAACAGAACCTAAATAATACTATATACATTTATATAAGATGCAATTTACTTTAAAAAATTTGTTGCATCACAAAATAAACTATTTTATTTTCTGTTCAAGTTTTACACAATTTCCATATTATAATACCATTAACTTGAAATGCAATGCGTTAAAAATTTCTTTCATACGATTATATACAAACCTATAATAAGAACGGAAAATGACTAGTTACTTAGTTCACAGCGAAATTTTAAAATAATTTCCCATCTATCTCGTAAAGGTGCGAAATAAATTCATTTTGCAATAATGTACAATGTCTTGATGGAGTGAAATTTCGAAAGTGTAAAAAAATTGTAATGTGCATAACTAACTGTTATAATTCGTGACATCGCTTAACATTTAAAATCATTTACCGGCTTAACTTGAATAACATTCATTAAATTATATTTCCAAACTATTTATTAATAACTTAGTTCATAATACATTGATAAAGGCTTACTTGTTACATTATTAAATACATATTCGTAACTTCCAAACTAATACGTCTTCTCCATAGAATGATAAAATCAAGCTACTTTAACCCTTAGATTGGTATCGTTCCTTGTGCCGAACACCGCCTTTCAAAAAATCTAGCAAATTAATTGCTACGAAAATGAGGTAGACATAAACTACCAATATTCTTTTTTTGGGTAAAAATATTTCCCGACTTAGCAAAACTCAAACTCAATATATCTTTACTCAAGTAGGTCTTTATAAAGACACTTTTGAATCGTCAAGTTTTACACTACCACCGGTTCGGAAGGCAGTCATCTACCGAGAAGAACCGACAAGAGACTCGATAGCTGCTCTTTTAAAATAAACAATTAATACAAAATTGTGTTACTGACAATTAAAATAAAGCATTGTAAGGCTACTCAAGAATTGAACTGTCCCGATGCTCAGCCAATTGCCGACACATTAAAGGGATATTCGTTTACAACCAAAATACTCATTACGCGCGCACTCTATCTGTCATCTTAATTGTAAAAAGCTTCGCTCAAAGATATAACTATTATATAATTACATCATATTATTATCTTTTAACGATCTTATAGACGATAGAGATATAATAATTAATTTAGCTCTAATAAGAAATGGTTAAAAATGTTGTAAATAAACAAAATAAAACTTGGCCAATAGTTCTCTATGCGTGTCTTGTGCCTTAGTCGATTCACTTTCGTAGAATTTCATTATAATATTTATGTAATGCGGTTACAATCTTATAGTGGGTCATTTCATAAGAATAACAATGGGAATAATATTTTCCCACCTCAAAGTGAGGGAACTGTTGTATCAGATAAATGCAACTTTTAAACTAGGGTTCACCTTTTATAACTGAGCTTCGTATATTACTATAAAAAACCGATGATAGATAGAAGATATAATCTAAATTATTATACGTTTATCATATCTATAGATACAAGTTTCAAAACTTATATAATATATTTTTTTTGTTTTATATGATTGTTTGTTTTTTAAAATTGTATACCTGTAATGCTGTGCATCCCTATAATTTATGCACATACATGCCTTGTGTGTTTTTTTTTGTAATTTTGTTCGGGTTATGTTTGTATGTGTGTTGTTGGTGTGCCTTATTAAATAAATAAATAATTTTAATTTACTTACTATTTTCTCTGTTTTTCGCGTAACATTTCTATAGTGTATCGAATAATTATTGATACGTGTTGCTTAATTGAACCTAAAAATTATCACCGGTAAATTACCCACGGCATCCAGGTGTTACCAGCTATATTAGATTTACTTTGTTATTGAATAAAACTATAGTAACAACCCTAAATATATCAGCTGAGACAGCTGTTATATTGTTAAGATCATCTTAAGATTTACTCGCGAATGCTCCGTTAAGTTCGCCGCGTGCGCAGCTGTGAGCAAATTGCAATTCAGTACACATTTGTCAGTTGGACACTACACGTGTTGTTGTTTTTTTTTAATATCGTATTTAAATTTTGCAATGTGAATAGTGAAATTTTAATAATGTGCCGAATTAAATATTTAGTAGAACTTATGAGGTCCAGCTTCATCGGCACGTTAAGTAAGTAATATAAAAATGTGTAATTAAAACTTTCACTATGTTATTATTTCAGTGTAAACTCTATATAACGACACTTAAGAGACTGTGCAAATTATGGCGTTATAGAGAGTCGTCGTTAGTGAGTGAAGTATGTAATAATAATTTAATTTCGGCTCTATAGCTATTGATTAGCTTATATATAGGCACATATACACACGTACGTACTCGTATATTGTAATTCATAAAATTCTATGTAACTGTATATAAATCCGTCGAAAGTTTTTAACAAATCTGTACTCTTACCGAGTTAGCTGTTTAACTAATCCGTTTGTGTTTAAAAGTGTGTGAATTTTTTTTTCCGTGAACAGTACAGATGTCTCTATATCGCAACTTAAACAAAATGTTTCAATTATATCAAAATATGTTATCCCACTGTATTAGCCAAATTTCAAGTTTAAAATCTTAATGAGAAATGTTACATTGTCTAAAAGGTTCATTGCCCTCTTAAAGAGTTGATCACTGGTTGCGTAAGATTTTTTAAACTGGCAATTCGTTGAAACCTTCCGCCAAGGTGTAAAAATCCAATTAGTTATAGCCCAAATTATATATAAATTCAAGATACACAAATTCGAATTTGAAAAGTTTCCGAAATTTAAAATCGGATACATCCGAATTCTTACATGCACGTATTAACCGGTGCATGATGGACTGAGATATCAAGCGACATTACCTGTGTTGAGTTTCCGTTTGGGACAAAATCGATACCGCCAATGGAAATTGCGGAAATTTAAAATTGTATCGTAATGATACGTCGTATTTAAAAAAAAAACCTTAGCCACAGATAAAACCGTTTCATTTTCTGGATCGGACACGAACTCCGACTACGAAGATTTCCCATACAAGCGAATTTGAACTTTAAAGATAACCGTTGGTCAGGATTCAAACCCGCGGCTTCTATGCTCAATGTTTGGGCCAACAATGTCAGCACTACTTATTATTAACCAGAAAATATCAAATAATAATACTCATAGAGTATACTTCCTACGCTAATGTTTGTCTATGAAAACACACCTCTGTGGACCAATTAGTCTGTACATTTTATTTGTAAAGTCAATCAAATTTTCATCTTACTTACAGCCAGAATTCATACCGAATTTTATTTCGAATTGGCAACAAGCCAGAACAGAAATAAATGGGTTCCTTTTGATGATTGAAAAAGGAATATTTATATATAGGGCATAAAACGTGTCGTATAGCATTTTTCTTTAATTTTTAACAAATAAATATTTAATAAATTCTTTATAACATATATTATTTTCAAATCATATACATATAATATTTAGGTTGGTAAGTAATACTACTTTAAAATAACAAGCTAAAATACTAAAACTTATAAGGATAAATCTTAAATAAACATATTCACAACAAGTAACAAATTAACATAAACTCTTAATATTAACCTCAAAATAAACTTAGAATACAATTACAATAACAAGCACTTCTGTGACTAAAACAAATTTCAATATTCAACATTTTCTTTAATTAGCTATGTTATATAGTTAAAACAAGCGCCGAACTAGAGTTTGATTAAGATCCTTAATTATTTTCCTAAAACTTTGAATTTCTTATTTGAACTAGCGTGTTCACTATTATTACCATTGAGGTATATATGGTCATTCTTATGTATCGCACTCTGATTTACTATTACTTAATACTTAACATGTTATATATAATGTATTTAGTATTCTCTATCCTTGGAAATAAAAAAAATTCTCTGTTTATTTAGATTATTTTATCCAGATGAGTCGGCTCTAGATAGATATGTAACATGAGATACTCCGACCAATGTGCTTAACGAGTCCAAATCAATATTATATTGTATTTTTTTATATAACATATCTACATTATATTCCGGGTTCCGGAGTCAAAACATTATGCGCTGATTTGTCTTACAGCGAAATGGTGGGGTAGAAACCAGTATCATAAATAAAGTTGCAAAAATATCGAAATTTTCATTAATAAAACACAAATTATCCATTTGTAACGAACAACCAATATTCTGGTGTATAAGAATAAATAGGTTGGAACAGGTTCGTTACAATTGAGTGGTTGCAAACAGTACTATTGTATGCGATCGACCTTTCTTTTATTACACATATAATCCCAATAAACAACACTTACGTCTATACAGTTTTTATAAATTGTTAATTTGATATCATTTTCCGGCTCAGGATGCATCCATTGCTGGCTGAGGTTCGCTTCCGCACAAGCCTCCAGCAAAGTCCCATTCCACGATCATCCTAATGAAAGAAAATGTCACAGACAGATTTTATGACAGACTTACGTTAACGATTATAAGCGGTTGTTAGATTCAAGTATAATTTAAGTCTATGTGTTTTTTGGCTTCCGAAGTAGATAAATAAATATCACATAACACACATAAACACTCATATGTAGGTTCCATTTAAATTTGCAGATGAACCTTAGAAGTGACTGGAATATTTCGGTGACAAAATCAAAGTTTTGCTTTTTTTAATAGAGGCACAAATGAGCCTACTGCTAAGACAGGCGCGCTCAACTAGAGTTAATTAAAGATAATCAAAATTTACAAAAGTACGACTCGGTTCTAACAATTATCGTATAAACTCGTTCGCGTTGTTCGCAAAGCCTAGTCCATCGGTTGGTACTCACGAAATTGTCGGGATCGTCTGACAGGGCGATCGTCAAAATTTTGAATACATTGGTTTTTGATTGATTTCGTGATGTTGGCTGACCGTCTATTGACTCGTATATTTCTTTATTTAACGTGAAAAATATCAGTTTGTTGTCCTGGTAAAAAAGCATGAAAGTAAATATAAATACTATACGATAAAATAAACATGTGTGATAATATAATTACGTATAAGTATCATTGGTTAACTTTTAATTATATTATCTTTATTTAATAAAGATTTAAAAAAAAAACTTAAAGCACTTAAAAAATAATAAAGTCAAATCTGCTTTAATCAGTAACGCACAAAGGATTTTTAATGGTCTTAAATCTAATTGGCTACGTCTGTACGTACGCGACCGAGCCAACAAGAAGCATAACAAGAAACTCAGCTTGGTTATTGTTTGGTGATAGTCCTTATACTTTTATATCATCAAAATAATTAGATGTTTTATAAAAAAAATCTAATAGCTGTTAGCTAATTTATGATTAGCTTAAGTACATTAAATTTCTTTAATGACAAATTCAACAAATTAGTTGGTATTTTGTAATAGAGAGATATACTCGTACATTGCCCTTTGAACGTTGGTGGTTATAAAGCCTTTTAGTGAAACATAGCAAGCTTATCCTTATTTCTCGTAAAATATCATTATTAATAAAACTACAACACGATATCAAGTTATCCCTTTTATATGATGATTGAGATGTGCCTGATTCTCGCCTTAGTAAAGTTCATAAATCGTTTGTAGGCATGAGCATACGTTTTTATAACAAAGTCCCAGCACTTATAACCAAATTGACTTCTAACAAATTTAAAACGCGCGTTTTTAGGTTGTAAAGGAATATTATACCGTAAACGAATATTTAGAGGACAAAAATCCCTTTAATGTGTCGGCAATTGGCTCAGCATCGGGACAGTTAAATTCTTGAGTATCCTTACAATGCTTTGTTATTTTAATTGTCAGTAACACAATTTTGTATAAATTGTTTATTTTAAAAGAGCAGCTATCGAGTTTCTTGCCAGTTCTTCTCGGTAGGTGACTGCCTTCCGAACCGGTGGTAGTGTAAAAATGACAATTCAAAAGTAGGTCTTTATAAAGACCTACATGAATAAAGATATATTGAGTTTGAGATATGTTATAAAATTCGATTATGTTTAATATGTATCCCAACTATTGTCTATACAATATATATGTACACATTTCAGAAGCGGAATGCGATGGATGCAGCAGCGAGAATGACGAAGGTCGGAATGTTGGGGAGTTATTGCTGCCACAGTATGCTCTCGCGACGGGCGGATTGGCGAGGGACCACCGCCCACTCATCACCTTCCCTGACAACAGTAACTTCCATGTACTTACACCGAGTGAATACCGAAGACTGCTTCTCTACCTCACATCAGTGCCATCGTAAGTTTCCAATTCAAAATGGCCGATAGTGGAAGTCTTTGGTTAGCTTTCAAATTCATTTTTATTGTGTAAATTCAATACATATTTATAACTATACTAGCTGAATCGGCAAACGTTGCTTTGCCATACAAATTATTTATATAACTATTTAAATGACGATTGATCAGTTATTGAGCGGGATGAATAATTAATTATTTACTAAAATGGCCATAAAAATAGGTATTAGTAATAAAAGGGTAAATATTTAGGGTTGTATGTATTTTTTAATGCCACATTATAAGAAAAGTAAAACAAAAAATCTCGTAAAAATTAAATATTTTTTGGGAGACCGATAGATGTACGCCGATTCTCATACCTACTGAATACGCATATAAAATTTGGTAAAAATCGTTCAAGCCGTTTCGGAGGAGTACGCTTACTTACACTGTGACGGGAAAATTTTATATATAAGATAAATCTGAAGTGTCAAAGTCTTAAAATAATGAGGACTGAATGCATGTTGGTTAACGTCACATTTTCGAACCTTGTACCTAGGTACAAAGTTTACCAACAAATGTTTATTGCGCAAAAAAAAAAATTACACGAAGTAATATAAATAAATAATATTATTCATATGAATTATCGAACTATTATTTGCTTCGCACGTGGTTAAATAGCTTGTAATAAAGAGAGCACAACGCGAAGCATCTTAGATGAATCTCACAATCAGATAGCACTGAGATAGTCATAGTCAAAAAAATCCGGACACAATATTTATTCATTTTCTAATATATATATAAGATCCGGAGTTGTTTTCTTTTATAAAACAAAAACACGAATGTGATTCATCTAAAAAATCAGAGTTTTATTTATTAAACACATATTTTTTTACTAATACAATATAAAGTAAGAAACACAAACCTAAAAAAACAGAGAATCGACAAACTTCATGCTTTATTATTCAAAAAACAAATATTTTTCACATTTAACGAACTTAACAGCTTCAACAAAACTTCTTAAGAAAAAAGAAAACAATAAAAAAAAATGACAATGTATGTCATCTTTATCAAAACAAAACATGACGTTTTAACGTTCCATTCCATCCCCAAAACACTCAAACGTTATCAACACAAAGGTTATATATATAACCTGTAATGTTAGGTTAAATATTGTAAAAAAAAAAATCAATTTAAAACTAATACGATAAAACTTTTATATAAAAGTTTAAAGGATACCGTAATCAACAATTGTGTACTAAATAAATATTTATGTTAGATGAATAAATATATTTAGTATATTTTAAATATATTATAATATATTTTGATTTGATCGCACAAAAGTATTAAAAAAATAGTAACATCATTGTTTATGACTATTTATATAAAGTATATGTTTTATCTGCGGCTCCTTCCGCGAAGTCTTGGGCGCAACTATTAAACGACACACATATATATATATATATATATATATATATATATATATATACATATCAGATATTGTACTATATAACAGATCCTAGGTTCTATATCCGGCGATATTATTTCGGGTTGATAAACTCAGCTCGGCCATATTTAGAAAGTGTTAGCTGATGTCCATGCTACATCAGGGGATTGCTTTTTAGTAATGTTATCATGTTACCAAGAATTTAAACGTTGTTTAAGCAAATGTGTGATTAATATAAGTTTACCGACTTTTGTCTTAACAAAATATTCAATTAACTAAACACAGTAACTAGACACTAGCGTGTAAATCAAAGATCAAATTTATGGACGTCAAAGCAATACACAATAAAAATCTCAATTGAGTCTTGATGTAATGGAATCCATTCTAAATAATATGAATTATTGTGTCTAAAGCGACGAATGATAAATTGAACAATTCATTCTATTTGTAACATTCTATGCTTTTATTTTCAGACTACTGGAAGCGGAAATGGGCTTCCACATAATAATTGACCGCCGGAAAGATAGATGGAACTCTGTAAAAGCGACTTTATTGAGAATATCCGTAAGTATAAAGCTTTTGCTCTTTTAAGCTTTCGTTTCATTAAGTTTTTAACGTGACCCGTGTTGTGTCAGATTACTGTATAATTTAGTTTTAACTTGTAAAATAAAATTATTATTTATTTTAAATTAAACTTTTACTAACAGTTATAAACAAAACCTCCATATTACCATCACGGTAAGCTATTTACAGCTTTTGTTATGAGTGCTAAACTTTTTTTAAAGCACATAATATGTAGGTATCCGTACGGGGAATCGAACCAGTAACCCTTGTTACTAAATATAAAAAATAGCAATTAAAAATGTATAAAAAAAAAATCTTAACATTCCAGGAATTCTTCCCTGGCGTAATCCACACCGTATACGTCCTACGACCAGCGAGCTTCCTACAAAAGGCACTATCGGAAGTGAGCAGTAAATTATTCAAAGAAGAGTTTCGGTTTCGCGTGCTTGTCTGCTCTTGTGTGGATGAGTTGTATGAACACTTCGACAGGTCACAGTTAACTCCAGACTTGGGCGGAGAGTTACAGTACTCACATTCAGAGTGGATACAACAACGTATAGTTAGTATTAAACTGAACGAAGCTTTGTTAATATTTAATCGGGGCATAGAACATTTCTAATAAAAGGGACACATAAAAAAACTGCACATAATTTTACAGGAATCTGTCAAAATAGTATTGTGGTATTAAATTTTAGCCTTATGTAATTTCTTTTTATCTATATATAAGTAGCAGTAGGTTGAATGATGACACCCTTGCGCTCTGAATACATGTGGTTAACCGGAAATTTTTATATAGCTGATCGCTGTATGAAAAACTGAATGTCTCCTAAGAGATTATAAGTTATTATTGTACAAACATATTTTTTACAAATGGTGTATCGTTTGCAGGCTTTGGAGAAGTTTTCTATCTTAATGAAGGAAACATCAACAAGATTGGACGAATTTATGCAAGAAATAGTTGATTGCGACATGGGAAACGATCCCGCACAAACCAAAGAATTATTAGACTGTCAAGAATCTAGGTGCGTTTATTTTTACTTTTTTCAATCATATATATATGATTATATCTTTAAATGTTTTATGCAATTTTAAAAAAGCTAATTCTCAAATCAATAACTCTTTCATATTTACATATAAAATACGAAATATATCATATGTACAGATAAATGTAATAATGATGAAAAATGATTAACATATAATACCTTTAAAAATAAATTATTCTCTTACATAATTAACTCATTTACACACTAACCATCGCATACAAATACATTGTATGAGATATTTAGAAATTACTTTTTTTATATGTCATTTAATTTTTTAACTGGCAATATTTCTTTTCAGTTATAAAGCTTTAAAAACCGAATTGGCGTCAGCGACAACGCAGGGCGAGGATTTGCTGACGCAAGTGCGAAAACCAAATCTTACTTATAATATAATTAGTCACGTGGCTGCTGTTGAAAGGTAATTTTTTTTCATATGTTAGTTGCCATGGTAACGGGTTTATTCTGTAAACAGAATGCAATACAACGTACGATGACTAAGGTCCGTTATGGCTAATATATGGAAAGAAGGCTTTTATTATATTCGTTAGGAAAACCAAGATTAAACAAATTTTTATTTTGTTTTCAGACTACTTGTTCAACTCGAAGAGACTGAAAAACAATTCGACAACTTTTGGAAGAAACATTCCATGAAATTAAATCATTGGCTCAAATTTCGAACATTTTTATTAAACTTTAAACAAATGCAGGTACATGCACCTTATTGTATCGGTCTGAAATTAAAGCTTGTGTTCATTTCGCGTCTATTTTTATTTCTATGACGAAAATCGAACATCGGTGTGTTAGGTGATGTAATTCTTCGGGATTCGTTCAGGTCTTTCATGGGTTTAAATATAAAAGGCTCTGATGGTACTCGATTAACGACCAATTCAGAAATATCCATACATATATCGCGATTGGGATTGCTTTCTTCAAAGTTATTTGATCGAATATCCTTTCGCTTGTACGAGTCAAGTTCAAATGATAATTTTTGAAGCTTACGCGTCTTATCCTCCAACTTTGCACTCAACTCTTCTGTTTGTTTCTTTTTCTTATTGAGTTCGGTTTGTAATGATGTCATTTTACGTTGACAACTTTCAAGTTCAGCATAAAGCTTTTTCATATTTAAAGTACTGGCTTCTTCAAAACACTGGAGCTTCTCTTTTGAATGCTTTGCTAATGTCTCGTGATATAACGTCTCTTGTTCGATCTGATATGACCAAAATGACATGGCACGCATGGCCACATCCATTATGGCATCGGGTTTTAATCCTGCCAACACTATAGACTTAAATGTTTCACTTGGTTTTAGGTCAGCTTGAATTACGTCAAATTTATCTCTCAATTCGTTTCCACATGCAGGACAAGTCAATGAATTCTCAGAGTTATGCTTAAATTCACTTTTTCCATGTTCCACACAAAATGCATGTGAACACGTCGTAACCCACGCATGACTGGATAGCGATCTTCTGCATTTACGAAAATTACACACAATATCTAAAGTCATATTCGCACAATGAAATTTTCATTACAATTAATCCAATGAAATTAACAATGACACTATTGAAACCATTGTAGTACGCATCAATTAGCATTTAATAAATGTCAAACGTAAATAATTGACAGTTCGTATTTTAGGACCGCCTTAAAGGGTTTCTTTTTTTTTTCTTTATGGCCTGATACCAATTCTGACAACCGAAATTAAGAACAGACTATATACATTACCGACTCCTATGTAGTTTGAGGTTGTATATGTTTGAAATTTTCAGGCGACTTTAGACACGCAATTAAAGACAGCATGCGATATGACTGAAGTGGGTGAGACCGCGAACCGAGTCGATGGTCTTATACACGAGGCCAATGATTTTGAACAACTGTGCAATGGAGATCTTGAAGCTGCAGCAACAGTTATTAATGAAGGTATTATTTTTTTGTTATTTAATTTATGTTGTAGTTGCTATTTTGTTTGTAGCCTGACACAATATTATTGAAGTTTTTGTTATAAAAAATTACGTAGAATATAAAAAGTTACATAGAAAAGTTTCCCATATACTTTAAATTAAATATTGATTTTCAGGTGAAACATTAATGCAAGATCCCTTGAGTTCAGTTGATCATATCGAATCAAAATGTGAAGAATTGAGACGTACGAGTGCTTTATTATTGGACAAAATACAGAAGCGAAATTTACTTTTGACTAAAGCAAGAGAACTTATGGACCGAATAGACAAGGTATGGTTTAAAAAGTCGACAACGCACTTCGAAGACTGGCATTTTAGTTATTCTTAATAGGAAAGACAGTATTGCATTTTTTTACTTTTAGTCTTTCTTTTTTCTATCAAATTATAATAGTTTAATGTAAAATATATGATATGATACTACATAATTTTCAGTCAATAACTTTTAAATATACATATTAATTTAAGGCAAATGAATGGTGCACCACGGGAGTGGAGATTTTGGCGGGAGAAGGTGGTCTCATAGCCGTCGACAAATTAATAGAGGATGCCAAAACATTCGGCCTAACGTCACCTGAAGAATTCCGGGAGATGCTAATGCAATCTGCTACACAAGAAACGAGAGCTCTAGTTACACAAGTATGAATCTCAATCATAGATAATAATGATTGTTGTTGAATATTATGCAAAGTATTAAATAAAAGCCGTTACTATTTAACTAAAATATTAATTATAGCATCATTTCTTCTTATACTCTTCATACTTGATTCTCAAGCAAAATAGTTTTAACCGCTAACAAGATTTATGAAATAACTTCTTATTAATGAAATATGAGTAAAATAGTCATATTCAAAATATAGCAAATAAAAATGTTTAATCTATGCCGTATATATAATACACATCAAACATTTGACTTATCTATGACAGCGTCGCGACGCGAAGAGATGTGCCTTGTCACTGGCGGTTTTGGCGCGAAATGTATTAGCTTTTAATCACACAAAATTAGTTAAATGTTTTTTTTATGTCTACTAATGTTATGAAGTATTTAAACGGAATACGCGAATAGCGTATATTTATTTATTTATACTTTAATTTAATAAGGTAAGAGCTAGTAATTGTTAGTACATATAAGAGAAAACGGGCGGCCTTATCGTTATTTTAATTCTAATATGAAGCTTTACATATTTCATTAATAATTCTTACCCAGAGTCCTGTACAACTCTTTAAATATATAATTTTAAAATATATTATTCAAATACATGTGTTTGAAATAGATTTGTTTACGTTTAATTTAAGAAAATACTGACTGTAAGATGTTTTATTAATTATTTACAGTCTATCAGTAACCGGGATATTCTATGTGATACAATAACTGATAATACTAAATTATAATTAGCTGTAGTAAACGTCTCATAATTTAATTCTTTATAAACATTGCGCCCAGGTATCACAAAGAGTTGAGGATGTGTGGTTAATGGTGACTGTGAAACGAGCGTCTCTACAACGGGCGGCGGCCAAACCCGCCCGCCCTGTTCAATCCGTTCCGCCACAGACTGCCATACAACCTATAGCTGAAAAGGTTAGTCTATATTGTCTATTGCAATCAAAAATCGATGTAAGCCTTCATGTGACCGATGGTTTTAAATCAAGTTTTATATAATAATTGTTATTTTAAGTTATCCCTCACATATATTATTGTATTCTGTTGTCATGTTTATATCAGTACGAACTAATTTAGAATGTATTTATTTTATTTATTTACACTTTATTGCTCTTAAACAGTAGAAAGGACGTTAATAAATGTTAAACATAAGAGCAACGGGCGGCCTTATCGCTAATAAACGATCTCTTCCAGACAACCCAAACTATTGTTTTGTAATACATTCTTATATATTTATAACAGACATTGATACGTTTATATGAATTATTTTCAAGAATGTGATTTTCTTTAACTTAAAATAAGTGATAGTTATTGAATTTGACGATACCATTCGCGCGAATAAAAAATAAAATGTAGTTTTCTTACCCACACTTCTCTTTATACAATTTCCGTACATCCAGTTTTAATTTACAATTAAATTAAATGTTAAGTTACAAAGTTTGACTATGTTTTGATAGTGTGAATAGTGAAAATATTCCATATTTTATTCCACGTTAGAAATCCAATGTCACCAACGTTTTCAATTAACGTCGTCAGCATGCACTCATAAATATTCAAAGGCCAGCTTAATTCGGCGCTACAAGGGAGTCACTCGTGTACGAGTACTGAATAATAATATTTAATGAAAGTAAACCTTTCTAAGATTTTCTTTCGAAACGTTGTAAGATTGAAAGTATTCGTTTGATCGACATAGAAACAGTAAAAATTAGAATACAATGGTATCCGTAGTCCATTTTTCGTTTAACGCCTTAATCCTTTTAGAAGTCAGAGGCGATCACACGCTGGATCAACCCACAGAATTGACAAAACTGTAGATTTTTTTTGTTTTGACTTTTTGTTCGCGAAATTTGTAATTACTATACTACTTACTACAGGTATCCGGAAGTATTTATTTTTTCACAGAAATAAAAGCAAAAAATGCTTTCATAATACACAGAAACACAAATAACATAAAAACATACGATTAACAAGTCTAAAGAACTCTTTGAAGATAAAGAACCTACTAGCAAATGTGTCACTTTACGTTAAGAACTATTCCACGTATACACTTAGTTTGATACAAACGGATTTTATTTATGCTACATTTTGAATTTTCTTCTTGTTTTTGTAGAAGCGAATGAACAAAATTAATTCCAACTAATAATTGTAACCCAGATCCAAATAATATTGAGTTTATAAAACAGAGTTGTAGTGCTTTATAATATTAGTATTAATACGTGGGTGGTAGATGACACGGTCATTATTAATTCAATTTGGGTTTGCTGGAATAGATCGCTTATCAGCGATAAGGCCGCTTGCTCTTATATGTACTAACATCTATCAACATTATCTACTTCTACCGTTTTTGTGCAATAAAGTGTAATTAAATAATTCAGTCGTTGTACGGTTACTTGACAGCGTCTTTAAATTCTTAACTCGAATTTGAAATTGTGACAAACAAAATCCGGTCTTTAAACTATCAAAACAATTTACGGATTACGTCAATTACACGCAAAAAATCAAGTCAAGTATGGAAAGTAGGCGAAAGCAGAGGTCATGGGTGCTTTCACGGTTCACTCATTTTTACTTATGATTTCTACCCAAATAAACTATAACCAGACATTCAATATATAAATTCAAAAGTATTTTTGATCATATATGAATAAGCATAAGTTACTAAGTTTTTTAAAGGAATCTAATATGAACAAACGACCCGATTTTACTTATTGAAAAAGTTAAAACTATAAGTTGTCACTAGACAGAAAATTTGTCTAAATACGAAATATATAAAACATGAACGTATGTGTGTGAAAAAAACATACAAACTATGGCATCAAAACTTTCGTAATACATCGTGTCTATCATATCTATTACGTGACATGATTACCACCTGACATGACCCTTTGCGTAAAGAATATTAATTCATACGATATTTAGTAGTATTTAGTGAATCTATGATGTCTTATTATGAAAACTCAGTTACGTGGTAAGATTTTAAAATAGAATGCACAAAAAAAACCAATTAACGAGTACGTTTATTTTTATAATATATTATTGTACATTAGTAATATTAAACTAACTAATTTAACTTAAAATAAAACAAACAAACAAAACGCAAAACTAAAACAAATTTAAAAAGTTTGGGCCCTGTGGCAGAGTACCCACAATGCTAGCGGCATTTCCTCGCTGTATCGCGATGCTTATACGCTGAGCAAGGAAAGCACCAGCTCTTGGATCACCGGTAGTGACCAGTCGCCTACATTTAATTAATTAACATTTACGAGTTAAATCTAACTAATAGGTGAGATCTCGATAGAATGTTGTTTCATTGAAATAAATATATTTAATACAGCTTTCAAAAAACATACATACATATTTGTGACTCTTCTTAAATTTTCTTTTTTCTATTATGTAACTCGGAAAAGCTTACACTTACAGCACAGGGATGTTCTTCTGTGAGGTCCGGCGACTGCAAGATGTAGTTTATGATTTAAGTAAATATTTGATTATATAAAGTCAATGTAACCACTTTTCAACTTCAATAGAAAGCTTAATTATTTATATAATAACTGTTTTTTTTAGGACTGGTAACGAACAGGAAGGCGTCAATCAGGTAGTTCGGAAACCTTAGGGTATTAATCTGGAAACTTGTTTATTTCCTTAGGAACTTACGTATGTTTTATATAATGATTGAAAAAGTAAATAACTTATACTGCCTGAAGTAAGTTTAGTTGATTTGCTGTTGTGACATTAAGATAAAACAAAACATTTAGTAGGTAATTAATATACCCAAGCATACGTAAATGCGATGAGGTATAATCAATTTTTTATTAATCTAAATTTTAATGTGTGTTGTAAGTGCTTTCCGAAACCTAAAACCAATTAAGTCCAAAAATGTGCCTAATCGCAAAAAAATGGTTTAAGATTGTTATATCTTAATAAAACAAAACTAACATACCTATTTTCGGATCCGGTTAAAGAAATGTTAAGTATGAGCACGTAAAATGTGACATCAGTGGAATCATCGCATCGTAACTAAGTTATGGTCTTGAATGGATTACATGTATTATGGTGTGAGTGAAAGTCATATATAATCAGGGTGTATTCGACTATACGCTTCAATAATTCAAAAGAGGTTCAATGCACTTCCTGCTACGAAATAATAGAGCCTTTATCGGATCAACATCATAAACACTAGTGAAAAAGTTCATTACAACAATTAAATTTTCTCGGCTTCATTAACTCTCCCTTTGTTTTAGCCACCTCTGGCCTAGATTTAATTTTATGGCCTATTGCAGCTGCTGCATTGTTAAGTTCTATACTATTCAACACTTTGCCTTGCTATAACTAACGCGTTTATATTCAAACAAGTTGTATTTATCAAGAACTAATTAAAAAAAATGTCGACTAAGATTTAATTCAATAGTTCGGTCTTACTAAAATGTATCATGGAAGGTGTATTATGAAATATGTTCGATAGTCCGAAAAACTGTTGTATCGATTCTAGTTAAACACTACTTTGTTGGAGTTTAGTTGGTTGTTCAGATATTTTTTATAACTTATATGTATTTAAATTATTTAGTCAAGAATTTTTTGGCACTCAAAAGAGAATCACGTTAGAAATGTTTGATTGATGATCTGATTTTAAACAAGTAAACAAATGGGCAATGTAAATATATTTTTTGTGGCCTTTAAATAATATAAAGGTATGTTGCTTTTATCTTGTTCGATCATTTCGTATTTTTTCGAGAAACCAAAACCCCGGAAATAAGGCATTGTATAGTAACGATACTAAATTATTGTATGTAAATATGCAAGAGCTTAACAGCTTTTCGCAATGCAATCTATTATTCTCACAGCTTCCCGCTTACAGGAATTTATTCACAAGGTTGAAAATAAATAATATAATTATACTATTTAACCGTTGTATATATTATACACAATCTAGTGAGGGATCTAAGATAAGCTTAACAATGAATTGAAATTATTTTTAAGTTTATCCTTACTTTAAGCATAATTGCCTTCAGTAACAGTATTACTGGTGTTGTTATTCTTATTAATATTTTATTACATTTAACATAACGAATGAAATATCTCAGTAGCGACAATATATTATCTCTCAAAAATAATATACATATTTGAAATAAAAAACCGAAATAGTGACTGTTCTGTGCTGTTAGTTTCTTGGTTCTGATATATATGTCAGTTTTAAAAATCAATTTAAATAAATGACGCAATAGATTTCTCGTGCTTTTAAAGCTATGCATAGAAGCTCGGCAACCTGTCACGTGGTTGTAGGATAAAAACAAAAGCTGAGATTTAATATACGGGAGCTCGTTAAGTTGACTGATGGAGTTCGATGCATTAAGGTTTTTCTTAGACCAACCATTATAAATTCCATTCAGTGAGTTCCTTGCTCTTACACGCCATATTGTTAGGACTTTAAGTAAATTTAAACCCAACTTATAGACGTCATTTAAAATATTTAAGTCATGTTTTACTTAATAAACACTTATTAATATTTATATATATTTGTGTGAGGTACAAAATTAATTAGATGAGCTTAATTGACGTGTTACATTTGTATGTAACGCGTGTAACTATTTACAATTATTATTATTTAATATTAAGCCAAAAATGTGTTTTTAGCTTACGTATGTAATATAAATTAGCATAATAATCTTGAAATATGCAAGTTATTAAATGGTGTAGCGAATACACGCTACATTCCTTTGTCAAGGTGAATGCAGCTTTTGCTCTAGTGGAGCTTGTTATGTCATAACCAATAATTGCGTACATAGTCTTATATACTTACACATAGGCAATCTGAAAACCACAAATACGTAATAATTAATTAACTAATATTAATATCTGTTATAATAATTACAAAGGATTAAACCCTAACCGTTATATGTAGTTACTTAAAAATATTTCAAATATTTATTAATAAACTTCTAAAAAAGAAAATGTATGTATTTTATACATACTTATAGTTGCGAGCAAGCCGTGTGCTTGAAAGTCGTAATAAATAGAATATATTTTAGGATATTTTTTTTATTTTTGTCCACACATATTTATATCTTATATTCGTCAATCCCAAGCATTCTGGCAGTTCATTTTTTTTGCTAACGTAAGGTTTCATACTAACCTATAAAATTTAACAATTAAAGTGTCCTCTCAGCCTCTAAAGGAAGCGTTTCTTTTGTAAATTAGAATTACTTCGATCAATAAAGAAATAGCTTTTGTTATCCCACACATTTTCCAGACCACTTCATGTGAACTACGCTATGGGAAGCCCTCCATGGTAAGTGCCATTCTGTGTTCCTTGCACGTGGCTTAACAACCGTTTTTCCTCATTAAAAATGCATACATCGAGAATTGTTTTTTAGTATAGTAATAATAACCGTACAAGGTTTATTACTGTTTAGTTTAAAATTGTATTATGTGTTCTGTTCTGATGATCTTCTTTGGTAGCCAAAAAACCCATTTCAAAATAGATAAATATGATGATATTCTTTTAATATCGTAAAACGATATTATTCTACTTTAAGTGTCTTTTTAGAGATAATACATTTAATATAGATTTTAAACTCGTACACGGTCTTAATTATAAAAAGTCGCATAGTACGATTTTCAAAAATTGTTTTTCATAATAATTTGCACAAAACTGTTCTATAAAGTTATATTATGAAATGGAAAAGTAAGTTGAAAATTAAATTCAACGAGTAGACAATAGGAAGTGGTAACTTCCTGAATTTAAATAAAAACAAAAAATTAAGATTCGTTAACACAAATTAAAATTATATGATGCTACGTCCGTCCGGTTGAGAAGGCTGTTTAAAGGTCCCAATTGAAATAAAAACGAAAGCAAATTGAAGGTAAACACACTTTCGTATGTATTCACGTTGAATTTGCTTGAAGTCGATCTGCGGATTTATGTACGAGTTAATTTATTATTTTCAATATTTATATTTGGGATTAAATCTTTGTGTTGTATTGGTCAAGGTTTTGGTAGATGTAGTCTAGTATTGAAAATTCGCTTTGCATTTTTTAAGTAATATGCATAGTTTCTGAGATATTGCGTAAAAAATATTTTCACGGCTTTTTCCAAGATGGCGGCCGGGAGACACGCGTGTCGACCGCATATTGAAGTCAAGCTTCTATTGACCCCCCAAACATGTCCCAAAAATAAAAATGCGTCCTCTAATACATACCTAATTCGGTTAAATATTTAAGATATTTCGAAATGTCAAACACTGCAGACATGTTCACTCTTGAGTTTTGATATCTCACGGCCACTGCCAGAATTAGGCTTGGAGTGGGCGAACAACATTTTCTTGTGATGGTCGTTTGACCATTATTTGTGCCAAAATCGGTCTTCTGTACCCGTAAAATATTTCCCACATACTTGAATGAAAATACACAAAAAATATTAAGTATAATATTAGTTCCTATAAATATCGCCTCCTTATATGATTAACAAACATCTATTTATTATTTACTAGGAACGGAAAGAACACACAAGATATATATGTGCATAATTTATTAATATGCACAGCAGTATATACATTAAAACAATTATATACAGAAACTATACACACATAATACAATTACACTAACTATGCAAAAAGAAAAACAATAACTAAACAATAACTATTAGCGAAAAAAGGTCGGCAATATTTTGCGTCTGAAGACATGGAGACTACCACCAGACCTTCCTTATAAAGAAGTCTCTTTTGATATACTGTGATAAAAAGAGATAGATGATTTCCAAATTTAAATATCTCCATTATAAAACATTTTGTCCAATTCACGTAGTCAAAACGAAAACATTTTTATTAACCGTTATTAACTGTATTGTGACGAAATGAAAGTATATTTTTCATGTATTACTTTTATATTGAACGATGTGTTAGTTAGAAATGTTTCGTATATTTGACTCTAGGATCTCTACACCCAAATAAGTCGCAAAGTCCCATAACAAATCTTCATAATTAAGATTTTACCCAGTTATTTTTGATATAAAATATTTCAATCCATCTAAACTATACAATCAAGTAAATAATAAATATACCTTACTAACATGTACTCTTCGGTCCTGTACCTGTGTGGCTATAGGCGTCATGTCTATTATATCATATCGTCATATCATAGGTTGTATCTTGACAGTGAATCTGCTCGCCCTAAAAAATATTAAAACATCAATAACGACACACCTTTCACATTGTTTGCACATATCAATTTATCCATATAAACTCATACATTAATAATCATATAATGAGACCTCTCGTAGTAATTGTTTATTTTGCTGTCTCATCGTGACGAAAATCGTCAGCCGTCAAAACTTGTAGTCAATTCAACAGTCAAGTTTAATTATGCCCTCTACGCCACTATTATTTATTGTTTTTTATTTTTTCATGGTATAATTATAAACCGAAGGTTCAGACTGGAACTAGGTTAGTTGAAGTTAGTTAGTTAGAAGTTAGGAATATGAAAGGCTATCAATTATGCACTTCTTTGTGTCTCTTCCAATCATCTCTTAGTACTCTGTAATAGTTTCTAAGCGCAAGTTTTATTTATTTAATTTATGTTCAGTGTCTTCATTGTATGTGCATGAACACTGTCAAATAAATGAAGTAAAACCTATATAAACGCGTAATCATTTCAAAAACATAGTAGAAGTGTATCTTCTACTTCTTTTATAATTTTTTTAATATGTGATACCCGCGTATTAATTTATTATATGGTATAAATGGTAAACATTGAATTAGAGAAGTGGTTACCCTTAAAATATACAGCTCACGCAATGACGCATTAAGTGATTTACCTTTGTTACTTTTAAGTCTACCTATAAATATCTTTACTCATTAAGGTACATATGACCATTTTGATTCCTCTGAAATCTAAGTGATTCTACGCCTGTTTTCTACGTGACCCAGCTGAGAAGAAGCAGGCAAGAAACTCGGCTTTGAATTTTTTAAGCCATATTTGTATGTGATAAATTATTTTTTTTCAAATATTCTACACTATAGCATTTGGCTAAACGTAAGTGTCGGCCAAATGGTTCAATCCATTGAGCCTCTTAACCGTGAGGTTGTTCTTACGATCTCGGCTGTACAAATTGAATTTTAATTATATATGCGTAATTATTACTTGTTGTTACGTTAGAGGCAAACATTGTGAGACAACGGTATGTCATAAACCCAAGAATCGAGGACACGCGTGTGGCAGAAGGCCGATCACCTTCTTGTGTATATCTAATATTAAAAAATCACCAAGTCAAGAACCATCAGGGTTATAGCATTACTGGATTATTATGATGAATAACGTAACAATCTTACTGTGTTTACCAGTTTTCCAAAAAATATTAAACATATACGATTCGTGTTTGTAAAGTTTTAGGGGTTAATAGCAGACATTACCATCGAGAGCCCTTGGGTATTGGATAACCTCAAGTGACTCTTGTATTTATCGACCTCGTTTTGTCTCTTTGTATAGTTTAAAATGTCAAATAACTAGAAATTTTAAAAAGTTTATATCTCATTATTATACTTTTATTCCATGTATCTTTTGTATGTAACATTATTTAACTTGTTTCTCGTCTAGAATACTGAGCTCAAGCTTTCATTGCCGCATTCTTTGTAGAACCTTGCGTAAGAAATAAATGTTGAATACGCGAATAATTTATTTTTCAGTTTTATATTCAACTAATTGGGTAAAATGATCCACTAACACAAAAGACATAAGACTACCATATAAAACATTTTAATTGGAACATAGTATTTTCATATACTTTGATCGACTTATGATCCTATGTCCCCTGGCAGAGGGCATCCGACATTTCGCCTTTTACCTTTGGTCGAAACGATTTATTATTAAAACATTGAATCTTCTTAATAATAAATATTTTTTTGTTTCTATCAGTATTTATTTGTATCTAAATACTAATATTTTGAAAGACAATATTAACAGAGCAACAGTTTGAAAAATGCCTCGTGAGAATCGATGTTTGACACAATCTAATTGGTCTGAGGCGAATCACGAAATTGTCCTACTCAGACATGATTTCTCTGTTTTATTTAGAAACGAAAGTGGTCTTTACATTTCCGATAGATCTATATACGTTGAGAAATATCGATTTATGTAATACCGTTTTTGGCACTGTTATAAAATTGTGACATACTTTATGAAGTAGATATAATACATGTATATTGTGTACTTTAATATTTTGTTAAAAGTCTTTGTATTGATAATTCATTTAATATAATAAAACCTTAATATGGTGCTTAGATAACTGCTGTTCGTTGGTCATATAAAAAGATTAATAATTGGTTAAATAAGAATAGCTTATTAATTGAACATCTGTAAGCATTTATATATTTGAATCTATTACTATGTTATAGTTAGTCCGTTACAATTAACATATCAACCGGTAATGTGAAAGATTCACATGTTTTGAATAATGCATTTAAAACGCGCATTTATTGCGGAAAGAAAACGATACGATGCTATTGTGAAACCTAAACTGACAACATTTCGTATATCGTCTGGAGTCTAACCTAACCTATATCTTAATTAGACCAATATATAACTGCGTACAGAATTAGTCCCTTGAAAGTATAATAATTTGAATGCATGCATTGTTTACAATTATTAAGTAAGAACGGATGCGAGTATATCACAAATATTTGTAAACAACGCATTATTATCGCATGAATGGAAGTTCGTTAGACGTCATCTTCCAACGAATAATTTGCATCAGTTATATTTCAACTGTGGTCGGATTGGTGTCTTAATAATTCATATATACATAAGTGTTATATACATTAAAACGTAGTTTTCATTGTTAACATAAATAATTAAAATTATAGCAAATCGACATTATTCAAATCAACATATTTTATGTTTTAACTTAACATATCTATTCTTATTAAATCTATTAATATTATTTAATTTCGTTAAATGGTATAAAGTTTATTGTGGCATTGAGGGCTTCATATTCGAGAGTGCGTTGCGGGATCGCATACATTCAGAGTAACTCAGTCAGTCCGATGAGCCGTAGAGTGGCGGTTCTGCCGCCAAGCACGCGCGATCCTCTCGCGTCTCTGTGAACCTAGTACTCGGGTCTTTTGTTTATAAGCTTTCTTGAGCTTTGTAAAGCTTTCAAAGACAAAGGAAACGTAATCTTGTGTGCAGTGTGAGTGTTATGCTTTTTTGTACTTGTCTATGGTACATGTGAATTTCGATATCATCCTGATGAAGCGTTCGACATGGGTAGAGGTGGAGACCGGCGGGCGGTTAGGCTGCAACGGGGAAATTTTCTGGAGCGAATGTCCCGAGTGTGATTGCGCTTACTGCAACCCCAACTACGTTTGTGTCTGTAGCGATAAGGTATATTATTTATTTAAACTAAATCATTCAATTTAGAGAATATTTATTTTGTCGGTGTCATATATTACGCGATAAGAAGAGAAGTTTTATCAGAGCGTTACTTTTTCATATAATTCAAGGTACGTCGACCTCTTATCTAAATTTTGAATGACGTAGTGTCACCTGCTTCAATTTATCTGCAGTGTAGCAGTGTTTACTTTCTCCTAACAGTTATAAAAAAATACTCAAATCCTTTACATTACATCGTTTCCCTTTTCTGTGGCCCCGAAACCCCATTTCAATAAAACCATTCGTGAATAATAATCTACTTTCGCATTGAACTATTTAATATTATTAGTTCTCAGTAATGATGGGATTCTGATGACTGCAAACTAATCTTGCTATGCTAATGCCACGTGTTATAGAAAGTTTTGATTTCAAGAGCACAATTATTAATAAAAAATCACTTTGTACAAAAAAAGTACGTTTTATTTTGGACTGCTTAAATTTTCTCGAGTATTAAATGTAGAAAAGTATACATAGTTTACAAGTTTCGTTTAAATTACATATTTTACTAAAATATTTTGTATTATGTTAAACTTTATTGTAATGCGTAGGCAAGATAGCCCGAGTTCAAAGTCTTACCTTGAGATTTTAACGATAATTATGACCATTTACAGAAAGTCGCCCGTCCTACTAAAAATGACTGTAAATTTTCAAGGGAAACTATTGAAATATTGAATTTAATAAAATTAAACTTTAAATTATTTGGACCCTTCTATTCGCTTTTATAATAAGTTCGTCAAATTTTTTTATAATCTGTCAGGTCAAATAAAACTACTTGAGGTTCAGGTGTGTTGATGATCCTTGCAGAATAGTATATGCTTTATATTTAAGTCCTTAAGTTTGTTCACCTTCACTTACGGTTGAAAAGTTACCAACAGAAGTATGTCTCATTAATTTCGGAGCCGTAAAGAGCCATGTGCTCACATCCTGTAACAAATATTCCATTTTTTATTCATAGAATACTGACATCTAGTACATCTCAACAATACCGTAAAATCTCAAACAATGCATGAAAAATGGTCGCTTTCATTATGAAAAATTCGTGTACCCTAAAAACGCTGGAAAACTGACGGGGTCGCTTTAAAAAATAGTATGCTCATACTCTTTGTGCTGGAGCACAATAGCTCTTGAAAAGTGAAACTTTAGGCTTTGTAGAGCACCTTTGTTTTAGATTTTTTAAAGAATTTCTTGCCTTTCAGTACGAATTAAATAAGTAAGGCTTAATTAAGTCTGTGCGTTAGCATAGACTTGAGTCTATTCATATAAATCTCAATTCGAAATGATTTAACGGAAGCTATGAAGCTAATATTCAAGGTGAATGACAGATAACTCTGATTAATAGTCGGTGATTATTACAGAAACCGCTGTAATTTAAATATAATTATTTACGCGTTTTTGAGAACAGTTGCCACACTCCACCTCCCTGTGGAACCACCTGCCAGCACACATATTTCCAAAATGTTACGACTTATGAGCCTTCAAGAAAAGCACGTACCTCTCGACCTTAAGGCCGGCAACACATGCAAACCTCCCAGAGTTGCAGCGGTTAGCACTTAGCACTATACTCGAAGCTGCTCGTTTGCCTCATGTTACATGAAAAAACATTAAATAAAAAATTAAATAATATTAATATTCTGTAACTTTAATAAATAATATAAGTTAAGTTAAAAGGATTATATAGTGTTAGTAACAGTCATAGTATAGTACCATATGTTATCTTGGTTTTGATTAAGTGGTTGTGTTTATAGGACTGATAAATTAGCCGATCAATCGTAACGACGATCTACTCATCGGTATGATATAAAATATATAAAACGTGCATTTTTTATCGCTCTTTTTTTGTATATAACATAATTTTTATATTAAAAAAATGATTAACATATAAGACAATTATATGATAACATGATAAGTAATCCTTTAATAGCTGATTAAGCAAGCACAATATCTGTAACCTATGACGACAAACAGGATATCAATGCAATTTAGTTTTCGTAAACTAATTACAATTCAGTAATCCTTCGACTCGAGTGTTCTGTGCGCGTATTTCATGTTTCATTTAAGTGTTAGTGTGTGTTTGTGCGAATGTGTGATAAGAATTATGTGTGATTATCTGAAACGTTTTAATATATAGATGTCATAATATACTGACCTGAATAATATTGATTTTACAAGCGTAATTATTGCTCAGTTGCATTAAATTAATGTCATAATTGAGGTTAGAAGGTTGCGGGATCCCATAGAAAACTGTTACCAATGCAAAAGTGATTCGGTTATTATTTTAACAAGGTTTTAGTTTATAATTTCACAACAACTTAATAATGAAAGAAGTATGTAATTTGGTTGTTAATTATATATAGAATAAGATTGGGTAAATAATTGATGCGTTTAGGCCACGCGCTAATCGTGTTTACTGAACAATTGCCTCATTAGTGTTCCGATAATAACCAAACATCAACACTACCGGTATTACATACTTTCGATAATTGAAATTAATATTCTTTTGAATCATTTAATTAATTAAAATAAACTCCATCAAATTTTTATTTAAATCAAGCTTTTTATATCATACTGGCCGCGAACGATCGCATAAGAATATTATTATTAGCAAAACTACAGATATCACCGGCTGATATCACGTTATAACCAAATAATACATAAATGACTGCCAACCATGTCCTGATAACACAAGATTTTTTATATATAGTAATTTATATGGCTTGTTCGTCACGTATGCCTTTGCCTGTATAAATAAAATCGTACCAAAACAAAACAGTAATATTATTATTATATATTTATTTTGAATATTATATTTGAAAATTGGGTAGGTACTTAAACAAATAAATTATACAGATGAACCTCTTTAGTTAGGTTGGGTTAAACAAATGTGCTTCACAGAAAGAGACAACTTTGTTTGAACTCAAATATATTAAAATATATAGCGGTTAGCAACTACTAAATGAAAAATAATTAATAAGCCAACATAAATAACACAAAACAAATACAACAATTCACTGTGACATTAACCAAATTCACAAATTCAAGAACACGTAAGTTGATGTTTGCTAATAACAATTGTTCAATAATTTGTTATACACTATTAATACATTTGAAAAATATCCCATTCTCTGCTTCGTGAACTATAACACACTTTACGAGCTTATAAAGCTTGTAAATGTAGAGAAATCATTAAAAATAAATGATCTATACTGCGCGTCAAATAATTTTTTTAACCACAGTGCGTGATAACTAAATTCAACAAAAAACAACTATTAATTTCTCAAAATATTTTTTTACTATCTAGCAGATAATACTTTTCAACAGCTTAATATTATTAATAAGTGTTGAGCGTCTTCATCACTTTCTACTTAACTGTACTCTATAGCAAGTGTATTTAATTATATAAAGGTAGTATGGTTTCACATACACGATATATCATTAAACTGTCTACAATAGGTCGTTGTCCCTTAGGCACTTAACGAGATTACGTACCCTTTCTGATGTATTTACGGGAACTGGAACGGATCTTTAAGGCTAGGTAAGACTAAGACGCGTTGAAAATTAATCGATCGTGATTTTGCATTGAGACCTCATTGACACTTATATATTGTCTGAATTCGATCTGGTTAAAAGCTAAAGCTTTTTAACTGTTTGATAAGATTAAAAAATCAGTCACATTATCGTCACGTCTTGTTGTATTTCATCAATTTCTCACGAACGCATTTTTATATCTGGAGTATTTATTTCATAACTTAATGATATACTTTTTTTAATGTTGAATTGTTTTTCATACATACATGACTTTTTTGTTAGTCCAGTCATTAGTTAGTTAGTCTTACGTCTAGAGGGATTTTTTTGAACGACGCGATAATTATCAATGTGATATTTTCGCTGTAAGATGTTTCTTTCTACAAATATTAGATAAGAAAATAGTTTTAATATAATTAAAATAGGAAAAGCTGTTTAATTCCGTACTCACTAATGTTTCCGGTGTGTAGGTAATTAATATATCATTAAGTTTACTTTATCAATACGTGATGATTTAATTGTATAGTTAATTTACCAGAATAATTTTACAGGTAGGTAATTCGAAACACTTGTCAGTCCGTTTAGGATTTTTTGTTCTTCCTATCGCTGTTTAGAAAATGTTTTGTATAGTTCGTAATGTTTATAAAGTTGTCTAATGGGCTAACCGAGCGTAGACATACAGGAGGGGAAGTGATTTCATTAGACTCATACTGAGTTTAAACCATATGTTACCATGTTACGAACTAGTATTAGCAAATACCAACCAGTGACGTTTCTCATACCTTTAGCCAAGATTTTATTGAAAGGCTTTTTATAAATGTTCCTTGTTATTTGTAAGTGCACACAGCATAAATATGATTGATTTAGTTTCTAGAAGACTGAGAGAGAGAGAGTAGAGAGTACGAGTTGCGCACTCATGTGGGTTAAACATTACACACACACCATTATTTTGATTGTTATTGTATTGTATTTGGGTTTGCTCAAACTAGATTAGTTGCATATGTTTAAACTGCTTAGAAGAGCGGGGTCTCCTGCCACGGAAACCACGAGTAACTACTAAATAGACCCCAGTCTCAATATTGTCTGTGTTTTGTATTGTTGATAAAAGAAACATTTTTTCATTTTCATGTCTGCATATTTCAAATTGAGTTAACTACGATATGATAAACAAAAAATAAACGATTCAACCCAAAACGCAACATCGAAACCTCACGTTTAAAATTTTATACCATTCAATTCGCTCCGACTTAAAATTATTCACGGTCCATTTGATGAAGACAGATCGTCCCGGTCACTGTTGGCACGAGTTACTGTTCTCATTCTAGTGGAATGTAGCAACGCCTTTTATAGTGATATGTGGACCTTGGTTAAATCACGTTTGCGCAAATACCACACATCAGGCTCAATTAGGTTTTAATGTTTGTTTACTGCGTGAGTTCTTTTTTTTTAATATTATATACGTATATAGTGTAAATTACATGTACCGTCGACAAACGACAAACTCTCTAGAGCGTCATAATCATTTGGCGTTTGGCTTTTCCATTTAACGACTACTCTCTATAACGCCATAAAATGCACAGTCCCTTCATCGTTATATAGAGTTCGCACTGTATCTGTTTTATATACTTTATAATACTTAGGTCTTATCGGATGCCGAACACGCCCGTAGGGACCTATACCCACAACTTCTATAATCTTTGAAAGCAAGTTTTACATTTTGTAGCATAAAACTGAAACCCACTCACTATAAATCTCTTAAAAAAAAAATTCTTAACATTTGAAACTTGTGATTTTATATGTAACTAGAACTAAACCCGACAAATGTTGTTTTTCCAAAAACAAAAAAAATGTCTCTAAAAATAGATGTTGGCCGATTCTCAGTCCTACTCTATATGGCCACAATTTCAGGAGAATCAGTCAACCCGTTTCCGAGGAGTACGGGAACAAACATTGTGACACGAGAATTTTATATATTCGATATTTCCCGTATCACTATGGATCACATTTAATCTCCAAATTTATAAATACAAAAATTCCTTCAGAAATTCTGTACCATTCAACCCCTCTGATCACAAGGACATTTCCATAAATGTCGTCTGCTAAATGATTCACTACTTTTATGAGTCATTACTCATGCTCAGATTGATACGTAGAAATTATTACTACCCTCGGTAGTTTACCATTTTGATATCGTTTATTGCGGAAATGGAAACTATATAATCTGCTACTGTTTTATAGGAATACTTTGAGTTAACTTTTCCCAATGTATTTTGACAATTTCTGGTATTAATATGAAAAACAAACGCAATACTAAATAAGTTTTTAAATAATTTTCAATGTCAGTTATCGTTAAGTCTTTTGTGATATTCAGCTACTAATAGATAAAAATTACTTTTGTCATTTGTATAGTTCATTTCGCTTAATTTTGTTATACGTTCAATTGTATACATGGTTTCTAACGTGTTAAGAAATCGAATAAATGGTTAGAACAATTTCACCACAACAATGGGTTGCTGTCTGGCTTGCGTCTCCCACGTGGTTTACACTTTTAGCCCCATTATGCACTTTGTGGAAAACTTGCGTTCACGCATGTTACGGACAAGAACATAATGCCCTCTCCCGTTTTAACGAAATATAACTCGTGAGATCTTCAAGTGTCGTTTCATACTAAATGTTCTCTGCTTTCAGCCGTCTGTCTTTAATTTTTTTGATAGGTCACTATTATGATTGGGCCTGTGCATATTTGGGTTGAAAGTTTGATTATTCCAAATAAATGTAAATAATCTGGTTACATAATCTATTCTGACAATTAACAGTGAATTGAATCAAAGTGTCGCCATCTATGAACTATTGTAATAAACATTTGAATGCCACAGATGTAGTTTCAAATACATACATCACCACTCAGTATCAAATGTGTATAAAAAGTCGTGAGCATAAACAAGAATTAGACCTCCCACTATTATGTAAATGTATGGTAAAATTATACATAAAGATTAGGCACCGCTCTCATCACGTGAATTACATAAGTCCTAATCTGCATATATGCTCGTTTATGCAAAACGGAGAAAAGTATACGATAGTGACGTCACAACGTTTTGTGCTCACAGAGAAAGTTGTCATTTGTTAAAATGATGTCTTTTGTTTTTGAGATTTAAAACAGCGCCGTTCATAGAAAGTTCTGCGACGCGGGTATAACACGTTTGATAATACCCTCCAAATTGATGTTTACGGATTTACGTTAGGATTTATAAGAATCTCTACTGCTAAGCTTTTGTTTCATATGAATATAAAAAAGACTATAGTTTTTTTGTCGCTTAACGGTGTAGTGAAATTTAACGCTAATAATTTAACCCTATAGGATTTTTTGCTTGAAATTAACCTTTAATGATAAATTTATTTTATTACAATTTAAAATATATAATATTCTACTGTGAACTGTGTAATCGCTATGTTCACAATTTACTTTCTAACATGTGTGTAGGTATTTCCTGTGTTTATAATTACAGTAATGGAATAAATTGTTGAAATTCTTATACAATTGAGCAATTTCTCTTTGTAACTAGAAGTTGTTTGTAAACTTTTATTTTTGGTTCTTCAAAGATATAATACGACTATACGGTGAACTATATGAAAAAGCCGTTGAAGATATTTAGATTCTGTATTTATTTCATTAAATAAATAAATTACTTACTATTAGAAATTATCTTATTACTAAACCTCAAAACCATTACAAATAACCTTATATGGAGGAAATGTATTAAAAAACTCTTCTCTCTGTGACATAAGATATATTACTAAAATACATTAATGTAACTAATATACAATTTAATACTGTTTCTACATTTGGAATAGCTACTTTCTCCACTCCATATTCGTATTAAGAATTCTTAGAAGCGTTAGGGAGTAACATTTTTAGTGTATCTTCCAAAAAAAACATTTGATTCAGGAAAAATAACTCTTTAACCCAAGAATCTAAGATGCGTCAGCCATCAATCACTTGTCTATGAACAAATAAAATATGGCCATAGAAAGGAAAGGAAGTTTGCATGTTAAAAAAAATCTACTTAAACTATGCCTTGTTTTAATATTACGTAAACCTGTACATATAACAGGACATCATTAATGAGTATTTAATACCCATGCAGGGTAATAATGTAACGGACCGGTCAATGACACACTTGGGCCATGGGGTAGTGGAGTGGGTCGCCCGATTGCCACTTTTTGCCTTACTTTCCACTCCCGGCTTGTCAATTCGTCAACTTCCCACTATCATAGTAACCTACTTGCAGAGCTTCGTGCTTATAAAGTTTTATAAGTGCTGTATTTCTTAAGTTATTATAACCCGAAATAATATTTGGGTTAATTTAACGCGTACTCAGTTGACTCAGTTGCTTTGGATAGTTAATTTGTTACGAGAAAATCTTTAAAACAAGAGAAGATTCAGCCATGTGGCTTAACCGTTTAAACCGTTTCGTTAAAACACGGCTTTTGGATGTATTGTTTTTCTGTGTAATTAATATTTACTTGCCACAGTAACAAACCACGATCGTTATGAAATCGTCAATCTTAGAACCAAAAATCCAGATTATGCAGTAGACACGGATATATATAGATAGACGGATACAATTTAGACCTTGTGACCTGATGATTTGTCTCAAGAAATTATAAAAGTAACGGATACAATCCGAAGCCAGAACAGATGTTGCGTGACTGGATTGTTATTATACCTATAGAATAGTCAACACTTAAAGACAGCGGGTCAGCTCATAAATTTAATGATTGATTATTTAGACTTCTGTTATTATTGTTATGAGAAAACTGATATGTTTTAAATACCGTTTGTTGGTAAGTGGCACAGGTTATCATTAGTAAATTGTCATTACAATTGGATAACGAAATTAAGTTGACGTCCGTTTACAAATCCGGTCACGTGACAGATAATCTATTGGGCCGTTAAAAACGTTCTTATTCAAGCCACTGACATTTTCTTTTAAAACTATAACAACTCAAACTCCAAATATCTTAATTCAAGTAGGTCTTTATAAAGACACTTTTGAATCGTGAATCTATACACTACCACCGGTTCGGAAGGCCGGTTTGAGAAGAACCGGCAAGAAACTCGATAGCTGCTCAACGGTTTTGTGATGCCTAGGTTTCCGTCTACCCAAAGATTTTTTTATAAATGTAATTTCGGCTCGTAACATTTAATGTTAATCTTTCGGAAGTTAGTACAAAAATAGGAAGTCCGAGTTCACAATACCTCCCACGGTCTGATGTAATTCAGTATAGTGTTAATTACTGTAACAATGAGAGTAGTTAGACCTAACCAACCGTATTACGTGACTTACCGTGTTCGATAACATTGTCTGTGCATATATTACGTCAGTTATTTTTTTCAGAACAATGGTTTTGGTCAATTAATATTTTCTCTACAGATTATAAATAAAAAGTTATGCCTTATGTGAGTTATATGCTAGGCATGCGATGACTTCTGATGCCATTCAGGTCAAAGTAATTAAATATTCCACGCCTCGCTATGCCCGTAATCGGTTTTCGCTAAATCGAGATTCTTACAAAACGCCGCTAAATCGTTTCATTTATCTCTGTGTATATACTAAAAATATAGCTTTTAGATTTAAAATATAGTTCAAATATCCTCCGATTAAAATATCAGTAGTAAGTGCTTTCAAACAAGCATTAACTCGGTAACTTTTTCTGTTTTCTTTCGCTCTCTCATTATTATTGGTTGTCTATGATATCATTTATAAATGTGGACTTATAATCCGTGATATTTTTTGTAATCTCCTGGCACTGTTTATTTTATAGTGTTGCCTGGAAGAGACCGCTCATTATCGATAAGACCACTCGTGTTGTCTTTATTTATTTTGTTGTTTTCTTTTATTGGCATTGCACAATGAAACGTGTTAATTATTTTATACATAAATACTTATAGCTCGAGCAATAATTAAGGTAATAAATATTGACACATAACATTACATAATACTAAAGCAAACAAATCGACAAACGGAAAAAACAATCCGACCTCGTAAAGTGACCGCATTTCGTTACTTCATAATTGTTATCGCACTATGTTAAAAACGAATAATTCAAAATGGTTGAAAACACCGAAACAAATATGTCGGGAACATGGAAATCAATAGAATCCGATGAAGTGGTATTGAGAAGTGAAGAGGAGAAGAAAGAGAAACATCTATGGAAGCGATCCAAGGAGCAGAGGGAGAGGGTCAGCTATCAAGTGCAATGGGCCCAAGTGTTGGAAGAAATATCATGGAAATTGACCTGTGTGAGTTTTGTGTGTGTTGTTGTAATTAACCTAAAAACAACTGTCATCTGAAAGCGAATTTAACGATGTTTAACTTAAAAGATTTATGTTGTATTAGGAAATAATTAATTGCTTTGCGTTTTGAACACAGAGTGTTTTATATAATCGCACGGAACGAATTCAAGGGTTCATATAGTTGTATGTTTGTCGTAAGTGACCCGGCAAATTTATATTTCAAACTGTGCTAAAGTTATTCTATCCGGTCTAACTGGAGATATAGGACATAATGATTGGGATATGATATCACATTGTTAATTAAATTGGGTTACACAGATTTATGTATTGAAATATATGTACATAATACATATTGCCTTATATATATTTATTATTTAACTGTTTGTAGTTGTGTCTGTATTGTTTATCTGCTTACTGTCACGTCTGTCAATTTGTTTTCATCTGTCAAATACTCGTTCGTTGTAAATGTTGTCAAATACGTTATTCTGTATGTGATATATTTGTTCTTAAGGAAGTGTTGGCGTACAGAAAGCACTGACGTTAGAATATATTTCTAAAGGCTTCGCATTCCCACAACGTATAAAAATATTTCGCAATATAAACACGGTGTAAAGTAACCACAAGTTAGCTGAAACCGCTGACCAGTAATAAAAACTGTTTACAGCTATTAAATGACCATTCGCAGCAGATTCCTGTTGCCATGCTATTTATGTTATACCCATTAAAGCTGACCAAATAAACATGCTTGAAGAACTAAGCATTTGTCACTATTAATTAAACTTTAAATTATATAAAGTATTTAAGATTCTAATATTATGCTCAAATCGTTCAAAATTAGTAAATGTTCGATAGCCGACCGATATGTACACAGTGTAAACCCTATATAACAATATTGAAGGGTTTCTGCGCTTTATGGCGTTATAGACAGTGGTCGTTAAGAACAATCACAATTAGAATACAAGCTACACCAACCAAAGCCAATTGATTTAGACGCTTTGGAGTTTAGAGAGTTTATCGAATCAAAAGTTTGTATACATATATATATGTAATATAATTTTGATTCCCGTTTACGTTGCATCTCAGCAAATATCTCACATTCAACTGTAAACTGTAATTGATTTAAGCCTTATAGTTTGCAAAGTGTATATAGTATTAGTGTAACGGACGAGTAACGGATGGTCCCGGTTTAAATCAGTTACGCAACTGTTCTTGCGTACATTGTTTGGTTCATAGTTCGTGGTATTAATAATATGATGAGAACTGTATAGATTGTAAACAAGATGGAAAAAAAACTATGAGAGTGTAAATGTGAAAAGCCTTTAGGCATACTTAAAACCAACCTGTATAATCGAATAGGGATTATTTTTACGAGTTTAGATCCATGGTTTTCAACACGGCTGAAACCACAGGCGATCAGCTACATTATGAACATGTAGTAATAATGAGGATAATTTGGATGTTTATTTAGTCATATCTTGGTGTCATTGATCTCAAGTAATATTTTAAACTCGTGAAATTAGTGTTGAATTAAAATGTGATTATTATTTACGTAGTTCTCTCAAGTAGGCTTTGTTCGCAAACATCAAAGCCACGTTGTTGCAAGTCGGCTTAAGAATTATTATTTTTTTCAATTTTGTTGTTTTTATTTTTATCTTCATTTAATATTTACAATAAAATGTATAATTTTTAATACACAATTTATTTTAATTAGAACGGTTAACTACTAGCTAATTTATGTCATAATTAGTTTTTTTTAAATTAACGGATGTTTTGATGCTTGAGTTTAGATAATGAAATCGGGAAGTGCACTTAAGATTTGTAGGGCGAAGTTCCCGGATGTGGGCGTCCTCGCACTTGCCTCTTCAATTTTTGTCACGGCTTCCTCTATATACAGACTTATACCGTGTAATTCATCGATAAATTATAAACTTAAACTTCTACTCCTACTGTTGAAGTATTGTTAAAAAACTGTAATACTTAAAATAATAGGTATTTTACTATAATCAAGTTTACATTAGGAAACTTGAATTGTGAGGATATCTTGCTTTTTGAAATAAAATTTCTTCAACGCAGCTAACTTCTACATTAATTTATAGTGTTAAGTTGAAAATGGAACACACAAGATGAGTACACATAGTTTAATTTGGATCACAATAGTCGATAACAATATATAATTATCGTATAGTAAAGTATATAAAGGGAACGAGGCGCTAAAAGAAAAGTGCGTGCGTTGCGTGCCCAATGACTTCATTTATATTTATGAGACCGACAAACAGGTTGCTACGAAATTAAGAAAAAGTTTCACTTGATATTACTTCCTTAGTATCGATTCGACTTCTATCAAAATTTAAACTAGGAACTATGGAATTCTCTGTTTTTGCATCGATCGATTTCAATTATCTTTGAATCAATATTGTAAACACAATAAAGACTTTACGTCCGGAGTAATAAATTTTAAAACTGTTTTTGTAAATGCGTTAAAATGTGTACTCATACTTTTTTAAAGTCAAAGTCGGAATATCTTTAATAATTAAGGTACATAGGACCATTTTGAATCGTCTTAAATCTAAGTGATTCTACGCCTGTTCGTACGCGACCAAGCTGAGAAGAATCAGGCAAGAAACTCGGCTTGATTGATTTTTATTTCTGAAAATACACATACCAATACCAAATACACAAACACAATACCCAGTACACTTTTTAAGGCAAGGGTAAGCTGGAGCTATTTCATAGCCAAACTTTTTATCATCAAAATAATCAGACAATTTATAAAATGCTTTTACTAAAAGCCTTGGTTTAACTTCTTTTATAAATTTGACTGACAAAGTCAACAAATTGTTAAGAATTAGACGTTTTTGTTAGACTTTATTATAATACCATTTCATTAATATTAATAGTATTTATTACGTATGGGCCACCAATTTAAATAGCATTGCCTAAACATTGATTTTGTAATAATATAAGATCTTGCTGCCATAACGGCTGGTAAAATAAAGCTATAAAATGCATATGAAAGTAATTGAGGACGTTCGTAATAAGGACATTGGACAATCAGTTCAAGTGCGCCGAGCGTCTTGAGGTCAGGGCTTTTTTTACTGTTTATTTAGATATTGAAAAAATCATTCTTATTTCGAAGCTTATAAATTAACGGTCTTTATTTATAGAAAGTTTTAAGAATCAAATAGTAGTTTTAATAAGCACAATTCTTTTATATTAAGGTGGTTTGCAATATAATTCTATTTCTTACATGATGCCTGGTTTAAAAGGAAAAAGATTTTGATCCTGTCAATATGGGGCGAACCCTTTCCCAGAATAGTTTAGTAGCTATGTGTTCTAAAGCTTAAAGTCTTAAGTACTCTTTAAGAGATCATCTATTGTCTATGGCAAAATTCTTACTTGACTTTTTACAGTCTACTTTACAATCTGTCCCATAAGGTTGAACTTATGCCATGAAAGATTTTTTCGTAAAAGTAAGATATTTAAGTATTAAGACCGATATGATATGAGTCGGAAGACCCCATGCTAAGATGGTGCAATAAAATAAGGGGTATAGTAAAGATATTAGCTTCAGGTCTATTATAGGGACAGAGCATTATTGGTGGGGGCTTTAAAGTTATCTCGAGGTAATTTGTATGTTCGTACTAGATTTATTTTTGAATTTTTTACTTTATAATCGGAGCAGGACTTTGTCTCTTAGGATTTAAATGAATTCAAATGAAAAATTGGCGACTTAGACTTTCTTTCACACAATAATAACGTGCCGAGATTATAATCTGTATTCCCACCGAATTCAAAGCACGTGCTGTATGTCCTCCAAACAAAACCGGCTCCAGCTGTGCCAAGATACAAAAAACAAACAATAACATTTGACAGTCGAGATCAATGCTTTTCGTCTTTCAATAGCCCGTTCTACGAAACATCCCTTTGATTATTATGTAAAAAAAAAACCAACGGACATTCGCGTACTCTGTCGTTGCGATCGGGTGTTTACCTCTAAAATCACCTGAACTGTCAAACAAGTAGTTCGTCTCCTACTATGGCTACTAAATTATCTATATGCATCTTTGAATTTTACCACATAGACAGATTTTAACTCTAAACAATCTTAAACGAAGTTCAATTTTGATAGATCCACTTAAATGCGACGCTTATAAGGATGGTTACAGCATGATTGTCGTATAGCTAATAAATAATTCCAATTAATAAGATATCTATAGCCCCCCAGGCGAGCACGTTCTTTAAGGCTCTCGACAATTCGGTCTACACTCCAGTAATAATTGTTCAGTAGTCGGCAGGTGTGCACTAACACCAGTGTATAACACACACAAGCAATTCTGTAACGAGCCATACATAGCAAGCGTCTTTGTATTCTGACTTTCCGTGATGTTGCTCTACTTATTTGTCTGCCATTTCATTCATATTGTATGGAATTTCTTTCTCGCTTTACTTTTTAAATTATGTAGTTAAAGTCAATTGTGTGTTAAAGTTGGTTATTTAGTATTTATTCTAAAATATTAAATTATTGGGACCTTCAAAAAAAGAGGCCTTCCTTAAAGGCGGACAACTCACTTGTAAGTCTCCTGGCGTTGCAGGTGTCCATGGGCGGCGGTTGGTACATCACTCGAAGTGACCCGCCTGCTCGTATGCGTCCTCTTACATAAAAAAAACTGAATTTACTTAAACAGTGTATAGTCCATGTAACGTCACTCGATTTAACCACAAGTTCTCTAAAGCTTCGAAATCAATTGGATTTAGTTGGTTTAGCTTGTATTCCATACATATCTCTTTCTCCGTTTAACATCCATTCTCTATAACGCCATACAATGCACAGTCCCTTCAGTGTCGTTATATAAAGTTTAAACTGCGTACTTGGCATAAGATTATCAATGTGTAAAAAAAATATTTTGGTGAGTAGCTGTATAACGCGCTGAACAACGGCACTTTTTTAATATTAAAGTTTATGTAGAGCAACTTGCGCTCCGTTTACAGCCACGGGTGGAGGCAACAACTTTTTTTTACAATCCCAACGTATTCCTTCGCCCCTAACATCCCGACCATCAGTTCCTTATTCTTACTAAAACACACGCCATGTGTTCGCATTCTGTACTGATTTTAAATAATTCATTAATCGTGTAAGGCTTGTATAAATTAATCACAGATTATAGTAATAATGTATTTAGTTTTTGTGTGATAATGGATACATTTAATGTTGTTTTAAAAACGGGATACAAAATTGTTAAGGATTTCACTGAACAACATATTCACGTGAGTTTATGCTTTTATATAAATGTAGAAATTTTGTGCAATATACAGAAAGCATTCATAAAAGTCATTCATCGAATGTAGGTTTCTAGATTTTAAAAGCACGCATACGAAAATATATGTGAAATGAAATGAATGGTACTAATGGTACTAAAAAACAATAAGATAATTTATGTCTGTATATTTCAGAGTACCGATTATTGTCTTTATGGTTTAATAATAGCTACTAAACACTAATGATCCAGCTCAAGATTATAAACTATAATTATAAATGAAATATAAGCTATTAACAACAGTTTAGTTTTCTTCTTGTAGTAATTCTAGTATAGCTTTTATGTCTTCGGAACTTACAACCTACATACCTAAATCTGTTTTTAAGTATTGCATGTCTATAACATATAAAACCGGTTGGCGGAATAATAACGGAAATTACAAAAAAACGTACCCGATTACATATTACTAGAGCTAAACTTGACCGTACCTATGCAATTTCTGAACATTTCATCAGACTCGATTTGGGTGAAACGAACGGGTCGACTTTCACAACAATTTATACTAAAACGGGATTTTTTTTAAAAATATCAACAAAGCTTTAGTGCTTTTATACATAGTAAAAATATTTTTCAAAATTAATTCAAAAAATATTCTTTTATACCATGCTTAAAATGAGACGACACTCGCGCAACCCGCTTCATCCCCTTGTTGCATAGAATAAGTTACTTTCAAAAACTGCTTGGTGTTGCCAAAAACCTAAAATTTAATATACGCCATTTAGTATTCCCATCTTAAATCAGTGTTAACTATTTAATGTAAATCTTGATGTATGTCAACGTCAATGCAGATTTGGGCTGTCAAGAATGGAATGAACTCTTATCTTAACTTTAAATTTGGATAACAGTTCAGTTTAAATTGGTGAAGATTTTTAAAATATTTTTTTTTGTTTACAGATGGAAACGTCAGGAGGGTCAGAAAGTTCCGGAGGAGAAGACTCAGAAGCTAGGCGGTCAAGAAGGGGCCACGTCCTCGCGGAACTATTACAGACCGAGAGAATATACGTACAAGAAATGGGCTCAATTCTTACTGTAAGATTTTTTCCTGTTCTATTTCGCCATTGACAGTTGATACAGTCCATTAAACACCCTGATATCTCTTGTGCGTTACGCGCTCTGAAAATTAAATATGCCATTGTGATTTACACATTGCCACACGTGGCATGGTTATGGACCATCTGACATCTCACCATTTATCTGATGGCACGGCACGCGACGCCCGCTCAGGCGCAGCGGACCCACTCATTGGAACGCCAACTTTATACATTTAGCACATTCACAAAGTACACCTCGTTGCTGACACTTCGTCGCGTGTGTAATAAGTGCAATATGAAATATGGAAAATACGACCTTCACAAGTCTTCCGCCGATCTCAGTATTGGCACTTCCTACTCGTGGTACTACAGAAAGAATGACAGTACGACCAAACGGAAGAAACTTTCAAGGACCGCCTCCGAATCGACTCTTTTCAGTGATTATGCAAATCAAATAGCACTCTTCGATAAAACGAAAAAGAAGAGAAACAAAAATTCTAGTGAAGTGCCGAACCGTATAAAATATCAAAAAAAGAATTTAAAACCTGTGTATCTATTACCGTTTATTGGTAACTTTTATTACGGTGAAGTACTACCCGGTTTTGATGAAGCACCAAAGACAGAGGAGAAAGTTGTCTATTTACCGGATTCCGATATTGTGACAGTATCTGAACAGAATAACAATGATCTGGTATCCATGATAAGCAGTAATTCAACTGTTCATTCTTCTGAGATCATTATAAAAAATCCCATTTACGGCTTCAAAGAGACAGACGTCCACGTATCGACAACAGATTTTACCGACTCATCGATTACTAAAGATTCACAATTACAAACGAACAGCTGTACAGAAATACGAAACACGATGGAGACCAGCGAGTGTGATGATGTTCTTACAAATATAATGAAAGATTACAAACGAATAATGAAAGAATGGAATAACACTCTAATCGATCACTACTCTACGGGTACCCATTCCAAACGTACAACCATCTGTTCGAAAAGCAATACAGAGAGTTACGTGCGCAGTTTACATTCGACATTATCGTATCGTAAAAAAAGAAAATCATTTAACAATAAACACAAAAGTCAGAAGTGCAAACGGTATCAAAGTAAACATCGCAAAAAGTCAAGTGCTAATAGGAATCAAACGTTCAGTAATTGGTCGACGACGTTGAAGAATTTCAAGAAAATCTTTCAAAAGCACGGTGAAAATATAAGGCATCGCGATTGTTTGGAAGCTATTTATGATGATTATGATAGGCGTCTGCAGCAATGGTGCGATGCCATCAGTGAATATACTTCGCTTGACTTGGTACAACGATATCTTTGTAGATGTGCTCTCTATTTTTCAACACTATCTTAATAAGTTTAACGATTAATATATAAAGAACAGTTACGATTTAATTCAGTTTGCAGTAATAAAACATCACGAGACATTATAGTTTAACTCATGTTATTATAATTTCAGGGATATAAAGAAGAAATTGAAAAGGCTGAAAACCAACACGTGCTGCCGTCAGGATTGGCTGGACAGGCAGATGTATTGTTTGGAAACCTTCACGAACTCTTCACATTCCATAAAGAAATATTTCTTAAGGATTTAGAGAAATCGATCTCGGCGACAGAGCTTGTTGCACTCTGTTTTGTTGAAAAGGTACTTAACTTTTACACTTTTACCTTGGACAGATCAAAAAATTACAGACCAACGTCAGGTCTACTATAGTATTTGACAGTTCCCAAATATCGACTTTCATACAATTGTAGTTGTATAACTGTGAAATATTGACTTTACGTGTATACGTTTATACACTTATTTAATTAAAAATGCTATTAAATTATGATATTTATAAAATAATGCCATATTCGTATTAGTCATGAGACAGCTCAGTTGCTCAATTGTACCGATATAGATAGTCTTGTTTGAGACTTAGATAAAATATATGTCAAAATTCTTTTTAGTCATACATTAACTAATTGTATACAGACTTGGAGAAATGGTTACCATTTGTCGTATAACCTGATTGTTATCTATTTATTTATTTTTTACTTAATAACACAATTTTTATTTTAAACCAAAAAATACAATACAACATATATTTGCGCACCTAACTTATAGGTACAGGGTTACCACACACGTGTTACTTATAAATTATTAAAGTTTACATTAACAACAATAGAATAATTGTTTTATATATGATTGTTTGGTTGTTTTTTTTTTTAAATTGTACCTGTAATGCTGTGCATCCCTATAATTTATGCACATACATGCCTTGTGTGTTTTTTTTGTAATTTTGTTCGGGTTATGATTGTATGTGTGTTGTTGGTGTGCCTTATTAAATAAATAAATAAATAACACAACAGAGAAAGAACAAAAAAAACATCTCGAAGTACAAACTAAGTAACTATACTGAACAAACCCTAATACATTTAATATTCCAAAGAAATCCATTTGAACGATTTTCCTCTTAAATTTTAATAACACTATGTGGTTTCATAACGTCGTAAAGTTAAATTAAGTTAAAACGGTTTTGAAGTTACATTTGATCAGATTTGATGGCTATACAGAGTATAGTCCATGTAACGTCATTCAATTTAACGAAACACTCTCTAAAGCGTCCTAATCTTTGCTTTGGTTGATTTTTTCCATACAATTATTTTTCTTCTCTTTATTTAACGACCACTTTCTACGACGCAGTAATAGAGATTACAGTCTTTCAATACATATTCATAGACCAATTTTTTTTTAATAATATTTCAGAGGGAAACATTTTTCCGCCTGTACAGTTACTACTGTCAAAATATACCAAGATCAGAAAGACTTCGGGAGACATTGGTGGACACACATTTGTTCCTTCAGGCATGCCAACAACGTCTCGGTCACAAGCTGCCCTTGGCTGCTTATTTGCTCAAACCAGTGCAAAGGTTAACTAAATACCAACTTCTACTAAAGGTCAGTCATCATTGTTCATTTAAAAAAATATTTAAAAGAAATATTAAATTTTTAAACCTTGCTTAGTACAGCCGTAGACATTTAGACTAGTGAACTGGTCACTAAATGTCTAAATGTCTATGGCTTATTTTACGGATTAAATACTAATACCGCATTATATATATATATATATATATATATATATATATATATATATATATATATTGATTGCAATATTGATTTTTTTATTGATAGATATCATGTTTTAATACTTAATTCCTACTAAGGCTAATCCGAACCGCAAAAATAAAATATTGGTCTAGCCCTTTTTTTAGGTCTAGCCCACACAAAAGTGTGGAATTAAATTATTATAATGACAAACATTAGGTCAAAACTTTTCATTGTATTAATATTGATTTCAGGATCTGCTCCGATACAGCGATTGTGGGTCCATGAGTGCTGGTCTCCAACAAGCCCTGGATTGTATGCTGGTGGTGCTCAAGTGTGTCAACGACTCCATGCACCAGATAGCCATCACTGGCGTACCGGTCAGTGTCCTTACACATTCAAACAAATAACTTGATATACATATTTTATATGAGAATAGGTAAAGTACCAAAATAAACAAAAAATATATATTAACATACCTACCATAGCATAGTATTATAGTAATCTGGATTAAATATCTGAAGTCGTAAGTACATAGGCAGTTCTTCTGCTTCTTCTCAGCTTGAGTACGAACGAAGAGGCGTAGAGTCATTTAGATTGAAACGATTCAAAATAGTCCTATGCACCTTACTAAATATAGATTTATTTACTAAATTAGAATTTTTTATAATCACCCTAAGGTTTTTGTAATTAATTTAAATTTGCATTTAATTATCGCAGGTTGATCTGAATCAACAAGGCGAGCTACTCCTACAAGGCTCGTTCCTCGTTTCGTCTGAAAACAAACGCGATCTCCGACTGCGACTGCGTCCTCGGCGCAGGCACATCTTCCTTTACGAAAAAGCTCTGCTCTTCTGCAAATCGGCTGCCAAGAACAGTCACAACAAGGCCACGTATCATTTCAAACATGACATGCAGGTGAGTCTATAGTACAGGAGAATGCATGACGATTGACAAATTATTAGAATTTACAATTTTTCCATTAAAAACATTTCTATTCATAAACAACTATTGTATCGAAAAACAAATTTTCCATTAAAAACAATTTTTCTATTAAAAAAAAAACCAAAATTTTCTATTTAAAAACAACTTTTTTATTGTAAAACAAAAAAGCTTTTGTATCGTAAAACAATTACAGGTTTTGAAAACGATCGTTAAAACAAACTAATTCAGTTAAAAAGTTGTAAAGTCATCTTATTTGAAGACCTTCACATGTTTCTCTATTTAAAATATCTCTGTAGATGTCCCAAATCGGTCTAACCGAGTCCGTAAAGGGTGATACGCGTAAGTTCGAAGTATGGCGTCAAGGCAGGGCAGAAGTGCATACGATCACTGCACCCACCGCTGACGTCAAGAGGGCATGGGTTGAGAGGATTAAGAGGGTTCTGCTGGACCAGCTCAAAGAGCTAAAGGGGGAACGGGTCAGGCAATACGCACAGCATCATAGGTAAGTGTTTATTAATGGGGTAAGGGTACGAGGATCCCAAAGCTGGTTAGAAACGATCAAAAGGAGTGGCGGAGAGTTCCTTGCCAGTTCTTCTCGTCCGCTCTACGCCCTTGAGACTTATATGAGACCCCTTAGACTTTATTGTTACCTATGTGAATAAAGATATTTTAATTTATCCGATTTATCCAAGCTTATTTCTCGTAAAATAATACTTTTTCAGAACACTAATCCAAACCAGCTCCTGGGATCTTGGTCCTCAAAAGGAACGGCAGCCACCTTCAAATCCATCCCGTACCGGCTCTTGTGATAATCACGACGAGCCCTGCTGGTCCACAGATCCATCGGAGGATGAAGAGGACGAGCACGCACCGGTACGTACCAACATCATCCTTCTCTTTCTAAGTGTATACGTTGATAAGAGACGGAATTATTTTCTTAAAATCTGTTAATTAGTATGTAATGTATACAAAGCCGCGGTATTTGTAAAATATTGTTAATTAGGCTAATCCCTAATCCCGGTTTTCTGAGACTGAGATATAGAAGCCATCTAACATAGGTTTTGTAGTGGGTAATAATGGTGACTAATTTTGGGTTTACAGTGTGAGTGAAGGTACTCAATGATGTAAGTGTACAGTGTTTCTTAGGAATGTGGGTTGTAGCCACCGGGTAGCGCATGAATAGGATATCCTGACGCACTCGCTTCCGGGAGTACTGAGCCATGATTGACAGACTCTTAATAGGGAACGCGTAAAGAAACGGAAGCCGGAATTAAAAAGTGAATAAACTTTGAAATAATGTATAGACTTTGTTATGTTTGGATGTAATGAAACTACTGAAAGAACTGGTAAAGTCAACTGTATAATGAGGATAGGCTTGCTGTTCCCACTGTGAGGCTCCGTAAAGTTGGTAATTAAAGGGGTGGTACGCCTCTATAACAAAATCACAAACAATATGTTGACTTTGTCAGTAAGTAAATTTAAAAAAGTAGTTAAAAGGAAGCTTTTAGAAAAAGCATTTTAGAAATTGTCAGATTATTTTGATGGTGAAAAAGTTTGGGAATTAGCTCCAGCTTAGCCTTGCTTCAAAAAGTGTACTGGGATCATTTCTAAAAAAAAACCAACCAAGCTGAATTTCTTGCCTGCTTTTTCTCAGTTTTGGTCGCGTACGAACAGGCGTAGAACCACTTAGATTTAAGACGATTCAAAATTAGTACCATTTTAACTTAATGAATACAGATATTTTGACTTTGACGCTAAAGCGTGCTTTGTAAGCGCTACAGGCGCTTCAATATGGGAAAATTAAAACAGTTGAACTTTACCTGTACTTTATAGAAGATTAGACAATTCAAGTTTGCACTGTTCAACACATTATGTAACGTGATTATTGTTTAAAAAGTTTTTTTTTATTATTTCACGTACGCCATTGAGTTACAAAGAGAAGCCGTTCCGTTTCTTTACCGACCAGCTCTAACAGCCACATACATCATCGCTTATAGTTGACACACTCGGAGTTAGCCGAGCAATGAATGTTGTGTTTTCAACAGGTGACGGAGGCCGTCGGTCTCAACGGTACCATACACAGAATGGTTCAGTTCTTTTCCGTATCGGGCACAACGCAAGCCAACTCCACATTTTACGTATCACAGTACTAGTCCATTACGGGCCTTGTATATAAGACTGATTTAGGTTTAATTAAAATGTGAACGTACGTAGTCGCTGATTGTGTAAGTGTTTTGTTTGTTTATCGTGTGCTTACGATACTGTGCGCTTCGCTTATCGGTATATATGTATACATTTATGTGAGAACGGCCTGGCACAGCACATTTCATAGCACCACGTCGATGTGAGGACTTCCTTCTATTCTATATACTTCGTCTGTATTGTCTGGGCATCGGTATTTTTACTATATCCCAGATTACTAAAATCGATGTTATTTTGTATTGGTAACGTGTGAAACTCGTTGCATGGCTTCGATATAACGGCATCTATTAATCTTGAATAACTACTAAAATATTTATATGAAACTAACAGCATGAATGAAGTGATAATGTTTACGGTTACGCATCACTGGAAGACAATGCATGTGTGTTATAGATGTAACAAAACAGACGCGTAGTTTAGCGTCAACAGACTTTGGCGGGTTCGATTAGACATTTTGACATTGACACGACAATTATATGTCAAATCTTGTATACTCTACATACACACATACAAATTAAAGAACTGTATTAATGTGGGTTTTGGTGGTAGGCGGTGGGTTGCGCGCTAATAGCCCTGTCAGACTACACCGCGGTGGGAGCCAGTGAGGTTTCCTTAAAGGAAGCGCAACACGCCGAGCTTCTTAAGGTGGGATGCGCGGGATGGTGGTACGTGCGACTTTCAGGTAAACCCATCTTGCTTATACGACTATTTCGTATGCCTTTCATATATTCATTTTGCGTTTTAATAAAAACGATTGGTCAGGCACTCGAAAATAGTTTATTATATTGAAATTAATAATGTCAAACACATATTTGTGAAACTACATATAGGCATAAATCTTTATAGGGGATTGAACCTGGGACTATCAGTTATGATTTAATATAACAATTCTATTGACTGAATTTTAGGTGGTCAGGGCGAAGGCTGGGCTCCGGCCGCATATCTTGACCAGCGTAAGACGTCGCGCTCTTCAAGTCGTTCACACGACCGATTGCATGACCACTAAACTCCACTGAGTAGCGTTCTAACACTTTCGGGCTTCGCCCAATTTACTCTGAGACATAATGGCTATTGATGATCACTCTTGTCAACAGCCATGAAGGTCTTAATTGGATTTTCTGTTATATATTACTTCGAAATTTTGTAAATATGGGATCGTAATTTTGGTTTTAAAAGTTTTAGCGTTTGTACCTAAGAGCTTTATTGATATTGCACTGTTTCGCTCACCGTTAGTACACTGTGAAAGTAAGATTTAAATCAGAAATGGTTAAAATTAACTGCACATCTGTTTAGTTAATGTTAGACTACGATCTGCGCCTTAACCAGCTTGTATTATTATATATAATAAAAGCTTCATTGTATTTCCCTTACTTATAAATATTTATATAACAAACAATGATTAAGGCGCTTATGTAATGTATTACTGAACCGTTTTATAGGTAAGCGGAAGTAAATATGAGTATCCAAAGTGTAGTGGCGTAAAAAATTTTAAATTGTAAAAAAAAAAATCTGGGTTGACCTGATATTGACCTTTTATGAGATATTCGCTACTTACAGTGTCCTGTCAAAAAAAAGGAACCTGACAGTTGACAATTCAAAAAATCAAATTTTGAATAGAATTTATGATATAGATTATGAGAAAGGCCACGCAATGCGCTAGTGTCCTATTTGATGTCTCTATTTTTTATTTTTAAGAGAGATATCTCTTTAAAGATCAATGTCGTCCCATATAAATTGTTAGACGTTTTGTAATTTGACACAACACATTAAAGTACCTTTTTAGATATTAACAAATCAGGCAGACAACATCTTTTCAAATGTATCCAAAAAATATTCACTACACGTTTATACCAAATAAACCCTCTCTGACACCACTTGTAAATATATAGTTTTAGTTATTTATTTAACGAGTCCATGACAAATCTGTATTGTATATTTCACGATGCGACAACCATAATGTATCCCATAGCAGTTTAAGCATAATTTAACAGTTTGAGACAATAATATCGTGAAATGTTTCTTATGGTTGTAAGATTAATATATCTATCATATCCGTGTAATCATATCATTGTCGCTTTGCGTTTGTTATTTGAAAACAGCGTATAACGAAAACCCCGTAACTAATCATAAGTAATAGACTTCCATGGCTATGCCATAGATACAGAATCTAGTTTCAAGTAGTATTTCGACCTTCGTCTGGAAATCTTTTGGACATATTAAGTAATAGACAGAGTGTAATGTTGAAGATATATTTTTAGTAGATCTCGGGATTTTGTTATAGGCTGTATTTTCAAAGTATTTGTGAGTGAGCTGGTGCCTATTTGCTTTTCGGTGTTATAAATACCTAGGTGTCTACTAGTCGTATGTTTTTTTGTCTGTGTTGTTGGTATGTATTTGGATTTTGAGATGTCATTATCATTTGTCAAATGCATTTTGTTACGAATCATGCGAATAAACATTTCATGGATTTTTTCACATTTTGTTTTATTTTCTTTTTTTTTTATAAGTCACGCTTCATTCGTTTAGTGAAATACGAATTCCCATTGCCTCACTTTACCATTAATACTTAACTGTAGTTATTTTGTAGAAGTAAATGTATTTCCATACTGTTGAAAGTGCAAATAAGTAAGGCTGTGAAATCCCTGGGGACTTATTCCTCATATTTAGAATATCCTTCAGAACTTTTTGAAATACTCTTTATAGTTTACTTTCTCTCTGCAAGTCTAAATTGAGTTGGGATTTATATATATTTACATGAAAATTGGCAGAAAAATGGACATTGAAGTGATAAAGGTTTGTTCTTATAATATACAAAGCCCTTAAAAAGGCCTTGATATCTTACTTGATTGTTATAGCTGTATTGCAATACAGTGTCTAGAATGTGCTACATATATAAAACAATAGAATGTTTTTTTTAATCGCAATATCGGTACAAAAACGTAATGACAAATTGGTTTTATTAGACATGCAGAGATACACTATAATAAATACACATTAAAATACAAACATATACAAAATATTAAAAAAGTTCTTATGCATACTGGTAAAAAAATTTGAACTTGTGTAATTAATGTTTTGGTAGATTATTGTAAAGATATATTACATTACCGATCTTAACTGAGCTTCGAAATGTCTTCAAACCAATATTGAAAAATAGACAGTATAATTAAAGATTTCATATGTAATATTAAATATATTCTAAGCTTTTACTGTTGTTTCATTTAAAAATAAATTTCTAATATATTTGATTTGTAGAATATTTAACAAGTATCTACAAAGTCAAATTAAAAAGGGTTTTATAAATAAAAATAAAACAATTCCAATATCCACTGTATTTGTACAAGAAAAAAAAACCTCTAAAATAGATTTAACTCTCACGATGAAATGCAGTAAATACTTAAACAGTCACCACATGAATATTTGTAAAAGTTTGTACAAATCATTACACTTAATAAAAATTTATAACGCTGATCTTGCTCTACTGAAAATACGGGTCTTAAAGATGTTATCAATTTTACTGAACACATCTTCGGCAGACTTAGATGCGTCCACTCTATGATGAAGGCCTTGCCTCATGTAGTAGTCTACTAAAGGAACTGTCTGTTGGTGATATGTTGATAAGCGTTTTTTAAGAGCATCTACATTGTCGTCCGATCGTTTAACTAAAGGTTCCCCAGTTATGTTGTCAGTCATTGATTTTTTCGGAGGGTGGAACTCTTCATGGTAACTACGACCACTTGATGGGTGAATCAATCTGCCCGTAATTCTACGCACCAATAAGCTGTCCTCTATTCCAAATTCAATAACAGCATCCAATGCAGCCTTCCTCTTAGCCAGCAGGTCATCAAGCTGGAAGGAAAATAATCAATTATTTGTGTACTATATAGTTAAGGACAATATTACTTATTTTAATAATGCTAAAGTTTTTGTATTGAAACTAATTTCGGGAAGAAATAGGTCGAACAAAAATATATAAAATATTAAATGTATTATATAATAAAAAAGGTGGTAAAGTAGGTACAGGTAAGTAAAAAGGTTTTGAAAGGTCATACTTTTGTTAATAAAAAATGTAAATAATTATTCATTAAATAAATGTTAAATGTAAAAAAAAATATCCTTGACTTGATATTTTAGGTAAACATAGTTTCAAAATGACTGCATATAGTTATGGTAAAGTACTATGGCAGGTCTAAAAATAAAGTAGTAGTAGAGCATGCCTCAGAAATATCTAACTATGTATAATAATCAGCCATGGATAATATGCCTAAGAAAATTATTTAAAATAAATGTACCTTTTCAGCCTGTGGGACACTTCTAGGAAAACCATCCAGCAAGAATCCATTCTTACACTCAGGTTTATCCAAGTTTTTATCAATCATGTCCACAACCATATCGTCGGACACTAGCTTGCCTTCATCCATAACTTTCTTTAGGCGACGGCCTAGCTCCGAGCCAGATCCCACCTCTGCCCTGAGCATATCACCGGTTGATAAGTGGCATACACAGTATTTTTCTTTTAATCGTGGAGCCTTAAAATATAAAAATTAAATTTACCTTAATGCTTTTATCATTAAAAATTACATAATCACATTGTGGAATTTGAACAAAAACAATGATAAGAAATTGGTTTAATATTCAATGAAAGTTTGAGAAGTTTTAAAAGGTATACTTTGATAAACACTAGTCTTCTGTTTTCTACCTACTTGAGTCCCTTTCCCTGAGCCTGGTGGCCCCAATAATACGGCTCTTATACCCGTTTGGTCTTCATCTGGCTTAGGTCTTACAAAAGCAGCCGTAGGTGCCATAGTATCTGTAACGATATTAATTTTCCACTTAACCTAGAGAAGGAGATTATCATACCGTCACACATATATTTTCTTAAGTTGGATGCTTCTTGATAGGCCACTCGCCTAAGCCTAGTAGTACAGAAAAAGTTTCACATTCGATAAATATTGAAATATAAGTTTATGTACTTACCTGCTTGATTGAATCAAAGTTGATTACAATTGAATCCCGTGGCCACTTTAAATAATTGCTGTGATTTACAATAAGTTAACTTGCCGTTGGCCACTGCACAGGTTGCTTGTTCGCTTTATCAAGTTTGAAGTTCCGAGTCATCTGTTCTGATAATGTCAACGTCAAAATCTAATGACAGTGGCATGACGCGTCGACGTTTTTGGTAGAAGAACTAGATAATATAATCTGTTCCTAAGCATAGATGTCCACTTTGATCATTAAATCGAGTATCGACGTCTATTTTTAAGTTGAGAAATCATAAAATTAAAGAAAATAACGATAGCATGATTTTTATTGCACACCGTACGCTTGTCCGTTAATAACATTAGCGAACGGAACCGAATGAAGTAGGGAAACTTTTTAAATATTCAGTGATACTTTAGTTTAAACGATGCCAGAATTTTTATTATGATATTAAAAATTGTTAACTGTTAACACAGCCAGTGGCAATTTGTTAATTTTGATATATTTTCGTTTATACGATTCAAAATCACACCTAATCCTATCTCAAACTCATTCTTACAAAAGTGAGATTAATTTTAAAATGACTTGTAAATTTTGGATGATAGTCAAAATCAAGTACTACTCTAAAAAAAAATACTTCATTTATTCATATTACAATTCAGTTTGACAAACATAAAGAAAAACAACCGACATAAAATGGAAATAATCTTCGTCACTGTTAATCTGAACCTCTGTTAGATTCGAATACGCAGTATCGATCTCTTGTAACGACGTATCGACTATTTCATCGCTATCTCTCGTAGTTTCAGCCCAAGAGACACGCTTCAGACTTCTAGACGTATCTCTCTTCTTATCCGACGCTGGCGTTGAGTGCGACACCGGAGTGGGGGGTTCTTTGGTGGGGGTTTGAGCGCATTTATCCAAGAAGTGTTTACGCAGGATGAACTCTCGCATGGAATCTTGCGAAGCGCGCTTAGGCGGTGGCGGTGGGGGTAAAGACCTCTCGTCATCCATAGATGGGTTCCTCTCGTTCCTCGCCTCTTCTATCCGTTTGGTTTCTGTCTCATCAGCACCGAGGGGCCAGGAGCCAAGTTTGTTCCGTACTAGATGTGGACGGGCGTGCGCGGCGCATAAAATTCGTTTTCGTACGAAATCGTGATATACAGTTAATTCTGATGCCAGCTCTCGTCTGACCAGCTGTTTGTGACGGCTTGGTACACTTGGATCGCGGACAGCCAGCAGGGCCTGTAACGGGGTGTTTCCACTATAGTGATACAAAATAACACATACAATACAATATATATATACAAAATTTTAATAAAAATTATGTTTCAACAAAGAATCCACCTCATTTATTCCTCCCGCACCACTTCACACACTAGTACACACTCACGGTAAACTCTTGAGATACATTTGAACTTTGTCATATTATTGTAATTATTCTTATGTATTTAGTTTTTTTTTCATTAATATGTAATTTGTGTTATTGTGTTGTGATGGTTTAAAAAAACCATGTAACTGTGAACATTAGACTAAAACTGAGCAAACTAAAAATATATAAAAATAGAGGAAATAATTTTGTTGAATAATACCTGTGACGCTAGTAGTGTCAGCGTAGCGTGCAGCGCTCCAACCAACAGCCTCTCGTCAGTGGGGGGCAGAGCGCTCGCCGCAGAAGACACGCTCGCAACAGACTCGCTGCGATTCAGTCGTCGATCGCCGGGCGAATTGTGCGAGCACGAGCACGCCCTGCGACGCCCCCCACCCCCAGAGGCACGGGGGGACCGCGAACCGCTTATTTCTTCTGTGTGATATGTCTAGAAGGATTTTTTTTAAATTAACTAAGTAACAAGCGCATCAACGACATGTCAACCGCAAATAAATATTCCTTGACCGTCCTCTACATCATTTTACGGATGTATACTTATAGGCCATTGAATTGAATAACATTGTAACCATGGTAACACACTTTTATATTATCACCGCATTAAGTGTAGTTTATATTCAATATATTTATAAAGGTTTACTTAGTAAAAACAAGGTACGTATATAAACTTACATGATTCAAAGAGCGAGTGAGCAAACATATAGCGGAGAGTATGGTCCCAAATGTCAATTGTGGGAAATGTTCGTATGTAATTTTGGGAGCTCCAAAGTGCAGCTCCACAAGTGGTTGCCATCGCTCCAAGTCTAACGCAGGTTCCGCCAGCAGAGACAACAAGTCCGGACTGAATGATAGAAGGCACAGTGTTGCCATGTGCAGGATTTCAAGTACCCTGAAAAATATTAACATTCAAGAAAGGTTCCAACCAACAGGTGCTTGTTGTCATGGTTACCACTTTTGTATCGTTACTATGGTAACAAATAGGGACTAGAACACAAACGATAGAGTTATTTTGTAATATCAGGACATTTAACACTTCTTATGGTCTCCATGAAGGGATTACATTCTTTCCATGTGTGAAATTAGTTTGTCAAAATTGTTTTAAAGTAAATTGTCAAATTATATTAATAGCCAACAGGGCGTACCTGTGCAGGGCGTTGGGTGAAGGCTGTGTGACGTCATCGGAGTGCAACCCGGCGTCCGACGGGCGACGCGCGCGCAGCATCAGCATCACGCACTGATATACGCACGCGCTGATACAACGCTGTGGGAAATGGACATTATTTTAAATCGTGTAACATAAATCATTTAAAAAAATCAGCGCCATGAAATGCAGTCCCATCAGTGTCGTTATATAGAGTTAAATCTCCACTCACCATAACGCAGACGAGCGAGTTTATATTCAAAATGCGCCACCTCGACTCAAACTTCACCAGCTGAACGATCAGGCTCAACGTGGACGCGCACAGATCCAGCGCCTCAACGCTGTACACCTGCCGCGGCAGCAAAACAGCCTCGACCAGATACTCCAAATGGACCCCAACAAACGTGATCGCATCGCCAACGAAGAACTGGCCGTGCTTCATGACCATCGTGGCAATGAAGTCCAGACTGTAACCGTAAACCTTCCACCATTCCTGCGCCGTCCACCCTTTCCCATTCGCCTCGATTTTCGGAGGAAGCAATTGCAGCCAGAGGAACTGATCGACGTCGCTCAGCAGCAGGTCCTCGGCGAAGGGTCCCCTCGCGTACGCGGTTAAACACCTCAGCGCCGCTAACGAGGTGTGCTGGTGACGTTTGCTCTGGAGGCTGATTTGAAGGCAACACAACAGCTTATTCACAAACTTCGTGGATTGGAACCACTGGGACAATCCGGCGAACACTTCGTACAACTCGAGACACTGCTCGAGCATTGCTAGAGCGATCACGATCGGTGGTATCTCGTTCTCGACTGATTTCCTCTCGTCTTTGATGTCATCGAAGAGTTTTTGCAGCTCCATACTGTTTATATCCGTCACTGAGCGTATAATGCTCTGTGCCAGGGTGCTGTTCGCTTTAATTTCATAATCCAGGCTGCTTATCGCGACTGTTCCAATAGACAGTATTGCCCGTACTGCTCGTAGATGCAAGTGCTCGTACGCCGCTGCCCCACTTGAGAGTAAGCTGTCTATCTGTTTGGCGCTCGTCTTTCTGTTGTCGAAGCAATCGTCCTTCCAGTTGGCGAGCATTACCACGTACAATTCAGATAGAATGGCAACGAGGCGGCCATCTTTCAGGTGCTCCAGTTCGTGCAACAGAGCGTTCATGCAGGGCGCGACCATTTTCGCTTTGTGGGCGATGTTCAAACTGAAAGGTAGACATTTGCAGAAAATTGTCGTGAAATCCTTCCAAGACGTGAGCAGACTCAACCAAACGGGCACTTTGTCAGTTAGCTCGTCGACGTTCCGACCGTGAAACGAGAATATGTAGTCGATCCATTTATCGAGATGATCCTTGTTCGTGTCGAAGAACTGTTCGAGCACCTCCCTGAAATTCGGTTCGAGCTTCTCACGGGAAACGAACAGTTCTATTCCGAGGACGTTGAATATTTGACTGTAGGTCCGCAGGTCGGGCTGGATCTCGCTGAACAATGGGCTGGTCATGTAATCCCAGAACTTGGGATGCTCCCGTAGCTTCTTAACAAGGATTTGCATGTTGTTTTTCCAAAGCGCATGGAATAAAGCCATTATACAGCCAAGTAGCGGACTTTGGAGTAACTTTGCATCCTGGAAGAAAACGAAAGATCTTTATATGTAAAAAAACACTACTTGGATAACAACGCTTGATTGGATTTCATTTATATATTTATTTCAACGGGTACGTTGCTGTACTAATTGGTAATAAGGTGCTAAATCAATTAGCACTTACAGATTTAACACTCCCCAAATAATCGGCCATAAAACCCAGGATCCCCTCAAATCTTTCATCTTCGGTCAGCTCTTTCGCAGCCTTCTCATCTTTCTCATCGGCCTTCGCCCTCTCGTGATTCATCATGAAGAATGCTTCAGTCAACCCAGGTTGTTTCCCCACGCAGGTTGTGACAAAGTCCAGAATGGCCACTTTCAGTTCTAAGCTTTCGTACTTATCCCGCAATCTGTCCAGATATATAACACGCACCTGATGCGCCGTCATATCGAGCAGAGCGAACAGAGACATCTGGAAGCCCTGAAATAATACTTCTGTGTTTCAATTGGGACTAACAAGTCAACTCAAGATGTTGAATGCAAGATATTGAATTTAAGATGTTGAATTCAAGATGTTGAATGCAAGATATTAAATTTAAGATGTTAAATTCAAAATGTTGATTATAAGGTATTAAATTTAATGTGTTAAATCAGAGGTCCTAAATCAAAGGTGTCAAATCTAAGGTGTTAATTAAAACAGGTGTTGAGGTACTATGAGTAAAGGTCCTATCGTACTTATGTGCGGTGAGTGAAAGAGAGAGTGCGATTATTAATGTATACCTCGCACACTTTCAGAGCAAACCATTATTACAGGACTTCTCGAGTTTTACCGAGACTAACGACTATGACGACTCATTTGGACTAATATTCCGGACTGAATTGTTTCCCGGGTACCTACGATTACCCGGCAATCATTTGTGTGAACATATTTGTCGGCTGGTCTGGGTTTGTGTGTGAAATGTCTTAACTTATAAAAAAAAAACTAAATTTGTACATACATCAGCAAACTTTCTAAGTAGTCGACAACTGAGCACTGCAAGGCCCCGGTTAAAGGCGTGATGGATGTACCCGGTCACATTAGGTACTACCTTCAGACTGTCCACTTGTTTGTTCTGGGCGAATATGAGCTGCTCCAATGGACTCACAGATGCATTGCTGATCAAAAAACAATTATAAAAAAAACAATTTTCATATTTTTTTAAATCATTACAGACACACATATATTCATTACGAAATAAACTTCTAATTCTCCATTTTCGTCAACTCATCGGACACTACACTTAAAGGTAATACTGAATTTGGTCAAAAATAAAACATAATTGAAAACCAGATTATTACGTTATCAATACACTTACCCGATAAAAGATTTTTCCTTTAGAACGAATATAATAACAGAAATACATCTTTGCAACGTCAGCGTATATTTATACGCTGATCCAGAGATCCAGTTGGTTTCCTCATGGATCAAACGTTCCAATGCCTCATTACCTATAAAAATATATTTATTTGTAAAAATTTAGCTTTTTAAGTATCACTTTGTACAGATAATGATGAAAAGTACAAGACGCGACGTGTCGACACGCGTGATGACGTGCACGTACCACGTGATACTTCATACATATTTTTGTATAATCGATAATGCATCTAAGTGTCATGAAACACTGTTTAAAACTGATATTTTTTTAAACAAAAACATAATATTTTATTTATGTTTTTTTAGTTCGTACGTGTAAAGGCTAACGTGGACATTTGTATTGGTATGCGATATTAATCTACGACACGTAGAAGTTACGAATGGTTTTCTTTCAGTTAAGCAAATTAATTTAGTTTATACAAAAAGAAAATGTATTTTTATTGTTCCGGAAAACATACCAATAGACACGATTTTGAGCAGTTCCAACGCGTTCTCCGTATAAAGCAGTCCATAGACACAGGTTTTTTTCAACATGGCAACACTTGGTTCATTACTCAATTGTTCCAACACCATTGTGAAGAAGTCCGCACACTTCTGTATAAGAGTCCTTCTATCTGTCACTGTGCGGTATCTCCAACCGTACACATTGGGAAATACTTCCCGCAGTAGCAAGACTAGGCCGGGTAGAAGAAGTTCTGTTACAAAACGGTCGTCCAATGTTGCCTGATAGAATTAAAACAATTTAAACATGTGGCATTATTCAATTTTGTGTTTTGAATCAAGTCGAGTCGTACAGTGTTGCCATTTTACTGCATAATTTTATATATAACGAAATGAGTACCTATTTAAGGTTTTTTTTAAGCGCCTAAATAAAATACCTTATGAAAAGCGCATAACATATCTATATATGCAGTGAGGAAGTGGTACGTTCCATTGGGCTGCTCCAGGGTGACCAGATACGAGCCAACAGCACCAGATTCCAATGAAGCACCAGTGGCGTACTCCGCGTGAGAGAGCTGCTGCTTCGTCACACGTGGTAGCAGACCGGTATTTATCAACCTTAAAAGGAAGAAAGTTATTATGCTGTATGGGTTTAAGAAAAAAAAAGTTATCTTATGTACTAGCCGAATCAACAAAATCTTTATTCCATAAACAAAAAAAAATATTTTAATAAAAATTTTAAGAGAGAGTTGAGGCAACAATTATTGTCTTCACCAAGGTAGAGACAGTGGTTGCTCCTGCTACTTACATTTTATTCAAATTCTTGTAACTTATATTTTTTTATTGTGATGTATCTGTTTATGTTTCCTTAATAAATAAGAAGAAATTCTATTCAGACAAAAAAGGCGTACTGTTACATATTAACAATTGTTTAGCATTAAACAAATTACCTTGAATATATCTCCTTTGAAAATAGAGGTACTAACACTGTGCACACCTCTAAACATTCAACTAACAGTGGCAAAGGTGGATTTTCAGTTCTCATAAACCGCACCAATATATCAAAAACACCTTCACTCGGTGCAACCAGACTCTTCGGTATCTCCCTGTCTTTAACCAAAGCTTTGAGTATACCTTTCAAAACCCTCGTCCCTTCATAAACCCTCTCCAAGGTCACATCCATGTCTTGATGCCTTTGTTTGCGGTCTAGAGCCCTCTCAATTTCACTGTTAAACACCATCCAATAAGAACATGGTGTACGGAAGTGAATCATTGTACCCTCTTTCCGTTCCATAATGGTTGCATTAGATCCAGCTTCTATGGTATAAGAGGGATCTTCGAGTGGGCAATAGTCTCTCCCGATTATTGCATTGTCACCTTGCAGGGCAGTTATTACAACGGCTTGAGGGTTGTATAATTCAGTGAACACCGGTAAACTTTTAAGTTCACCAAGAAGCTGTAATTTAATTAGGACTGGTGATAATAAAACTACAAAAAAATTAAATTGCAAGTTACAAGAAAAAGAAGTTGGACAAAAGGCCATTAAGCAATAAAACCCATATTATAAAATATATGGTCATGAATATTATTGAATGTCTGTTTTTTTTGTTGCCTCTTCCTTACTCCAATAAATTAAAAAAAAACTGTACTTAAGGAAAGCCTGAATGAACAAAATTCAATAAAAAAATAGTTATTTTGTATCACTCATGTGCTTCAGTTAAAATATGTGTTTCTCTATACTTACATTCCGAACACTTTCTTTTCCCGCTTCAGCCAAACTGGTTGATAATACTGACAAAGCCTTGACATTAAATGGAAAATATTCCAATGATGTATTCCATAATGACATAACACCAATATTATCCTCGTTTTGCAATTGCCAGAATTCTTTAGCGATGCCTGGATATTTGATCAAACAAGCACATAATGGCATGATACCAGGCTGACAGCTAATGGTACTGTCACCATCAAACTTATCACAAATTTCATTCAACAGTCTAAACATTCTGTCTCTCATTATTGCAGCACAAGGTGAATCATCCTAAAAATAAAGAAGTAAATATTTAATAACTAAGATTTGTTTCAACAAACATTCAAATGCAAGCAGAAATCATTTAACTTCGCTTAATATCTCAATACATATTAATACCTATATTGCATCATTCAGAAGATGATATATAGTATATTTGATTTATTGACTAAGAAATAAGGTTTAACCAGAAAAATGATTTGGGACTCAAAAAAAAACCAGATTTCTTTTGGGGTTCCCACCTGCATAATACTTAATGGTTGTATAGCAATAGATTTTAAACTGCAACTGATTTTTATACATACAACTAGTTAGCAGCTGTTAGAAACAAGACTCACATTAAAAACAGTACTGCTAATCAATTGATGCATGAACTCAAAAACTCGCATTCTCAATGCTGTGGCTCCATAATGTTGATATTGAGTCTCAAATAATCTTAAATGTTGTTCACTCTGCAAAGAAACATTACTATTATTTTATATAATAGGGGGACCATACTGCCATACTGTAAGGGAATGGTGTGGGAAAGGTATGTTGAGATAAGAATTTTGAGGGAAGGTCCTTCAACATCCTGCCTGTAAAGGAAGAAGGATAGGTTATGGAAATCTCACCCACCACATGAAAAGTGTTTACAAAAGGATAAAAATATTGAATCACATGATGCCAGTTTTAAGAGACAAAGTAGCATTGTTGACGTTGAAACAGAATTACACCTCAAATAGCTACATGCTCCAGCATTTGATTAACATTGCATAATATTCTGATGTTAAATTACAATCAAAGCTATTTTTTAAAATCATAAACTATGATTTACAAATATTATGATAAAATTGTTTTGTACCTGTAACGTTAACATCATCCAAGTCATCAGCATGGAGCTCTGTTCAGTGCAAGATTGTAATTTGGTGAACTCTGTCTCCACAATGGCTTTTGTACTTTCAATCCACAAGGACAAATTTTGTCTAAAATATAAAATGTAACGAAATATAAATACACATAAAACACACATCAAAAATTTAAGTCTTTAAATAGAATGCTTTTAACCGAATAGCTTTTTAAGCACAAATAAATTTTCAAAATTATAGTATTTAAAATTTATACACTTACATCTTTTTACTATCACATACTACCATGAAGAGTCCAATCTCCAAGTACATAACTCTTAGACATGTCTCTTTATGCCTTTCCTCCAAGAGATCATTAAATCCTTGGTTCTTACCAAAATCGTGCTTCTTAAATAACAGGAACAAAGATGTAAATTCACTCTCAGAGATTCCTGAATCACTTGCAATCATCATTAAGTTCTGTAGTATTGCTACTTGTTCCCTTAGATTGTATTTAGCCCAGTCCTGCCTCACACTATCACTATTAAATTCATTCTGAATTTTTCTTGATGGGGGTGGTGTTGATAAAAGTTTCTCAAACTGACTTATAAGTGAAGTCTTTAAATCATTCAAACCTATTTCATTAATAATCTTTTTAAATAACTCATGATACTTATGCTTAATATCTGACTTAAATTGAAGCATATACTGTATAAGTTTAAGATGAAATAATCTTTCGGCATAGTAAAAGTGCCAAACATTTGGTGCCAAAAAAGAGGGTCTTGTATCAACAAACACAACATTTTTTAAAGCATTTGCTGCAGTTCCATATGAAACATCACAAAGATAATGTTTTATTAAATCCCATATTTGGTAACAGTCAACATCCTGGAAAAGAAGTCTATATAAATAATCTTATGATTGCAATAAAGACATCAGATAATCACAATACTTACTAAATAATTCTGCAAAGTTTGGACGACGTTTAAAAGTCTTGTTTGATCGCTATACTTTGACTGTAATTGTGAGAATTTTTCTGTTTTCGACGACTTATAACATGCTAATCCTTGCTTCAAACAGTCTACAACTTCCTTTTTTTCTAAGACATCTGCTAGTTCTTCTTTTGAAAGACTTTGTGATGCAGTCCACCGCCATAGCTGTTTCCAATATCTGAAACAATGTAATCTTTGCCTTAAAATTATAAGTTTTTGTAAAAAAAATTGTTGTTAAATTCTTTTTTTGAAACTTACGGAGTTGTTGGTTCCGACATTTTTAAACCTTTAAAAGCGCCAGTTTTCAGAATAACATACTTTATTTGATGCTTTTAAATTATTCAGGTGCAACCATTGATATATTATACTTTTAAATTTATGTGCCTGAATAAAATTATGATTAATATGAAAAAAGTTAGGTTAACGTAAGCGGCAAGAACTCCGCTAATTGGCGGCTATGTTGTGCGCGTATGAAATAATAACAAAGTGTATGTCAAAGTCAAATATAACACAGAAAGTTTGTCAGCTGACTGTCAATTTTCTTACCGCTTATTATTCACAAGTGAAACGGTGATTTACTCGAAGTTAATTATTTCGATTTGAGATTTTGTCTTAAGCAAAATTATGCGTATCGAAAAGGCACTAAGCCTTCGTCAAAAAGTTATTTTGTATCAGACCTCAGACTTTCGAAAATCTCTTTCGAGTCTGTATATCAGGGAGAGATAGTTATTTATAATCTCTGGGAAACTACAGATGTTCATACATATGTAATCATTTATCACTTCTTAAAAAAACATTTACCTTTCTTTAACCATTTGCCAATCTCACCAAACCTCAAGGCACAAACACTTTTAAACATGGCCGCATGTTGAATGAAACAATTTTCTTTACTGTTTGCCAAATAAACTTTTAGTTAAAGATTAGTCTGGGTGTGTACGATTGTATCGGCGTATTGAAAGTAAAAATAAAAAGCATATACGACTCGACGGTGAGAATAACATATTGTGACTTCATATAAAAACAGAGTGATAAGTGTTTAATGCCGAAATTGTTTGTGTTTCGGTAGTGATAGCAAAGATGATGCATCACCCGAATATGCACCATCAACCAATGTCGGGACATCCACCCCAGCATCTTCCTACCCACCAAGGCCTGCCTACACACCATCAGATGCCGCCGCATCAAATACACAGGGAGAACAGGCACGTAACAATAACTAGGTAACAATCTGCTTTTTTCATTTTTTTGCGTATCGTTAAGTTCATTAATTTTTTTAAGTGAAGTAATAAATTATATTAAATAATTATTGTATCCTAGTTTCATTGCGAAAAGGTCAGTTATATGAATAGAGCTCAATTGTTTACAAATAATGTGTGTTGAAAAAATTTGTGAGTATTTTCCACCAGTAAAAGTAATTGTTTTAATAAGTCTCTCCATTTTTTAAAGAAAATCTTACCATTTTTCATGCAGGTATTTTAAAAAACAGTGCAAGCAACATTTTTGTAACTGTTTGTCTTTAGCTCCAAAGTTTATTGGTTATCTTTTTATTAGATTTATCCTTGCTAGCAAATTATGAATAGTCTGTTGTCCATTTTGTTGCCTGGATGTTTGTTTCTGATTCAAAATCAGATTTCTGAATCATAGTTATGTTGATTGCTAAAGGTTATGCTTGTCCTGAAATGTCCTTACTAAGTTAACTTCAGACTATTCCTCCTACCAATATGCTAATCACTAAAATATGGAGGACACCAGAGTTCTGACGAGTCTGCTGTTAACATTTGTTTTCCATTCCATTAACACCTCTTCGCTAGCTTGGTTTACTATGCTAAACAATCCTGGCATTTTCCATTCCTAGTATTCAAATAATGTGGCAAAAAATCAATTTTGCTTTGCTTGATTTTGTTCCTTCCACTCAAAACGCCAAATCAAACATGGTAAAACTAGCCTGCTCATTGGTTTTGCTGTAAATATCATACTAATATGAAGGAAATGATCTTATTACTGACAATTGCATTATTGAAATGATGAAGGTCTCAGTTTGGACATTATGGCACAAAACCCAAATTTGGTTATATATCTTTTGTCTTCTTTGTCTGATTGTTTTTATTTTCTCCCAAGCTGACTGACTAAAGCATTACAAGCACAAAGTTCACCAGGGTTGTTTATCAGCAACTTAGTCAATCTCAATCTTAAATATATACAGTGTAAATAAAATTAAATATATAACATTTATACAATGAGTTATATGCTTTACAATGTTCAGAAAAAAAAGAATGGTATTATTAACTATTAGCTTTCCGCCCGCGGCTTCGCCCACGTGTAATTTGGTTAAGTATATAGCAATTTTTAATGATCTCAAAGGGGCTTTCTTTCACGGGCTAAAATCTTGTTACAATTGGAATTATATATAGCCTGTGTTACTCAGAGATGATGTAGCTTTACAGCAACTTTCAAATTAAAGTACAGGCAATTACTATTCTGACAATTTTATATTCTTATAGTCATCTTCTTATGTGGATGAGCCGATGGTGGAAGGTAAAACACCTCAGCGGTTAAGAGTTGAAAGAAAATTCTTACGAAGTTATGAGTACGAAATACGTACTTGTGAGGTTATTACTTATTAGCTTGATCAAATAATAAAAGGTAAACCTCATTAACTTCCTTAAAGTAGGTGGAAAAATGGATATTGTACAAACGATAAACGTCTCTTTTGTTTCCTTTTACTTGTTTGTATAGGTAGTGTTCACTCAAAATAATCATAGGGTAAAACGTTAATGAAAGTTTGAAGTGCATGGTAGTCATTACACAATGGAGCATTTTAATACCGCGATGGATATATTTGGCCTAAGTAGAAGTTCTTTAAAAAAAAAGTAAGACTCAACCTCGCACACTCACTCACACAGCAACACCATTGCACACACTGATACACACACACACACTAAAATGCTCGTACTTCACATAGTTCCACTTGTTCATGTGTATATATATATTTTTTTTTTCTGTTCGTGTTTTTTTTTGTTATTCTTTTTCCTGATCTTAGATTCTATTTCCGGTTCTATATTTTAACCTTATTTTGGCTTTATTTTTAATCTATTTTTATTGTGTAAACTGTTTTTGATAAGCTGTATAGGTTAAGGAAATAAAAAAATAAAATTAATTTAGGTTGATGACGAATTTTATCAACGCCATCTATCGAGCACATTGTTCAACACTTCTGCCCGCGCGCACTGCGTTATTTGTTATTTTTCTTACCTCTTATAAATTTTAATATTAAGATTAACTTATATTAGAACATATCTAACAATATATAACTAATCAATCAATATAAGTGTTTAAAAATTTTGAAGCAGTGGTTGAAGTAAATTTTCAATTGACCATAACTTCTTTTTCTCTTAACCGATTTTGACAAAATAAACTTTTGACAACGCTCCCAACTATATGTAATCCAACTGTGAAAACCGCGCAAATCCGTTCAGTAGTTTTCAAGTTATAACGTACCAGACAGACAGACAGACAAGAATTCCAAAAATTGTTTTTTTGGTTTCTATGACTCTTCTTTAATTGCCTCCTTTCAGTTTTTTGGAAAAATATTTAATGTACAGATTTTCGATTTTTACTGTCTTATTATTAGTATAGATTGCCTTTATACAAGTGTATTTTAGAAATTAATTTTGACTTTCAAAATCCCTTTAAACACACACATTATTCACAATAATGCATGTTGTGTTCTATCTTGCTTTATATCTTACTTGAGCAAAGAATGGCTCACTCAAACATTGACACTGTTCAATAAAAATAAAATCCCTCTGTTTTACTCTGTCTATAGACTGGCGGCGATATTCATATGCAAATAATGTGTAATTTGTTGATATGTGGAGGGTCCTTTGCGGCTCTCTTTGTTACTTAAACTGGTCATGAATGGAACATATGACAGTGGCTTTTATACTGCCTGATCTAGTAATGAATGTGAGTTTTGTGCTCAGCCTGATATATCACATTTATTCAATAAAAAGCAGTTGAAATAACAGTGTTGCAGCGAGCAGCTTGCTAAATGGACCCCCTAGAAAGACTTTCCAATTTCTCATGTAGTGTAGTGTGGTGTGAAAGTTTTTGATTTTGTGTTTTTTTAGTGTTTTAGTATAATTGTAGTTACATTAATTTAGTGCTTTATTTAAAAATGTGGTGTATATTTAAGTTGTTGTATCAAGTTGTTACTGATACAAGAAGTACTGTGTGTTTTAGTTATAGCTGTAGTTTTCTCATTGAATGAAAAGGTAACAATATCTTTATTTTGGTCTGACTTTATTGATTTTGTTGTTGATAGTACATAGATACTTTATATTTTACACAATCCTAAAATGACCTAATGATGTTGATTATCTCAAGTAAAAAAACTATTACCCATGCCCCTTTTTAGTTTCTAGATGTATTATAGTATTTGAGAAAGTTTTATGTACAAGCTGCAGTTTAAACCACAAAGAAATCTGTACAGGGTGACACTGGGTCCGTCAGCAGCGGGTGGTAGTATAGGTGGGCATGGTCAGATGAGCGGCATGGGTACCATGCCGCACCATGCTCCTGGTCAAAGACCGCCACATGCTATTCGCGCAATGCATCATCCTCCCGCACAACATCATAACATGCCACCGGTAAGGAGATAGTTTACGACTGTTAAACTTAGTAAAATAAATGTATTTTTTTTTCCATTTTAATGTAAAATATGTTTAATCATTTGTTTGGCATTATTTAATAATAACGTCGTATTAAAAACTTAACTTATGAGTTTAACTGGGTACTTACCTTATAATCAGTGAGAGATATTTTAGTATGAAAATTGCAGTGTCTGTGTAAGAATTAAAATCATATACCTCTATACAGAAGTATATGAAAAACATATTTATATGTTCCACCTTGTAACTGGATTTGATTTTAACTGCAGCCCCAAAGTCGCACGCTCCGTCGGCCCTACATGAACAGCGGGTACGGCGTGCCCGGATACGCGCCGCCGCCGCATGCGCACCCTGAACACACCGTTCACACCACACATCAAAGTTCTGGTAAATAAGATATTTTAAAAAAGAAAGTTTTTATATAACAAAGAAACGGCACTTACACAAAAATCTCAAAGTAAATTCAGAGCTCAAAAAGTAAATTACACGGTCAAAGCTTTTTCAAATACCATTAGGGAACTTTGGAAATTAATAAGTTAAACAATGCAAGTTCGTGATCGGATTTCGCTAAGCGGTTGTTAACTAAATAATATTCAAATGTAATATAATATTTTTTTGATTCAAAGTTAAAATTTTCTGTTTAGTTTATTGATCAATAATTCGCAAGAATAAAGTTTTACGTTAGAAACTTACTTCCAAGATCTTTGTCTATTTAACTGATCGTGAATTTAATAGCTCTACACATTACCATAGTGTGAACAAAATAAAACAAAAAAGAGGCAAATAGCCTATAAAATACTTTCAAAATAATATTGTTTTATGAAGTAATATATTAAACTCATCGGTTTTTTTTAATAATTGTGCGATTGTGTAGGTCTGTGCGGGTCGCTATCTCCTATTCGGCCGATGCAGCCAAAGCTAAGTTCAGATTTTGGTCAGTTTAATGACAGTAGTTATTAGTTTGAAAATATTAATAACATTCATGCTTTCACTGTTAGCATAAAACGACTGATAAATCACTTGAGTGATTACAAATAAGAGAAATTATTCACATACAGTGTAAACTCTCGACACTGAAGGGTTTTTAGAAGGGGAGAAGGGAGAAACATTGTATGGAATACAAGCTAAAGCAACCGAAGCCAATTTATTTCCACGCTTTAGAAAGTTTTGCGTTAAATCGAGTGACGTGACATGGAATTGACACTGTGTTTCAATCGTATTTATTCTAGTTACAACGATATCGGCGACGACAAACGTCACCGTGAGCACGGAGCAGTCGAAGGAGGAGTCCGCGAGTGCAAGCGTCAGCCTCGCGGACGCAGACAGCGACAAGGAGCTGGCGGCGGGCGAGAGCGAGGCGGCCCGCCCGTCGCCTGCACAGGCCAACAGTAAAGAGAAGACGCCCATGTGCCTGGTCAACGAGCTGGCCAGGTACAACAAGGTGAGCCTCATGCCTACCTTCCTCTTGCCTTTACATAGGCTAGCGTCTTGTGTTTTATAATTTCATCTAAACTGTGCTCTGAAATTGTCTGCACGCTTCAGACATTTATTTTTCTTTGTATTCATAGTTAGTGTTATTCCATATGTATTCAAAATTGTATTCTGTAATGCTGTGCATTCTTCTTAATTACTCACATATATGTCTAGTTTTGTTTCTCTGTGTGTGTTGTTAGTATTAAATAAAAAAAAATATTTGTTGTAGATTAAGCATCAATATCGCCTCACATCAGAGACAGGACCCGCTCACAAGAAAGTATTCACGGTAACACTTCGTTTGGGTGATACTGAGGAATACACCGCTGAGGTAAGATCTACGGTACATTTTATATTTATCTATAAAAAGCTTACATATAATTGAAGTGATTTTTTACGCATAACATAAAAAATGTTTCAGGGGTCGTCTATAAAGCGGGCTCAGCACGCGGCAGCGAGCGCGGCCCTGAACGGCACGCGCTTCCCCCCACCACCGCCAAGGGCTGCTCCCACTCACGCCACACATTCGCACCACCACAGGCATGCTGGTGAGGAACTGATTTAACACTCGCGGCTAAAATACTAAATGCAAACAATATGTATTATTACAAATAAAGCAATTTTATTATGGTAGTAAGACAATTATGAAGCTATGCGAAAATTAAATTTTAAATTAATTTAAAAAAAATATGTATGTTTATATGTATTTTAATAATTCACTCAGGCGCAGTAATGCCAACGGTTGAACTGAACGCACTGGCTATGAAGCTGTGCAAGCCTGCCGTGTACACTTCGGTACCGCCAGTGCCCGCCCCTCGGCCAAGGGCGCGCCTGCCCCCGCCCTACCGTCTGCCCTTCCTGCCGCCGTACGCGCACCCGCCCAGGCTCATGGAACCAGGGCCGCAGCTGCTCTATAGGTGATCTTTGTTTAGTTTTTACACATATAGTATGCTCATGTATGTCATAACAGTGTGTGTATATCTAGACAACACAAACTTCACACTACTAAATTTATCAAAAATAAACTTAATAGAATAATAACTTAACGTTTTAATTTACAATATTTATTAAATATATTAAACAATATAAATGCATTTGTTAGTCTGTTATCATTTAAAATGTATTTATTATATAATTAATATAAATTAAAACAAACAAAAGAGATACCAATTTTGTGATCAGAAAGAGATAAAAACTGTTTCAAATACTTTTATAATAATTTTTTTCTTATACTTGTATGTAGTTCATTCTTGACGAGCATTTAATTAAAATGTTACAGATTCCGCGTGTGCGTGGGCGAACGGGCGTGGCTGGGCGAGGGCAGTACGCCTCAGGCAGCCAGGCACGACGCGGCTGCTCGGGCCTTGGTCGATCTTAGGCCCCAGCATATTGATTCGCCACCGCAGCACCCGGACACACCAGGTATACTTTGGGTTGACATATACAATATTTTTTAATATATTTGTTCACTTTTATTAAATATGTTAAAAATCTTACGCTTATTTTGTTATATAGAAAACGTACCATCAAACCAAAAAACCTTTTCACAGACTACAAACAAACACACTTTTTCACAGAGTACAAGCAAAAACTAAACCGATCATTACACAGATTCAAATTAGTGAATTTAATTTAACTTTTAACTGTGTTATATGTGATTTACCAGGTTAGTTCTATTTGTATTTAGAAGACCAAAGAATTAATAGTTGCTAAAGGCGACTATTTACCTAAAAAAAGTTTTCATTACTTTAATTAAATGATTTTTAATCTGTACAGGAGACAGCGAGGCAGACCTTCTTAATTCGGATGTGAAGTCTCCAGTGTCACTGGTACACGAGTTGGCACTCAAAAGGAATCTCAACGTCACCTTCTCTGTGAAGTCAGAACGCGGACCACCGCATATGAGGGTATGCATTCTATTTCAATCTAGTCATTAGTCTTAATTTAATCTAATGGGAATCGATAAGATAAATCCTAGTTTTAATTTGCTATTTTAAAATAAATTTTATTATTTTATATGTTAATTGAATAAAGAGGTTTTCTTAAAGCTTACATAAAATTGATGCGCTGTGGTGGTTGAAACTAATTTGCAATTTTAAAAAACTTTTACTACAAATAACTAGTATAATTACTTTTCTTTAACATTGAATTCATTCAGTGTCATTTAACAATTTCAATATTATATAATCAAAGTACGTAATTTAAATGAGCGTAAATAATTCCAGGTGTTCATAACTATATGCAAAGTCGGTGAAATGGAGACAGAGGGCGAGGGCAACGGGAAGAAAGTGTCGAAGCGCCGCGCAGCTGAGCGGATGCTGGAAGAGATGCGCCGGCGCTGGCCCGCTGCAGCTCTGCGCACGAGGCCCAGCATCGACAAGCGACGGCATCCACCAGCCAAGAAGAAGCCTCGGAATTTGATTAAGGCAGGAGATCATTCTTGTATAATAGCCCTGATCATTATATGATATTTTGAGTACGTTTAGAAGTTATCTTTGGTCTTTGCTTATTACTTCAGGAAGGGGCAACGGGTGATACATCTGAGACGGGGGGAGGCGGTGGGGCCCCGGACAACCCCATCTCTCGGTTGGCGGTGGCGAGGCACGCGGTCAGGGCCCGCTCGCCCCAGTACCGCGTGTTGGAAGAGCGCGGGGCCGCGAGGCGACGCGAGTTTCTCGTGGAGTGCGACGCGCCACCCCACAGTGCTACGGGTTTGGGGCCCAATAAGAAGACTGCTAAACGACGAGCTGCGCACAGTAAGTTTTTTAAATTATATTATAGATATCAGCGCAACTACAGCAATTGGTATTAAATTAACTAGAATAATTAAGTTGAGGCATCTTTTAATTGTCCTAAATGTTAAAAACATAATCTGAATACTTTCAAGCTTATTACGCTATGAAATGTCATTCTTATTATTTCAATACGTAGTCTGTGAAAGAAAACAAGAAAACTGAATGACGGCTAATAGTGAAAATAAAACCTGGCAATTATCAGAAAAATGTTGTTTTAATAATGAGTGGTAATTGTGAAGTTGGCAATGCAGACACCAACACCACGCCTTAACAAGAACCCTACTGAGGCACTTATCTCGTTATATATATATAAGTTCTGTTGTATACATTATAACAAATATGAATTTGTCCAGATGTACTCTTGGCGATGGAAAAGGCGAGTGGTGGTGAGCCGGGTTCGTTGACCTCAAGCACTGAGCCGACTACCAACGGAGATCTGAAAACTACTCCTGATGGAAAACGAAAGGTACGCTATAACGACAGCCATAACCGGAGGAGGCTTCTACCATTATTGGTCACAATTTTTTTATTTATTATAACATTGGATATTTCGAAAGTTATGCAGAAATCATGTGTGATATTTTGCGTAAATTAAAGAAATTAATATATTTTACAGGAGAGCGAAACCAGTGGCGACATGCGACAACCAGTACCAGGAGTTTTGATGGTGGACTATCACGCCAGATCTGGACAACCAGTGCAGACTAATGGTAATGCATTTGTCTTAGTCTTACGATTTAGTGGAAATTGTTTTTAGTACACAATATCTTAAAGCGCCTGGTGTAATGTTATCCGGGTAGGCAATAAAAAGTGATTTTATCAAAGTAAAATGATGTACTTTCCAGGAGTGAATGCGAGCGAAGGCAGCGCTTTGGGCGGCAATGGCGGAAGCACACCTGGCGCTAAGGATCAGCTGATGTATTTGGCTCGCTTGTTAGGCTTCACCGTACAATTCTCAGACTTCCCGAAGGTGAGGTTTAACAGTTAAATAGCATAGAAAAACTTATTTAGTTTTTATTAATTGTTTCCTGGTACGTTGCAGCGTAACCACGGCGAGTTCCTGTCCCTGGTGTCCCTCTCGACGGAGCCGCCCGTTATGTGCCACGGTGGAGGAGCCTCAACTGCGCACTCCCACGAACAGTGCGCTTTGGCCGCCTTGCGAGCCCTAGTGGGCATGGGACTCGATGCGCCCGCGCAGGTGCCCAATGCACAGTATGTATCCTTCGCGGTGACAAGCTATCGAAATATTAAACCCACGTACCATCAACGCTAAAAAAAAGGCTTTGTATTTAGTTAACACCATGGCCGTCAAATATTTTTTTTAATGTTTTATTAGCACATTTCAATTTAAAATTTGACGTGTAGGGTGTAGGGTATTAGAAAAAAGACTTTGGTCTGTTTGCATGTGAAAACTATTTTGTTTCGTAGCATACTTTCTATTTTAGAACTAATAAAAAAAATGTTTAATTTTCAGGCTGCAGAGTAGCGGCATAGCCAAAGGCACCGTCAACGGCACCGCCGAGTGACACCGCCCCCCCTCCCCTCCCCCGCGCCGCAACTCCCTCCCGACCCACGCAATATTAACACGTGAATATTCGATAAAACTTCATTTCCCCAAATATTCACACCATTTTTTTTTGATCTCGGGTCGATTTATTGCTTTGCCATGAATGGAATGAAACGAATCTCGCCACGTGAAACTGTTCGGTTTAACGTCTTTACGTCCAGTCATTGGCTGAGCTGGTTATTGTAGACTGAAATACCGGTGAGACAACGGAATATTAAGAATTGTTTGATGAGCTTTTGACAATTAAGCTCGTATTAAAGTGGTTGACAAGTTTCACGTGGGACCATTACGATCAATCCGTTCTGTGTCGAATTGTAATGTATTTATTTGTCGAATAAGTGAATCTGAAAAGCGATTTCGTGCCGGTGTTTAAGGCATCCAAATATATTAGGAATTAATTAGTAAATTCAGCGAGATGTAGGCTGTGTAGGTAAGCGCTCAGAGTGGTCACTTCGTTCAACGATTTGCTATTTAGAAAATATTTTTTATTAATTTTTCACAAATATCTTTTAAACCATACAATTTGTATTCTGAAGAGATGTGACTAAATAAGTGAAATCATTGCAATTAGACTAATTTAGTTTTTATAAATGAGAATCGGCTATACTAAAGAGTTATCGGATTTGTCCTTCTCACTTGTTAAATTTGTTTTAAAGTGATTAAAAAGTAATAAACAACAATCGCTTTCTCTGTTCCTTTATGATTGGATCTATAAATTTCATACGATATTTACATATAGGTGTTCTACCATATGCTTGTGATTTTTTTTGAAAATAAAACATTTTTTTTTTTCAATATTGCAAGGCGTGAAGTGTCCGCTCTGAAAGGGCGTGTTGCATCATGCGGCCATGATGACATAACATCGCCTCACTTCACGATTGGCCCGTTTTCATATGTGCATTTCATGTATTTTCACAATACATTTGGTTTATTATTCCAGTTGATATCAATCCATTTTTTGTATAAAAAACAAAGATTCCCTACTGAGTGTAGAGTTTTGCATGTTTCAAATAAAATTTGATGACAAACATTGGTTTATTGATTGTGTACGCGTTTGTATGAAATACGGATCCAACCAAACCATACAGACGTGAAGTGCGGCGATTTGTTTGGCCTCGATTTTTAATCATCGACCCTACGCTATGAAATGTGTAATTTTAGTTGTAAGTGAATCGTTAATAAACACTTGATTTACGCACCTCTTAAAAGCTTGGTCAATCGTCGTAGCTATGAAGGCGAGTGATGAACTGTTCCTATTTGGCCCGCTTTTTTTTAAGTATTTGAACACTTGTACGGACGATTTGCCAAGCGTCATTTGGATAAGGTTTAAATGTAGCTATTTAATGTTTAACGTATTGTCGTATTTAACGCGTAAATATGTGCTTTATCCAGTACAATTGATCGGTAATGTTATAGTTATTTATTTAGATTTAATGCTGTTAGCCCCAAGGGACCCGATCATTTGTAGGATGCTGATTGTACATTTCATTGTAATGGGTCCGAAGTGTTTTTTTTTTCTAGTTTAAGCTCCGTTAATATTGTAGTTTAAATCGAGGCCATCGGTTCAATTTCTTCGTGAAAGCATAAAGAAATTTTAATTTGTTTTTAACTGAGACGCCATAGGGGGCATTTTATTATTTATTTTTGTCCTAAGTGATTATTTATATACACAGGAACATGTCCCAAATTACTTTGCCGTTTCATTATTAAACAAAATAAATACAATTATAAATTTGTGTGTTTTATTTTGTAAATTTGGATATGTACATCAGTTTCGTAGAGTATTTAAGCCATTTTTGTTTAAAATGACTGACGAATATTGAAAGAAAACACAAATGTAAACAAAGTTTATTTATAAAAATAGGTAATGCGTAACAATATCACCAGTCAAAGACACGAGGTAATCATGGGTTCGTGTTATTTACATAATACTATTCTCAATCTCGTGGAATACTTTGTTTCAATGGCGGGCTCACTTCTCAAACTTCAGACCCAGGGTCAAGGTCAAGAAGCTCAGGATATCGGTGTGCTCCTCGATCTGGAAACAAAACCAGTCGCATTGTTTATACCATTGGTATTATTTGAAAATTTTGGCGAGTGGGGAAAATGTACTGACAATTTTCGCGGTGGGTTTTCCACCGCCGTGCCCCGCTTTGGTGTCGATGCGGGCCAGCAGCGGTCGGCGTTGTAAGGTTCCGTTGACGGAGTGTTGTAACGCAGCGATGTACTTGAGAGAGTGGAGTGGTACAACTCGGTCGTCGTGGTCTGCAGTCAACACTAGGGTCGCGGGGTACTCGGCGCGACTCACTGGAAAACCATTTTGGAGTTACATGAAAATTGGGACCTTCTTTTCGAAATTTGATCTTTATACCTTCTAATTGAAAGTATAAGTTCTAAAGTCTCAAACAAATAAAAAATGTACAATACAGCGTAAATACAATAAGGCAGAAAGAGACAAAAGGATACGTCAGAGGACAATCTCATTTATGATTAAGAGGGTAGATTTAAAAAAAAATACCATTGTCAGGTGGTTGAATGTTGTGAAGCGGTGAATACTTCAGCAGGTTGTCAAAGTGACTCTGGTTGTCAGAACTGCCGTAGTCGGACACCCACGCGTGACCAATCGTGAACTTTTGGAAACGCAGCATGTCCAATACTCTGAAATTAATATTATTTTTCAATGAAAAGTCGACAGTAAAGTTTGAATAAAATTATATATTTATTAAATAATTTACCCGACTTGAACGATAGCAGCTCCATACAAATCTGGTCTTTGGTTGATACACGCCGCAACCAACAGACCTCCATTGGAGCCGCCCTGGGCGGTGGTCAACGCGGGTTTCGTATACCCGGTGGATTGCAGATACTCCGCTGCAGCTTGGAAGTCATCGAATACGTTCTGTTTGTTTAACAGACGTCCAGCATTGTGCCAACGCTCACCGTATTCACTAAAAATATATACAGTAAATGCGTACCTAATCATATTTTTAACTCTTGTTAATTGAGTCTAAAGTGTTAACAAATCATATTTGTTATATTAGAATTGAGTTTTTGTAACATGAGTATAATATAATTATTAATAATAAACTTTTAATTAATAAACTGACCCGCCTCCCCGAATGTTGGGAATGGCCAGGACGCCATTGAATTGCTGCATGAACACTAGACGCGTAACGCTGAAGCTCGGCTGAACGTTTATGTTGAAGCCTCCGTAACCATAGACTAGGGCTGGGTTATTGCCATCTTGACTTAAGCCCTGAAAGTCATAGACAAAGATTTAAGCTAATGTATTTTAATTATTCTTATATAAATACTAGATGATCCGGCAAACGTTGCTTCGCCATATAAATTACCTCTAGTGTAGACAAAAAATAACTGGCGGGGATAACTTATTAAATGACGATTGATCAGTTATCGAGCGGGGTGAAAAAATATTGAATTACTAAAATGACCATAAAAACATACGGGTTGGTGATAAAAAGGTAATGCCACATAATAAAAAAAAAAACAAAAAATCTCATCAAAATTATGGGTGAACAACCCTTAACACTTAGGGGTATGGAAAATAGTAGTCTATTCTACCTACTGAATATGCATAAAAAATTTGGTAAAAATCAGTCAAGCCGTTTCGAAGCAGTACGGTAACCAACACTGTGACATGGAAATTCCATATATATACCGTATTATTTATTGCATTGATTAGATTTAAAAAAAGCACATACCTTTTTATGTACAATAAACATGGGAACTTTGGTGCCATCTTTACTAGAGTAGAACACTTGTTTAGCCTCATATTGGGACGGATCGAATCCTTTCACGCTCACCTCTCTGAACACCTGGAATATGTATGCAAATGTTTATAATTATTATTATTTAATACATACAGCAAGGGACTTTTTCAACAACCTAGTCTTACCCTGGTGCTGTTGTATTTCTTACATGTCAAAATATTATGTTTCTTTTCATTGTAATTGAAACCTACAAAATATCATTTTAACAAGAGTTTTCATGAGTAAGGTTTAATTTTTTTTTTAATTTGATGCTTTTTGTACGACTATCGGATAAATTGAGAGACCTTACCGTTGGTGCATACGGCTGCTTCTTAAAATCAACATGGTATATGATACCAGGTGTCAAAAACGACATGAAATGATAGAAAATCTCGCTCTGCTCCTTCTTGCCAGAGAATCCAACCACTGAGCCAACATCCAATTTGAACTCTTGGATCAGTTCACCATCTCCCATATTATGAAGCTGAAGGACGCTCTGAAACGATTTAAATATTTAGCAAAGACTAATAAATCTACAAAACTTACATGAAAGATATCCACAACCTGCAAGTTCGAATACTTAAAACCATTGTCCCCAACGGGATAAAAAGTAAACACGACGAGGGGGCTCTGCTTGAGTATTGCAAAATCATGAGCATTAGACAGAAGGCGCAATATTTTCTGGTGTGCGAGGAGATGCACCACGTGAACTCGCTGAAGTTCTGCGAGAGGCCACAGTACCTGCGCATGTTAAACTACATGCCCAGATACGTAGTGCCTCGTTGCAACAACAGCTACGGCGAGCGCACGTGGGAGTATCTCCTACCCCTTTATCTCAATAAATTAGACTCGGACACCCACGCTAAACTGTTGTCTGCACCCGAAAAAACCAAGCAGCTTTTAAAAGGCATGTTTTTGATGCAACGTGGGATGACGCGGGATAGGGTGGGTGTCCTCTTCGCACTTCTGGTTGGATAGGGTTAGTTGAGTGAACAACGGCATGGACAAACCGTTGCGCGGTTTTTAATGCCGTATAGATTAAGTGAAAAAAATTGTATTTGGATTTGAATAAATAAATAAAAAAAAAAAAAAAAAAATCTAATTCAAAACCGTCAAAGCACAGTCTCTGTCTATCACAATAACACAGAAAGAGACAAAGTATTGTAATAAAAGCATAAGTAAATATCACCTTGACATCCCTGACATAGTGAATGACTAGTTTGTCATGGTCCACGGCTGAAGCCCAGTCGAGCACGTCAGTGGGATGTTCCTATAACAGAAACGCTATAATATAGACACATAAGAAAACATACATACCTTTCTATGTCTAAAATAATCCAGAAAAAACAAAAAAAGCATATATAACTTAAGCAGATATAATAATTTAAAAAAAAGTTTCAACACCAAGGTGTCAAGCAGAGATCGATTGAAGGCTATGGCTTAGTGACTAAATGAAGTTTTTTGAAAAAAGACTGAACGGGCCATAAGCAGAAGGACATGGCAGGGACAAGACTCCCTGAAAGGAGACTTTCCAGTGGAACAAAAAACCAGCAATGCTGACCATAAAACGGCACGACATCATATATAGGCTTTGAATGGTTGGAAAAGACACAATGCTGGTCGATTTGGACAGAACCCAAAAATGGTGGCTGTATGAAACCCAAGAAAATCTGGGAAAATTAGGTTTGTTTGAAGCTTTAATACCAATGTGATTATGAAGTTGTCTTACGGGTATGAGCGTCTGCCACTTGCCCTCAGCGGGATCGTTGAGATCAATCTCGATCAGCCTGTAGTTGGGTGCATTTTTGTTCGTGCGAAAGATACACACGGAGCCCTCGTTTGTCACGTACTGAAAATTAGAAATAGGCAAACATTTACTTTTCACGTTTCGCTAACAGATGTCGCTTTAATCAATTTGAAAAATACCGATTTTTGAAATTGATTAAAGCTATTGAAATTGAAAAAAATTTAACCGTATTTAAAAAAAATGATAATTAAATCTAAATAAACTAAGATTGCGAGACTTACTGGAAATTAGAAATAGGCAAACATTTATTTTTCACGTTTCGCTAACAGATGTCGCTTTAATGAATTTGAAAAATACCGATTTTTGAAATTGATTAAAGCTATTGAAATTGAAAAAAATTTAACCGTATTTAAAAAAAATGATAATTAAATCTAAATAAACTAAGATTGCGAGACTTACTGGAAATTAGAAATAGGCAAACATTTACTTTTCACGTTTCGCTAACAGATGTCGCTTTAATGAATTTGAAAAATACCGATTTTTGAAATTGATTAAAGCTATTGAAATTGAAAAAAATTTAACCGTATTTAAAAAAAATGATAATTAAATCTAAATAAACTAAGATTGCGAGACTTACTGGAAATTAGAAATAGGCAAACATTTATTTTTCACGTTTCGCTAACAGATGTCGCTTTAATGAATTTGAAAAATACCGATTTTTGAAATTGATTAAAGCTATTGAAATTGAAAAAAATTTAACCGTATTTAAAAAAAATGATAATTAAATCTAAATAAACTAAGATTGCGAGACTTACTGGAAATTAGAAATAGGCAAACATTTACTTTTCACGTTTCGCTAACAGATGTCGCTTTAATGAATTTGAAAAATACCGATTTTTGAAATTGATTAAAGCTATTGAAATTGAAAAAAATTTAACCGTATTTAAAAAAAATGATAATTAAATCTAAATAAACTAAGATTGCGAGACTTACTGGAAATTAGAAATAGGCAAACATTTATTTTTCACGTTTCGCTAACAGATGTCGCTTTAATGAATTTGAAAAATACCGATTTTTGAAATTGATTAAAGCTATTGAAATTGAAAAAAATTTAACCGTATTTAAAAAAAATGATAATTAAATCTAAATAAACTAAGATTGCGAGACTTACTGGAAATTAGAAATAGGCAAACATTTATTTTTCACGTTTCGCTAACAGATGTCGCTTTAATGAATTTGAAAAATACCGATTTTTGAAATTGATTAAAGCTATTGAAATTGAAAAAAATTTAACCGTATTTAAAAAAAATGATAATTAAATCTAAATAAACTAAGATTGCGAGACTTACTGGAAATTAGAAATAGGCAAACATTTACTTTTCACGTTTCGCTAACAGATGTCGCTTTAATGAATTTGAAAAATACCGATTTTTGAAATTGATTAAAGCTATTGAAATTGAAAAAAATTTAACCGTATTTAAAAAAAATGATAATTAAATCTAAATAAACTAAGATTGCGAGACTTACTGGAAATTAGAAATAGGCAAACATTTATTTTTCACGTTTCGCTAACAGATGTCGCTTTAATGAATTTGAAAAATACCGATTTTTGAAATTGATTAAAGCTATTGAAATTGAAAAAAATTTAACCGTATTTAAAAAAAATGATAATTAAATCTAAATAAACTAAGATTGCGAGACTTACTGGAAATTAGAAATAGGCAAACATTTATTTTTCACGTTTCGCTAACAGATGTCGCTTTAATGAATTTGAAAAATACCGATTTTTGAAATTGATTAAAGCTATTGAAATTGAAAAAAATTTAACCGTATTTAAAAAAAATGATAATTAAATCTAAATAAACTAAGATTGCGAGACTTACTGGAAATTAGAAATAGGCAAACATTTATTTTTCACGTTTCGCTAACAGATGTCGCTTTAATGAATTTGAAAAATACCGATTTTTGAAATTGATTAAAGCTATTGAAATTGAAAAAAATTTAACCGTATTTAAAAAAAATGATAATTAAATCTAAATAAACTAAGATTGCGAGACTTACTGGAAATTAGAAATAGGCAAACATTTATTTTTCACGTTTCGCTAACAGATGTCGCTTTAATCAATTTCAAAAAAACTGAATTTTTTAAAACTTTAATGACAGATCTGGAATCAGAGGTCGCTTTTATAAATTTAAAAACTGTTATTTTTTAAACATGTTAATTCCAAGTACATATACATATATTTTTTTATAGAAGAGGGGGCGAACGAGCAGGAGGCCCACCATAAAGGTGAAGTCGCCGCTCATAGACACTCACGTGGCTGGGAGCTCGTGAATGCGTTGCCGGCCTTTTAGAGAGTGGTACGCTTTAACTAAGAATACCTCATAATCCGCCTCAAAGTTGTGCACGATCTGCGTGAGCGGCAATTTTCCATCGATCTCTGGATGCTTGTGCAAATCAGCGAAGAAGAGAAGATTATCCCGACAATCTCTCACGGGACTGACGAGCAGGTAACGCCCACAATCGCTCACTTCGGCACCGCTGTTAAGAGACATTCATTTATAGACATTTGATAAGGAAGATTTATAAACCCGGCTTAAAATTGTAGCAGTCGAGTTATCAGATTCATTTTCTATGCATTTATTATACGGGCGCCCTTAAATCTAATAAGCGATCACTTCCAGGCAACCCACAATATGAAAATATATTATATTGCATTAGTACCTTGCCATATTTTTTTCTATGAATTCAATTAAGGATTTTATATTCGGTTATTAGTAACTATAATTTACTGAAATATGAGACAAGTAACTACAAACAAAATGTCTCAGACGTCTACACCAGAAACTCAAACTACTTAAACATAACTACTATAAGAAGTGACCTACGCACGATTATCTTCGTTCATATTCCGCGTATTAACAACACTGTTGACGAGAAAAACTTAAATTAAACACAATCCACACACCCTCACCCACTTAATTTAAAAGCATGCAATTTAAAGGTTGTCAAGCGAGCCAAAACCACTCACATCCTCCACAGTGGTTCTTCGGGGAACTCAACAACGACAACATCACTCTCCTGCGGTGTGTTGAGGCGGTGGTAACACAACTTCTGATCTCTGTTCACTTCCGTCTCTGAGCCGTCCGTCTTGCCCGTTTGCTCTGGATAACGCTGCGAATTAATGCTCATTGACAAAACGCTTTATGGGACAGGCAAACGAGCAGCGGCGTTTTCCCACTTGGAAGTGCTAAATGCCGGGTCATGGCAGGCCAGGCTTTCAGGTTGTCTCGAGGAAATGTTAAAGAATCCGATAGGATAACATTATTTTTTGTGGAACATGGGGCAAACGGGCAGGCGGCTAACTTAAAAAAAGCGGTGACGCACGCCCATGGGCATCTGAAACAACAGGCCCACAACATGTTGCAGGCCCTTGGCCCCCCCGTTCTCGAGTCTAACTATTGACCTAATTTTACCCCCCATCTAGAATTCGGCAGCTGGTACTGGCTACTTTTGATTCTAATTTGTGATACTTCTTTGATTCTAATCTTTTTCTTATTTTACTATTATATAATTGTAATAAAGTAGTTCCTATGTCTATTTTGTATGTGTTTAATGTATACATCGACTTACAGAATAGAACAATCCTTTATGATCTTTAGTCCAAGACATTGACGCGAATTTGACCTTCTTCAGTACTTCTGGATAATCCTCACCTATAAAAAAAAAACAAGAAGGCATACAGAAAAATAAAGTACAAGGTATCAAGAGGGGTCTAAGGTAATGTCCCTAGATTGTTGTTCTTGCTAACAAGGTGACCCCTCTTTAATTAGATTCCCGGATATTAAACAAAGAGATAACGAAACACTAGAAACATATTTTGATTTGTGTATAGACATCCTTCATAATAATAAACACGATTGTGATAAGACTAATTATTCAATCTCGTCTCGCCTCACACGATGACCGGCACGAGATAAATCTATAACAATAACAATTAGTATTTTACGCGTTTAAATCGGTTAGAAAAAGTTTATTGATTAACCAAACAATTGTTCGAACTTATGACTGGTATTGCGGTGATGATAATTAATTTGCTTTGGCCTAGTTCAATTTTCAAAAGTGAGCATGTAATTGACCGTTTTATAATATTGCCTGCCTATGCCAATTATTAAATGCCGTGCTAAAAATGACGATAATGATGCTAAAAATGATAATAATGCTAAACATGACGATGCTGATGCTAAAAATGATGATAATGATGCTAAAAATGATAAACATGACGATGCTGATGTTAAAAATGATGATAATGATGCTAAAAATGATAAACATGACGATGCTGATGCTAAAAATGATGATAATGATGCTAAAAATGATGATGTTGCTTAAAATGATGATAATGCTAAAATAAAGATGTTGCTTAAAATGACGATGCTGATGTTAAAAATGATGATAATGATGCTAAAAATGATAAACATGACGATGCTGATGCTAAAAATGATGATAATGATGCTAAAAATGATGATGTTGCTTAAAATGATGATAATGCTAAAATAAAGATGTTGCTTAAAATGACGATGCTGATGTTAAAAATGATGATAATGATGCTAAAAATGATAAACATGACGATGCTGATGCTAAAAATGATGATGTTGCTTAAAATGATGATAATGCTAAAATAAAGATGTTGCTTAAAATGACGATGCTGATGTTAAAAATGATGATAATGATGCTAAAAATGATAAACATGACGATGCTGATGCTAAAAATGATGATAATGATGCTAAAAATGATGATGTTGCTTAAAATGATGATAATGCTAAAATAAAGATGTTGCTTAAAATGACGATGCTGATGTTAAAAATGATGATAATGATGCTAAAAATGATAAACATGACGATGCTGATGCTAAAAATTATGATAATGATGCTAAAAATGATGATGTTGCTTAAAATGATGATAATGCTAAAATAAAGATGTTGCTTAAAATGACGATGCTGATGCAAAAAATGATAATAATGCCAAAAATGATGATGCTGATGCAAAAAATGAAAAAAAATGCTAAAAGTGTTTGTACCTGTGGCAACATCCTTAATATGTATCGTAATCCAATCAGAACCACTGGCCGATAGACCGTACGCGAACGTGTTGCCATCCTCCGTGAAACGACTACCAGATAATGCCACTGTGCCATCCTCCGATAGTTTATTGGGATCCAGGAATACCCTCGGCTCTCCGTCCAGGCTATCTTGGACGTATAGGACACTAAAAATGTACAACAAAAAAAAACATTAATTTTAAAACCAGAATCTTATGATGTTATGTTTGAACTACTTCAGTTCGATTGTTCCATCTATACGTTTCTTATTATCTTTAATTATTAACACGGCTTTATCGCTTTCAGCGATCTCTTCCAGGCAATTATAACAAGAAGTGATGGAAAAGAAACATAAATATCTTGTATAAGTAATCATGATTCATTAAATAAAATCGAGAATACAAATCATTGTTTAACAGTAAATTTAGAATTTCAAAGATAAAAATATCGAACTAACTTACTTCTGATTTTGAAGTCCTGTATTTTTAAAGAAAAAGTATCTATCGCCTCTTCTAAACGGGCAAGAATATTTGGGATAGTTCCATAGCTCTGTAAGCCGTTCGTTAATATCTTTTTTCACGGGACATGAATCTAGGAATGGGCGGGTTATATTATTTTCAGCCTCTATAAATGCTTTCGTATCATCCGAGTCTGGGTCTTCCAACCAACGGTAGGGATCTATAATCTGAAAGTTCACATATTATCAAGCATTTATTTCTATAAAACCACAAGTCCAATCTTCATGTTAATCTTGTTGCGATACAAAAAAATGAGTTTTTTTTTTATCTTTATTATATGAAGATTATCCATTAAATCACGTATCTAAACGAAGTAAAGTTATCTAGACGAAGAAATTATTTGGAACAAGGAAATTTGACGGCGTGCCCACTTTCCGGTGTGCTGATGGTTCTTGGGGTGGTGAGGCATTGGTTTTCTTACTTGTATAGGAAATTTTTATGGATGTGTGACAGGAGTGAATATGCCACTAGGGCATATCATAGGTTATTTGATGTGCCTAAACATCATTAAACTGCATATAAAAGGTATACCTTTCGATATAGAGCAAAGCAAAAATTAGGTAATTTTTTTTTATTTACTCATTCTGTTGCATTTTTAGTTTGTGTTTAGTTTCTTTCTAAATATACAATCTACATTTTCCTCATACTAAGTAAGTCTTTATAAAGTACAGGTCTAAAGTATGTTTAATACGTTTAACGATAAATTTCTTGATACACACATTTTTTTCGTGCCCCTCTGCTGCGTTCAGGTTTAATAGTATCAAAATTGAAATTAATGTTATAACAGATTTGTGTGTATTTAATAATATTCACGATATCTAATATATAAAATTCTCGTGTCACAGTTTTCGTTCCAATACTCCTCCGAAACGGGTTGATCGATTCTCCTGAAATTTTCTGAGCATATTGAGTAGGTCTGAGAATCGGCCAACATCTATTTTTAGACATTTTTTTTTTGGCAAAACGACGTTGGTCGGGATCTGCTAGTATCTTATATTTTACTTCTCCTATTGTGTTTGTGTTAACGTATGTAACTTTTAATTTACAGAATAATTTTGTTTTGTTTTTTCTTCCCGTGGCTTTTTGTTGTTTCTGTACTTTATGACTACATATTTTATCTGTGAAAAATGTTTCAGGAGGCCTCTGTAATTTTGTCATCTACATCTTTCATTTATTGTATTTTTGTGATGTGTCTCTTTTGTTACCGTTAAATAAAGCTGTAGTAAATCTCAATGCGAGTTTCATATTCCATTTAGGGCGTTTGGTGTCGGCAATACTTAATTTTCTGACTTTACCTTGCGGTAAATTAGAACGTGACTGAAGCACCGAGCACGTCTTAAGTTGTTTATTGCACTATTATATATGTTATACAAATTAAAAGTTTGTGTGATAAATTAATGACAAAATTCACAGTTTTTACAAGTTCGTCTTAAAAAATCGCAAGTTGGGTAAATTTGTTTTCTTATCACAAATAGAACCAGTTTATACAACATTTGTGTCATATCTACACGAAAACATTTTAAATTACAAAATAATATAAACACGACCTCTGACAATACACGTGACCCGCTAAGATCTAATTAGCTAAGCCCTAATTGATATTCCTTCGTTTAATACGTAGGTATTGTAACTAATGTCATAAGACTCGGTACATCGTACATACTTATTACACGTGCGTTGATTTATTTGTTAATAGCAGACGTGCCAACGATTCTATAACGCTATCAATTATATTAATATGAAATATAGATATAATTTTGCTAAGTTTTATCATATGTTCTAAACCAATTCGGAATTATTTTGTAATTAATAGATAAATTATTGAATTTACCTTCGTTCCGTGATAGTCATCCACCACTGTCTCGTCCCTCCTCACCTCTGGGTAGACGAAGCTCATGTTCTGTGCGGTTGTCGATGCGCGAGCGCACTGCAATAAAGCAAAAACCGATAAAACATATTCGCCGCGCATCACAAACAACCGGTGACCACTAACTGGCCCATACGATACTCGAACTCTATTTTATATTCAGAGCAACGTTTTAGAACGGTATAGAGCGTGATCTTTTGACATACGCCAAACCAATGACAATTAAAAAAAGTCTAAATGAACATTGGCGCGAAAAAGGCATGAATATAGAAAAAAATATTATTCTGTGCCTCAACATTATAGTTTTTAGTTAATTTTCTTTTTCTTTTAAAATTATACTAATTTGTTGAATAATTCTTAGTTTATGAAATCTATAATTTTATTTATCTATTATGTTTGCTTAAATTAACTGCCCTATGCTTCGGTATGTGGTGTTAGGACACTAGTTGTATGCTTAACTGATCTCTCCAAACTGTTTGTTAGTATTTTAGCTGTTATTTAATTTATACGAGTGGAATTTATACTTGTAACGCTGATCAAAAACATATCACAAGAATAAAAGACATTCAACAGTCGAGACCAAATGTTGTAGAACATAGCAATTTATATTTTAAATCATACTATGTCGTAGACATGTTTTTAAATTAGCGTTATTGTACATTAAATATATACAACAATAATGTTTCATTGTTAATTCAATACAATGAATCATTATTTAGTCAATGTTATGTAGAAATTATAATTATATTCTTAACAGTTAATTTTTTTTACTTCTGTTTGGTCTTATTATTATTAACAACATGTAAAATGTAGATCATATAAGAGCATATCTGACACTACGTATTACTACACTACTCTAGGGGGTTGCACTTCAATATAACAACAATAATACCATAATTACAAAATCATTGCATCACCATAATTGCACTATTGTTTAAGTATTGTTGCGTCACATTCAGTTTATTTGTGTTGTGATAAAAAAGACAAATGAAAACTTTATTTTAAAATAATTTCAAGTTTGTTTTAGTTTTATTTGATCGCTTTATTAGTTAAAGAATATATTTTTTCTTAGATAAAAAATAAAAACAAAAAACCTTTGTGAAATAGCTATTAAAACAAATAAAAGAAAGTTAGAGATAAGATTGACAGAGTACTGATTAGGCATTGGTTTGTTAATATAGGGAGTTAAAGCTTATATCTAATTAGGGTAATACTAGTTGTTATTTGTAGTGCAATGTGACTATCGTAGATGTAATTAAATGTAAGTAAAAGTTACAACGGACAATAAGCAATTCAAATAATTGCGGTTTAGCATCTGTCATTAGTTTGATACTGTTCAACTGGCAGACCAAGCATTCTCTTCTCTCATATGGTAAAACTTTCTACGTGTAGGTGTTGTAAAGTTTACAGTTAAAACTTAACTGGACGTTAATAATTTTATTAGGTACATTTGTAAGATTCCATTAAGCGAAGATATAATACTATAAGAAAAAAAAAACAATATTGTAAATTCAAAGCAAATATAACCTTACCAACAGTTTTCCGGATAAAGAAGTTATATTGGAATTGTTGACTGTGGTGTAAAAAGGACTTTGTTTTATTGTAAACACCGTAAGATTTGCAGAAAATCGGCGATGATTAGCAAAAAAGCGCAGCACCGACATACAATTTGACACTGTTGACATTTCTGGTTTATGCAAAATGCAGACTATGCAGAGTTGAAATCACAGAATATAAAGATCGTACTATAAAAAATTACCCTATCAACTTAGAAAAGACTATTCAATGAATGCTTGGTTTCTCAATTTATAGCTATTGTGTGTTATAAATAGATGTTGTGAAATAGAAATATAATGAAACTGTGAATTTATTTATAATCGCTACTCATACTTCGAGTACCATTTATTCACTCTAAGTGCAGTTGATTAACTGATAGACAAAATATTATTGCTCTATTTCTTACGCTCATTCCAAATATCTAATTAAGAGAGTTTTTGTATGTAGTTTATTAATGCAAGTAAAAGTATTTTTTCGTTAAGTTCTGAAAAATGCTATCTAGATTAAACGAAAATCGATACGTGCTAATCTAAATTTTACGTCAAGTAAATGCAACAGTAACGCGTCTTCAAGGATCTCAAGTTTTTAATGAAAAACAAAAACATATTTCAAATTATTTATTAACCTTAATAAGAAAGAACCTAGAGCAACGTAACCCGCCGTCCGTCTTAAGGCACTAGTCAACTAACGGAATTTCATAAAAAATAATACAACGAAATAATGACAAAATATATAATTATTATAAATTAAAAATATTCAGTGCTTTTATTTAACAGATTTCTTTCTAGCAAGGGTAGCTTACTTCTGTGTTATCTTAAGATTAGGGGAAAATAATTGTATCAACCGACACAAAACATAGCTTATAAGCATGGTGTCTTAACTTTAGTAACGAAAAATGTTAAGATTAACTCAATATTTTTAATTACGTCGGTTTTGGATGTTCGAACACAGTGTGGCATTTAGAAGTTTAGAAAGTTGTAACAATGTCATGAATAAAATTAGCCATTCGTGTTTTACTGTAATTTAACGGTTTTTTTACGGCAGTCATAATGTCTCAACTTTAATCAAGTCGATTGTCATTTTTAATTATTTTTATCGACAAATTTTTGCAACATTCACAAATACATCGCTTACAATTCGATTACATATTGAAAATAATAATTAAATCCCAGGCTCAATTAATAAAGAACTTATAAAAAAACATATTTTTTTACATTTGGCTTAAAATGATTAATTACATCAAAACGAACGTTTTTTAATTTTGGCATTTGATAAGTAACGCTAATTTTTAGATATGCCATCTACAAATGACGTCTACAGCTAAAATTTTGGTTCCTTCATGTTACTCTAGAAAATAGATAAATACTATCTATGGTCTTAATACTGATTCCTAATTATCATAAGACATTTGACTAACGAAATTAACAAGGTCACTTGCTATCTTGATACGTACTTACATACAATACGCATTCAGACAAATCAGACGGCGAAAATTTAACGTTAAAATATCCTTTCACAATGCAAAACTTTACGTATGGCACACGTCTTTGACCCCCAAGCTTAGATTCAGTATACGTGAGTTGGTGAACAGCATCTATATACGCACCATGCACATACGTCAATTTACGTCTTCGTTCATACTGAAAGATGGCTTCGATAGTACCATGTTTTACTCAAAATAACGTCACAATACAAGTATGACTATTTTATTTAAGCATTTGGTTTTATTTTTAAACACAGTGTAAACATAATCCCCAGAAAGTTTGAAGACACGAGAGGCCGTCTGAACGTATTGTCTATAAGTTAAAAGTATTGTTCACATATTCAATATTAACCGGCTTATTACAAGTTTAACAGATTTACGATTATCAATTCCAGAATTGTTGTAATGTAAACAAGAAATGCGTGTTTTGTATGACATATTGTTTATAGAGAAAAACTACCTGCTACAGACCTACAAGTACTTAGTTTAATATATACAATCGAAATAAATTATATCACATACGTTTTCCAGAAACGATTAAATGACACAAAAAAATTACCGCAAAACATGGTTGAAGAACATAAAAGACACTTCTGGCCTCGCCCAATAACGTTCAATTATGTTATTAGGAACATTAATATAAAATAATGTATGGATAAGGAATCATCTGTCAAAATTAACAAACGCGTAACAGTGTCAACACAATATGACAGACCGAGTCAGTTTGTCAAACATAAGCAATACACAAAAATATGTCAGATTCCCTCTTAGCGTTTACGAGAAACTGTCAGGTTCGCACTCGTCCCAACTGTCACAGTCGTAATGTTCGCAGTCGTAGTCGATGTCGCAAGCCGCGTGTCCAGTTGCGTCCGAACTGATGTCCGTCAAAGCCGCTTCCGACACGGGCTTTGATGATATGTCGAGGATCTGCAATTTAAACATCTAATTTAACCAACGAATAATCTATAGTTAAAGGCTTTTTAGTTTGAACGTAAATAGTTTTGTGTCCTTTCATTAAGAGTACATATATATATATTTCACTGTTAAATGAAGTATAAGCACAAATTGAGAAGATGGCAAAGCGAAGAGATAAAAGTATTGTTTTTGCTAGAATTAATTTAATTTTGTCTCTTGTCAAACTTTTAAAAACTCAAAACATCTTTATACAGACACTTTATATTTTGTTTTTAACGCTATTTTAATACATACATATACTCCAATGTTAAATGAAATATATTATATTATTCATGACGACTGGACCTAGATATGTACATGTGGTCTAAAGTGTAAAAGAAGCAGATTTGAAATTTTTTTTTTCAACATAAATTGAAAAAAATAAAGCCGTTATAAAACCCACATCAGCGGAAGAGCGTAGACTGTAGTTCTCTGAATGTGGCTCGTGTCGTTTTCGCTCGTCCTTCGAAATGTTCTTGCTCTCAGATCGCGCGGCCACCTCGGATGGATTGGAGCGTTCTGGAAATTGTTTTACAAAGCATATACTTAATTACACTGTCATGTTGATGGCAATATTACTTTTATTAAAACGATTTTTATTCAATTGAACAATCAAACAATCAGAATTAATAATTAAACGGACGAGACAGCCGAAAAGTATATACGAAGTATATACTGTATAATTAGCTCTATTATACATGTAAAATTATACCTAATATATATATATATATATATATTTAAGGTAAAAGCAAGGAATGACATTATTGTGTTACAATAATTTTAACTTTATTTAATAAACGTCTGTGATACGTAAGACAAACGAAATACAAGATATATCGATCGGTATGGTAAATGTCAATATAAATCCCACTGATCGCTCATACATGCATTAGCTATCAAAATCCACAATTTAATTTTGGATGTATCCAGCGATTTTATCATTAGGTTTTTTTTAAATGCCCCCCGTATGATAGCAAATCTATATGTATGTCAAAGCGCGGGGCTAAGTAGACCGATAGTTTAGATTTGACAGTTACACATTTGAGAACGTCAAGTGAGTGGCCGTACTGAGCGAATACGTCACCTGGAAGTGTCAAGCTTTATGGCATCTAGAGGTAGAGGAGAAAAGATAACAGACACTGGTAGATTGGACAGGGCCAAAGACAGTCGGACACTCCTCACTAAAGTTCCCCCGTTATGTATAAACTTATTTTATTTTATTACATCTGTACCCAAACATCTTCTCTGTGCTAAATATATTTAAAAAAAACAATAAACTTATAAGATAAGAAAACAAGGCATACACACAAAACAATAATATGGGAATTTGAAACAAACTTAAACTGGCTATATCAATTTAAAACAAAAAAAATACAATACAGGCACATCAACTGTACCTTTGACAAGCGGATCCAGCGCTAATGAAACCGGAGAATTGCTACGAGGCGACAGACTACCGCTGTAATACATCTCAGGATTTGCTTCGTGACGATCTGAAATAACATCTAGCTACTACACTGGTACTTAACTAAAACTAACGCTAGAATTAAGCTTAAATTTATAAATGTAAGAAAAATACAACGCTACGTATACTAAGATAACACGTTTTACTTGAATAAAAAAGTGAGCAAGCCGAAGAAGATAAAATGTCAGTGTGGTGTGGCTAAAGTTAATTTTGCTTTGAGTCAATAACCTCTCTTGTCAAACTATCAAATATAGTTTATTTTTATCCTTGGTAACTGAACCACCGCTTCGGAAGGCCGAGAAGAACGGCAGGAAACTGCGTGTTTTAATATAAAGATTTCAAATAAAATTCTGCCACGTACATTTTAAATTTAAATTACAAAGCATTGGCCATCCAAGAATTTAACTGTTATCGCAATTGTTGAGATTATTTTCAGACTTTAACTGTACAGTATATATTCTAACTGGAATAATTTTATATGCGTTTTAAATTTGTTGAAAGTTAATTTGAATTTTGATAAAGCATTTATGTACTAGAAATGGGACTTAATTTCTAGTATTGTAATCGTAAATGTCTAATTCAAAAATACTGTTTTAAAATGAGGCCATAAAAACTTAAATAAAGCACGTGCATGTATTTTTGGCAAAATATAGAATCAATATATCAAACATTCCGTATGTAACTTATTACTATAAAAATAACTAAAGTATACGATTTTCGCAGAGTATTAAAAAACAGTTTTAAAAGTAGCACTATTTACAGCGCCATCTAGTTATGAAAGCCTGTGAAAATCCACTCACCACAATCGACGATCTCATGGAAGACATACTGCGATATATTGACAAGTTGCCTGATCCAGGCGTGAGACATCAGCTGGGCAACCGTGCAGCGCTGTGATGGCTCCTTGCACAGCATCCATCTGAGCAAGTGTTCCAGATCTGGTACAAGGAAAGTAGTTTTTAATATTAATAGACTTGAAAGGATAACGGGGGTGTTAGTACATGGCACCCAGTCATTTGGTGATGATAATCCACTCTATGGGACAATCGTATAATCAATTCTATTATCTGAAAATTTAATTTTAATCCACCATTTAGATAAGATATTGATGAATTCATTGGTACATGCATGCAGCTTGTCGATTCAAAGGAGTGGCGGAGAGATTTTTGTCGGTTCTTCTCGTCCGCTGTACGTACTAGATTTGGGAACTGGCAGTCAATGCAATTGTAGAATCAATTTTTCAATAATTTTCCGACAATTTATATCAGCATATACATTGAAACAGGAGCACCCATAACTATATGATACCAGCTGACCCGACAAACGTCGTTTTGCCAAAAAAAAAATGTCTCTAAAAATAGATGTTGGCCGATTCTCAGACCTACTCAATATGCTCAGAAAATTACAGGAGAATCAGTCAACCCGTTTCGAAGGAGTAAGGGAACGAAAACTGTGACACGAGAATGTTATATATTAGATATATAACGAGAAGAGTATATATATGTGTAGAGTATTACCTTTTTCTTCATGGGTAACCTTGCACTAACTAAAAGATATTAATTTCAATAATACAATCGGTATAAGTATTAATAACGTTACCATCAGAAACAAGTTGGGGGAAGGCCAAGGGTCCCTGTATGGTGTCCTCGATGTCAGAGAAGGGGTTAACGAAGAATGTCAACACGTATAATGTAATTCCCATTGACCACATCTCCAACTCGGGGCCCGCGTACCTGCAATTACATTAATCAATAAATTTAAAAAAAACATTTTACAAGCAAATATATAATAACTCTATGGATACATACTTATTCCCAGCTAAAACTTCCGGACTACAATACTCTGTGGTACCATAGAATGTAGAGAACAGAGTATCTTTGCTCATGAATGTTGCCGAGCCAAAGTCTATGAGCTTCACATGGAACTTGTTGTCTATGATCACGTTCTCGTCTTTAATATCTCGGTGCAAGATGTTTAGCGAATGTAGGTATTCTACTGCTTGGCCGATCTAAAAAAAGCGGATTTCAATTCTGAAGAGATTTAACAGCTTATAGCTAAAAGTAGGGTAAAAGGCGGTATTGTATTGTGGTATGGTACATGTGATACATGGTATTGTAAAAGACGGTAGGGAAGAAGAGGGTAGGGTAGAAGAGGGTAGGGTAGAAGAGGGTAGGGTAGATACGAACATTTAAATTACGGGTATTTTATTTTATTTTTTATTTCTTAAACCTATACAACTTATTCCAAAAAGCTTACACAACAAAAATAGATCAACAACAAAGCCAAAAGAAGGTCAAAACATACAATCGAAAATAGACAAAAAAACGAACAGAAAAAAATGAATAAAAAAAAAATATATATATATATATACACATATATAAAAGTGCAGTATATTATATAAAGAACGAGCATTTAAGTGTGTGTGTGTGTGTATTAGTGTGTGCAATGGTGTTTCTGTGTGAGTGAGTGTGCGAGGTTGAGTTTTAGTTAGAAGATGTATTTATTTGTGAATTATTTTAGGTAGAATATGGTATAATAAAAGACGGTAGTGTAAAAGATGGATAGATGAGGGTAGGTACAAAAATTTAAATAACGGATGCAACTGGATATAAAGTATATACCTGACGAAAGATATACGAGAGCAAAGGTTCATCGAGTCGTGGCCTTCGCTCGATGAACTCAAACAAGTCCATACCAGCGCCATGTTTCTCCATTACCATTTGAAAATATTTATCATTCTCATACATATCCATCACGCTAACCTAAAAACAATACAATTAAATAGTGGTTTATTCTCACAACCACTCATATGTTTGAATTGTTCTTGTATCACTTACAATATTAGGATGTTTCAAAGTCATAAGCAGGCTCAATTCCAGCGGCACCTTTGTACCATCAGCACCATCGACCCAGAATTGAGCACCAACTTTTTCCTTCAGTATAAATTTCGCAACCGCTAAAAGTCGATCTGATCTGCGATACGCCATCTTAACGCAACCATATGCACCTTTGCCTGTTGGGATATAAACGAAAAATCGTTGGAAAAGTATTTCTATATAGATTCAAATCAACTAAATCCTGCTTTGATTCTATACATTTATTTTAAATAAGTTTCTAATATAATTGCAGGGTTTAAAATATACGTAAACAAAGAGGTACCTATGACACAATGGTTAATTAATTTGTACCGTAGGTACCAAAACACCCACCCCCCCCCCCCATTAAAAAAACATCAAATCTTAGAGAAAAAAACTCTTTTCTCTTTTAAAATTCTCTTACCAATTTGTTTGAGCGTGACATAGTGTTTGCCGTACTCTCCGGCCACTTGCTCTTCACCGCATTGACTCATCAAAGACATCGATTGGGGTCTACTGCTTGCTGATTTGTTGCCCTGTGTACGACTTTACATATGATTCTCTAATTTGTATGTCTGGTCTGAAGCCAGGCAGAAAAAAGAGAGAGAAGAGAAAAAAAAGAGATGCTGACTAACGTCAAATGTGACAAAACGTAAGTGCCTGGCAATTTTGTATTGGGCTGAAGGATATTTAGTCCCAGACTTGAACAGACACCCTAAGAAACTGTTGCCTGTAACCTGTTTCTATACCATGTTAGATTTTGAAAATTAAACTGGTAGCCTAGACATATAATACATATGTTAAATTAAAAATAAATCAAATAGGAATGAACAACTATAAGTGTTAATTTTTTTAATATGGAATTGTATTAAAAACTGTTTCATATGACATTTTAAAAATTAACACATTATCAAATAGGCTGTACATGCATTTTTCAGATACTAGTGTTGCAATTCTATTACCAGAAATACAAACCTAAACCATTTTTCATTGTCATAAGTATTTATGTATGTTTAACAGCAATCAAGTATTGGTATTGAATGGTATTAATAAATAAAATGGCTACCTTAATTTAGTTTCAACTTATAGAACAAAGATCCCTTTAATGTGTCGTCAATTGGCTCAGCATCGGGACAGTTCAATTCTTGAGTAGCCTTACAATGCTTTATTTTAATTGTCAGTAGCACAATTTTGTATTAATTGTTTATTTTAAGAGCAGCTATCGAGTTTCTTGCCGGTTCTTCTCGGTAGATGACTGCCTTCCGAACCGGTGGTAGTGTAAAAATTGACGATTCAAAAGTGTCTTTATAAAGACCTACTTGAATAAAGATATTTTGAGATTGAGTTTTATATACGTACAAGTATGAGGGAGTTATCAGCCGTAGAGTTGAGGCTCGATGCGAGCGTTGCATGCCTTGGGGCATCTTCTCGTCTAACGCCCAGCCATACACAGCACACGCTACGACCACTCGCCAATTGCATGCTGGACACCGTGTATACTACGCCTAAACAAACACGAAGAGGTTACAGTATTTGCAATAATATCTATCTAATATATAAAATTTCCATGTGTTGGTTACCGTACTCCTCCGAAACGGCTTGTCCGATTTTTACCAAATTTTATGTGCGTATTCGGTAGGTATGAGAATCGGCTACTATTTTCTATACCCCTAAGTGTTAAGGGTTGCTCACTCTCATAATTTTTATGAGATTTTTTTATTTATAATGTGGCATTAATTGTTTACTTCTTTATCACAACCTATGTTTTTATGGTCATTTTAGTAATTCAATATTTTTTCACCCCACTCGATAACTGATCAATCGTCATTTTATAAGTTATCCCCGCCAGTTTTTCTATACTAGAAATAGTTTTTTATGGCAAAACAACGTGTGCCGGTTCAGCCAATAATATATAAAAGTCGTGTCAGTTACACCGTTTATAAATTAAAAACAGCTGGACTTTTGTCTTAGTCGGGAATAAGTAATAAATTATATTCATCAATAAAAAAAGCTTGAGATTAATTCGCCAAAAATGCTGATATTTGTAAAACTGAACACGCCTAAAATAATATTAGTCATCCAGAGTTGGTTGTGGATCTTCTCAGACCGGTTCATAGAACCCTCTTAGCCGTAGATGTAAGAAAATCATTAAAATTCAGTGATCGCTGATAAGATTCTATATGGAAAAGATGAAAATTCTCACCCAATTCAGTACCATCCTTATGCAGTACAACACCCCTGTAGGTCCCATCCTTGTGTCTGTCAGTCTCGTATTCGGGTCTGTTGTGCCGCGAGTGCGTCGGCGTGGACGTTGTCACGTGACTGCGTACACGCTTCAGCACGCACGGAGTTCCGGGCGGCTCTTCTGGAAAGGTTTATATGATATTATACAAACGTATAGAACTTGAAATTCGTATTAATATTATCGTAATTTTTTCTAAATATTTATTTGACTTTCAGGTTAATGGGGTAGTTTTCATTTTGCGCATTTCTATTTAGTTCTACTACGAAAACTGTTTGCTTTCGACAAACTTCAGACTCTTCTGAGGTCAGGATGACAATTATTTTTGGGATATCACAGAGTACAAATCACTTAAAGCCTTGCCCTCATAAGATAGAAAAGACTTTGTGACACAAGTTGATATTTTATTCATTAAATATTATAAGAACCCATGATTTCATCTACTTTTATGGGATTTTAAGTGAGAATTTGATTTTAAATTTTCAAAAACAAACCTTCATATTTCTTCCTAGGCGCCGACTCGGTCTGCGTCTCAAGATCGATATCATTACTCAAGCTATCAACGCTCTCATTACCATTATGGCCGGGAAGTTCCTCAATCTCACAACCAGACGGCGGCATCTCATTTATCGGCGTCAAAAAGTCCGCGCTCGTTTCATTCGAGTCGCAAAAGTCAATTGAGATACTGCTCCTGTCCTCCTTCCCCGATTTCTTTTTACAGTCAAACGACAATCTCAATTGCTCATTCCTCCTGGGTGATGTTCCGGTCGGTGTTACCTCCTGTGAATGTTGGGATGTGTAATAAATCGAATCGGATTTCTCCGACGGTCTTCCGGTTCTAATGTTATGCTCAGAGCGGAGTATGTTCTCCGATCGTGACTTTGAAATCGAGTGTGAATAGTTCTCATCGTCAATCGATATTCCGGACATGCCCGATGTGATGTCGGGTAGTGCTGACGTGTCATTTCGTTGTTCCGTTGTGCTAAGACTCGAGACCATATCCTGTGTGGGTGTTGGTGTGATTAAACTGCTGGACTTGTCAAGACAGAGGGCGCTCGAGGACTTCTCCCTATTGGTAGATAGTAGTGAAGGCTGTACGTTTAAAGACGTACAGGCAGACTTTTGGCTACCGTTAAAAGCACCGCACGAATCCTCGTCTGTGTCTGAAACTAAGATATTTATGGAAAAATATATTTTTCACGATATGAGTGAATATTTCACATATTGTAAATTTTTAGTAGTAAAATTTATATTTGTAACACTGTAAATTACTAGACTTAATACATAATAAAATATTGTTGGTCGTTTTACTACTGAACCAAAGTTAACACTTATGTAAACTATTGCGGGTAGACCGCAGAAAATATGAGGGTATATTGTTTTTGGTTGTTTGTAACTTACCAGATCCGTCAGCGTCATTATTAACAGGTGACAGGGTCATATTCCTGTTCGCATCTTGTGTCTTGATTAAATCGCATTCCCTACAAAAGTTCTGTATGACATGCTCAATGTGATGTCCGATCACTTCGGATTGTGACTTTCCGAATGTCAACTGAGCAAAATGCTGGTTACAAGCCGTTATTATACCAGACTCGTCAACCACTAGGAGTCCACTGACATTATACGTTACCTGTAAATATAACCTTTAAACTTATTACATAATTAATGCTTTTATTTTATCGGTTCTAATACAGAATATATGCTTAAATACACATATAGAAAACACAATAACAGATTTCATACACACAAATTGCATTAAAATGATTTTTTTTAAACAAAGTTAGAATTATAAACAGACAGTTTTAGTACAGAGACTTTGCGTATGGTTATACTGGATGGATTTGTGAAAATCAGTATTGTGGTCCTGAGGCTAATAACTTGGTCTATTAGACCACGGTTAGAAGAGCGAGGCCTAATCAACACAGCGCACTTTTTTATATAGAGATTTACTTTGTTTTTAAGAAGATAATTCATTCTCATATTAACAGTAAAATTAAGTGATACATCGTTTTATATGGTTCATTTTTAAATGTTAATAAAAACTTCCCGAAATAAAAACAATTACTTATTTTGGTATACAACGATAAACTCACCCTAACATTAACTTGAAACAGAGGTCTATCCTTTGGCTTCATAATTTCTGACTTAGAAATCCAAAGACAAAGTGGAAACGAACAGCCATCTAATGTCCTACCTGAAAATCATTTGTGAAAACAATCATACACTCAAACACTTATTGACAATACATAGGTACTTATAATTTAAAAAAAAAATGTTCTTGTATTAAGGGCCACAGCAGACATTCGACTTTTAGCATCTTCGATCAGTTAATTTGCGGTTGATAATGCATCACTGCTGATTTTGCGCCTGCTCCGATGTTGGATCGGCAACACTCGACTGGCAGAGAAAAACATTATCCTGTGCTAAATCGATGCGACTTTTATCCAATGTAAACGTAGAGTGACATTCAGAAAAGCGACTAAATCGTCGATGCTAAAAGCAGCACGTCTGCTGTGGCCCTAAACTCTCTAAATTTGTACACTACACCCTGTATCGACCCTATTGATGGTACTTATAACATGGTGTGTAGGTTCATACAAATGAATCGTACCGGTAGCTTTCTGTTTAGCCAAAGCTTTGGGTGTAGGAAGGTCGTATGGCGGCAACTGTATAGAAGGTATAAGAGATGCAATAGACAATCCCACAAGTTTATCACACGACTCCGCTTGAAACAAAAGTCCTGCGTCTGAGCCCTCACAGCTGGTGATTGTTCCCGTGTCTGCGTCTATGGTGAACTGGAATTATTTTAATTTGTGTTAGGTCCTAAAGGAAGCAAAAACTAAAACAAAATTCGCAATATTTACAATGTCTACTATGGCACAGTAGTTAATAATGTTGAATTGGTGTTGCAAAACATTTATCATGCAATTATCAAACTAAGATAGGTACATGAAAAAAAGGTTAACTCATCAATCAGTAAAAACATGGTACAATTAGACTAAAATTCACTTAGGCGTCACAATGATAAGTTAATATAGCAGAAATCTATTATAGAAAAGAAAGTAAGTTAAAAGATAACTCAAGAACGGCTGGACCATTTTTTTTTATATAATAAAGATTAAAATAATATATTCAACAATAAAAAATAATAATAATATCAACTGCACCATACTGTATACCTAAATGTGTAAATACAACATTTTTTGAATTTTCATACTTTCATACATACCAAAACATTTTTACAGCTGACAGGTTCCGCGACAACCAAACACGGTCCATCTGTATCCAACTGTCGGATCCACAGAGACACTTGTACTGATGAGCCATCTTTAGATAACAACTCCACCACCTGATTATGAAAATATAATAGTATTATGTAAATGCAATAACTAGATTATACTAATGCTATAGTATCAAGTAATAAGTAATACAAGTAAACATTAAACTACTTACTTTACCACCCAGTAACACCGCTGTACCATCTTCCGAGGTATCCCCATCTGCGTGTAAACTGATTTTCTTTTTATTCGACCTATTGTGTAGTAGGTCAGAGAAACACAGATCGCAGAGTTCACCCGATGAATAACCCAAAAGTGAACATGCCTTGTTGTTTACAATTAGAATCTGGGAACAAAGTTCAAATGACTGTTCAAAGGTCATCTTCATTTACATATTTTTATATAATATTATAAAGAACTAGCTGATCCCGACACACATTGTTTTGCCAAAAATAGATGTTGGCCGATTCTCAGTCCTACTCTATATGGCCACAAAATTTCATGAGAATCGGTCAAGACTTTTCAGAGGAGTAAGGGAACAAACATTATTACACAAGTATTTATAAAATACTTGTGTAATTTTTTGTTCCTTGTGTAATAATTAGATTAAAAATACTACTATAATTTTTAAATAAAAGCATTCTATTAAATTATTATTCTTATACTTTACCTTAGATGAATTAGGCTCAATTGTAAACACAGCTTTATTAGTTATATTATGCTGGAGTCTGTCAGTTTGAGATTGTGCTGGTGAGCTGGTAACATCTCCTGATGCCAATGATGTATTGAAACGAAGGCCATTGGGCCCATCAACTATGAAAAAACCTTTTATTAGTCTCTAAAGTAGATAAATACAATAATCAAGTTACACTAGGTTAAGACCTACATCAGTTGGTATCTAATTTTTTTTATTCCCTAGAAACTTTTAAATTGAATAATATAATATTATGAACTTTAAAAAAGAAAGCAACAGAATACCTCTAACTAAATCGACAGATGTTTTAGCTTTTGTTGGAGTTTCCAAATCCATTTTAATGGATCTAATATGGTGTTTTAATCTTGGAAAACTTTGATTGCCCTCAAATGAACAATTTCTCCAAACATTTTGGGATTTCTTTTGTGCTTTGACTGTCCTAAAAATATCAGCATTATTTTTATAAACTTGTTTATTACACACAGTACTTAATCTTTTTTGTTATTAAATCTAGTTATTTTAATTGAGTAACATACCTGCATCTATTATCAATATCCAAACATTTTTGCGGTGTAGAAAATCTTCGATTTTCATTTGTTACTGCAGCTACAAAACGCGGTTCCTGAAAAAGACATTAGTCAGGGCAAAGTAATAAATAGAATCTTATTAACACATAATCCACTTACAGGCTTAGGTGATATATTTAAATGTTCTGGGGAATAAACATCTATAAATTTTCCCAAGCGTGGCTTAATAGGCGTAATTGCTGCAGACGCGCAAGGCACTCTAAAACAATAAAAATAAGAAATGAATGCGAATAGTTCACTATGTCAATTGCTTCTATAAATAAACACAGTAAAAGTACTGCTACTTATGATTTATTTACATCCTTCAATCTTGTTGTTGAAGGAAAATCGATATTATCTAACGCGCATGTCTTAAATAACAAAACAATGCACATGCAACTTAGTCAACTTACCGATTGGAATTAAGCATAGCGGACTCCATTGCTAATAAAGAATTACAAAATGTATCGTAATGCTTTTAATATCATGAGGTAGATATCGGAAAATATTAAATAACGTGTAACATAGGATACATTAGGATTATTAAATAGATAGGTATTCTTTTTTCAGATTACAACCGTCGAAATTTAAATAAGATTTGAAATCAGCTGCTATGAGCTAAAGTCAATTGGATAACTGTCATAAAAATATATTTTTTTTTGTATTAATATAAATATTTAACCAATCAGTAGTATATAAATTGTGATTATTTCAAAGATGAAAGTCACGTTTTTAATCATTTACTTTTTGGTTACATAAAAAAAAATTACGTACTTGTAATATTTACAAATGTTGTAAAAAACGCCATCTACGAATTCTAAGTCCACTGTATTACGTAAATTGTTATTTAGTAAAGCGCCATCTTTGAACAAACGGTAAAGTGTTATTTCAAATTTAAATTTTTTATTGAAACATAAAACTAGTCTATAATTCTTGCCTATCTGTTTAAAATATATCATAGTAAGTTTAAAAAAATAAAAAAGATATTTTAAATTTAATACTTCGTTATTATACAAAACCTGAGGTTTGATCTAGGGCATAAATTTAGTACTTGTTAGAATAATTTACAATATATTTCGACTGGGAGCGTGGCGTCTCCTGTAATCCGGCTACTCGGAGGTGTGGTACGGAGGATGGTTTGAGGTTGGGAGTTCTGGTGATGAGTGGCCCATGTTGACTGGACGTCCACACTAAGCCTGGAATTAATATGGACCCACCGGAGGAGTCTGGTGGGTGCAGGTTAACTAATGAGGGTCGAATCGGGCCAGGGGGGAAACCCAGCAGCCAAAAGTCCCCGTTTCGGGCAGTAGTGGGATAGCGGCCGGGAGTGGGCGCTCAGCATCAGCCCGACCAATACAACCAGACCCGTTCCTTTTGCGGTTTTTAATCAAATATTTCACAGTTACTTATAACTTTGTGGTAAATGTTGCGACTTAAGATTTTACGGTTAATTATTATGACAAATCAATTATCATGTCTTTTATATGTATCAGGTCGTATATGTCATTAAAAATATTATATGCATTTAAGGATTTTTATGTCCTTCATATACATATAAAAAGGTTCACCAATTATTATCATAGCACAATACATTTGTATTTCAAACTTTACAATAATACAAAAAACGGTAAATTTCAACGCAGTATTCTTTTAACTGTCATGAATAAAGTAGGTATAAATAATGTAGGTTCACCACATAATTGCGTTCCGGTTATAACACGTACTTTCAAAACTCAAGGTCTACAGCAGTCCTTTCAATGTATCAGATTATTGCGCCTATTCGGACCTTATTTCGACCTTAATAAACTTTCCATATATATTTATAATCATATCCGTGTTTATAGACGGATGTCGGGAACATACACAATTGATTTGAATGTATCTACTAGTAGTAGAATTAAATTTTGTTATGTAATAATATATAGACTATGTGAACTTTAATATTGTACTAATCACTGCAAGTATTAAGGGTCAGGTTGGATTAACGAAAAAGAAATTATACAGTAATATAAACCGCAAATATTTATTTAGGTGTAAGAAAAAAAACCCACTACAAAGCGCTCTAGGTACGGCACTGTTGTTTTGTTTGTCTTTATTTCGTGATGAAAACGATGATCGGATGATGATCCTTTATCGTTATAACATTCTGATACAGAATAATAATTGTTTAGGTAATACTTATTTATTGGTGCAAATGGCTCGTCTTGAAAGGTTCTAAGTAGGTTGTTGTTCATAACTGTAAATTCCTTTTTTAAAATTGACAATTGTGAACAACAACCGCGTATTTACGCTGTTGGGATATTGTCCCAACAGGGTAAAGTAAACCCCTACGTTTATATTCCATGGCAATATCTTTTATCGGTAACGTAAATAAAATCCTCAGTCCTCACAGTTTCACACATTTTTAATGTATTGCTTCCTCCGAATACTATTATTATGCGTATTGATTTAAGATTTGAAAGAGCCTTGATAAATCAGATTGTTAATAGCTTATCTCGTAGGCTATAGAAATACAATGTGTGTAGATGCATTATTAAAACTAACAATATTACAATTGCAACGATCTGATAATACGGTTACATTGTGTTTTATACTAAAAGGTGGTAACGTAATTAGTATAGCCTTAATGTAAGGTCAACAAATAGTAACCTCGCTACGCCTGTTATAACTGACAAAGTTTATCGGTATTCCAAAATAATATGTATCTAGATTTCAATCTTGAAATTTTGACATAAAGTCAAGTATCGAAATGTCATAATCATTAATATACGTATATTTTTGATACGCTTTACCACAAATTAATCACTGGCCTCTTGTCTGTGACACTTATCTGCACATGCCTCTGGTCTGTGGTAATAAAAATAGATTTACAGATGAAAATTTCGATATAATTTTTTTTATAAATAACTTCACCGAGTGTTACAGTTTTCTATAAACTAAAAGGTAAAGTTCTGTAATAACTTATTATGTCGAACGGAAATCCTCGACAAACGCCGGATTTAACGTTTTATGTTCGGTGAATTTGACGTGAAATGTCACAGCAACCTTCGTACTAAATCGCTGGTGACATCACATCCGAATTACGAAGTTGCTAATGTGTTAGAATTGTAATCCAAGCAAATATACTTTAATGAGCACTGGGGTACTTATTAAGCACAACTTATACTTAAAGCATGCATTAGAGTATTTCATGCTATAATTAGAGTGGAATTTTAAGGACGGTGAAATATTAATTTCAAGGTCTGCACTTTTTCACTTTAACCTAGCTAACAATGTTAAATATTAGGAAATACGAGGCTACAAGTGCTCTGATGTTTAATGATCTCTTATTTTTTCCTTAAGTGATTTTTTTTAATTGTATGAAAGAGTTGTGAAGCAAGAAGTGTATTAAATACTTTTACATTAATCTTGTATGAAACAAAAACTAGCCTTGATCGATTTAATTTTGACAATCGATTCAATCGATCATTGACACGGCGTGCCCAATCTATATTGGAGACCTAACGAAGAAAATTAATCGTGCTAGGATTGACATTGACAGCATTGTTTGCGCGGCCCGGATTTAAGAGTTTTATTTCAAGATCGTTTTATTGCAATTTTTATCAAGCAGTTTGAAGGTTTAATATCTAAATTTCATACTCTAGTTATTTGTTGCGCAATTAATGCGGTTTTAAATACCCGTTTTAAATTGAACTCGCGTGACCTAAGCCGTAATAGATGTCAATTGTCAAAATTTAAGGTTAGATGAATGTTATTTAGCAAATTAGGGTATTGGTGACAAATGACGACTCTGTTGAAATCAGCCTTCTGTTCAATGGAGGGTGGTGAAATATTATATTATGGTTGAATAACGTTATTATCATGTGTTACCTATTCTTATGTTTATCGTGTAATGCAGTTTTCATACCTGTGGTAATTGGTATAACCTCTTCTAGCAGGTCATGTTTACAATGTCACGATACTATTGTTTTCGCCTTCAAAACAGTTGACATTTGACAGTGTCATATTAATAATAAATTTAAAAACAAATAGATACTTATCAAATATAAAGCAGGGCTTCTTAGACTTTGTGTTTGCGAATTTCTTGACGAACCCAAACAAATGTAAAAAAGAAATAAATTAATAGTTTTTGGTGATTTATTTATTAACAATTTACATATGAAAATATATAGTTTTGGAAATTGTGACATTTTGAAATATACAAAAATCGACGATCCCAGAATTTTGCTAGGTGCAACAGAAAATATTTTTCACAGATAACTTAAAAATTTAATCTTTGTTTTGTCTATTTACGTATTTAATTAAAATACACAAAGTTGTGTGTTCTTGCAGACAATATCCTAAAGAATAAATAATTAAACTTAATTACCATGTAACAATGAATATATAACCAAATATGTTACATTGCGAAAGAACCAATTCTATTGTTGGCATGTCAATAATTTTTTTGCAATTTATTGTTTTACTTCCCATACATACGGCCAAAGAATGGTTAGCAAGTAACGATCGACGGAATACTCCGCCAAGACAAAGACAAGACAAAATAACTGTTCTGACAGTTGCTAAAACAATTTGAGAATGATATTATAATAATTTTAATATAAAACCCGAATATTTCGATGTTTTTGTACAAAACAATGAATGATTGCTTTCAATCTTGATTTGATACAGATTGCACATGAGCTCAAGTCTGTATTATATTTCATTTCAAATGTTTTTGCAGTTGCACAGTGAATGGCAGACCTTGATTAATAAGTACCAACAGCAGATTAATGTGACTATATTAATATATAGGGCGGCTGTTTTATTGTAAGAAATGATAAGGTAAAATTCATTGTCTGTGAATTAATAAATTAATGTCACAGATAAATATGTTAAATATAATATAAAATAAATGTTTAAAATCATGTTGTCCTTGTGGCAAAGTATATCTAGTGTAAACTCTATATAACGACACTGAAGGTACCTACTGTGCATTTTATGGCGTTATAGAGAGTCGTTTAATGGAGAGAAGAAAAATCAGAATGGAATACAAGCTAAACCAACCAAAGCCAATTGATTTAAGTTAAATCGAATGACGTTACATGGAGTTTACACTGTATTTGTAAACGTAATCTATATAATGTCGAGTTTTTTATAGTCTGTATTTGAACACCCAAACCGCAGCGAGTACTGTCATGTACTCAATATTGTTTTTCGAATTATTACGTGTTAGACATACATAAATATTGTATGATTGTTTCTGAAATGTGTATTGATATTATTAATATGATTTTCAAATTGAATATATTTAATTAAGGACAGCACGAATACAAATCCTGCCACTATATGAACCAATTTTCAAATGCCAAGGCGTTTAAATATTGGACAAGATAACGACCATTTTAAGTTGACCTTTGGCTATACAATGGACACTGGTAATTGAACTAAATGCATTTCGCAAACCACTTATAAAGGCTTATCTGTTTGGTCTCATTTTCACTTTAATTGATTTTTATAGATTTAGATTATTTTTTTTTATATTTGTCGGCAAGTAGGCGGTAGTATATTGATAATAAATATAGTATATACTAATTGTAATAAAACATATTGACATTTAATATAAACATTCGTAATATTAACCTAACTAATATAACTTAAAATAAAACAAAACTAAAACGAATTTAAAAAGTATGGTCCCTTTGTCAAAGTACACATCATGCTGGCGGCATTTCCTCGCTGTATCGCGATGCTTATACGCTGAGCGAGAAAAGCACCAGCTCTTATATAGTCTATATTAATGTAATATTTCCAAATATATTAAGAAATGTGTACGCGTAACAAATACATACGCTTTATCAATTCGAGAAAGGGGAGGGTGAGGTAGGAAGTTTACAAATAAATTACTAAACACTGAATATAAACATTTATCGCCAGTTGTAACGTAAAAAATTAAATTTTAAAATGAATAAAAAAAATAATTAAAATTAAAATAGACACGCAAATCTCATGCCAAGCGTTAACGTGCCGAAGTGTATATTTCCGATTTGTTCTATATGTTTTATATTGTATTCAATAATATAAACACCCTTTACAATTGTAATAGCTACACCATTATAAAATAACGAACAAGCCCCACTAGAGCATTTCTTGCATATTTCTTATGGGCAGTGCAGGATCAACTTACACTGGTTTCAACTAAATAATGATTGCTGTCCAGATACATAATATGCATTATTATTTTATCAGCAGTTCCCACAGTATGTAAATAAGATATATGACATTGACAAATCAGTTGGTGCAATGGTTACTATGCCTGTCCCAGGTTCGATCACCGGTTCAACATTTATGTGTTGACCGTATTTGTTAGCTTTGGCTTGTGTAGTATATGTATTAGTATATGAATGCCACACAAGGTATATATCGCTTACCTTAACCGACTGTATGTGAAATATGTACTATGTTTAAAAAAAACATGAATGTAAATGAAGGTGCCTAATTGTAAAGTGTCAAAATTCAAATAGAGCACAATTTTTTAATAAGATTCAAAAATGATGATGCAAAGATTCATCATAAACACAGACCATGATAAATAAACACATTGTAAAATTATTTTTTTTTAATTAAAAAAAAAAAGTCGCATTTTTGAATGGAGAGGCTAAATAAGACACATAGGCACGCGTATAATAAATATAGGGCAAGAAGCCAAAGAGCCAAAAGCTGTCTAAAGCTTAACTTAAAAGCATGCTCAAATAAGCGCGGTGCTTTTTGAGTGTGGTGAAATACAAATCTTGCAACCTGTCAACTCGTACTATTGTATATCGCAATTTCAAGCACTTTGCGAAATCGAGTGACAATCGATCGAGAACCGATATGAAATTGAATGGAGTTTACATTAAACAGTGGGTGTTTCCTTGTATTCAGTGAGAAAAGCGCATAGTGGATGGAAGTAATCTGATTGGCGCTAGAGAAATGTATTGCTGTGTTGGGCACCGTTATAGGGAAGTCAAATGTTCGTAAAATATTACATTTATTTAATAATATATATTAAATGTTGTTGTGAGGCATTCGTAATGATGACAAAAGTTTTGTTTTCTATTCCTTTAGTTATAAAGTTTTTATTTTTATGTAATAGGAGGCACATGGACCTTCAACGCCATGAGGCTTACAAGTGAGAGTTTGACGTAAAGGTAACGGAGGTTTCTTTTCTTTTTGCCAAGTCGTAACGGTGCGTACATATATTTTACAATAGCAGAATAATTACGCCAGTTAAATATAATAGAATAAAACATAATTTTCCTTTGACAGAAAAAATTGTGTAACAAGTGGAATTCACAAAGCTATGTTTGTAAGTGAAGTGAATTAAATTTCATGTGTATAAAAGGAAAGGCTGGCCAATTATGTTGAAGTATGTCCGGTGTTAAAATTACACTTTTTGTTAACTAAGGTCGCCTACTTCTTATGATCTAGTTACGGTTTGATAAAATGCCAACACAGCAAAAAGTTCGTTAGTTAATATGGATCGATCAAATTAATTCAATCAAAATCTTTATCAAAAGACTTTGACAATTACATCGATATTACTAGAACTCATTTATTATTTAATTATACTAGAGCCGGTTTGAATTATCAATCTAACACTTAAAGTAAAAAAAATGCCATAAAAATAAACGATTGAAATATTAATTACATGACATGACGTGTTTAAGATCCTTTAAAAACAAATTTTAATAGTTCTTGTGCTCTTTAGTTAATGTTAATCTAATTGCTATACTTTAAGAATGGCTAAACGATCTGACTTCGCGTACTAGAGCTATAAAGCTCTGGTACCTACATTAGTATTATTTATTTACGACCGAAGCAAAAAAACACATACACTTTTTCTTAAACTTAAATCTAACAACCTCTTATATTCGTCCCGTCCGTACCCTGTCATAAAAATGTCACATTCTGGTGCAGAGCTAATGAAACGATTATTTAGGGCGATCATACGCGGAATTCAAAAGCGTACCTCAGCCAGCAATGGACACCTCCTTAGTCGGTAAAAATTATCAGGGGCGTGTAATCTTAGCAATGATTGCAGAATGTTACTGCAATCACAGACAAGAAATGTACGAGTTGGTCACAGGTAAATTTAAAGGTGTCTTATATAATTTGTCATAGGTATTATAATTTTCTTTCAAAGGTGAACTGACTTTTCTATAATCGTAATACAATATCATAAACTGAACATTTGAAGTGAATTTAGGATAACGCACGATTATTAGAAACAAAATAGTCCTAACGAATGTACTCACTGAGCGTATGGGCCGTTCGACTTATAAGGTGTCCTTATAAAAACATAATAAAATCGATTGCGTAAATTGTAAATAATTCCAATTTCGTCAATGTACATAAATATCTGATTTCTCATATCGTTTTACCCATTGATAGGTTTTAAGCAATTTATTGATCTTTCGAAGGTCAGTTACCACATGATGACTATTGTGTTGAAAGTTGTCGTTATGTCAGTTCATTAAAGTGATATTGATTGAGTTTTGATCACGATTGTGATTAAATTGGTTTATTGTAGAAATTTATATAATTAATTGTCTCGTCAGTGCAACTGAATAATAAAAGTGTAATACAGTGGGCTTTGTTTGTTATAAAATACTTTTAAATGTAGCAAGTCCTCTAGATGGCGCAGAAGGTTACAGTGATTATCCATCACGATTCATTCTCACTCCAGGCTTTCTTCTGTCTTCTTTCACATGAGGATTAATTTTAAGCAACGTTGTAGTAAAATGCCTTAAAATAGGAGAATTCTTCAGTATTTATATATTTTTGAACATTTTTGATTTTCAGTTGTGTCACCAGTCAAATACTAATAATGCGAAAGTGACTTTTGTTAAACAGTGAGTCAGATGATGATGCTGTTAAGGTTTTTCCAACATAACAAATTAGAAGTGTATATTTTTTATTGGTTATTGATATTGACCTATGGATTCAATTCAAGCAATTCCATCACCGGACGTCAAGGCAGAATAAGAAATTCCATCCGTACCACCTTGACGTCTTGCGCTCCACTACTGTGCGTTTTTAAGGCAGTTTCTGCCGCGCACCAACTGTTTGTTGAACCAACTGCCAGCGCAGGTATTCCCGAGCCACTACGACTTTGTGACCTTCAAAAAAAGAGCGTGCCTCTTCCTTAAAGGCCGGCAACTCACTTGTAAGCCTCCTGGCTATGCTGGTGTCCATGGGCGGCGGTTGGCACATCACTCGAAGTGCCGCCTGCTCGTTTGCCTCCTCCTCCCAAAAAAATAAAAGAACCTCCATAGGTTTTTTATGTACGAAATATATTTTTTATTATTATTAAAGAAAGTAACAGGGCATGGATGTCATATAAAACAGGGGCAAAGAAATTTGCGGAGGCTTCAAGGTCGCTATTACTTTAGGAAAATAAGAAATTATTACAAAGAATACGGACATTTTAATAAAATCCGGTTAACAACAATTGAATTACAAAAATTACCGAAGGCCAGACCTATATTACTGCGAACAGCTTTCTTAAATTTCCAATGAAATATTTATCCGTGGTCGTTGCCTAAATGTGAAATAAACGCATTGTTATGCAAATATTATTTCTACGTGTAGCAGTGTTGAAATTAATATTGCATTTCTTAATTAGAGAGGTATTTTAAGCGAGTTATATAAAATATTATGTTAATGTGCGCAATTATGTAGTTGGTAAAGTTTAACAGAGTCGTGTATAGTGAGAAAATTGGTTAACTAACGCACCTAGTAACCTAGATGCAATTGCTAGAGAACCAAAGTACCATGTCCCGACACGTGTTGTCCGTATCAACACTACTTCGGGTCTTTAAAGAAGTGTTCATTCTTTTTTTGAAAAATAAAACTGGAGGCTAAGGAGTGAGAGGGTCACTTTTAATGAAGTGCTATCTACCGCTTATGGACACTACCTTATGGAGGCTTACCGTGTACTACCGGCCTGTAAGAGCTTTAACTTTAAAACCCAATCTACTTAGAATATGGACGTTCGATATTACCTTTTTGGTGTGCCTCCTGCTTGTTTGCAACGTCTTCTATACAGAATAAATAAGAATTTAATATCCATAGAAGTATATAAAAACAATTATGGATGCGAAATGAACAAAAATTGTATATTTAGATAATAACAAAATTGCTATGGTATTATCAGCAGCTACTCATACTTATCCTTCCCACGTTAACCAAGCTTTCTTCCCACAGGATTAAGCCACAAAAGGGGATTCAAATTTTTCCGAGATGTAATCACCGATCTTAACAAGAATTGCTACAACAGAATATATCATGAAATTCGCTTCGGTTACTCAATTGCGTTATTATTTGTAAAATTTATAGCATGCGCAAGACCGCAAGTATTTGGATTTATGAGTTTTCGAAATACAATAGTTTTGATTGTTTCTTACAAAATATTTTAAAGGTTTTAATGTATAAGGGCATTGGATGTACCGATTGTGTGTTTTTTTTTATTGTCAATAAATTTTATATCAAGAAATAATGCGAGTTCAAGATTGATTTAAATTACTCTTTATTATTTGTATGAGGTGGAGTGCCATGCTGTTACTTAGAGTTTCAGCCAAATGGGCAGGCAAGGCCGGAGAAATACCACTCTCTCATAGAACACCGGCGTAAAGTGATGCAATTGGACTTTGTTCATTTTGTACTTGCGTTTCGTTCGGTGAGTGAGATCTTCCGGTGCCCATCCTTTTACCCTTCCCTCGTCCCTCTCCCCTTTCTTTTAAAGGCCGGCAACGGACTCACGAGCTACCAGCCGCGTGAGTGTCTATGGGCGGCGGCTTCACCTTTATGGTGGGCCGCCTGCTCGTTTGCCCCCTCTTCTATAAAAAAAAAAGTCAGTTTAGAGTGGGAAGAGTTTCTTGTCCTCTCGTTCGCTTTATGCCCTGGATGGAAACCTGCAGTAAATGTATTTGAAGACTCAAAATTTTAATTTTAATGGAGTAGTCTTATTATTATTTATATCTGTTTAGATTCGGTTCGGATTCGGAGTCGGAAAAGGCAATAATAGTAGTTTCTAAATAAAATTACTATGTCAATTAAGTTTATATTTTTAAGTTATTTTGACTTTAAACATTTATGGTGGATATTTTTGAATACAGAATTGCACTGCTTCATATAGAAAATACCAAAAGGAATAAATCAATGCTTATGGTAAAGTCCATATATCTGATGTATGTTAATCATATCTTTCATACTATATGTTCTATAACTTCATATTAATATTCGTACGAAAGCTTCAAAAGAGTATACTTAAAATGGGCTATAACAGTTAGAATCAAAACAATGGTTTGATAATTACAATCGCCATACACATATTTTCAGAGATATCGTGGTAATTTCGTGGCTTACAAGGCTTGCGGTTTGCATTACTAGGCTTTGTTAGGAGATAATTTACTCACAAATTGGCAGTTATGGACCGTACTGAAAGTTTTGGTATCGTTATTACCATAATTATAACGCTCATTGTATTCGCAATTGGTTCAGGTAATCCTGGAAATGTTAAGAAACAAATGTTCGTTTTTTATTTTATTACCTACACAACGCAATACCACAGATAATAAATATATAAATAGACCAGGTTACAATAGGATTAAAACATGGTATATAAAAATAAATAAATATTTTTTTTATATAGTAATAGCTAGTATATAATATAATAATAGCTCAATTAAATAAGCATATGGCATTTTCTTGTCGATTTTTGAATACATCATTAAAATAAGAAATAGTTTTAAAGGCCTTTTTTTAAATAATTAGCGAATTTCCGTTCAATTTACCATGGCATCCTTCAGACTGGAGTGTTTGTGTACTAACATTAAAACTCAAATCCTATTATTCAGTAAGGACTATATTGAATTGTCTTAAATCTAAACGCCTGTTCGCGTTATACGCCTGAAGCATAGAGTCAACTATACTTAGTTGCTTTTGTTTGAATTTAGACATAATTACGGTCTGTTTCGGTTATTATTGGGAAACAGTATCTACTAATGTTAACGTAGTTTCATTTCACCAATCCCTTCCTCTGTATTTAGAGTAGTGAAACAGTAATTGTTTTGTGGTTCAGGTGTACAAACCACCAACCAACTTGTCTAATATCTCCCAAGCCTAAGAAACCAACAACGTGCAAACGGACAAAAGCCAAGCTCTTTTAAATGTTGTGTAAAAAACAAAGATCTATGCAAACATATCCGTGTCACTTTGACATATAAGTGTTGACATGACGTATTAATACGTACCACAATCATATCCTTAGTTAACATTGTTACATGTCGGAGGAATTTTATACGTGGAAATAGGTACTGAATTAATTGTGTACGTTGCTGGTAGAGGTTTGTATAAGGCCGTTTCATGCCAAGAACGTTTAGACTTTTTCGTAATTTATCGTGTTCTGATTAAAACATTGTTTAGGATTTGTTAAGACTAGAATTGGGTAAAGACATTGACTGCAATGGTTTTGTTAAGATCGTGTTAGTTCCCAGCAAATGAGTTGGTCGTTTTTAATTATTTTTATCATTTGAAATATCCATTCGGCTGCACGAATGATACAAACTGTCGGTTAGACCTAAGAATTTAAGATTACATGCTTACATATTTAAGATATCAGATCACACCCAACAAACGTTTAACGGTCATGTTAACAGATTTTGTCGACTTTATAATAGTATTGTGAATGTGGACGAGTCGGTTGATGTTTTTGCGGACTCTCTACTTACCATTCGTAGTGGCAATTTAAAAACCTTAAAAAAAACAAACCTTTGAATCCTGGTAGTGGTCAGATGTATGTGGTATCTTGTTCGTATTATTAAGTATATTGTATTTTGTTATTGTATAATGTCTCAAGTTCCCATTTAATTGTCTTATGTGTAAACCTAATTGTGTTATCTCATAAGTTTATTGTTTTAAATGTATTTAGAACATAAGATGTCTCTACATTGGATATTTTTTAATAACTCATAAAATAATTTAATGACTTTAATTAAAAAATACTTATATTATCATTTACTTAAGTACTAATCGACATGGATCATCAAAATAATTCTGATAAATGTTCAAAATTTGTATTTTATAAATTCAAAAAACTTTACATTATGCAATTAATTAAAAAGTGTTGAGAATATTCTACTTTAGTATAAAGGACTATTTCATTCATAAAAAAACATTGGGAGCAAAAAGTTCACCTATTATCTTGGGAATAAATCACCCTAATTGCTGAGATCAGGACATTTTGTAAAACAGAGATGACGCTTAAGAAATAGTTCACGAGAAAAATATTGACGCAAGAAATGACTTGACAGTTCCATTACAATAAATATATGAAGCAGTTTCTTATACAGAATTCTAGGCTACGGTTAAAATAAAACACTAAGAACACTTTAATATCGGCAACGATCTATTTCCACTTGCACAATCTTAGCTCTAATGTATACTACAATAAAACGTATAATTGTGTAATGTATTTTATTAGCTATGAGGCCCATTCGATATAATCTATCGTCACGAGCGTGCGATGTTACGTCGTAAATTTTTCGTAAGCGAATTTCCGCGTGCCTAGATCCGGATGAAAAATGTAGACACGTTGGGCGTTTATTTTATATTTAACATTATACACTGTAATATATATATTAATATTTAAAAAAAAATTATTGACATTAATATTGAATACACAAAATATTCTTAATATAGCCTAACTAAAATAATTAACTTAAAATAAAACAAATTTAAAAAGTTTGGTCCCTGTGGCAGAGTACCCACAATGCTGGCGGCATTTCCTCGCTTGGATCACCGGTACTGACTACCAGGCGCCTACTTAATTCTTTAATAAGCGCCTGTGCACTTGCACCCCATGGTCTATATATAAATAGAATATAATAATATAATAATCGTATATATTAATTAAATTTGATAATACAAGTAAAACCCATTATGAAGTAGATATTGTATAATTATTGAAATTAAAAATAGAGATTTCGCACTTGTTTTTTCACCTATTTATGCAGGCATTTAAACCGCGCAACGGTTTGCTTATGCTGCATTATATATTATAGAATTTTATTATCTATACAGCTTTTATACGTTAATTTACGTTTGGATTAAGGTAGTAGTCATTTCAATTAATTTATGTTAAATTATAAAATACACTGTTCTGGCATCACAGTATACGTAAACTGTTAACATCTATTTGCTACAAAGACATACTTAATTCAAGAATTAGTAAGATTACGTTCTAGATTCGTTACGTTCGATACGTAACTTATACGTATCGAATTGCATTTCCATCTTTTAGGTTCCGTACGAATTCGATTCGAAAACCACCGGTTTTTAGTATTATCACATAATACGTGTTTTAGTCCAAGGCTCATAATCTCTTTATCGCAAATAACTTTCAGGACCTCAAGGTGGCCTTCAGACCGTTCCCACGGCGTGGTCGCGGTAATTATTTTAGTGATTGTGATAAGGTACTGTCACGTACTTAGATCATTTACATGGCATACTAATAGTTATGTTAAAGACCTTTTATAAATATATACTGTTTTTGGTGTGACTCCTGCTTGCTTTTATTAAATATATGGCTGTTTGACCATGTTTTTAGCCTATTTAATAACGAAAGCCTAGTCAGCTTGACTTGAACTATGAGTCCAAACCCCAGTAAGCATCTATTGTAATCTTTATCTATTAATACGGCGTAGGAAGATATCGTCCTTAAGGCCGATGTAAAATGTACAATTTTATGTTAATTAATAAAAATATATTGTAACAAAGTGAGGTGAATTTCTGCGTTAATAAATAAATAGTAAAAGTATTAAAATGAAATGGGATGATAGAAGTCGGATACATTATGACACACGTCCTTGGTAACCGATTTTTAGTTTTGTTAGTCGCCAACTGATATAGTTAAATAACTATGTGAAGATGATAACTAAATAGTTATCATCTTCACATTTTAACACATAAATGATGTAATTGTAAATGGGTACTCTATATTTTAAAAAGGTTTAATGTGGGCGAAAGTCGTTTTTAGGTTATCTTAACGCGTGATCGCAATGTTACTGTAACAGATTTTAAATGCCAGTTTAAAACACAACAAATATATGGGATTATGTGTCGGTCAAAGTCCTATTAAACACAAAATTTTTGTAACAAATTTTGATTTGTACGCACGCACGTGTGTTAATACGTACATATTGCTAAACTGACTGGGATTCATACAATTATTAATTGGCCATTAGTATTATGGTTAATTATCGCCTACTTGTATCAAAGGATTTTTCAAACCCATTCAGTATCGTTAAGCCGGGTTGCATGCATATATATATATAACTAGCTGATCCCGACAAACGACGTTTTGCCAAAAAAAAAAAAATGTCTGTAAAAATAGATGTTGGCCGATTCTCAGACCTACTCAATGTGCTCAGAAAATTTGAGGAGAATCAGTCAACCCGTTTTGGAGGAGTAAGGGAACGAAAACTGTGACACGAGAATTTTATATATTAGATATTAGCCACAATTGTTTTAGAATTTACTTTTGTCTAATAACGCGAGTATGTATATGTACGATGGACTGAATTTCATTTATTGATTATATATGTAACACGAGAGAATATACAAAACAAATAAAACAACAATATGTTTAGGATATTCATTCTTAGAAATATAATCAAATTATACAACTACTATTAATTATATTCCTTAATAATTTCTATATTAAATTAAATAATCCAATATGTATTGTTTATATACAAAGCCGAGCTGATAATGGTCTGTTTAGAATTTCGGCCGTGCCAATATTCCCATATATATTTCCATTTTATCTTTAACACGCTTAAGGAAAACATCGTGAGGAGCTGTATATTTGTATGTACAAAAAATAAATAAAGAAATAACGATCAAGAAAATTGTTTTAGATCTATGTTCAGGACCATGGATTGGAACTCCTTGCTATCTGGAGGACTAGTTAACATGGAAAAAATAATGCAAACAATATTGTGAGCTTTATAATTTAATTAAAAGTTTATTTCCTCATATAATTACGTTTATTACGTAATGTTATGCGATTAATGTATAAAAATGTCGTAAAGTTCATAATAGCATTATAGTTATGAAATATAATTTTAATTATTCTTACTCAATATCGCTGTAAATTCTGAAGCGTTGTGTTTTATTTGTTACACAAACCGTGTAATTCGTTCGTAATACTTTTGTAATTGCGTCGTAATTTGGTCGGAAAATGATTTCGGTTTAAGCCTAAACAGATACACTTAGAAATAGATAGATGGTTGAATTAAGCAATATATATTTTGCGATTTTCCAGTTTCTTTGTGATTTTTCCTCGTTAGTGTCGCCTGTGTATCGCTGTGAGCGATAAGTCCGTTGTGCTTGTTTCTAAAAATTTATTTTTTTACTTGTATAATTTGTATTGTTTCCTTTGTATGCCAAATGTTAACAAACGGATAGGTGTCAAAAGGTCTATTAAATAAAAAAAAATATTTTATTATCGTTCAAATACTTTATATAATTCATAAAAATCTCTTTTTTAAAGTCTTATTTGCATCGATTCCATTAGGCAAGGTTCAACAAGAAACACAAAAAACGAGTAGGGAAGCTAACAAACAATAAATTTTTAAATTATTATATTTACAATGTCGATTATAACGTCAACAATCAACTGTACATAAGTCTTGTTGTGATAAATTAAAGCGTGTTGTGGCCCAAAATAAGCTATAGCTATAGCTGAGCTGTTAAAAGAGGCCAACACTCCTTGTATAGGATGCAGCTAGAATAATAACTTAAATAAATAATTTCAGCTGTCGTATTTTGTAAATATTAGTTTGAACTGAATTAAGTTTTTGTTTCTGAACTATCAAGTTTATTAGTTCATATATTTTAATAACTAATAAATAAATTAACTAGTTTAATTAGATCCAAAAGTTTTGCGTTTCAAAAAAGCGAACATTGCAAGTGTTAATCTAACACGACGTACTAGATATATAATTAAGTTTTCAAAACACAATACGATTATATAAGTGTATCAGATTGACAGGTGTTTATTATCGATTATAATGTGTGTCAGTGATACGTTAGCGAATGGAAAGTGGGCCGTCGCATTGCTTTGGCAACTTATGTAATGATGCATTATTGCATTAAAGGCGTACATGTATTGAGAAAAGCGAACTTTGTACACCTATTTTCATAACCCTTTAGTATAGCTAAAAAAGCCTTATCATGTCACATATATTACGCGAAAATAATATAAGGACCATACGTCGGAAAATATGTCATACGATATTCTATATTGGCCTAACGAAAGCACTCTTTAAACTGCTGTAGTTAGGTTACCATACAAGTCGTATGCGCTTTGGAATTTGTAATAGAAATTACGTAAATTTAAGTAGTTTGTGAGTTATTTTTAGTTTAAGCATTACAAATACGTAAACTTCACTAATATTTAAATGTATATACAATTGTGTTGTCCTGGACTGAGATGATCCCGGGTTCGATACCTGGTATAATAATTGTGGACACCGGAGACACAAGCTTTTAATTAACTTAGGCTAACCAACCGAATGTGAAATGTAACAACGAATTTATTTCTTAAATAAACATTCATGATTCATACGAATAAAATAAGTTGTAAATCTAAATATATTTATCATAATCTAAAGATATGTAATCTATACAGAATGTTGATAACACTTAATAAGTAATATAAGGACCTAATCACTTGGTTCCACAAAAATATGTCATACGATATTCTATATAGGCCTAACGAAAGCACTAATATTTAAATGTATATACGATTGTGTTGAGCTGGACTGAGATGATCCCGGGTTCGATACCTTGTATAATAATTGTGCTATTTGTTGGCTTTATTATGACCTACTTGTGGACACCGGAGACACAAGCTTTGTGAAGCGACTGTGAAATGGTTACATTTCATAGTCTATGTATTTCTAAATTAAACATTGATGATTGATACGAATAAAATAAATAGTAAATCTAAATATATATTCAACATAATCTAAAGATATGTACAGAATGTTGATAACACTTAATATGTCGCAAATTGAAACCACATCGAAATGTTTTATTGCAATTTAACACTTCCTCAATATGTTTGGTTCGTTTTAACGTCATTTTCGCATGACCTTCAATACTTCCTTAAAAACGTGATCCTAATATTAAATTCACACTTCCGTCGATTACATATGTATAACAGACTAATTTTATTAATTAAGACGTACATGAAACGTGCACAAAAATATAAATATTTTTATCGTTGTTAATTGTTCGTTCTTCATTACTTGTGCTTAATAGAAAAGGTTGTATTGGCTGTGTCTATTCTATCTATGTCAGCCGGAGCTCGAAATGTTTCTGGTTGAAACAACAGACTACTAAGCAGGATTTTTTTGCCACCATTTCTGCGATTACATTTTAAATTCTTTAAAAGCCTACGGAAAAACATTTTACCTACAAATATAGGGTGAAATAAATGTAGACCGCAAAAAATATAGATCTATTAGATTAAAGAGGTTGGCGGGACTAAAATTGGCATAAAAGAAAGAAATGGAGGAAATTAAAAAAACTAATTATGTAATATAAAATAAAAAATGATACCGTAACATATTGACTAACACTAAAATAGTTAGATACTTATCAAATTTGGAATTCCACCTTATGTTTTATATATACAGATAAGTATCAAAGTAGTTCGTTTCTGGAACCTGTACTACTCAAGCCGTGGTTCTCAGCTCAACCTTGAGTATCACCTGAAACGTCTCCGTCGATAAACGATTTTTCCAACTATATAACTATATATTAAACCATAAAAAGTAATTAAAAGCCTATAATCTTAATTATACAGATAAATCAAATTTCTAATAAACGTTAAGAAAATATGGTTTTATGGATATCACAAGATGTGGTACTAACGCATGCGACATTGTATTATATTTAATATATGCTAACCGTACAGATTGTTACATAAATATTGTCAATAGACATTACAAATTCAATGAGTTAGTAGTACCATCAGCAAAATAAATATATTTGCATACAAACAAAGTAAAAATAAAGTTATCTAAAAAATATATATTTTATTATTTCTTATTGCAGTTTATATTAAATTCTATACATGGAATATCAGTTAAAAGACGTATCTTTTTGATGTATTTGTTATGAGATACATATATAAAGCTTACTGTACAAATTAGTTGTGATTTTATTTAAAAATAATAAATTTATGAAAATTAAAAAGAAATGCCCGAACATGACCTCATCTGATGCTTACGATACATCTTCTTAAAGGCCGGCAACACACTTGTAAGCCTCCTGGCGTTGCAGGTGTCCATGGTCGGCGGTTGACACATCACTCGAAGTGACCTGAAAATCTTGGAAAATACAGTTGGTAAATTTCAGTATTACAGAATAATTGTACAACAATGAACTATGTGACTTGTAACGCCATCTAGTATGGTTTCCAATTTTCTCATAAGAAATTTAAGATCGTTACTAAATTCGTTATTCAATAAATAAGTGTGAGTTTGAGTGGGAGTGCCATGCTGTTAGTTTCAGCCGAATGGGCAGGCACGGCCGGAGAAATACCACTCTCTCACAGAAAACCGGCGTAAAGTGATACAATTGGACTTTGTTCATTTTGTACACGCGTTTCGTTCGGTGAGCGAGACCTTCCGGTGCCCATCCTTTCCCCTCCCCCGTCCTCTTTCCCTACCCCTCCACCATTTCCTAATTTTCCTTTAAAGGCTGGCAACGAACTCACGAGCTCCCAGCCGCGTGAGTGTCTATGGGCGGCGACTTCACCTTTATGGTGGTCTTGCTCGTTTGCCCCCCCTTCTATAAAAATAAATAAATAAATAAACAATTACACAGTAATATATCTGAAATTCTTACATTTCGTTGCAATAGATCTTAAGAATTTAGTTGAATTGAATTTACTACCAGTACATGAATCAAAGATGCCGCTGTGAACGCATTTCGTATGACTTTTAAATGGGCATGTGAAAAATTTTAATGGTTACACTTCAGGGAATGTTGCACTTGGATTAATGGTGACAAATGGGATAAAAGATTATATGGTTGCGTAAAAAGCTACGGTGATTTTTTGTTAGTACTGTTAAAGTAATTTTAACGCCAACTTAAGTCCATTGATGTTCTTCACCTCTATCAGTAAAGGCCTAGTAGCTAGGCATGGCGGAGATAAGTAATTGTATTTTTTGAAGGCACTGTGATTGGGTTCTAGTAAAAAAATATATTTCAAAGAAAAAATACATTATATGAATATTAGCATAACATTTACTTGTGTGAGTGACTTAAACGGTCTTCACATTATCACAGCATGCTATATATAATGTAAATATAAAATGCACTGTGGTAATTTTTGTGTGGTAATTAATTAAGCGATTTTTAATTCCTGTTGCGTATTTTCTTTCTGTATGGTGTCTTTATATATAATATATTTATTAATGCTAATTGTCATAGTGAAAAGATGCAAAAATAAATACCAGCAATAATAACACACTTCATGGCTTGTAAATAAATTTATGTATTATTTATTGACACTTTATTGCTCTTAAACAGTTGAAGTAGATTATGTTAATAGATGTTAATTTAATAAGAGCAACCGGCGGAATAATCGCTAATAAGCACTCCCTTCCAGGTAATCTACAATTCATATTACAGAGTATGAAAATATATTTAGGTAAACTTTTAAAAGCGTCTATAAATAAACGAGTAAATTTCATTCCATTTTACCATAAAAAAAATTGCTTGCAAGTATTCAGAAAAAAGTCCTTTCTGTATGTAAGTGGACAGTCAAAAAAGGCACATGAAGGTCAAAGCTTTAACTAATAAGACCAAATATAAAAGCACTAAGTCCTGAAAGCACTATCAATGACATTTATTTCCCGGCTGCCCCTCCAGCGGTCTCGTGGTTAGGCGCGGCACGGCCACTCACTGTAGTGCGCTGACTTTCCGCGCAGCTTGACGCGTGATGTGCAAGTGCCAGTGAAGTGACTGTGTGTGCACTATGGGCTCTATGCGATACTTCAGCGCAGGCGCGCTATTTACAATTGTCTTAATAACAGGTAATATATTTTATTATGAGTATTTTTGGGAATATTTTAACTTATGAAGATTACGGTTGAGATTGTTTTTTAGGTGATCACTAAATTAAAAAAACAAAACTAAAATTACCGAAGAATGAAAAACTCTTTTTAATTTATTTGAAAAAATAAAGTAAAAAAATAAATGTATCTTTATGGAAATCTCAAATGATAGTTTTTAAAAAGTTATATCGTTCCATCTGCTCATGCGACGTATTTCATATATTTCTCTACTAAGTATCGATGCCTTAGTTGACTTTAAAGTAGTTTTTCCTATATTTTTTCTATATTTAAAAAGTTGTAGACATTGACACGCATCAAAGTTATTTTAAGCACTTTTAGCAGACTACAATCTGGTAAAAAAAGGGTTTGCTTACGTGAAATATATGTTACTTATATATAACTATATAAAAAAACCAAGTATTTTTAATTATTTAATTAATATATTTACGTTTGTAATATAATGTTTCAAATGTAACAGTAATATAAAAAAAATGTATATTTAAATATGCAATTCATACTTTAGTGTCGAATATAAATTAACCAAGTCCATTCATTTTCATACATTTTAATACACATTACAAATAGATATATGGGACATATTTCACACACGGTCAGTTAGCCTCAAGGTAAGTGAGTTATAGCTTGTGGTATAACTTAATATTTTAATAATTATTCTAGACCACATACTATATGCTCATTACATGAATGTTATTGATCCTAGATTCGATTCCCGATAATCGAATCTAGGATCCCCTGGTCTATGAACACGTTAACCTGAGTCGATGAAACAGACTAAATTTAAATTAACTTTTTTAGAATTGAACAATGATACTGTAGTTTTTATTAATATGTTTTATGCAAAAATATTATAAGATATACAAACGTAATCAGCGAAAGTAAAGAGCGAGTGGAAAGTGAAATGATCAATATGTTTATTAAAGAGTTATATATGTGATACAGTTATAAATTTTATAACATTTATGAATGATTTAAGCGTATTTCTAGATTATTGTTGCGATTAAGTGTATTGAAAGTGTTTTATTATCACTAAAGTACTAAACTTTTTATTAAAAATAAAAAAAAATGAAATTTGTTTCGAAAAGTCGTCCGTTTGTCGTGAAACAAGTGGTTGCCATGGTTACGCTGTGTTCATATTGTTATCTTCATAGAACAGTGTTTAATTAATCGTTGTTCAGTGATCCGATAAATTCCAGTCACTTTCATTATGTGCACAATGTCAGTATGGGAAAAATTGCGAGCAAAAAACACTATTCTCATGCGATTCATTGGCCAAAGTATTTGGAAACAGACGTTAATTGTGCTTTTGCAAGCGGCCAGTAATTATAATCAGCGTTACGTAATGGCCGCACCAATGCGACGTTGATCGGAAAAAAAAAATCTAATACAATCATGGTTTTGTCTTTATTAATTTGCTGATGTTACGAAAAAAATCAATACATATGTATGTTAGTTACTTATCATACAACGAAATCGTAACTCAGCGTACTACGACACAAGTACAAGTACAGTGTGAAATTAACTAAATTGTCAATTTCATTCGCTTGATTAGCGGTAGAATGTTTTACAATACTTTTCAAGGACCTTATAAATAGTTCGCCGGGAAGTTTTCTCTTGATTATTTTTTATTTCTTAATAATAACAGCTTATATTCTAGATAAGGTAGTTCGATCCGCTGTTCGTTTTAATTTGATCTGTACAAACCATAATAATTATAAGTATATCATACTATGATTGATTATACTAATAATTTTCATAAAACAATACTTTATTTTGTATTAAGGTTTGCTTAAAATAAAATAATAATGAATAATAATAAGTTTATGACATTAATAAATTCATTTTTATATATTATACAATTATTAAAAAATAAATAACGATAATATGGCACCGCGAAATGAATCATCAAATATCTTGAATGGTTTAAATGTTTTCGGGTCAATTTTGACATAATATATAAACACCAAAGTTCACAGTGTTATGCACCAAGCCTAGCAATCATAAAATAATATACAAATATTTTAAAAAAGCAAGTTACATTTATGTATTTAAAAATCACCCACTTTTCTCCCATTTATGCACCATTATTTTAAGGGTTACGATTATAGTTTAAGAATTGAAGTACCATTATTAAATTACTCAATAGAGACGTACTGATTCAATCAAAAAATATAACCTTGTTTGAACTATCAAATATATATATGTAGTGTCTATGAGCGGCGAGTTCACCTTTATGGTATGCCTCATGTTTTGTCCCCTCTATAAAAAATAGACAAATTATTTAAGTATGCCACAACATTTAAACGTGGAATAATTTAACCAATGCAATCTGTGGTCCATTTTAAAAATTTGATACTGTAACGGAAATTTAACAACAAAAACCTCAACAATGTGTTAACTGTTACTTCATAGTTGGACTATTTCTGAGGCTGTATTGTTATGCAAATATACTGAATTGTGATTGTACGGACCGCGCGTGGCTTCTCACTTTCTATACTATTACAAAAATGTAACAAATGCTACGGAAGTCTAGATAGTGCGAATCTGTGGTGCAAATTATTAGCATTTGGGACTCGTTAAATTAACACATTTACACCAAAATTTTTATATTTTTATTGAAGCTAATACCTAATCAAGAGTCGCAATAATGTTGTTATTATATTTAGACACGGCTCTATCATGTTTTGTTGGTCTAATAACATCAAACACAATATAAGTAAGCAAATCATACCTAAACGATATGTGTTATATTAAAACAGTTATTATTTTTAATAGTTGCTTGCTCAACCATTTCTTTTAACAGTTTTTAAATGCTGTACAAAATGTAATGACCCCGCTTAAAAGGCGGAGCATAAAACCTTTTTACAAGAACCATATTCAAAAATAGAACTCCTTTGTTTTATTAACATTGACGTGAAAATAGGTTTTCAACAAAGCGATGTTAGCCTCCAAACCTCATTGATTTGTTTAAATTATTGTCACATGAGGGAGTTTCTAAGGCAGTGTGTGTCTATTGTTTTTCTAGAGGTCAAGTGGTTAAGGCCATGTGAACGATGATAAATAAATAATGGTACTTTAATGATATAATAATATTGATAAAATAGCTTAAAGATAAATGCGTTTAGAATAATGTAATATTAATATGAAATTTGCGAGAATGTGTTGTTGCGACTATTATTACAATCGTTCGGTAGTATTTTAATTTAAACAGATTCGAATTGAAGTTATTATCACGGAATTACTTTATACAAGTAAAAAAAAGGCACAATTTTAATTTTATTTTCATAGTTCACTTAACACACACACAATTACCGAACACACATTGACAATTATACAGATAACAATAAAAAAAACAAAACATGGTGTAACGATCGGTCTTATTGTTATTGAGGGATATCTTCGACAACCCTTTTATTATTATATTTAATGTAATGTTTCGTGAGGTTGAAACACCTATTACGATTTGATTACTATAGTTAAGTCTATATTACGTAACGAAATTAAATTAAAAAGTTGTTTATATATAAGAATTTATCAATTATAAAGATCTAATATTTATCTTCGCAGTATCGTAGAAGTTGTAGTATATAAAAGTAGTATTAGATTTATCGTATTTATATCGTATATACTCGTATATAGCTCAGGTATTACTCGAAATCTTATCATCTTTAAATGCAATTTTATTCTCTTGTCCCGTTCCTATCATGTTTAACCACATTCATCTCAATATTTTTATTGTCTCCCTTTCTTTTATTCCTTTTATTATTTAATTATTACTTTATCTTTCCATTGAAATTTTGTACACTTAAATTGTTAACACTTGGCGCTGTGCAGCGTTTTGCGACAACTGGGGGATGCTGAAAATCAGTGGTTTGGAGTACTATATTCCACACAAATCCTGAGCAGCACCCCATTTGGCGCACGCCCGAGGCACTTGCAACAATGCAATCTGTTTATATTTAGTTAATATTAATTTTGTACTTATAATTTCTTGTGATGTTGTGTGTGCCGTGTGTTCTTACTTTCAATTTTTTTATTCTATAATACTGTCCTGAAAAAATATTAGGATATAACTCATCCTTACATTGCGTACATATGACGCACTATATTAAACTGTATATATCTGTTCTAAAGTTGTAAAAACAATACATGTGATAAATGTTTAATTTGGCGTATCTATTGAAAAATGTTGGCCAAGGCTTAAATTTGCAAGTCTATTATAGATTCTGCCCGCGTTCACTAAGCTACATGCACCGTTATTTCGTGGCGAAACTAAAGTTTTAGGCATGCGTTAAAACTTATTAATATATTCTTTATAATTTTTTTTTTAAATTTAACGTATTATTTTATACATATGAATGTATTTGGTAACCGTAGAGGTCTTACGTATTCCCCTCAACCAAACACGACCTAGCTCACACTGGGCAACCTACTCAGAATGCTACTCAGAGAACCGGGTGGTCTTACCCACTAAAACACTACTCGGACGTAAGCCGTGCTTACGCTTGTCCTATTGGGGTCGCGTTTGCATTTTGCTACCAGAGTCTATCCACATAATAACTTAAGGAACTTCTTTGATATATTAACGCGATTTGGGCTTAAAATATATTGTCTTATAGCATCTGTGGTTGCCGAGTTCAAAGAATTGACTTCAACCTTGACTTATTGACCACAGGTCAAACTAATGAATACGAATTGCGTTTTAATTTATTGCGATCACTAATTGATTTAAGGCAAATATTTAAATTTTAAATCTTAGCGTTTTAGCTTTAAAATACATCTTATGGATATACAAAAGGGTTATTTAAGCAACTGAAAAGGCACCTAAGCAGATGTGGATACGCCACAGTCAAAGGCAAGCAAAAATATAGACTACCTACTGGCATTCTAAATTCAAACTTTCATAAAATCTGACCAATCAAAAAAGATTCAGCGTTAGCACTTAGGTTTATAGTTCTACCCAGTTATATAAGTTTACACAATTAGACATTAACACCAAACAAGGTTATATGTGGGCGTTGTTATTATATTATATATTTTCAACATAATTGAGAAAGGATTTGTTAATTTATAGTGGATTATGGTATATGAGGAAGGTTGTGACACGTTGCAAAATTTGGGTTATAAATGCTTCCGTAAGCGATCCAAGGACGAATGACAGAATTTTGTTTAGGATTTTCCCTATGACGATATTGTTTATACATTACATTATTTTAATGTTTCAAAATTTAAATGACAATAAATAATAATAGTAAATATGTTTTTGTTTGTTGTTCTATTCACTATAACAAACAAGCTACTAAAGCATGGCTCGCATTTTGTAATATTATTTAAAAACGAATCTCATGTTTATATCAATAAATGAGGTTTTATTTTAATGCGAGCCTCGCGTAAACCAAAAACAATAGAGCAACATTATATCGCACAGAGTTCAATAGCATTGGACTAAAGGTATTCGTGATACTTAAGAAAGTTTGGCTCTTGAAACCGCAATTACCTTCGGCAGCTTAAGAAACATCTATTTAGTTCAAACTTAATTATGTAAACCAAAGCCTAAAATTACATAATAATTAAATAACAATTTACAAAGTCTTTGAATCAGAACGAGACGGACCCGTTGCGCTAATAACTATCAAGTTACGCAACACGAATTACGGAATACGTTTTTTCATTGTTTTAAATCACTTTCACGGTCATGAATAAGTTTGTGCACTTTCTTTACGCTTATTATTACTGGCTATTAGATCGTTTGTGACGTAATTTATGTCTTTGGTTAATCATAGACAATTTTGATATTCGTCTTTTAAATTTTGGTTTGTTTGGACATATTTATGAATTGTTGGTTTTAATGAAAAGTTAGTCTTAGCACTTTGTGTGATGACTTGTACTTGACAACACTATACTATTAGGCACTTAACACTATATAGACTAACTAACACTAATTCAATGAAAATCTTCGAAAATAACTTTGTATTTTCTATTTGTTTTCTGCAAACATTTTTTTTCTATTTGACATTTGATTTTTCTACCCCTTCTTTGGACTGCACAGAGGCGTAACTTTCAATCTAACAAACAGGTTAACATTTCCCTTTTAAATAATACTTTTATTACTCGATATAAAACATCGCTAATACTTCCAGTATAAGTGAAATTGCGCCAGCGCACTCGCTACACGTATAATTATTTTACGTGTGTGCGTTAGCTCTCATTTCTGCATAGTTAGCTGAACTGATTGTTCAAAGCTCTAAACACCATTTCACGTAACCGAACCTTTTGTAAGCCCTAGATAATATGGTAATACTTTTTTATACATCTTCCGATACAAATTAATCGTAAAGTGTAAAAATCGTGATTTTAACTTTTTTTTTTCAATTTTAATTCATAACTTTATTGAATATTCAGAACATGATTCGAAGTTATGAGCAAAACTTTCTTTTACGTAACTTGGATTGGTGAAATTACTTTAAAGTTGATATATTTTATTTTCGTAATGGTAATTAATTAATTGCATTGAATAGGTTAATAATGGGATAATTAATTTTGGCGCTTAAAGGTCGGCAAGTCACTGGCGTTAACTCAGTCATCCGCACGAACGCGTTTGTCTCCTGCTTCATTAAATACAATACAAATTTGATATTTTTAGGTAATGGAAGAAATGTCCGAAGGCCCCACATCGGGGCAGAGGGCAGTTATGACATTACATTACATACAATTATTACACTCTGCAAAAATCATAAACAGCTTACATAATATTATGTATGAATGCGAAAGTCCATTTCTCCAATACATACGAAATGTTAGCGAAACGCGATTTCTACCTGACTTTGCATGTAGGTGAAGTTATGAGATGTGTATAAGAACTTTTTGCAGCATCATTTGAATTTAAGTTAGTTCTGTACTGGCTGGTTACAAAGTTAAAAAAAAATGCTTGAAGACTCACTTGGCTAAATATTCTATGCCGGATAGCTTAACACACAGTACCGGGTTTGTTTCAAAGTTCTCTTTATTTTTATTGATATTGTAGTATGTATTATATTGTATCAATCAGCACACAAGTAACACACATTTCTTTTACTTTCGTTGTGTTTGGCCGTTAGAAAAATGAACTTGTGATCTTGAAACGAGTTTAGTATTATTATTATTTATTTAATTGGATGCACAGTTATATCCGGTTATTTGTTGTTGTTCGAAACTTGTGACATCTTATTTGCATCATATACAAGATTCCACACAACACGATAAAAATATTTATTGATTCGTGTAAAAAGAAAAGAATGAATCACCAAGTTTTGAAGGTCTGATATATATGTAACTCAATAAAGTGTTTCAAAAGCTCTTTATAGATGACAAATAAAAAGCTATTATAAGATATCATGATTGTTTCTTTACAGTTGCCTAGATGGATCGTCGTCTGTTGAACTATTGCTTTTCTTTTTAATGTATTTTCTTCTAATTTGTAATTATATTTATTGATATTCACGTGGTATACACGAGAATAAGATAAAAGCAGAATACATTAACGCCATACAGCAGTATACACGCATAATTTAACAGTTTACTCTCTTATTAAATCCGATGACTTCACCTATTATAGATCGTATTTTGATGTTATTATTTCAATCAAAGTAAATAAAGACTTACCAAGTACAAATAAGTGTATACCTACAGAGTAAAGTTGCAAGTTTTTGTACCCACAAAACTTAACAATTAATCATTAAGCTTAGGTACAAAAACTATTTAAACTTAGGTACATAAACATATTTTGAATCCATTAAACGTTTTTAATTATTTATGAGTAGCAATTACAATAGGTACAACAATGACTGAAAATCGTAATTATAGTCTGTTAAAGTTTGGGAACTTATTATGTTTAAAACGCATATAATGTTACAAAATTATTGTCTGTGACGGTAAAAAAACGTTTAACATAAGAATCTTCTTCCTGGTTTAATTAAATTATACGCGTAATATATTTAAAAAAATGTAAAAAAAATAATCTTATTTAGACGTTTTTATCGAAATTCGTGTTCGTGCGAATTCGTACGAATTCGTGTTTTTACGAATTATCAAAATCATACAAATTAAAAACATACAAAACAATGTTATTTTTACTATTATCATTGAAAATATTGTACGTTATATTTATATAAATTCTTTTTATATGGTGTTCGTTTTAATAAATATAATATGCACTTATTATCAGCGAAATTGTATTTTAAATAGACTTTCATAAACTGCATAATTTATTACCACCTTATAACGAATGGGTTAACATAAATTTAGTTTGCAATTGAAAGCACACTTGTCCAATCTTAGGCTATATATCATATGATTTATCACACGCATTCACTAATTACAATTTAAATATCTCTGATTTTCGTTTACCGCCATTTGTAATCTCCATCTTGTCAATTGTCAATTTTCATCTTGTCAATTGTCAATTGGCAAATAATTACGCTTCAACGCTAGTTGAGTATTGTGAATCTTTAAGGCTTATAAACCACAAACAGAATGTACAATACAACCATAAACAATAAAATAAGTCTTTATTTGTATTGTACTTGAAATATTGCAATAAACAGATACCATCTAGCCAGGGATGAAACAATTACACGTTTTAACATTACACTTAAAATTATGTACATATTTGACTTATATGTTTAATTTATTATCCTATTATGTATATGTTCACATACGAACTTAATTACGTTATATAATTAGTTTTGTTTTGTTTCAGGTAACGTAAAACAATGCGTACTAAGGAAGGCTGCGTTGAGGATACACCGCATTCCCACGTCGAAAACCTTCAATTCAATGTACATAAATGAGTTTATTTTGAAACAGTTGGCACATTTTCACAGGCGAAAGGTTAATGGTTTTAATTCATGCTTAGATTGATGTTTGGTTGTGTTACATTAGAGAATTACATTTGATAAAAAGTTTCTTCGTCAAACGATTTTGACTACAGTCTATGGTAGATATAGGTCTAAAGTCCACTATTAGTCCTATACAAAGCATAAGGTATATGTAACGAATATAAATATTGGACCGATATTAAGATATTTTATTTATATTAGATATTTTTGAATGCCGTATTTGACAGTTACATAATAAAGCCGTCAAATTAAACGAAACTGCTGCGAACATCTAGGTGTTAAGTTTCGCTAACAAACGTTTCGATAAAGTTTTATTAAATAAAAATATTAATGACTTTATGATAACTAAACGTCATTAATTAATTATTTCTTAGTTATTTTAAGGATATGATGTCATGTCATTTGTTTTAAGTTTCTGTTGTTTTTTTTTATGGAAAAGTATTTATTGCTATGTGAAGATGTTTTATTGATTTCTAACTGTATTGAATGTCAATGACCATTCTTTTAAATATTGTGTAGGTGACAGAAAAGGCTTTATCGTCATAAGCGTCTAGTCAGCGTTTTTTATGTTTTATCGATAACATTAAGTTATTTATTTAACCAGAGACAAGTCTAGTTGGTAGTCTAGTTGTAACCACATACGAAATTAAGTTTTTTTTTTATTAGAAGAGTTTTATTTACGAGTGTGTGATGAGGATCAAATCAACCCAAACCGCTACAGCGTACATTATCCCGATTTCTTAAATCCATATTAACTAAAAATATTTAATCAAATTTAACGCCAAAAAATAACGACACAACGTCTTTATGATATTTCAACACGATTTGAGCAACGCGCGTGAAAGATAAATGATGCAGTGATGTTAAAACAAAGCTACTTTCATTAAGATCTATTTAAGACACCCACTTAACATCTACGGCCTTGGCGGCTTCGTGTTTAACAAATGACGTTACGAAATAAAAATATATATTAACCCTGAAGTGTATGCGACTGTTTTATTTATTTTAGGTAGCTGAACTCAATATACATATATCTCTTACAGTCATCGCAAAATATGCTCCATGTTTAACCTCATACAAACCATTTATCCATACAATCTAAACTAATGATTTTTATTACATACGTAAATATTGATATGTTTTTTTAATTAGATATTTGTTTCAATTACTGTATATACGTTAACCGATATATCGATATATCGTACACATTTCACAGAAGGTCTCTCGAAGCTTACCTTAGGACTACCTAACCTAAGCTCTATGACTTGTGTTATAGTTGCAATTGATATATTTACTTAGAGTCAATCATATTATTTTTTTGTTCTGTAGCGTTTTAACTGTGTAGCGTCAGTGACCTTTGTATACATGGCACTGCTAACTACTCGTTACGCAAATACAACAGAAATGAAAACATGAAATGCCTTATAGTCTGTGGTTATTCTATTAGCGTCTATGTATGTGTTAAGTCAATTTAAAGTATGCACTAAACTCATTAAGGACAAATTAGTTTACGTTTTTGCGACCTTTATATAATATATGACGTTATTATAGAAACGTGCATTTAGTTAACTACGTGTAAAAATAAAAATAAAACTCAATATTAAACAGTTAAAAAAACGCTGTATGAATGCGTATGCATAGGTAGCGTCGTATCCCATTATTACTTAATCTAAGCTACAAGCTAACCCTTATTTGCGTAAACAAATTTATGCGTTTGAACAACAAAAAAATAACCACAGTTAGACGTTTGTTAGGCCTAATGCTTTGGATGATGCTTGGATCGGCGGCTGATCTATCTACATACTAACTTTTCAAACATAATATGTTTTTAACTAATATCCCAAACCAACCTATAAGTGTTTATAACTTACAGTATTATTCTACCTCTTAAATTCTAAGCTGATTTTATATGATGGTTAGAACCACTCAAAATGGAATGCGGAATGTGATAATTGGCTTATAATGTTTATATGGTGTGTCCTCTTCGGGCTTATTTAGTAATATATTTGCCATCTTCACACGTATAAGGTTAAATAGATCGTCCGATGAGAATCGCGAACGCATTATAAGACTTCGTTTTATAAGGCTAGTGTTGGACTAATAAGAGCGTACTAAATCACTATGGTAATTTAACATGAGCTTTAATTTTCTGTAAGGTAATGTCTCATAATAATGATTATAATCTGGAAATTAATCCTTAAATTGTAATATTCGTATATTTACGGAAATGTAAAACTATTTTAAAAAGTTTACATAATGATTTTTAAAGTACCATGTCTGCGGTGATTTCTTAGATGGTCAAGGTTAATTTGAAGATGGTGCTAAGTTGGGAGTAGTGAGATCATCGTTTGCACAATCTTGCATGTTAACGAGACGACAAAGTTTTATAATTTCGTGCTACCTCTGTTGACAATAACTCTGACTAAAGTGTTTTACGCAAGCAGTCTTTGGGCATAGATGATAATTATAAGGGCCCCAGTGTAAGCGATGTATAGCTTATGTTTAGGGTGCTAAAACTATTGATAAACATGCCTATTTTGTACTAATAAACACCCGGACCTTAGTCAATACATACGTAAATCACACACGTAGATAGGGAATAGAACTTGGGGCACTCAGTCCGGCAGTCTGGCATAACAACGTACCAAAAACTACTACCGATACTGAGTATCCACTTAAATATAAATATTGACAGATTATAAAATGCAAATACAACTTTATTTCAAGAACTGTGAAACCATGTTGACTTTACGAAGTGGCTCAGATTATGTTTTGAGACATATAATATATGTATATATATATAGTATCAAAAATGACTTCATTATATACTTTAAAAGGCCTGAACCCATAAAGTGTTACACAGGACGTAGTACATATTGAAATTTTATTAAAATTATCGCATAGGATAAAATTTTTTGAAGTTTATTTTAGTTATACTAAGTCAAAGTCAAAATATCTTTATTCATTACGGTACATAGGGATATTTGTAATTGTCTTAAATCTAAGTGATTCTACGCCTTTTCGTACGCGAGAAGAAGCAGGCAAGAAATTCGGCTTGGGTACTTTTTTTTTTAAATGATCCCGGTACACTTTTTGAGGCAAGGCTAAGCTAAAGCTAATTCATTCCCTAACTTTTATACTATCTAGGACTATACGTATCGTATTGTATCTGTGTATGTGTTTATACTGTCTGCTTATCCCCACATTTTCTACTTACGAGTAAGAGTTAATGAATTAATATCTAACTCAGTATAAAAATTCTTCCGATTAAAGACAAAAATGTAATAACATCCTTTCATTAGTATGATAAAAAGCGTGAAACAAAGTTCCTGTCACGCGTAACGTTTCAATGCAATTCTCATGATAATCTTGTGCATTGTGCACCTTCCTCTTATTATGCCAAAAACGGCCTGTTTCCTGTTTTTTTTCTATCCTTGTGATTAAGTACAATATCTTGTATACCTAAAAATACAAACTCTTTAGATATTAGAGTAGATGGTTTATTGATTTCACGGAAACCAAACAGATAATAAAGTATTTTACAAAAAACCAAGTGTTTATTCTGTTAATAGATTTTTTTGTATATAAATATTAAAAGTCAAGTTCATATTATTATAGATTATAAGATCGTTTTTAGTATTATGTACTTTTTTAATATTATCTCGCGTCGTATATCGTATACGTATTAAAAGTTTATATGTGCAACTATTTCTCAATGAACATATAAATTGCATAATTAGTCGTATATGATACGCGAAGTAACATTTCCCCATACGTATATATAGTCGTCGCGGTTACTTCTCAAATTATTGCTATAAATATAATTCTTTATAATGGTTTTACGATTATCCATTTGAATATAACGCATAGTATCGCGATACTGAACATTATATGAATATATCGAATAATCAATACGCACAGTTTTGTCTTGCCTCGTAATAAAAAAGAATCAAGCAAGTTTCTTGACTGCTTCTTAACTTGGTCGCGTTTGAACAGGCATGAGTTTAAATTTAAGACGGTTCAAAATGGACCTATACCAACTAAATATTTATTTAATATTTAATACATCTAAGCTTATACGTACAGTAAGTTTACCATTTATATTACGTGATACATTTCAATGATAACATTATAATTGCAGGATTAGCTTTGAAGTTCAATGTCATTAATTTTCTAAGCCAATTAAATGGTATGATAGTCATATCTCACAGGTGTGCGATATTTGCGGAAACTATTTCGCGTGCTGATCACATTTTTATCTAATCACGCAAGTGTTAGGGTTGTACAAATGGCTCTTTTAAATATCAGTAAATAATTGATTTTTATAACTTTTTATAACATTTAATATAGTTAACTATGTAAATAGAATATTTTCATTTGTGTTTGATTGAAACCTTCGTGTTGTATGTTAGATGCACTCTGTATATAGAATTAAATTTATGTTTGTAAATATTCATATATACTAGAAAGACATACTATTTCAAATTTAGAGTGTCATGATACAGTGGGATAAGCCAGCATTATGGACACAATGCTACAAGGACCAAAGCTTTTTAATTTGTCGATTTGAGTTTTATATTATTAGTTTTATATTTTAATGTAGTATTAAATAATCATGACTTTTATATTTTAAAAAAGAAATGTAGGAATTAATATTTTACATTTTAGTCGCTAGGAGAGATTATTAGAAGTAAGAATTCACGCACTTGCTATTTAAAAAACATTAGTAGTTTTATTATATTTTAGACAGCCCTGTGATTAATAGATGTTGCTTTCTTAACAAATTTAACTTGATTGAAAAAATAGTATTAAATAATTATTTTTATTCAAATTTACCATCCCTCAGGTATATAGTTATTACGACCAAGTTATTATAACTCCCCATTATCTAAGAAAAAGTAATAACTCTAAATCGTAATCACAATCGTTAATTACTTCAGTTTATAATTTTCAAGTAGGTAACAGTACAATAAAGCCTTCCAAACCGGTGGTAGTGTAAACATTGACAATTTAAAAGTATATATTTGAATAAACAATAAAACAACAAATTAGTTGTTAGTTACTAATGTATAATAATATAATTAAATCTAAGTACAGAGTAAAATATGATTCATATTGCAATTACATCTGACTATTGCTACCGTGTTCGTAATTTAATCGTTGTGTACGTGCCTTCATCAAGGGCTGTACAAAAAATCATTCTGAACCAGTTGTTTCTATTTACATGTAAGGCTTCAACTGTGTCAAAACTCTTGAAATGTCAGGTAAACCAAAGGTTAAATCCTTTTACATATAATTACATAAAAGCCTGGAGGTATTTCTTAACTGGGCCTTAGGTTGCTTAACCTAAGGCATACATAACATGGTAATGGATGTTTGAATGTATGGTAGATGGATTGTACAACAAAAAGAAAGATGTTATTTTTATTTTAGTTTCCAAATCCATACAACACAATAATCAAGATGACATTTAAAATATCAAAATAAAAACAGAGGCAAAATAGCGTTAAATCATTAAATAACAGTTAATTAAAAGAAAGTAGAAAAAACAAAATGTGAGGTATTAATGAAGTTTGTATTAATTAGATTGTAATCGTGTTACTGTGGGAGTGAATTAGTGGATTCTTTGATTTTCCAAGAAGAAAATGGTATTTAAACACCTATGGTCAAACATAGCGTGTTGCCATAGTTACATTAATAAAGCCTTTATTTTATACATATAATTTGTATTCGTATCGCTCCTGAGCCACTAGCTATATATATCAGACTGCAGGAACAACACGATTACTATATATAATTAAAAATTCATTTACCAAAGGTCAGACAGACGCAGAACTGTGTAATATGTTATGTACGAATCGGAAAATCGATACGTTTAATGACGTAAGCCTAAGTTAATTATATACCCACCGGTTGCAATAGCATTTAGTTTCTCAAATAACTTAGGTATTAGATATTATGCAAATGAATGAATACATTATTTACTTTGGTACCTGTGCTAAACGTTCAAGAGAATTTTGTTTCATAAGCGAAAGATTTCGATTATCCATAGTATATAATAATGACACATATCGTAAATAGGTTATTGCTCATTCAATGTATTTATATAATTCAGAAAAACCTTTTAGTACATAAGAGTAAATAATAAATTTGTTCAGTAAAGTAATGCTTCCATTTCTGAAATCCTATAACCGTTTAGAATATTTTTAATATTTTGATATATAATTCGGAGAAATTGGATTTCGTTGATCTTCGAAGACTAATCAAAGTAAGTTATTAAAGGAATTATGACAATATTTTAAGAATACACTCCATTCACAAATAAAACTTTATTAGGACAAGGTTGTTGACCGAAGGGAGGTTCAATAAAATGTCGATACGTACGTAATTAAGTGGTTGGAAACTTGCTTGAGCAAACATTTTTTATCCAAAGTGGTATTTCTTTCAGAAACCTCCTTAGAGATCGCATGAAGACTAGAGCAGACTTTTCTATTTTCAATACAGATCAATAAACATTTTATAATTATATGTAGAAAGAAATCAATTAATAAAACCGAAATAAAGTAGTTAGTAGTAAGTCATGTCTAAAGCCAAAGCTTAAAACAAAACAGAGGTACGAAGGTTTTATAACATATGTCTTTAAAAAATATATATATTTCTAAATTCAAATCCTACCATGCCTGCCTGCTGCCTGAAAAGTTGCGATAGCACCTATTCAATTTTATTTCAAAGTATTTTTTGCAGTGTTCTGAAATATATAAACACCAAGACGGATCTTCATATTTGACATTGATTAATTTAAAATAAATAAAAGTTTAAGCTCACGTTACCTGAGTTTATTTTGCACGATGATATCACTTATAATATTTTCCATTAACTAAGATGTAAATCTTATCATGTTTTTATACGTTTGATTACAGTTCTAAAATTGTCAACATTTTAACTCATGACATGAAATTATTTTTAAAATGTGTAAACAAATTCAAAAGAACTAACTAAATTAATTCAATTCCAAATACCAGTTTGAGAGAATAAAATAACGTGAAGTGTCATCGAAAGTGATTTCGTACTTTCGATTTCATGTGTACTCTTAAGAGCTTTCGAGTTTCTATAAAATCTGATTTAAATCGTACTAAACATTTTACAATTAAAATCTTTACATTGAATAAAAAATACACACAAAAATTTAAACCTTATAGAAAGTATGTTTGATATTTTCTTTATCATCTGACAAATATCATGGTGGTTCAACGTCCTGCAGATAGGTTATTTACCCGCTAATAAAATTACAACGCGGTCACTGTTCGGAGTCAATTTTCAATATACGTATAAAGTTTACAATCTATGAATTTATATTGCCAAGTGTCAAACATGATGACTGTGAAAGATAGAATAAGGCTAAGCACAGATTAAAACTAAAACACGTTGCCATAATATGACAGACAAATAATTATAAATACTAATACGTATGAATATTTAGTTGGCTAAAATATAATAACGCATTGTTTACTATACTTCACATCCGCTCGCGTAATAACCGGTTGATTAATTACCTTATTAATAACTTTTCCCGCCAACAGACCATTGTTCCGCCATCTTGAATTGCAGTTGTCATAGTGAAAACAGATTATGTAAAACTGTGTGATCTTGCTCGTAGAAATTTCGGTAGTTCAAATGAACTGGTTTTTTATCGTTTACATTAGATAAGAAAAGAGATAAATCCCACATAATGTGTGATTATTGTAGGGATTTCCTTGTATGGGAAAATATTTTGGTATACATTTAATGATCCGCGCACTCTTCATGCGTAGGATTAATAACTGCCGAAGTAATCTAGATAACAAAAGATATATCTACTGTAAAGTAAAATATTATCTTTCAAATTAGTCATCGATTATTATTGGCTAAGATACAAGAGACTAACCATGACTCCCAGTTCAATTTTGCCACCACTATATTTACATACTTGATGAAATTTTGATAGAGAAACATCTGCCATTATTGATGAAGAATTTGCATAAATTAATTCACCAATGCCACTGCCAATAATCCCATATGTATCTGTCATGTTTATCTTCGGAGAAACCTTTGAACTGCTTTTCGTAACACTGAATATGTTAATATTAAGTATGGACTGAGCATTGACTCAGAAATTCAAATGGATCTCACTTTTATATAAATTTTGTTTATTTTAATAGTTAGGTGTATGTAAAACTCATTAGTAATGTTTTGTGAAGTAATTAAAATAAAATATTTAATTGTTATGCATTCGAAATTCCTTATTTATTCGGGTTAACAAACCCGAATAAATAAGGAATTTCGACAGCGACAGCGACAGCGACTTTGTGACGTCATTAAAACTAATTTTACATGTGTTTACTTCGTATTCAGCTGAGAAGAACCCACAAGAAACCCAGTGGGGTTGTTATTTTCTGGTAATCGTTTTTATATAGCTTCGATATAGGGCATAAATCACTTTGCGATACGAAACGTTAACATGGGCCTGTTTTAATAAACAAGCTTCTTTGACATACAAAATTTTGAAATATATGATAATAAAATGTATTTATAAAATTAATGTAAGCATGTTGATTAATGAAGAAACAATTGTGCAACTCAAATCAATTACTGATACTGTCAAATTGTGTCCGAGAGTTTAGCCTCTCAGGCTGTAGTTTGGGAGGAATATTTGACTTATAACCTTGTTTATCTAAAACTAGAACACATTGTACTGATCGACAATGATTACATAATGTTATAAACACAATAAAGACATGCATGTTTGTATATTGTAACTAAGTAATAAGTATAGATAGCTTTTATTTCTACTGCTATTTCTCTTCTTTACGTAAATATTTTTATCAAATAGATAATGTTGTACGGTAGTGATAATACATTTTAATAGTTACATAAATGGTACTTATAATTTACTATCTAGGGCACGTCTCCTTTGAACAGTGTTTACTAGATCACAGTATGTACTAAGTACGACTTTCTACATTGTCTTCCGCTTATTATATAGTTTACTAGTTTTCAGAGCACTATTAGATAATATTTCCTTATGCGTAATGGCTATTTTTGTGTAAATCAATAACGTTTATCAGTAGGATAAAACTTTCAAAATATATTTCAAAGGCTTGAAGGCCCTCCTTCGTAAGAGAATGTTTTGGGTAGCTAGTTTAGTTCAAATGCTTATAAGTGCACTATATAATGTTAAAACTTGGTGTAACTCAAACAACATTTTGCATTGCCAGTAAATGAATTTTTTACTTTGCCTTATTATATATATTAAGATCGATTATATTTTATCCAGGAATCGAACCCGAATCCCACTTTTGTTTTGTTAAATATCACTTAACACTTAACGTTAGCACTCGCGCGAGTACATAATAAAGATATTAAGCAATGTTATTTCACTAGTTAGAAAAGCAATTACATTAATTTAGATTGTCACCTTGTCTGTCCAAATAATTGTTGCCAATAAATCGACTCGATTGGATAAAAATAAATGATTAACGTATTAATTGATCGAGATTGCGTTATTCGGGTCGAATTAACGCACTAAAAACTGGTTATTTTTTTATGTAATAGTTGTAGGTCAGTAATACGATTGTTACGTTTTAATCGGTCCAATAATCGAGAGGAATCGAATCGATTACTCCGTGAAGTGGGTCAGCTCTTGAAGCGGTGCATCGCTGTATTGATAACATTCTAGCGGGGATGGATTATTCTAAAGGAAAACATTTTGATATGTGACACAACTAATGTGCCCTTTAAGAAGTAACTGGACAACATATTATCTCATATTGATTTATTACTTTTCAACAAAATATGATACTTGTAGAAAGGAGAAATGTTAAATTATTATTAAGATTTAAGATAAATATATTTATTTTATTTATTTATTTATTTACACTTTATTGCACTTAAATACTAGAAGCAAATGACGTTAACAGATCTTAGTACATATAAGAGCAACGGGCGGCCTTATCCAGACAAGCTCTTCCAGACAACCCACATATACATTTAATAACAAATGTACTTTAGGAAATAGGATAGTTAATGGACAAAAAATTGCTTACAAAGTTATATGCATAGAGAGAGAAATAGCACGATTCGTAATTTAACTGATTCAAGCTTACCATCCCATTACTATATGTAATCTCAATATTATGAAATAACTTATAAAGCGTTAAAATAAATAATATAAAATCAAAGATTGTAAAAGATTTTTACATATGTAAAAAACATTTATAATGCCCTCGTTTAGCATTTACAATTATCTTGAATACAAAAACGGTCTGTATTATCAGCCCTTGACCTAGCAAACTTGTTTTTGTAATGAAGTCCAGGCAACAGTGTCACGGATTTCGGGCCTTTCATTTTTTTTTATCTCTGCATTATTTCGTTGCGGGTATGTAATAAATCATTTATTTTATTTGATGAAACATTACACTTAACATGGGATATTAGATAAAAATATAGACGCATCCTAACACATATTTCACACAGAAATATACAAAATTAACAATTAATTAAAACACGAAAATACTATATTTTTAGATAAGCGTGATTTTAAATTGATTCCAAATCGAAAATATGTCTGTATTGAAAATGTAAAATTTCATTCAATTGAAGTATCAAATACCACTCTACTAAATGTCAAACCTGGAAATGTTAACAAATTAAAGAAAAATCCTGATATTTAAGCTAATAAAAGTATTCGACTCGCTCTTCATTTCTAAAGCTTTAATAATACGTTTACACTAATTGATATTAAATTCCTATATTCATTGCAATCTTGTTTCTTTAAGTCGATGAATGTTACATGCACTTGTCCTGGTTGGAACAAGTTAGAAGCAATATCGTTTGGTGACATTGCGAAACTATTTTGCGTAATTACCTATAAATACTTCAAGTCGATAGACAGATAGTTTAGATATATTTTTTATCGTTAAGCAATCTATATTATGTATTATATCTTTATAATACATACTAAAAGTATGTGGAAATGTAATAGGAATTATTAATGGTTGTTTAGAAACATAAAAATGGGCTTAAAGTTTTTGATCGAACCAACCATATTATAATAATAATAATGAATTAACACGGTATAGTGATACAGTGTAAAAGCTATATAAGGGATTGTGCATTCTATGGCGTTACAGAGAGTGGTATTTAAATGGAGAGAAGATAAATCATTGTATGTAATATAAGCTAAACCAAACAAAGCCAATTGATTTCGACGCTTTAGAGAGTTTGGCGTTACATCGAGTCGCGTTACATGGACTTTACATGTTTACCTTATCTTTCTTTCTTGAAACAAAAATTTAATTAATTGAACGTAATGTCCAAACGCAAGCCGTGTAAATGTGAGACCATTTAGCGTGATTTAATACAGTTTTAGAAATTTGCATTGAAATTCAAATTGAAGTTAAATTGCTTCAGAGCCAGGAGTGTTCCTTGGGCAACTCCTCAGTTATGTAATTGTGGAACTAGATCAATTGCATAATTTCACTACAAATGCACTTGCCAAGCAGTCTTATTTCAGTGACAGATACAAATGATTATGTTGATAACTCTTACCTAATACGGATTAATATTACGAGAGGAATGTGTATAATTCATTCTTCATATAAATAAATACCACTCTCTCACAGAAAATCGGCGTAAAGTGATACAATTGGACTTTGTTCATTTTGTACTCGCGTTTCGTTCAGTGAGTGAGATCTTCCGGTGCCCATCCGTTTCCCTCCCCCGTCCTCTTCCCCTACACCCCATTTCCTAATTTTGGTTTAAAGGCCGGCAACGCACTCACGAGCTCCCAGCCGCGTGAATGTCTATGGGCGGCGACTTCAATGGTGGGCCTCCTGCTCGTTTGCCCCCTCTTCTATAAAAAAAAATAAATAAGTATTTTTAACGGTTATTTTTTTATACTTTTTATAATTGGTCAATTTATTTCATAGACGAGTACTGAAAACTTTTTGTTGCGAAACTATTTACTTTTATGTCACGAATTATTCTTACTTCTTATTTAGTGTAGGAACGGTAATCGTTATGTTTCACATTAAACTTTTTGGGTGTGACATTTAACTAATATAGGTAAGAATAAATGGTCAAACTCTGTCTAGACAGTGACTCATTTTTTTAACCTCTATACACAGTCGTGAGTCGGTGAGGTTAAGAAAATAATGGACGACCCATTGGCGCAAAGATAAGGGTTTTCGGAAAACTTAACGTAGGCAAGACATTTGTTGGATAATTTCGTCTGTTATTTTTTATTATTTTAAAAAAATCACGTGTTGATTAAGTGAACTATTATGTTAGTGCTAATGGCCGTCATATGAAATTCGGAAGATTTAATAAAACACATCTATTCATTAGACGAATTTATACGTAATAGTCTAGAAAATTTCTCAAGAATTTATTAAACTTAATATATAATATATACATTATTAATGTTAAACTAACTAATATAAAAACTAAAACGAATTTTAAATGTTTGGTCTCAGTGGCTGAGTACCCATAATGCTGGCGGCATTTCCTCGCTGTATCGCGATATACAACTGAGCGAGGAAAGCACCAGCTCTTGGGTCACCGGTACTAACCAGGCGCCTACTTAATTACTTAATAACCTGTGCACTTGTACTCTAAGGTCCAAAAGTGTATACTTCAAAAAAATAACGAATTTTCAAAGACGTTAGTTTAGTTATATCAAATGAAAGGCTTTGCATGTTTACTTTTAAATTAGACATTGGCTGAATAAAGATATATCATTAAATGTATATTATGAAACACTGAGCATATACAAACACGGGCTATTATAGTTTGGTCTTGGCCTCAGATCGGCCTTGACACATGTCACGTTATTAGAAAATTAATCCATCGGTGCACAGCCGTGATTCCAAACAACCGTTCCATGGTTCCATCTGTCTTTTCGCACCGAAAGTTCCATACAACAGTTTAAAATTGACATTGAACTACACCTATATTGGGCTTATTAATTACCCAGTATCGCCAAGTAGGCGCTCCGGTGGGTGCTTGATGACATTATTGCAAGTGGTTCTGCAATACTCCCGCGCACAATAATTATTCGATCGACCAGTTTTAACTCACAGCGTTGAGTTGTGGACGTTATGAAATAAGCGAAGTAACATTTCATTGCAAATGTGTGCTTTGATATACGGTACTTTCGAAATTGTCTATAGTTGTAATGTGTTCTAAATTTAAAAGAATAAGTTAATACAACAAGTAGTTTTTTGCTATTTACCGGAATATTTCCTAAATGGAAAGATTACTACTACTACTATACTACTATATTTTGTATTATCATTATATGAAAGATCGAATAATATATTATGACTAAGTAGACGTATCAAAAGAAGTAGTAAAAGATGACGCTGCATGCATGTGTGGATCCGTACAGACCATATTCATGGAAAATTCATGAAAGTGAATAATGTACGATTAGAAATATGTCGTCTTGTGGAATTTCTATTTCACATCCCCTCTTCCGCATCGATACAGACGACTGGTTACTTTAATATGAAGTTATTAGAAGCAATAATACATACATTTAATTCTCGTTAAAGGGGAATTTTTGATTTCACTTACATAAGTATATTGAAATTTTCGTTATACATAGAACTTAACAAATATAAATTTAAGGATTTTATAGAATTCAATAAAAAATATGTTGATGGATGTGAGTACATAAAAGAGCAATAAGCGACCTGTTTCAGGCAGAAATCCTAAATATTTTTGTTCGTATAGGCAACTATGGTACACTTATGAATCGTCAACAAAAAAAAAGTTAAAACAAAATTTAATTCTGCCAGTTCCAGGGCGTAGAGCGGACGAGAAGACTGGCAAGAAACTCTCCGCCACTCCTTTAAATCGCATGGTTCAAAACACAGTACGGTTATAAAGATCGGCAACCCTCAGTTGTCATAATGAATTCTTGTTTTTTTTTAAATATTGAAACTTCTCTCACTAAAAAAAAAAGTGGTGTGGATCTGAAATGCAATATTTTATATTATACTCCATTAGTCAAAGGTTACAATAGATAATAAAATATCAGTTAACCGATGTATCGTATCGATAGTAATAACATTCTCTCGAGTGCGTCGCTCCGCTTTCCGCGTTCGCTATCTGGAATGCATCAGTTTTCACTGTTTTATTTACACCACTTTTCCGTAAAACTCGTGTCAGCAATTAATACATCCTTCCGTTTATATTCTACATTCCGTTTTCAAACTAAAAAAAATGGAATGTTTTTTGCATTCTATGCCAATTATCTTTCATTCCAATTCAGACGTATAAGAGTCAAAGACGAAAAACGATGTTATAACGATAATTACACCAATTTATAACTTAATTACGACAAACTAAACGAAATTAATCACACTTATATAAAAGTGATTTAAAAGCAGAAGCAACCATAAACAAATTGAAATCTCGACAAAATGGCTCAATCACGACTGTATTTTCACGATGTTCCACTTGCAATAACAAACCTTCCTCCTTTGTAATACAGCTTCAGAAATCTTTTGACAAATTGAACACAGATATTACATCCATGACAAATTAATTGACATGATTTTTACTTTTATTAATATAATAAACATCATCGAAGTTAAACCGTTTTTAATTAGACGTGCTTTTGAATTTCGAATCTTTGGTTAATAAATAAATCCTCCTTCATGCCTGGATGCGTTCCTACTGGATGCGTGCCTATTGTTTAATGGCACATTTGTGGTATAGAGGTATTTGCCACTATATTCGTATTTTAAATTCAAAATTCGAATGATTCTCAGTGGCCAGTTATATTTATTTGGTAAATTCCTTGCTTGCTAGTTGCGATAATTAACTGTTCCCACGCGAAACACCTTTAATTGAATACGTAAAGTCACATAACTCAATTTATTACCAGAACTGCATGCCAAATGTCCATTTCTCATTATTAATTCATTAACGTAGGTCCTAGTGCGTTAACATTTTAAAATGTATTAAGGTGAGGTAAGGAAATGATAAGAATGGCCGGGGTACCATTGACATGTTGTCAAATAGTAGAAATCTTACATTTAAAAATAGAATAAGGACATCCTCTTTAAAAGTAGTCGTGCAGCGAAAAACTACACATAGATACAAAATGTGTGTAGTATTTGTCTCATTCCCACGTCCTTATAAAGCTTATTTCCATTTAAAATAAAATCCAGTTATGGCGCGACTGTAGCTTACTGTGTGTCTTAAAAAGGCTAAGAACATTTTGTACTAACTCGTATCACATCTGTATGCCATGTAATTGAGATCGTACAGTGTCGGTTACCATGGTAACTATGTTATTTCCAAATAAATAAGTAACAAATACCATACTAACTTCATAAGGGTGTACGTTTCTAAAATTCAATGGCTTTTTGTTCCATTTTTAAATAAAGATGTTTTTTTTAAATATTTAATTCACTCCTCAATATATGTCGTAAGAAGGAAGAGTGACGTCATAATAGTTACTATTAATCGATCGATTTGTATCGATACCAATAAATAATATTATATCATCTATGTAATTTTTACGTAACTAGTCCGTAACAGTAATTTTATCCTATTTATTGCTTTACATTCATTACACACGATTGAACGTAATAAAATGATTATTGATTTTACAAAATAATGACAGATTAATAATACATTTTATATAAAGAAATCAAAACTGTATTGTATCTATAACATTAACAATATGAAAGTACAGACAGCAAATTGTAAATAAGTTAACATGTAACTTAGCTTTAGTGAGGTTTAAAATGTTTGTAAAAAAAATAAAGATTTTTTTGAATTATGATAAAGATATTTTTTTTTTATATTTAACTTAAACTGTAACATCGTAAAAACTCAGTTTTAAGTCCAAGAGTCACTAGACATCTGTTATATGAAGTATGACCAGGGAAATAATAAGAATTGTATATAACATTGTGTATAACAGACGTTATAATGAATGTTCATAGTGACCTTTAAACCAAAATTGAATCGGGTAGGGGCGGAGACGGTAGATAGAACATACACGCGAGGCTGAGTGATTGTATATAGAATGTATTGTTAGCCGGAAGCTGTGATGTATGCAACCTTGTGTTAAGATCAAAAGATACGACACGCCCGATTTTTTTTTAATTAATTCGTTTATGTCTTACTTACTAATGACTTTAACATTTAAATGTTTTAAAATGTTATGTATTAAAAATGTTTTTTTTTGTCAACTCAAGTAACACAGATTAATAAAGAGAATGCCAACTTTGCAACAATAGATGGCGTTATTATAAATTATATCAATCGCCGGACGATTGGTGCAAAATTTGACTCGACGTATTTAAATAAATGTTATCGCATTTAAATCCGTTAAGGAAGTTTTATTTAAATAAAAAAATTAATAGTGTTTTATGACGCAGGCTTTTATGTTTGATACCTTTTGCAAAACACTAGAAAATTTATTCTATTAAGTTGTCATTTTTATATTGTTTGCATTTTAAATGTATATTGTAGAACTTAAGAAGTCTGTATTAAAAATTATATATATGGCACATACTTTTGGGTTAATCACTCTGTCTCCGAATTTAACCCAATTCTTTTTTGAAATGAATTTCTTTAGAGACCGTGCAAATTGCATTACATTCGACCTTCCAAGGAGATTTGTTACGTGAAAAGTTGTCACAAAGCAAGGTCGAAACACTGGTTTAAAACTGGAGCATAAATCAGGCTATTATGCAAACTTGACACTTGCTTTATCTCTTACTCGACTTTATGAATTACTTGTACCAGTTCCATTGATCACAGACTTAGCCTGTTAATTACTTTTACGCAAGAAAGAATAGTTATGTAGGCTACTATACAATGGTCTTGAAGTTGATTAAAAATTATTTACGGTATTAACATTTTTCCAGGTAACATGATACATATCTTAAATCACTTGTATTCACAAAATTAAAGAAAATAAAACCTATTAATACAATCATATGAACCGCGTATAAATGTTAATTTAATTGTGGATCTAGTGGACCGAATTATCAGAATATTATACTATCAAGTATAATCTGTACTCATAGACAAACCATTTGTTGACAGCTGGTCTTCAGCAATACGAATTGCTGTCTCTGATGATCTACGATCTGTCCCAAGCTGACACTAAAAATGACAGTTTACAAAAGTAACAAATTTGTTAACAATAGCCGCTCTGTTTACATAACTCTAGATTTAAGTCCATAATCGTGACAAGTTGATTCTCGTGACGCACTGCCCGCGTTTTTGACCTACAAAACGCATCGACCCTATGCCATTTGTAATAAGGGTCAATAAAATCGTAGAGACATGTGCAAAGGACGCATTAAGCAAGGGCGTATGCATAGAATAACAAAATGCGGCCTACAATGATGACGAAATGTCAACATCGTGAGTAGAAGTTAAAGTTGTGGTTCCTATTTGGTTTCACATAATTTAGACTCGTTTCATAATACGCAGAAAGTTTAAAAAATGTTTAAGAATACAAAAATAAATTGTCTATGGAATAATGCATCGATTTTGTTATCTGTAGTTCTGTTCTATTTTCAAATTTAAAATCATTGAACCAATTTCATGTCAAACACTACTAAAATACTAAACAGACATTTTCATATTAATCCATATCTTGGTGTTTTTAATTAATCAAACAAATATAGGCGTAGGCGTCATATAATATAAACTCTATAATAAATATTAATCTTTACCATTTTTGTTTCAGGTAATTAATGATTGATTGAAGCAGTCAGTGGTTTGATCGATTCAAACCTTTTTGCTCGAATGGGTTTTATGGCAAAAAATACGTAAGATTAAAATAATCCCGTGTGGGGCAACCGTTTTTTATTATTAATACATGAATAGAAAGTCGTGCCGCGGAAATATCGTACTTCGCGACAGTCGCAAATATACATCGCTGACATTTAAATTGATCTCATCGTTACGTGGTGTTACAGAATCAATAAATTGACGTTGAACGAGAATCGTGATCGATTTGATTTATTTTTGTTAGTTAACGATTGTTTTGGTAACCTCCTTAACGGCAAATTACTTTTACATAAATTCTAAATCGTGATTGTGATTTGCTTAACTACATAATGAAAGGGTTAAGCGGAAGATGTAGTTAACATGTACTTATATTAAGGGGGTTTCAATTTTGACTTTGTCACCTCCAATAGAACCTTAAAGGTTAAAAAAAGCTTAAGATGGAGGTTTTAGTACTAAATTCCTATAAATAATTTATGACAACAAAATCTAATAGCACCGTTGTTGCTAAGAGACAAAAGAGTTTTTTTTTATAATAAGAGCGCCTAGACTAATTTGTTTTACTTTAACATACAATAAGCCATTATTGTAAACAATTTTGCTGTTGGTTTAGCATACTTTAAGCGACTAGCTAGAAAAGTTATAATAATTATGATTCATAAAATCAAACGACAGAGCAAAATCGCTGAGTTTTCTGGCAAGGGATAACCTGTGGAATTTGTCATAGCCATATATTTTAATGAATAATATTTATTATAGGAAATATTTTTAAATTCCTTACAGTATATACAACACTATGGCGGATATAATACAGGATATTAATAATTATATAAGGAAGTATATACTTTATGTATTTCAACCTTCGAGAAATGAAGGTTAAGTCTAATTATGAACCTTTCACTAAATCAAGGTGTGCCGTGTAATAAAGAACTTACGAAATTCAATCATACATATCTCGTTAACAACGAGTCTTAATCACTTGAGTACTTTAATAATAATATTATTTTGGTTCAAAAGGAAATAATAAATACGATCTAGATTAAAATTAATTTCACAGACAGACAACACAGGCAACGGGTCATTGAAATTCACAACTTTAGAAGGTTATGTGATATATAAAGTGTTTCTTGTGGTTTTTTTTTAAATATTCATATGCTTATTGAAAATATTTTTTTATTTATACAAATTAACAACACGAACCCGATACCCTTAAATAGTATGGAGTGTTTTTGATACAGAACACTTCAATAGTCTGTAATCTATGGCACGGATTGACAGTTGAGTTTTGGCGCGAGTTTATTTTGGCTATTCAAGATGGCTATGGTGCTTTATAAAATGTAAAGTTAAATATAATTATTATGCTAATGCAAGTGAAAAACTCATGATTAAAAAAAGGATGATTTGATTTTACACATATAAAAGTAACACAACTGTCGTTCCATAGAATATTCTAAGCAAAAACAGTTCGAAAATACCTAGACTGTATTAAATATTGTATGATCTACTTAAACCAGTTTTTCAAAAAAAAAAATTTCCGCATGGCAACCCTTGTAAGGCGTGTCTTGCAAGGCCGACTACGTTCACTTACTCGAAGTGATCAGGCTTAGGTATGCACTTCGATATTTAATCAGCCTTCTAGAGTATTCCTTTAATTGTTTCGGTATAACATTTAAATCTGGTGGCAGTTTTTTACTACCACTTTACTGGACGAAAGCGATTTTTCTTTGTATATTAACTGTATAAATTGCTTTATCACACCATGTGTTAATAACCACTGTAAAATTTCAAAGAATATTTTTTTTCTATTTATAAGTGTTTTTAGTCTTTTCATTTCAAGTTTTTCGTTTGCAACTACGCTTAGTCAGTAAACTTATTAGTCTCATATTTTATTATTTAAAAATCTCCAGAAAGATCCAGTAAAAATACTTTTTAAAGTGTATTTATAATATTATATGTACTAAACATTACACAGTGACATAAAAAGTATTAATAAATTGTTTTAAGGACCATACAGAACTATATTAAATGAACCTATTTCATAAAGTGACAAGACTTTAAGGAAGTAATAAACGCATTCCTTTGGCAGGTCAGTAATTACAAGTAAAGATGTTATGGTTTTAACCCGGACGTATAAACTGGGTGATAAAAAAATATTAAAATATATGCAATAAGATCGCAGAGAATGTTAATATTTTAAGTGGTTTTTTGTTTGTCTCGTTTTAACAAAGGACAAATAATTTCGATATGCGCTCAGCGATAGATATGACATCAATGACTATATTTTTATTTATTTATTAATAAAATAATTGGAGAAATATAAGACCAATCATTTTTGATTTTTTGTTGAAAATGTTTTCATGCTTGCGTTACTGTAATTGTATGTAGAACACGCATAATAAATATATGACGTTTACCCAGGTACTTTAAGCAAGGTAATCCATTCCCTAGTGTTTTTAGTAAAGCCTGATTTTCCACTGTGTTAAAAACAGAATAGATTTCAACTTGCCTTTTTTTACTTTTCTCATTTCAGTTTTATGTTTCTTATTCACTTTAGATAACTTTCCAGTTTGTGTACGATACTGATTTCAAATCATTAAAGATCACTTTCACTAACAAGTGACATTGACATTTGAATAATATTTGCATAGGTATTTAATGTTAATCGTTCTAGAGGTCATTGTTTGTTGCTACAGTAAAAAATATAAGCTTTCTTCTGTGTTCATTTTCCTTTTACATCAAAGAAGCAAGATATTGAGTGACAAGTTTAGACTTAGCATAGAAAAGTATATAAAAAAGCTCACGTAAAACAATCAAGAACTTAACTTAATTAATACCGTTACTACTTGGAGCCCAAGAAAGGAGCCTCCTATTTTATGAAAAAAAACCAAACATACAAATAAATGAAAACTGTCAGACGTATTATCCAATATTAATGGGAAAACCAACAGATTATTATTAAAACAAATGAAAATCGAATGAAATCAATTGCTGATGCAAAATATGTGCTTTATTATTATGCTGATTGTGCGATAAAAATAAGAAAAAAACAGTGTTTTGTATCGAATTATAAATGTTAATTAAACGGTGTTTTGCAATGTTCTGATGAAGTTGAAGGATATTGTAGGTGGGAAGGTCCTTGTAGCAAGAAATAGCGTGGGCAACAACAAGATCCATACTAGATTATATTGAGATTTATTTTACTGTTAGCAGTAAATAATCTTACTCTATAAAGAATTAAATGCAAAATGATCCCACGGTGCACACACGAAATCTCAAATCATAATGTTTTATATCAATATTTTCATTAAACATCACTGAAACTAAGCATTCATGTTGACATTTAACATAAACATTCTCAATATTAACCTAAAGTAAATATAACTTAGCTAAAACAAAACACAAAACCAAAGCAAATTTAAAAAGTTTGGTCCTTGTCCACTTTTTATCTCAAATTGTAATTTTTATTAATATTTTCACTCGCAAATTATATTTATACTGATCTAGATATTCGAAAGGTAAGGTCAGATAACAACATTGACAATATCACCTTGTATTTACGCAACTATCGAGAATTGTGATAACACAATTCTCGATAGTTGTATAAACAATACTTTAAATTATCAAATAAGATTTAAGATCTTATCTATTAAATGATGATTCGATTAGAAATTCTATTTGTAAGTATGCACCTGTATTAACAATCTAATATGGTATTGTTTTCAACAGTTACTTCCGTCTTCGGACAAGCCAATTGTTTAGGGAATACACCAATCACAATTCAAAAGGCTTTAGCGGACAGTACAATGAAAACGCTTTGTTATATTCTATAACTGTTATCCCAATGATCTTGCCAATTCTTAAACGAAGATTTATAACCGGAGCGCGTGTCATGACAGTGTATCTTTTCATGTATGCAGATGTTTGTGAGGTGAAAAGAACGAATTGAAGTGTGCCAATCACGCTTATGGTTGATTAATGATATGCCTATTCGCTATAAAAGGTTGATTAATTGCTTTGTCACTACATACGAGCAGAATCATAACCTCAAAGGAAGCTTAAATTAAGTATATTTAAAACTAAAAAAAGCTGCTGTAAACTTTTTAAATAAAGAATTTATTATTACATATTGCGTGAGAACATTTTAGGCGGGTAAATACAATTAGGTTTATCAGTGTGTGTTATTGGGGGTTACAAATATGAAACTATTCCACAAGTGTTACTTGTCAAAATTAGACATGCATATTTTTAATTTCTCAGGTTTTTTTAAACAACTTTTTAACTGTTTTGTAAAAGCTTACGTAAACAATATATATTGTGTTTACTTTTTTTGACCTCAATGTACGCAGTCGGACGTTGAGTTGTAATTTTAATTATTATATTATATTCAAATGTAACCTTTTATGTAAGTAGAATCCTGTGAGATCTCCTTATAGTCAACAAATAAATACTTATAATTATAGTCAATAGATCACTGAAACATAATAATAAATTTTCTTTGATAGGAAGAGTCTCATATGTATTTAGATTTACCTAAAAAATACATACTCCTACTGTTTTGGTGCAACAAAATGTAAATACTTATACGCGCAGTAGTTATACGCTTTACGCACCTGAAATTTCAATAGATCCATAATCCATATGAGTGTCTATGGGCGACTTCACCTTTAAGGTGTGCTTCTTGCTCGTTTGCTGCTAAAAAAAAATAAAATTCCAAAGTTGTTAAAATTTAATGAGTTATACATTCTAACAAGCTATCTAAGTCAAGAATAATTACAGTAGACGATTGTGAAGTCGAGATGAGGCAGAACGATGGCACAATTATATTGTATGCAAATGTTTATCATGATCCTTGTCTTTGATTCTGTATCATGTGTGAATAATTCATTGTGTGTTTTGACATATTTTTAAATGTGCCGTTAGGATTTGTGCAAAACGTTTTTACGGCTTTACGTATCAGCTGACAATGTATTTTTGGCATGCCTTTTTATTTTATTATCGGAAGATTTTTGCAATGTGCATACAAATATTAATTTATTTTTGTTATATAGGGTGAGTTAAGAATTAACGTATGAATATAAACGACTTGCTAACTGGTTGTAGTTTGATCTATATAATTTTTCATACTATATAGAGCACATTTATTGGCTTCTTTCATTTGAACAATCTATTAATGTAACTATTACTTCATTTAGTAGTTTAAAAGGTAGAAACATGTATAGTAAAGCTCAAATTCAGACACATTACTTATTTCAAAAGAAATATATAGAAGTTAAACATCGCACTATTAAAATTTATTAAGTGCTATAATCACTTTAGTTTAGACCTTATCGTAATCCACATGTGTAGTACATGAGATCGTATTTATTTTAAAAATAACATCACTAAAGCGGTTTGTCAAGTACCGTTTAAGTTATTTGTTCTGTGCATGTTCAGTACTGATTTTCAAATGAGACAAATAAAACATTCGCGCACGGGATACTTCCTGGTATAGAATAACATTTAGTTTCAATTTCCAAGAAATTAGCTTTCTGAATTTATGTACTTATCGGTGTTTATTTTCTAGTATTGTAATGTTAGATAAGCAATATGTTTAAAAGATAAAAAGTATCTATAAATGTTTATAAACTAGGTTAAATAAATGTATTGGATATGTCAATCCAGAAGTACACCTCTGAGTGGAGCATTTAATCTTTATTTAATTTTTTGTTTGGATTATCTTAATATAAATGGTGATCTGTTACTTTGTTAAAAATACTAGCACATCATATTGCGCATAATAATTTAAACAAAAAGTTACACTGTGTCTTTTATGCAATAACAGGAAAGGTTTTAGAATAGCATTGATATGATTTGTATCACTTCCCTTTGAAATGATACAAAAGACATCAACGCGTTACGACACAAAAATCTTATTACACAGCACTATAGAAGTCTTATCAAACAATCTTACAAAAAAAATGTAAAAAATAGTCATTAATTCCAGCTAAAACTTTCACTGTACAGATGCGCCGGCGCATTCAAAGAGTTTAATATCGTTTACTATATAGCGAGGTAAGTATAAGCTATTTAGGAATGGTCATCAAAACTACTAGAATTGAAATATTAAGTTAAAATACTTTACGCACTGTCACTTTCTATGGCTATTCTAACATACGAGAATGTCAACTACCCCATAAAATTGCATAATAGAAAGCAAGGTCGAGGCTGTTGCGCCTACGCAACCATCATTCACATTTATCATTTATATAATTAGATAGAATCTTCTCGGCCTAACTTTGTTTTTAATGTTGTATCACTTAAATAAAAAATATGTATCAAGCATGTTGTATCAAGTCGTCATAAATATTCTTACGATTATTCCTTTGTCATAGGTATCAATTTGTAAATTTCGGGCAATTATGGGCTCCAAAGATCTTTTATTGAGAGACTGAGAGAAGAGATTGAGGCTATTTTCTAAAAGGCCGGGAACGAATTGACGACGACTATGATGGTACGCCTCCTGCTCGTTTAAAAAAAAGCTCGCACGCTCGTTCGTATGCCTATTAAATAAACTAAACATATAATATTTTATCTCGCATCTGAAATATATATCAGATATAGATATAAATCATAATCGTAATGAGAAAACGAAATGTTGCAACTGAATCAAAGTGCGATGAACCTTTATCCAGATTGGTAATTTTGTATAATCGATTGATCGTTATACGAATATCCGATACGAGAAATCTTGCTTGAATGCAAGGTCGTTATAGATATTTGATGCTCTTCCTTCGATAAGTTGAATTGAAAATTTATAATGTTCGGCTCATAAATAATTTTTTATCAAAATATATTTATGAGCCAAAGATAAGTAAGCCGATGAGGTGTTAATTAATTGACAGTGATTTTTAGGGTTATTGAAATAACCCACTATCTCATTCCGGTTTAAATCTAATATTTTTTTTAAACAGATTGATAGAAATTGAAAGAGAGAGAGAGAGACATTTCTCAAGCGTTCTGTGTTTTATATTATATCGTGTGTGCGTAAATAACTGATCAACTACATATATTTGATATATATATAATCTTAATGCTTTAATGTACATGCATATTACTTTTATCAAATCATAATGCAATGAGACGAATTTGATTGATCATTCAAGTTATCCATTGTTTTTGTTTATAATTTTCAAACAATAGTTAGGTCTTGGTGAATGGCTGAAATACAAGGTTGGCTTTATAATTTCGTTGTTAGCATAATTGTGCATTTTTACGATCTCTTTGTTGCTAAGCGCACGATTATTTAAAATTACAGACATTTTGAATATCGGCTGTCGTTTCTTGTTTAGTTACATTTAGTTTGTGGTGTTTTGAAAATTTTTAAGTCATGAGTGTGCTCAGTCCAATATAACGAATATATTTTTAATGTTTTGTATCTCTTGTATGCTCATACGAGACAAAAATAAATATTCATAGGTGTACAGAATTAGCTATGATAATCTATAAAGTGTTTGTGTTTGGTTTATGTGAATATCACACATTTAAATTTGTATTATTTATCTATGCTCCTAAAATTTACGAGAAGTTCTCACTTTGCAGCAATAGTTAAAGAACATTTTATTTGATGAAAAGTGCAAGCACCTACCACCCTTATTATAGTTTCCTTGGTACTAAGCAATAATTAGCTTATATATAAAATTTCCGTGTCACAATGTTAGTTACCAAATTTTTACCAAATTTAATACGCGTATTCAGTAGGTCTGCGATCTATTTTTCATACCCCTAAGTGGTATAAGGTATAAGGGTTGTTCTCCTTAAACACATTTTTTGACGACTTTTTTTATTATTTTATGTGGCATTAAAAATACCTACAACCCTAACTATTTACCCTTTTTTCAAAAACCCCCATTTTTTAGTAATTTTATGGCAAAACAACGTTTGCCAGGATCAGCTAGTATTGATATATAATTTACAAAACAGATGATCATAAATATCATACAATCTTGTTATAAATTGCATCTTTAATAATCAGCTGTCGATCAAAACAAGGCTATTGACCTTTGGCTTGTGGTCAGTTGCATCAAGGTATCTTTTTAAAACAATGATTACGAAAAATAACAGGAACATAACTCTCGTAATAGTATGAATATGAAGATTTAGCCTTCTATTGTATAATAATACCTTCTACTAGTTTGCCTACCGAAGTATTACGCGAGTTATTATGCGATATCAGAACAATATTGTAATAAAATCTAGAAAACTAGAAAATTAAACATTCACCTAGATTAAACTAGGACTATTTCATTGTAAAATTATATAAATATTGTGTACAAATAAAATTATTAGCCCGCAACTCAATTATTAGAGTGTGAAGACGCAAAATTTACCATAATTACGCGAAAATGTATACTATTGAATTAATTTTGAGTGCGTAAATAGTTATAAGTTCACGTTAAGACCATTTTTATAGTATATATCAAATATTCTAAAATATATTTTAGTCAAATAAAAAATACGAGTTGGTGATACAAATGAGGTCGTATGTATTTTAAAATACGACATAATAAAGATGTCTCTAAAAATAGATGTTGGCTGATTCTCAGACCTACTCAATATGCTCACAAAATCTCATGAGAATCGGTCGAGCCGTTTCGCAGGAGTCAATGGTCATTCCCGATGACCATTGTGACACGAGATATAAAATGTTTTATACAACAGTACAAATATGATTTTTGATTTTATACCCGATTTCTGGATCTAAACCTGATAACCAACAGAATGCGTCAGTCCATGTTTTAATCAAATTCTAATTAACACTGCTGACGATGTTGAGTAAAGCTTTAAAATTTTTGAAAAACCAAACAGATGCAAATATTTTGGCGAAACAGATCCTTGAATTGTTTGAATTTGTGTGTCAGTTTCTTGAGTAATTTCCGTCATGCCGTAGGGTTTGTGTCGATAGAATCAAGTCTAATTATATATTCTCATTTCAACATTAAAAACACTGTGCAATCATGTGTAAACATTTTGTAAGAATAAATGTAATGAATTAACACAATATTTTAGCGGTTTTATTTTGGACATAACTGAACTAAGTTTTTTATTAATTAATGCGGTTCGACACAGTTTTATTAACTTAGTACACAGAGAAATTGTTAATACAATATAAGGATGGATTTTATGGGGAACGTGAGAGAGCTCGGTATTTTACAAAATGCATGGTTAACAGTGAGGATATAAAATACATGCGCTATATTGAGGGTATTTTATGTTTGTTATTTTTTTTTTTTTAATTTTTTAATTTATTTTGTTTCGTCCAATAGGAAGGTAGTTGCCAAAACTATTCATATACTGTAGGAATCTCTTATCGTACGAATATCTTATGCGAAGATTTCCTAACTTCAAGTCGTCTATACATTATAAATAAATCATATTCGATGCGAAAATATATTTTCATGGATCCGTCAAGGTCACGCATTCTGGGTTAAACATTGCGTGCGCAAGAGATATTTAAGTGACGAAATAACAGAATAAGGTCGCAAATTTTGCGATTTCGAACGAGATCTGAGCGGCGTGCTTGGGATAGTTACAATTGATGTTTACGACATGTACCATTGTATCGTTATTAAGGAAGTAAACGTTACTCTTTAACGATGGCTAACAGTTTAAATACAATATCATCTGTCTATCTAGGAATATCCCTATAATTTATGCACATACATGCCATGTGTGTTTTTTTTGTAATTTTGTTTGGGTTGTGTTTGTATGTGTGTTGTTGGTGTGCCTTATTAAATAAATAAATAAATAAAATGTCAAAGTTAAGTAATTAAATTTATATCGACCATATCTCAGAGAGATTGCTGGTAATTACTTACTTACTGGCGGCTAATTACTTAAAAACAAATACCAATACGGTCAAAAAAATATTATAGGAAGTTTTAAGGGCTTCGACATGGAAACAGACGAGGTTTTTTATTCGCAAGTAACGCAGTCGTCGAGTTAGTATCCTAATAAGGTAAACTTTCGTTCTCACAGTTGAGCTATTGCTTAACAGTACATTCCTAGACTTAAACTTTACATATTTTATACGATACTAAAGTATAAGACAAAGCTTACATGTTTAATTAAATTAACTTAAAATATAACATAAATCCACAACCACAACGCAAACATTAAAATGTTTGGTATATTCTTTGGTTATTTTTTAAAGGTAGACATGCAAAATACTTTGGCAAAGGCAATACAGATCGTTACTATAAGAGAGTTTTGTTACTATGCCTCATATTGAGAAACTAGAGCAGAGTGAAATAATATTCGATGGGAATATTTTAAAACCATTGTTAGTTACATTTTAAATAAAATATATACACAAAATCATTGACTATATATATTTGTACCGTAAAGAGTGGAAAAATAAGATATTAATGACCTAAGACGATACAAGAAATAGTAGATAAAAAAAAAAAATCAACCAATTTATTCAATTACATTGTAATAATGCAGATGTTAGAATGTATGTTATGAAATAATACATAATGAGCACGCAAATTCGGAAGTGGTTCGGCCTGTCACATTAATCGTCACAAAACTTCACAGAAATTTTACAGAAAGAATAACTTTTATTTTACGTATTAGAAGAATATTTAAAACATAAGCAAAAATAAGTCATATATGAACTGGATTCCTAATTAAGTTAATTAAGTTAATAATTAAGTTAAAATTTAAGTTAATTTTTACATCTTAGTTCTGAAAGCACTTGGTACAAGTCCCGCCTTTTATCTTTTTAAAAGTTGTCTATGTTTAAATTCTAAAAGATTTAACCAATAACACATTTAATAGAAAATTTGTATAATTTCCTTTTAATACCGATACATTCATTGAATATAGTAATAATAACTGTTTGGCATAGAAAAAGTTGTTGTGGAAGTGACTTTCGCTCGCGGTCAATGCCGTCGGCGTCGTCTTGTTTGAACAACTATTACGTAACATTAATCAAAACAGATGTTAAGTTTTAACGACCTTTGGAGATTAGTGTAATTCCATGATAATTATACGGATTGTTTTATTTCGGGGAAAGTTTGTATGAACATCAATTGTAAACTTTTATATTGTTATTCATGTTTGTCTATTAACCATTGTTTATATGCTCAACTTTATTATCGTCAGTTTATAACATACATATAACATGCACATCAATGCAATACCATGGATTCCTTTATTAATTTAACTATATAGTAATCCTTAAATAACCTATATTTTATTTAATTAGGCCCAAATACATATACAACGATAAAATTACACTTAATTAGTTCATAATCTACTTACATCTAATAACCTCTTATGGATTAAACTAGGTAATAAGTTTCTTTGAAAGGGGATATAGGAACAATGCATTGAATAATATCGATTACAGTAGCAAAAGTATCAATATTCCATCCGACAACAACTTTCACAGACTGTTGACTAATTCCTCAGTGTGATGACAATGATTATATCGTGAATTGAATTCTTTAACAAGTAGAGCGGAAATGTACAGACATTTTGTAAACTATATTTATTAGATTCAGTTTTGAATCTGTTCTTTTACAAACAAAAAAACACCGTAGAGTATTTCGTAGATCTGGGATTGTTTTTTGAGAAATGTTGGCTTTTTATGTACACTTTATGAGTACCAAATTTGCACAGTCGGTTTCTGTAGGATTGTTTTGTAATAAGAATGTCCTTTTAAAAACTACCTAGGCAGAGATTTAAACATTTTATTAGAGAAGGCTGTTCTTTAATTAAAAAAAACTTTTATGCTAAATAAATGCATATATAATTAAATTACATGAATAATCTACGCAATAGTTTATATTTATGAAAGGGTGCTATGTTGGTTTACTATTGTTATATAAGCTTAAAGTAGGCTGTTATTTACGTATTTATAATATTACATAAACCATACTTTTTATATAATTGTATACATTTTTATTTAAATATCTATAAGAATGATATGCAACCTAACAAATAAAGACTCGTAAATTAAGTACATATAAGTATTATTGGGCTAAGGCTAAAAAAATTGTGTAAATCCAAAAAGAGAAAATAGAGAAATTAATATTAATCCGATATCGGCCTCAGTATCAGTGAAAAGTTACAATCAAACAATAACTTAAAAACTATCCCCTTCCGTGTCTACGTAATAAGGAAATACGAATATTTGATACAATTATAAAAATTACTAAAACATTATTTAACTGAAGTCATTAAATATTGCGCACACTTGCATAATAAGGATTTACACGCACGCTAGATGCGTCTGCGCGTCCTTCCGTTCGGCTTTCGTTTACGTGAGTGCAATTTTAAGTATTATTTCGTCATTTGCTCCAATTTCCCTAAGGTTTGACAAGACTTACAAGGTCTTTGAATAAATTGCTGTAATGGCTATTTTAAAATACGATTCAATTAAGTGTATTATTATTAACAACTCCGTGTAGAAACTCGTTTGTCTTCTATATGCCGGTAACGCTTACTGAAGGCAATAGAACACACCACTCACCAACCCGATGAACCAAGTGAAAAGACTAGTCGTCGTCAAATTTCTACACTACCATGAGAGAGGCATTGAATAGAGTCCAATAAGATTATTTTTATTACTTAAACCTATACAGCTTATCACAAAAAGTTTACACAATAAAAATAGATTAAAAACTAAGCCAATATAAGGTTAAAACATAGAACCGGAAATAGAATCGAAGATCAGAAAAAAATAATACAACAAAAAAAAACATGAACGGAAAAAAATAAATTAAAATATATATACATATGAACAAGTGCAGTATATTATGTGAAGAACGAGCATGTGTGTGTGTGTGTATTAGTGTGTGCAATGGTGTTTCTGTGTGAGTGAGTGTGCGAGGTTGACTCTTAGTTTTTTTTTTATAAGATAACGACGCTAAGACATGAGAAATCGAGAGAGAGATATTACATTATAAGTGTTGCTTTTCTATGGTTATTTTGGTACTCTTTATTCCATGGTTACGTGATGTCTTTTCAAAGAGCTTACACAAACCTTCCTAGTGTGGCTCAGCGCATTGACTACGTCTCTCCTTAACAGTAAATAATATAAGGATCAATATTAGTGATAGATTAACATACTTTCACATCACTAAAAGATACATGACGTAAGCGTTACACTTTGTTTCCTCGAAATCCCAATGGGTTTTAAAGCCTCAGTTTATATGCGCTACCGCATTCAGTTGTAATTTGTATCGATTACAATTGTGGTCGGAATACGTAATGGTCTATCGCTATTCCGTAATCACATTAAAATATGGTTAATGTAGTTATATTTATTAAAATTTAATTCGTTGTACATATGTGTCAATAATGTCTGTGAAATTTAGTTCATTATTTTGCCGTGGGGCTTTGATGGTGTCGCGGACTCTGTAGCTCTGCAGTCGTCAGTATCTCCATAAATATTTATCCAGTATGTGATATATCATTATATTTAATCCCACGAGTATTGCAGATATTTAATTCTTGTGTAACGACGTGGTCTAGTTAGTGCTAAGGTATATCAGCGAATGTATTTTAACCTATATGATTGGTTCAAGTTTATAAGGGTAGCGAGTTAAATATGGACACTTTCTAATAATATTTCTTGTGATAGATAGCTTAGAATTTGATGGGATAAATTTAATACTGCATATATTTTGGAATTGCAATTAGTTCAGCTTTTAGATAAAGTATTGTTTTCTAATTAAATATTTGCTTTAATAATTATTGCAATACAATATAAATAATTAAAAGCGAAAGCTCGCCTTTGAAAGTTTGTAAATGGATAAATGTGATATTATTTATCGACTTTGATATAGATTTTTGAAACCATTGAATTTATGATTTTCAAAACGTCAACTTTTCTTACTTGCGCCACATTCGCGTGTTTTAAGCGCGTGTCAGCGAACACGTTACTATTATCAGCAGATCGCATGCCACGCTACGACACTGGCCACATGTTAGCTTTAATAGCTTTTATTGCGATTGTACTTTATTCCAATCTCACTTATGTACAGTCAAGTAAAAAGTTTATGTTAAATAGTACTTTGTTTTGTCAGGATGTGAAATTTACGTTCGGATATTAATAATAAATTCAAGTATGAAACGAAAAAAACTTAAATCTTTTTATTTTTAACACAAATTACTTTTGGTATTTAACCGCCACGCTAGGGCACGCAACACACTGGGTTGTTAGAATGCGCGTGAGTATTGAGTAAATGTAAAATTCTTGTCGTTAGATTAAACTCCTCGCCACACTTTTGCCGTCTGGAGAGTTTTAACATAACAAGCTTTTTTTAACATTAATAACTTTCTGTTATCTATTGAAACATATGCAAAAAATAATACTTAACCCTTGTAAAATACTTACGTTTACAATAATTAGTAGCTTCAGTGAAGCAGACCGCAGTTCCATGTGATTTGCATTATGCCAATAATTACACAAAGTTATTACGAAACTAATATTATCGACTCTTTACTTATACTTGTAGCATAAATAGTATTACTTTTGAAATATATTTCAGCCAGTCTCTAACTCTACTTACTATATATACTGGCCAAGTTAGTGCACTGGAATGACCACTGGCACATCTAAGGACGTGCTATTGGATTCATTCATCGACCTGCCTCAATTTTACTACGTTTACAAGCAGTAGTACACATACAGGCCCAAAAGCCCGGTTACCCAAATTATAACAATAAACAGAATGGTTATTGCGCGCTCATCACAAAATGATATAAACTATTTTATATCTGTCCTTAGTCAACCGAGAAAATGTTAATACCCTCAAACAAATATAATGAGGCATTATTTTAGAATACAGCAATTTAAATTTTGAAACTACGCGGTGGTTCTGTCACGCAGAATTCGTTTGTGGAACCATCTGCCAGCGCAGGTACATAGCTGTTACGACATGGAGGCCTTTAGGAGCAGAGCGTAACTCTCCTTCAAAGGTCTGAAGGCCGATACTAGCGTTTGGACGGTAGTAACTAAGCAACTAAAGCCCTATGGCTTTACGGTAGAGGGACATTTCTCAATTCGGAGAACGAGGCATTTAACACTTCAACACTTTAACAATCATTAAATCTTGCTTTATATTGAAATGACTACACGATTGAAACTTACATAACTGTCGTGAAGTGATTTTCACATGTCACGCATTATTCACATATAAGCATCCCGGATCTTTGCAGCTGTTTCGCTTCATAAACGTGAACAAATTTGACGGCTGTTACAAATTAAATTGCTATTTTTCTATCACGTTTTGTCCCAGATTATTAATAATATTATTGTTGTTTCAGGTATATAGTGGCATGAATATAATCGTATATGTGTTGTACTGTAATTACTGTAAGTATTAAATAGTGTAATCACACAATGGCCGGCAACACACTAGACCTTCGTTGCAGGTATAATTGTGTGGAGGTTAGCTGTTTATCCTACCCTCCCTTCTATCTCATAGTGTGTGTTTGAAAAATAGTTGGTAATTCGTTTTAGTCCATACTATTGGAAAGGTATTTCATATGAAATACATCGAAAACCAGTTTAAGACGCAATGCTTAATTTACTTAACATTATATATTCAAGTAATTGATCAAATAATTGTTTATGGTTCTCGTCATTAAAAACGCGTATTTATTAAAATTATAATTCGACTTTCTGCAATTGTACAAGATTAATTTATAACAATACAAGTATTGTATACAAGATATATATTATCTGTTTAGTACTAAAGGTATATACATTGTTTTGATTGTGTGGATTGGGTAAAAGAGAATGTATACGTATTTGCCTAGGGCTTGGGTGTCAAATCGGTATCAAGGCTGTGCATGATTTATTGTTCCATTATTACATTATCATACCAGCCCAGTTTCCATTCATATAATTATTTTTAATGTTTATTTATTTAATGAGTTCATATATACTGATGTAGATACTCGACACATATAAGATAACTTACGAAGTTTACTTCGTTCCTATAAATTCAGGTCAATTGTGGTTAGCACACATTAAAACTGAGACAGTTCTTTAACGTACCAATGATTTTTAAGTTAGCGATTTTGTCAGAAATTTGATAACAAATGTTAGATTGCATTATAATGACATATATCTTGTGATGTAACCACTAATGCAGTGTAAATTACTACAACGAAATCGTGTTGTTTTATAACTTTATGTGTGATGATTGTTTTAAGTACAATAAGAAATAGTTGATTGTTTGTCAAGGGTGCCATGTTTGGTGTATTGTCTTCGGTGAATGTTGCAAATACATAACAGATCACTTATAGGAGATCCATACTGGCCGTCAAAATGTAGAAAATGCTTAACTAGTACTAAAAAAGGTTGTCCATCTGTATTCAAAATTTTACTTCAAAATATTCTTAAAAATAGCCTAGCCTTAAAGTTGAAGATATATGTTAACATATCCTTAATAAACTGGGTAAGCTTCGTTTTAAAGCTTTCTTTAAAAGCAAATGGATCGTTTCCTATTCGAAATAACCTTAGTAATGTGGAAATCATAATTATCCTACCTTGTACTGCAGTTTCACTTTAATACATGTTATATAATGTATTATTGTCTAGTTACGTTTTACACAGTATATTGATGGACGTTGACATTCATTATTTGAGGTCAAATGTACGGTTATAATTGAGATTACCTCTGTCAAAAATACCTATACTAAAGGTCAAATAGGGTCTATAGTGAATTTCATTAGTCTAGACGTTATTTACAGGAGTAATTATAGTGAAAACCTATTTATGGGATATAGTAATCCTCGCTAGAAGTATAAAAATAAAAAATATCTTTATTCACATAGGTAAGTACTTTTATAAATGACTGTTTTTAAGTATGTTTATAAGTGTTTTTTTTTACTTAAAAGTTTTGACTCTACATTTAGTGTTTTGTAAACAAAATAGAATTCGCCTTTAAACCTCTAATGCCAGTTTTATTCTTGAGCCTTACAATGCTTTTGTTATTTGATTTAATCACGTAAGTAACGTAATTTTATATGAAATATTTATTTCAGAAGGACAGTTTCATGCCGCTTCTTCTCGGTACATTACTGCCTATAGAACCGGAATACCTACTACGAATAAAGATATTTTAAGTTTGAGTATAAAGTTTATTAAAAATAACCAAAAACAACTACCTCAAAAGAAAAATGAATGACTTTAGTAAATATTTACAAGCTACTACAATTGTATGTGTAAAATAAATAAGGAAAAACATATTTCTCTATAAAATGTATGTAACTCCTGACCTAGTTGCCAAATCACCAATGATTATCAGATACATAACAATGGTTTTACTCAAATATGTATGTAGTTTAAGGTCAATCGTTTAGAGGCCTTTAAAATAAGCTACTAATCGGTCAATAGGTCGTAAGTTCAAGATAAGTTATGTAATCGTTAGCATCTGTTGTATATTAAGCTTGTTCATATCATAATTTTATATGAGATCGGTACGAAGTTTATACTTTATGTTTGTAATCGCATTGGATTAATGATATTGACACAACGACCAAACTTTTTAAATTTATTTGAGCTTTTTATTTCTAATAATAACCAAATTGACTGCCGAGAAATTTATAACGCGCGTAAAGGGTATTTTGGTTGAAAAGGCATACTATACCGTAAACGAATATTTATAGGACAAAGATCCTATATTGGCTCAGCATCTCATCATTCTTGAGTAGCCTTACAATGCTTTGTTATTTTAATTGTCAGTAGCACAATTATGTATTAATTGTTTATTTTAAAAGAGCAGCTATCGAGTTTCTTGCCGGTTCGGCTCGGTAGATGACTGCCTTCCGAACCGGTGGTAGTGTAAAAATTGACGATTCAAAAGTGTCTTTATAAAGATCTACTTGAATAAAGATATATTGAGTTTGAGTTTAAATACACGTAGAAGCTTAATTTTAAAGAATTACAATATTTAGCATCGCAATTTGATGAACGTAGTTTAACATTGGTTTAACGATACAATAAATAATCTATATTTCATATAACGAAGGGGCAAATTAACAATTAACACATCCTATTAAATAACCGTGCCTAATCCGATCCGATTTATATAATATGAAAGCGATCCATTTCGCTCTGGATTCGTTTCAAGTCACGTTTAAGACGCTCGTGACAGCTAAACACCGGTTGTATTCTAATTAGTTTAGATAACCACAGATTAGTTGTCTTACGTACTGAGTAATAGTTGTTTGAGATCACGATCGGTTAAGTAACACTTGCGAATACTTCGATCGTTGTATAAAAAATGCGTATAGTAAATAACAATATAAGTAATTCATTTAAAGTGCAATGTGTTCGTACGCCTCTATAACAAAATATCAAACTATTTGTTGACTTTGTCAGTTAGTAAATTTAAAAAAGTGGTTAAACGAAGGCTTTTAGAAAAAGCATTTTATAAATTGTCTGATTATGAAAAGTTTGGGAATGAATAGGCTCCAGCTTACCCATGCCTTAAAAAGTGTATAGTGGGATCATTTCCAAAAAAAAATCAACCAAGCCGAGTTTCTTGCCTGCTCCTTCTCAGCTTGGCCGCGTACGAACAGGCGTAGAATCAGTTAGATTTAAGACGATTCAAAATAGTCCTATGTACCTTAATGAATAATGATATTTTGACTTTGACTTTGACAATGGTATTTCGAATCTTTGTTACTTTTTTATTAAATGCAACTAGATTGATAACAACAATTTTACGAAATTCGTGTAATGCAATAGGTTTATCGGTTGTAATCGCGTTCCGTTGCAAAGATTAAACTTTGGTGTGAGATCTAGAGCCGACTCTTTCTGTCTCACAATGCTTTCCCTACAATTCATTCTAATCACTCTATGCGGAAAAGATAAATAAGCGTTCATATATACAGACATTGTTAAGATATTGCGTTAGTCACGATCGTAGCCTGTCACGAGGAATCGAACGGGCAGGTGGCTGGACACTGCGCCCACTTGTCAATGTTGAAATATACTGTAATGTTATACGAAATTGTAGGATCAAGTAAGTAAACTAAGTCAGCTTTTCTAATTACTTAACTAGTGTAATTTATGGGTGTTTCCAGTCACAGTTTCCAGCTGTGACGATTTTGCCTGTGGCCTGCCAAAAGAGACACGCGTTTACAAAGTCGTTTGAAGCATGCGTTGCCGACCATTAGAGGACACTTAACATCAATCGGGTCATTTTTAATACTATTTTATAGTCGATAAACAGATATAAACCTAATTGTATTAGACACGATAATAAAATCGAATGCTTCTTTCCCAAGTTGGTTAAATAAAAACCCGGTAACTGGACATTTAAACTTATATTATAAAGGTAAATGCCAAGGCCTTCAAGTGATCTATATAATGAGTACATTAATTGACCAAGTATTACAGGATATAATAAATAAGTGCCTGTTAATTATTACATGTTAATGAACATTTTCGGATTTTAATCAAGGTCATTCACAAATTTAAATATATATCACCTTATTCAAAGTAAAATCAATTAAGTACGTGGTTGTACACTTGAATTATTACGCGTTTGATATATTTATTATGTTCTAGTTATGGGTATGAATAAATTATCGACAATTAATGTCGAATAATTACGATCTTGTTTACGACTTATTAAGATCCTTGTATGACATTTAAGCATGTTTGGAATAGTCTTTTAAAATTCCTATCTTTTATTGATATTTACAATTGTCTAATATTACGTGGATCATCAAAGCACGCGATACGTTTCTTTTAATAACAATTGAAAAAAATCCTTTATTGTTGTAATAGAAAACCATTGTAAATTAATGCAACTATGGATAATTAAATACAACTAAAATTCCCTTTAATGATATATAATTTAAAAAATCCTGTATGAGAAGGATATTGTGCAAAGTAATTGTTATTACAAATTACTTCGGTAATTGATTGAATATTTTAAGACAAAAGGTGTTTTGTTATGATCAAAATCACTTCTGAGGTTAATTAACTCAAGTTTTTTTTTTATTTTTATTCACTATCATATTTGGGATGTCCATTATTAAATCTATTGTGTCGTACCGAGCAGTAAGCTACAGTAAGATAAACTTAAAGATGTACTTGATATTTTAATATTACATTAATTTTAAAATTTAAGAAAGTATCATTTTTGTTCCATTTAGAATTTATTCTTCTCTTCTTTAAGGTACAAATATACATGTGCGCATTAAATAATAAAGTAGGCGTCTAGTAACAAGTACTATTGTCCCAAAAGGGTTCCCTTCTGCCCTCGCTCATCTTCATCATCAGCTTCTTGTAATCATCACGATACAACGAGGAGCAAACGTTTTTTAATAAATTTTGGTCAAGTAAGATTAGTGAAAATTGCTTTTATCACGATACTAATGTGTAATGTGTGTCCAGTAAAGGCTAGTACAAAATAATAAAATAAGTTATACTAAGCGTCTTAAATTACTTAAAGTTATAAGAACATTATCATTATTAATAATGTTGCATACGTCTTGTTAAATAAAAATTTAATTTTGTTTTCTCTTGCATCAGCGGTCCCGCAATATCTTGTAAATACCACTGGCCCTAATGTCACTTTAAGTAATCTGTATAGTTCACTTCCATCAAGACGATGCTTTAATGTGTATGTTATAAAAAGTTATATTAACCTAGTATTTATAATAGCAATGAGGTTGCCATTAGGTTTTTATTAAACAGTTTGGTCAGGTACCAAAAAAGCGTCACCCAACAGAATCCATTCAACATCCAACGGTAAGCTCACACATTCTTTTGTCTATTTAATAAACTCACAGACTAAATGATTTTAGACCCTAATTAATTTCTACATAGCATGTGAACGGTTCGCATTGTTAATTTATCGAGAGCGAGAAATCCAAGGCCCAAGTAATAAGGTTTTGTATGCAAACGCAACTTAAAAGGTCACTTTTAAACACGCCCAGTCTGCACGCTTTGATTGTTGTTAAGCTTAGGAAATATTTGACAAATTCAACCATTACAAAATATATGCATTCATACATTTAATTTGTTGCCAAAATAATCGTTTAAATAATTAACAGCGCTGTGGTCTTTGGGCTAATGTACTGAGTGAGGTATAATTAAAACTGCGCACTCTTTAATTTTTTTTTTGATATTCATTATTTCGTTTTAAATTTTGCGTGTATTTGTTAATATATGTTTATGTGTACATCAGGCTTATATGTATCACGACGGCTAGTTTACTAAACGAGGCCTAATTAATATTTTTAAAATTTTATTTTATTCTAATTCATCTTAGTTTAAAAGTGTATTTGTATATTTAATACCACAAATTAAACACATAAAATAAAATGAGAATTTTCTAAACAATATTGAAATTTAATCAAAAGTACCTTATTGGTAAATGTATACTTTTTGTAAATATTAATATTAAAAACGTACGAGTGATAAAATAAAGCCTTCAAATCATGTTTAAATAACTGTCATCGCCTACTATAAGATTAACAACACCTACCTATTGTGTCTTACAGTGTCCGTATGTAATTCAATTTAAATGTCACTACCGGAAATAACTGTCAGTTATTCACGTAATATCAAGGCCATAACTAATAATACTATGTGAAAAATAGAATTATTTCAAAAATACATACACAAAATATTGTTTTTACATTAAATCTGTTTTAGAAACACAAGAAACGGTCACGTGCTAAGACTGCGATGATAACTTAATATGTATAAGAGTTTTTGTTAGGTTATATGCATCCATGCCCACAGAAACATTAAAATCAGATAAGTATAAAACACATTTAATTTAGGATTAGTTTATTGTGATTGCGGGAATGTGTATGTAAATTGTATTGCAACTGGGAGCTGTTTTTCTGCCCACGATGCTTTTTTGAATAATTTAAGAGGGGTCGATGTTCTGTGTAGAAAGTGGGCGGTCCATTGAAATATAAGGAATGTTATTTTGGAAAATGTAAATAGAAATGTAAGCTTTAACATAAGAGAAGCATCTACATGTTTCATGTTTGCAGTGTTTGTTATGATGATTTGCGTCATGAGTTCAATTTAGTGAAGCCTATATGCGATGTGTAACCTGAAGTTTCTAGGCATTGAATAAATATTTTTTATCTTTAAAAAATGTAAAATTAATCTGTTTAATCATATAACTCATGTAGATTATCAAAATTTTACTTAGTTATTACTGAATAAATAAATAAATGGATTAATAAGGTGGCGGGTAAGGCGTTAAAATAGATAATTTATGTTATGATATAGGCAATAAAAGCAAGAAGTATTAGCTTTTTAGTTTCGTGGAAATTTTTAAAAATACACATACGCCCGGTGGTTTTTTAGACCTTACCAAGACATAGTACCCCTGACGTTGCTTAATTTCATAAGAAGTAAAACCTTAATATTATACATAAGCTTTTTAATTATTCATATCAAAGAATAAAGAAAGTGCCAAATCGTAATTATATGTAGATTATTGTAAATAAGCGTTGTAATATGCATAAAGTTCATTCATAGTACGATCGAGTTTTTGTTCGACATTTTAAAATGTCGAAGAGGATTGACCAGAAAACTGAAGGCAACTTCCTAGTACATATATTATTTATCTACACGAACTTGGTGTGGATTTCGTAGAACTAGTTCACTTAACGTTTTAACATTTCTGCAATTGTTTGTCGAAGGATAAAAATAATCATCGCACTGTGCCCGGTATACATTAGGACTAAGAGTAACATATAATATATGCACACACATATATGTATATAAAAACTCCTTGCGTTACATAGCACGCCGACTGCATGACCCCAACTCTCCGCTTACTTGCTGACAATTAAAGCTCGTTGACTCATATTTATTGGACTTGTATGTTTAGCGGGGATCTGTTCAGTTCATTATTATTTTCTGTTAAATCTTGGTAGCAATGTGTGAATATATATGTATTGTACTTGTATATGTTACCTACTTTAAATCGCATATGCCGTAAATACAGTAATTTTATTTCCTATTGGTTTGTATAACAAACAGCTATTCATACAAGGTACCTGCTTCATAGATACACCTTGCTTGTGACAACAAAAAATGTTTTAACACAAATAAATTGTATGCTTATATGTTCCGAACAAGTATCCGTTCCCATTCCGCTAATGATCACCCTAATTAATCGTCTTCCTAACTAGAATCTAACATTATATTTGTTAAGGAATGATAGTTGAAGAATATAAGTGGTTTTTATATGTAACTTATGAATAATTTAAGTGTTTTGTTTTAACTTTTAGTATAGTAAATATTATGTTAAGGATATCCCAAACGAAATGCAAATTATAAAGATACACGTAATTTCCCGTGCGAATAATGCGGTGCGCGAGAGATGGTGTCTGTCCCACATCCCACAGTCGCGAATTGCGCCTGCGCTGTCGTGATTGCGACAACTTGACAATTGCCTAAACGAGATAATGTATAAACCCTTATCCTCTCAGATACACGTTAATTAACTTTCCATTGTGAGACACATATTTATAAACACATAGGCTTGGTTAAATACAAATAAAATTCTAATTAGGTGAGCAAATGGTGGCCGTGTCCAACGTCGGAGAGGAGATATAGCATGACGATTTTTTTTCGTAATTCATATGTTGTATTCTTGCGGTATCATGTTGGGTGAAATAGTTTTACCCAACAGATTACCAAGGCCGGAAAAAGAAATAGCTAAGAATAATCAAGATTAAAAGATAACTTTTAATTATACTTACAACACGTTTTATAAACTGAAAGCCAATGTGCAATTAGTACTTACTCAAAATATTTACCGCATATTTCTTAACTTGTCGTGTGGTAATTAGAAGATGTTTTACATTTATTATAATACTTTCTAAGCTTTCAAAATAAGCGTGACTATATATATAGCAGTAGTTCAAGCATATGTTTTAAACAATTCAGGGGGAGAGAAAGCTTTTATTATCACAGCAGATAAATCCGTGTTTTTCGTTGGCACCTAGCTATTCACATCTAAATTCTCTTGTCCCGTTCCTATCATGTTTAACCACATTAATCCCACTATTTTTATTTTCTCCTTCCTTTTATTATATAATTATTACTTTATGTTTCCATTTAAATTTTGCACACTTAAATTGTTAACACTTGGCACTGTGCAGCGGTTTGCGACAACTGGGGGCTGCTGAAGTTCAGTGGTTTGGAATACTATATTCCACACAAATCCTGAGCAGCATCCCATTTGGCGCACGCCCGCAGCACTTGCAACAATGCAGTGTGTTTATTTTTAGTTAATATTAATTTTGTACTTATAATTTATTGTGATGTTGTGTGTGCCGTGTGTGTGTGTCCAAATAAACATATTTTCTTTCTTTCAAAATTCTCATTCTCTGACTTGTGGACTTATTGCGATTCACCAACAGAAGTTCGATAACGATAACGCGTAAACACGCGGTTCGACATGATGTTTGATTTGATTTGTTCGTGTGGGTAACGTGCACCTTTTGATTTTCATTCTCCAAGAAAATATATAGTATACTTATCACTCAAAGTGAGTTGTAAAGTTATAATTTTCCAGAATGTCTCGGGGCAAACGATCGTTCCCGGCAGCGCTCCGGGCCAATCAGGAGCGTTCCCGTCGCGGCGGACATTAAACGAGATACCGACTTCGACTGCCCCGAAGAGTTTGGTTACTACCCTCACCCCACTGACTGCACGCTTTACTACGTCTGCGTGTTTGGCGGCGCACTACTTGAGTCGTGTACTGGCGGTCTTATGTACAGGTAATGTCATATATAATCGTATTAGCTATCACTTGATGAACCTTTATTATCTATTTTGTCAACAAAATTTAAGTTCACAATTAGTAGGGTTTTTATTTAATTTTGCGTATTGTTTTTTTTTAAAATAAACTTAGAATACATTTTGTGAAATAACCATTTCCAGCCATGAGCTGCAAACATGTGACTGGCCACGTAATGTCGGCTGCGATGCTTCCGGCTCCGTTGTCCCAGACGATTTGGAGAGGCTTAACGAGCGGGCACCACCTCCACCACCACCACGAAGGACACCACCACCAGCTCCTCGTCTCCAGCCCAAACCAATTGTAACTTCACGAGGACAACCGCAGTACAGTCGCCGAGAAGAATATGAAAAGGTTAGTTATGCTAATTACCCTTAATACAGTTAAAAGTAAAAAAAATGAAAAATTTAATTGTTTAACGACACGCCTATAAAACTCTATAAGATCATGTTTCTTTGTTACTATCTACTACAGTTACCGTGTCCTTTTCAGTTCTGTCTGAACACGCACTTACCATCTGTTGAGCATGCGTTCCCTTAATTTTTAAGTTTATGTCCAGAATTTCATAAATTTAACATACGCAACTAATGTTCCAGCAACAACAATTATATGCTGAGGTTGATGATCTTCCACCAGTCGAAGAGCTTGAGAGTGATAGACAACAAAGGGTGTACAGAGGACAACCGTCAACAATAGGACAGGTTCAAAAAGACAGAGACGGCTATGTGTCACAACCAATCTTATCTGGAAGGACTCTTAATGCTAATATTATCCCTGCTTCATTAAACCAGAACAGTAAAATTGGATCCTTCTCTTTTGGAAGCCAGGTTGACGAGAGGAGGACGGCTACGCAAGCTCCTCAATCTTACAGGTACACTTTTTAGTTTCGACCACGTTAGTAATATTAATTCATTTTGTAGCATTACCGTATTTCGGAGGAAAATCCTGTACGTATATAGTAATTTTTGGCAGAAGCATCCTATAGCAAAAAAATAAGGGTGTCTGTTTCATTTGTATGTTAAATATATCTATATAAAAGAATAATAATTCATTTGTATTACAGTGGACAAAACGACGTAACTGATATCCCTGACAGACTTATAGACATTTCGACTAATGAAATCGATGGAGCAATTTCGAAAATTCATTTAAGAGTTAAACGTTCAAGCGCACCATTAGATTTCAATAGCAAAAACAAAACTGAAATTACGAAAAGAAATGACGATGACCATGTTATGGAATATTTTGAAGCCGAAACTGAACCAAGTTTAAATGACTTTGACGATGACCACAACGAGAGTGATAGAGACAAACGACAAGTTAGATATTATTTAAAAAATGGTTATAAAACACCAGTGAAAGTTTGGCCGAACACAAAGCAGATAAAATTAGTTGATTTACAAAACTATAATCCTAATATACAAAGTCCACGATACCAAACACAGTATAATAATGATAATTTGAACAGTGCGACACGACATGTATCACCTCAAAATTATTTTCAAAATCCTTATCTGACATACCAAACAGATAACTTTCAATCACAACGGCCTTTTAAGGCTATTCTTCCAGATATTAAACAAAACCCAACAAATATTAATACACAAATCATAACTAAAAGTCCTCCCATATCGTCCCTTAATAATAACGATAATTCATTTGCATCCTTTTCTGGTGGATTTTATAATAACAACCAAAATAAAAATACACCTAATCAAAACATGCAGTATTCATTTCAAAGTGTAACACCGAAATATATTTCGTTCCCTGATTCATCTCAACTCTCAACAACGCTTGTTACGGGAAAACCCGTTCAAGGTAATCCAACTGTATCACCAAATAAATATAACTCCAATTACCAGGTGCCTGATACACGGCCAAGTCAGCTTCATAATAGCAATGATTTAAATGGAAAACCTAATGTGAAACCCGTAGAATTTGACGAAGATTACGAAGATGAAGAATCCGATGAGAGCGATGACGAGTCAGAAGAATTTCAAAACGGTGACAACTTTAGACCAATTTCTACACGTCTCCCACATGGTTATACTCACCCAAAAAATAAATATGAACACATTAACAATCCATTTGCAAATCCTAACTTTGATTTCGATGATTTCTTAACTAACTTAAGAGAAAATCATTACTCGGCAATAGGTGTAACAACATCTAAACCAAAACATGTTTCAAACTTAGGTGTTAATTACCAAAGTCCAAAAATATATGTGTCTACCCCTTCTTATGATAATAAAGGTCTTACTGTTCTTGGAAGTACTAGAGCAAGTTCTCCAAAACCATTTACTATTCCCGTAATCAGTAACTCCGAACATCCTACCGATGTACAACATATACAAAATAATGGAGATCCATATAATAATCCACATCAGGTGTTTAAAGGACAAACTGGATTAGTCGCTTCCAAGTTTAAGCCTCCGAATTTCAAAGATGATCGACAGCTACCACTTCAATATAATTTTAATGCACAAGTTCAAAACAAAAATCAAACACATGTAACATCGCTAAATGATTTTTCACAATATTTGCATGAAGTGACGCCTAAGCCATTCAATCTTAACACCAAATTTAACAGCATTACTTCAAGTACAAATGCATATCGACAGGCTCATTTGATGTCAAGTGAAAGACCTTTCGTTACTACTATAAAACCTGATAATGCTTTTATTGTAAGCTTTCAACAGTCAACTGCCAAACCCTCGTTAGCGAATAACCAATTGACCGCTCTTCAAAACCATTGGAAACAAGTGTCTTCAAGTGACTTCTCCCCAATCGTCAAACCTACTCTTAGACCCAATTACTTTTCTGAAATACCAAATTTAGAGAGTTTGTTTAAGCAAGCCATACACCCTTCCTCCCAGGCACCGGTAAAGTCTCCGGAATCTATAAGCCACTTAATGACTACGACATCAACAACTATCAAGCCTCCATTAAAACGTAAACCTATTCCCAAACCTTCACCTGAAATGACCGATTACTATTATGATGATGAGGACGATCAGTTTTATTATGAACCCATGGTGAAGCCAAAATATATGCCAAGTACTGAAGTAAAACCACAACGCCCGCTTATGGCTCAGAACTATCATGAATATGATGACTCTAGTGAAGACGACGGTGATTTGAAAAATGTTAAAGGGAATTCCCTTGTGCCTCGTAGACCAACAAATCCAAATTCTCTCCCGGGTAGCGTTACTAAAAATCATAATGACGTATCAGTAGTCACGAAAGTGCCTTTTAAACAACCATTGAAAAACATAAATGGTAAAATACCCGTTCCTGTAATGGGATACGTTTCACCAGATGTAATGCAACAGGGTTTAAATGAAATGTCTATGATCCACCATTTACGGAACAGGACATATCACATGCGACTACCTAATGCTAACGACCCTTACACTTTGAAACCACCAAAATACCTTAACCAGACTACATTACGGCCTTATACGTTAAGGCATAGATTAGCTAAGCCAACAACAGTAAAAGATATTGCGACTCAAAGTGAAGAGAGTAAACGTGGTCGAGTTCGTCACCACAATATCGTAGCACAAATGAAATTAACAACTCCATCTGACAGCTCCAAACAAGAGACTCGTTATACAAAGACCAATCATGATGACAAAACTAACAGGTAAAAATATACATGTTACAAGGACTATTTACACTGACACTAATATTGATGATACCTTACTATGACATAATATGCACTAAATTAACATTATATTTCCCAATTAACTGTGACTTTGACTGACTGATTGAGTTGACGAAGGTGATGATTTGGACTAACGGCTTTGTATATACTTCTGCGTATAAATTTCATGAAGAGCGGTTTTTTATATGCTTGTATTTCACAGTTTGCAACCTACTGAAAGCATACAACCATCGTCTTTCTCACCCAGCCCTCGACCTAAGATGCTTTACAACGGTTCTCAGGCATACAGTCCTGATCAGTATGATCCTTATTATGCTGTTTATGATGAAGATGGTGAATTGTACAAGGACACCGGTGAGTTATATTGATTTTTTTTTTAACTAATAAGTGCAGATGTACAATAATTTTACTAAGATACTAAGAATTTAACATAAAATATAAGCAAATGTGTACAGTACAATTTTAATCATATAACGTATAAACTAAATATTTTTTTATAAACATTGACAAATTCCAACCTAATATGACCTTCAAAATGACCAATCGTGGTGTATGGGCAATTAACGGGAGATTGGTGGGTGTTGGCAGATTATGTGCAGCAATATAACGTAGGCTCACTCCGTCCGGCAGTCCAGCAGACTTACCGTGGGACACCACCACCAGCACGCCGACCTGTCGAGACATATACGCCAAGACCAGTAGTCTCTGACGACTATGATGACGAACTCATTCAGGGACAGGTAAATATCATAATTGTACTACTATTTTTAAATATCGATACAAATTGTACAAGAATTTTATAATTGAATTATCTTAGCAAGTGCTGTTTTAGAAAACTTTTTGAGTTATTTTTTAAAGATGAAATAGCATGAGACTAGCAATATAATAGAGCATTTATGCTTAATATTACAAAAGCGGAGAAAAAAATCCTTTTTTGATAATGTTTACGAAAAATGTTTCAGATACCTAACCAGAATCAGTATCAGACAGCTATTCGTCAACAGACAAGGTAATATTTTTAACTAAATTTATTAAATAAAATAAGTTTGTTAATCTTCCTTTTACTAATTTTAAACTATGAATTAGGGGCGATGTTAACGAATTGGGCTATGATCATATTCCAAGCAGCGTGAGAACAACTATTTATGAAGCTACATCCCTAAGCACAACTCCTCCAACGACAAGCACTACCTTTACCACTACTACCACTACTACCACAAAACGTCCAACCACTGCACCATTCACAGAAACAGTAACTGTGACTCGTTTTAGTCCAAGGTACTTTTAATGACCACAATACGTCATCACCTTCATTCAACGCATCATGATACCATCCTAACAACAGATAGACAACAACACATAAAAACATCACCCGTCACTAATATACGAATTCTACGTCTATTTGTTTTATATATGTGTTTTTAACAGCTAGCTTCAGTACTAATTAACTGGTATAAGGTATAATACTATGCTAAATGCATTATTGTGTTTAAATGAGATAATGGTTAAGATATATCGGTGTCTGTAAAACATATTGCGGTAGATAGAATGTAAAGGATGAGAGTGCTTTAATAATAGTGTTGAGTTAGGATTTACTAAAGCTTTTGCCAACGTTTTAGTAGGAAAATTTAATATAGAACTGGAATTAGAAAGGTTTGTTTTCCTATTCAACAGATCGTCAACAGATGAAAATTCATTTCGCGATTCCAATCCTAATGAAAATCAAACAAATCATAATGAATCCAGTTTAACTTCTCCCGCAACTTTATCCTCTCATATAAACTTTTCGTCCAATGCAAAACCCTTTCAAAAGACTGACAACCTTAACAGGTTGGACGATAACTTATCCTCGACTGAAAATGTAACGACTAGCAAACCTGTTTCTAGGGTTACGCCAAACAGTAAACTTAATTTAAAAATTGTTGGTGATAATTCAAAAAATGTTAACAAAAAAATGATATCGTTGACTACAGGCTTTTCGATTCGGCGAAATTCAAATGATACTAATAACCCTTATACGTTGACTGTAAGAACGAAACCTTTTGAACCATTCAGCGCGCCTGTCAAATCCAGTAATAACAAAAAACAAGACATCCAAAGATATTATTACGATGTTGATAAACCTGTTGATAATCATAAAATAGAAAATGGTCAGGAGGTAACTCATTCTTCAACAAACAAAAGTGATGAAAACTTAGATATTGCAGACGTTAAGGAAGTGACAAAACATAAGCGACCACATGTAAAAGTGACATCTGTACCAACAATAAGAAATAGGATATATACAACTCCGACATCAACAGAGACAACAAAGTTTTATCTTAGAACAGTACGTAAGAGACCAACAACAGAATTGAACCAAATCGAAAATAACATTTCTTCAACTGAAGCCATTAAGTTAGATGATTTTATAGATACATCGATACATACAAATGAGGATACAAATTTAAAAACAGAACAATCTACATCAACTTTCTCTGATGAACACATAGATGGTAGTTACGAACCTCATAGACAGTGGGATGAATCTGTGATTTCTCCATATGAAACCCTTAATAATTTACGTAATAAGGAGGCAGAACAAGATTTAGAATATACATCAACAAGTAGCACTACCACCACAACCAGTACATTGCCACCAAGAACTTTCATCGATGGCTACGCTAATAGAGATGAGCCAGTTACACAGAAACCCTCGTATTATACATATCGAGTTGCAGATGAAGATATTCCTGATCAAACAACCGAAGTGTTTAATGGTAGAGTGAGAAATATAATTAAAACATTTTTCAATAGCTTTACAAATACACCACAATTTATGGAAACGACATCACGCTTTTCAACACCCCTACCTAATGAAGAAGTTGTTAATATTGGCTTCCGAAAAAAGAAAATAAAGTACAATGAGGAGAAACATGTACCGAGCAATATTAAATATCTACAAATAATTACTGAGCCAAATATACCAGAATTTCCTCCGACTTATGCTAATGTTCCTGTATCAGAGGTGACCGAATCAATCATCACATCAACTGTTAATGTTCCAGCTCTTCGCTCAAGACTAAATGAAAATAAACTGACTGCGAATATTTTAGAGAGTTCAACTGTCAATGAATTTGTTAATATACAAAAACCGAACTCATACGAATCTAAATTCACCAAATTTGTGACACACAAGCCAGAACATATAAAGTCTTCTAAATATACAAAGATATTGAGCAAGGAGCCTCTTGATGATAGATCTACTCAGGCTTATGACCGATCAACTACCACGACTTTATCAAATATTGAGAATGATTATACTACTAGCGCAAAACTTCAACCAATAATAGTTAGTGACATTGCTTCAACAACAAGCACGACTAAATCGACAACGACAAAAACTGATTACGACTTGACTTCGACTAAAAATTTACCTTTCCCAACTCGGGTATCGCGAGTCAATCCCGCCATTAAATTAGCGGCGAAAACCCTCGGAGATGGGCGCAGGAGTTATCAATCATCACCAAATTGCTCAACAGACAACCGTCTGCAAGAGAATCCAAAATGCAACGAAATCAAATACCAGAGGTATTGCTGAACGGCTATAATATTAGCTGCCTGATGATCATTACATGTCAATGGTGGAGGCAATTGTCAATGTTGCGTAATTTTCTGCAGCCCAAAATAACTGGCATGAAAATGAACCTTTCCAAAAATATTTAATATCACCAACAGCCAAATCTATCGCTTCGCATTCTCTTATTTCATTGGGGGACTTCTAGTCGGCTGAGTTGAATTCTACTATTGTTAACTCCTGACGCGAACATTTCCTTCTCTTTGTCACTGCACTAATATCTTTTTTGGTGCAATTTTGTTATCACAGTAAGAAAGTTCCTCAATGTAGCTAATGCACCGTAGTCTCACCGCAACTCATCAAGAAGCACACAAATCATTACGTTTTAAGTTATTTTTTAATTTGCATGTTTTTAAATACTTGTTCATATTGTATAGTACAAATATGTTATTATTTTGTATTATTACATATCGTCATAATAACGAATATTCATTATGTTAAAGTAACTGAAGAACTGCTTTAATCTTATTCACGCATACTAATATAATCTTTGTCTGTAATGTGTTGTTAAATGATTATAATTATTTACAGACCAACAGGCACGCGTGGCCGCGGTTCCGCGCACTATTCTACTCAGGGTGGATCTGATACACCACAAACTCCTAACCGGGGAACTCCACCAACGTTAGAAATAAATATTATATGCTTAATAATAGTTTATATTTTTAACAGTATGAAACATTGCTCTTTTTAAAGCTTTTCCGGTTATATCCATTAATTCATACTTGTGATGAATATTAATTTATTATGTCTGTAATAGTCGCAGTCGGCCTACATTGAAGCCATCAACAGCTATTGTGTCTAAGACTGCTGAAGGCCCAGATATATATACCATTCCTCCAAGCCGACCTGCGCCGGTATACCCACAACCAATGCCAGACAAGACCGCAGCTAAATGTAGAAAGGACGTCTGTCTTTTGCCAGACTGCTTCTGTGGTGGAAAGGATATTCCTGGTACGTAATTCCTTATTTTTCTTTCATTTTCATAGTACTTTGATGTATAGGTATGTTATATTTAATCAGTTCGCTGAATATCTCAGGAAATTTACCCGTCGACGAAGTACCACAAATCGTACTTATTACGTTCGACGACGCTGTCAACGATTTAAATAAAATGTACTATGAGGAGCTATTCGAACGAGGGCGTGTCAATCCGAATGGTTGCCCTATAAGCGCCACTTTTTATGTATCACACGAATGGACAGATTATAGTCAAATTCAAAACTTATATGCAGATGGCCATGAATTTGCCTCCCACACTATCTCGTAAGTTTGTTTTCACGGGCTGCTTACAGGGATATTGGAATATTGAGCTGCCAATCTTATTAACCTAATATCATAAGAATAGGTCTAGTGGGATTATTATTAATACGTAATTTCTCTCTTCCCTTCTCTCTCTATCCAACCTTATAACCTGCTTCTATCTTCCTTCCTGGCACACTACACAACCAATTGCACAATCGGTCCGTATCCTACATCAAACAGGCGATCTTCCCGTCGAGAGCGTGCCTCAAATTGTTCTGCTGACGTTTGACGATTCGGTAAATGACCTCAACAAGGGACTGTATTCCGACCTGTTTGAGAAAGGTCGTGTGAATCCCAACGGCTGTCCCATCTCAGCCACATTCTATGTCTCGCACGAATGGACCGACTACAGCCAAGTACAGAATCTCTATTCAGGTGGACATGAAATGGCATCACACACAATATCGTAAGTCTACACAATACTCGGCACATTATTCGGAAATTTTTCACACTTTATTATTAAAAATGTAATTTTCACTTTCTTTATAATATGGATTTCTGGATCTTCTACTTTCAGTTTTTGGTATTAATGCATGAGTAATTGAGATTTTAAAATTATTAACTGCTTGTAACAAAATATTATTTAAAAATACTAAACTCTAGATTTAATAATTTAGTAACTGTAAATGCAATACAGCCTCACTGAGACATCTCGAGATAGAGCGAGTGCGAGAATTGGTAGTGCTCGTTTGCCTCGGTCTGCCTCGGTGTTACTCGCTAGCTCTTTTAGCTAGCCCTTTTTGCGCCCGAGTAAAAGGGTCTCATAGCGATTGCTATCGAGCGAGAGTGTATAGCCACCATAAAATGAATTATTAATATTTCAGTCATAGTTTTGGTGAGCAATTCTCTCAAAAGAAATGGCACAGGGAAGTGGGTGGTCAAAGAGAGATATTAGCCGCTTATGGTGGAGTTAAACTTGAAGATGTGCGAGGAATGAGAGCTCCTTTCCTTTCTGTAGGAGGCAATAAGATGTTTAAAATGTTACATGATTCCAACTTTACATACGATTCTTCCTTACCCGTGTATGAAAACAAACCACCAAGCTGGCCTTACACTCTTGACTACAAACTGTTCCACGATTGTATGATACCGCCGTGCCCAACAAAATCATACCCAGGTTAGTAGCAGAGATTTGTAATCTGTTATATTCAGATTAATAATGATTATTTTCATAGTTATCTTAATTGTAAGCTTTAGTATGTTAAATAATATTGGACATTAAGGAGTCACAATAAATCTATAATTACATAAATATTTTTTTCAGGCGTTTGGGAAGTACCGATGGTGATGTGGCAGGACTTGAACGGAGGTAGATGTTCTATGGGCGACGCATGTGCCAACCCACCTGAAGCGGAAGGCGTTTACAAAATGATTTTGAAAAACTTTGACCGCCATTACACGTCCAACAGGTAAACATTATTTAATTCCTTCAGTAAACCAATACAGTAGTTATACACATAGAGCTATATATAGTTTAAACCTACATACTTAATGGTGTATCCTAAAATGATTATAACTTCCAGAGCACCATTTGGTCTGTTCTACCATGCTGCTTGGTTCACTCAACCTCACCACAAGGAAGGGTTCATCATGTTCCTGGACTTTATAAACAAAATGAAGGATGTATGGATTGTGACCAATTGGCAAGCTTTACAGTGGGTCCGGGATCCGACTCCAATATCTAGAATTAACAGTTTCCAACCATTCCAATGCAATTACCAGGTACAAAATATATCTTATACATTATCGTCTGTTCCTATAAAATAAATTGTCTATGACATTGTACGTTAATTAGTGTACTACTATATATTATTATATAGGAGTCTTTAGCGACTGATCTGTATACAATTCTTGTGTCACAATGTTTATTCCCTTACTCCTCCGAAACGGGTTGACAGATTGTCCTGAAATTTTGTGGCCATATAGAGTAGGACTGAGAATCAGTCAACATCTATTTCTGGAGACACTTTTTTTTGGCAAAACGACGTTTGTCGGGATCCGCTAGTAAACATATATTTATTATATATAGTACAGAAATTGTAATCGAAATTCTGAACTTGGGAAAATCGCTTAACACTAGAATTACGCATGTACAGGTTTAAATGTGAAGTTACTAAAGGTGAATTAATTACAGGGTCGTCCGAAGAAATGTAACAACCCCAAAGTCTGTAATCTCTGGCATAAATCCGGTGTACGTTACATGAGGACATGCCAGCCCTGTCCCGAAATTTACCCCTGGACAGGAAAAACCGGAATCAGATCATCGCGTATCGACAACGAAATTGAAGAAAAATAATTGTATGAACAATGAACAATTAGGGGGGAAATTGTTTTCACGATTGTGCCATGATGGTCACAAAGCAAACAATTTCGTTGTGATTCGAATTTTTAAGTTAATAAATCGATTTTAGAAATTGTATTGGAAACTGTGATATTGTTTTCAATCATCTAGGATGATATACTTGAACTACATATTTTAAGTTATAATTAATACACGGTGCAATGTTCAGCAACTTTTCATATTTTCATTGCTTCATATCTGATTTAATTGGTACGAGAGCCATATTAAAAAATTAAATATCTTGCCAGCTCTGTGGTACACCTTGTAAATATTTTAGTATAGTTAATCTAGAATGAATTTGTGGGTCGTGTGGAGATGTCTGTTTACATCGGTAAGATGAAACACACGTCTGTACGACGAGGATTCGTTATAACACTGGAATTTATTAGCAAAAATACGATGAAAGCTTTTGATATTTATATATAAGATAAGTATTGTAAATATAGTGTAATATTTAATATTTTTAGTACCATTTTGTACAATTATGATTTTTGTTTTTGTGAATTCCTACCGATCCGATTATCCCGATTTGTATTCATTGTTTAAGCAAAATGTAATTTGTATACGACAGTGTGATTTGTAAATGGTCCAGAATAAAATTATTTAATTTGATTTTCCTTTGTTTTATTGCATTGTATTCATGTTCAAGGTTGTTCATTGCTTTTGAATTACGTTCTTGAAATTAGATAATAAAAAATTCAATTCCAATCATAACACTCTAGTCTTGACATTCATTCAAGGTCAGAAATTTGATATAAAAGAGTATACGTCTGAAAGTGAGCTCATACGATGGCCGCGCTAAGCCTATTGTCAATAAGCTTTTTACTTTTGAATGTAAATGGTGAGATTGAATATTATCCATCGATGGGTGAGATGACAAAATACAATACAAAATTTCACAAACAAAATAAAGATTTGATTGAATTTGTAAAACTAGAAAAGCGTGCAGTGGATCCAGTATTTCACGGCCACCCAAAAACAAGAGAGGAACTCTGGCGCGAAAAATTCTTAGCAGAAGATAAAAATTTCCATCAAACGCAATCTCTGGTACGGCTCGTCCATAACCTTACACAAACATATTTGACTGATTGCACTTCAGTCGTTCTCTACGATAATCAAATATATTATGAGACGAAATTATTTCAAGATCTTTTTAAAACGTTCCCTGTGACCTACATTCATGGTTATCTCGATGGCAAGAATCGTTACGAAGCCAACATTATTCAATCCAAAGAGCGGTGTCTGCATTATATTTTATTCCTCACTGATGTGCAGAGATCTCATAAAGTATTGGGGAAGCAGTCTAGGAGCAAGATAGTGGTGATTGCAAAGTCATCGCAATGGGCTGTGAGCGAGTATTTATCCAATCCATCATCAAGATTGTTTATTAACTTATTGATAGTAAGCCCCAGTTTTAAGGGCGATGATGAAACCTTGGTAAGTATTTTTGCAACTTAGCTGTAATCAATATTTTCTAAATTTAATTTTATTATCTATAAAAGGTATCTAATGAAGATGGTAACTCAAGTAAACTAAAGCTTGAAGCGACCAGCTGCAGTATGGTAACTTCATCATACATCGCGTTAACAAAGTTCTCCCGACCTCTAATACCTTACTTAAGGCTTGTACTTCTTCAGACCGACTATTAATTGGTTTTGATTCATGTTACCAATTTACAACACCATTCTTAAAAGATAATCTTTAAATAGGAACCTAAACAAAGAGTCCACCTCACTGTGTATAATGGTGTAGCTGTGGGAGTAAATTCTCACACACACACCCTCAGCCACACCATGAAACACACACTGCCTCACTCACGCTAACTGCTAATTCTAACTTGAAATACATTTTAGGTTCGTCATACTCTTTTATATTGTTTTTTATTCCTTTTTTCGTATGTATTTAGTCTTAATTGATATTGTGTTTTTATTCCTTTTTATCAATAAGTAATCTCTGATACTTTACTAAAAAATTAATGCAAATAATTACTCCAGCTAATGAGTTTAAATAATAAATAAAAAATTATTGTTATTAGGAGGCATCGTACATCCTGCATACCCATTCGTTGTACACTGATGGTTTGGGTTCAAGTAAATCGCAAATCCTTACCTCATGGATACGTTCCAAGTTTTCTAGAAACGTTAATTTATTTCCACCCAAAATGATGAAAGGATACGCTGGTCATAGGTTTTTGATTGCAGTGGCTCATCAACCGCCTTATACTATTAAAAGGTACATCCATATACATCTCTCTTATAAATATATTATATAAGTATCTAACTGTGCATTAAGTTTTAAATGTTCGAACTGTTTATTTTTAGGTATATCCTTGGTTTTTTGTTATGTAATTGTATGTACAATTTGTCTCTTTTGTCCCACAGTACTAAGTACACATTCTATTATACAAGTAATAAACTAAAAATACTATAAGGCGCTTAAATACGAAAACGAAATTGATTGAAGAGATTTTTGTCTAATATTTATCGATTTAAGCGGTAGTTTGTTTTGCAAAACTTAGTTAAAATTGTAATATAATGTAAAAAAAATTTTTGAACTGTTTTGAACAAGTGTTTTTGTTTTTATTTTTACGTATATCCTTGGTTTTTTGTTATGTAGTTGTATGTACAATATGTTTCTTTTGTTCCACAGTACTTAGTACCTACATATTCTATTATATAATTCATTAACTAAAAAAATATATATATACATAAACTAAAAATACTATAAGCCGTTTAATATAAAATATAAGAAAACGGAATGTCTTAATTTTTGTCAATTGATTAAAGAAGTTTTTGTCTTTTATTTATCGATATTTAAGCGGTAGTTTGTTTTGCTTAGTTATAATTGTAATATAATGTTAAATCGTTCCCAAATACAGTTCCCGAATAGATGTTGTTAGTGGTGGTCTGAAGACTATTTGGGATGGAGTGGAGATACGAATGATGAGATTATTAGCGGAGAGAAATAATTTTTCAATTGAATTTATTGAACCACGAGAACTTCATTTGGGGTAAACTATTTAAAAATCTCAACAAAATTTACGTATTTATTTAAATTTCAATTAAAGAATGTATGAATATAAAAAAAAAACGCGAAAAGAAGATAAGCGGTTGTTCAAGTTGAGCATTGTTTTTAGACCAGGCGATTCAGTAGCCAATGAAGTGGCTTCGGGTCGAGCAGATATGGGTATAGCTGGATTATATACCACAGCGGAGCGTTTTAGAGATTTGGATCTAAGTTTTGGACATTCTCAAGATTGCGCCGCGTTTATAACATTAGCATCAACTGCGTTACCTAGGTAGTATTGTGAGGGTTTTGCTTTTCTACATGTGTATGAATCCGTATGGAATTTTTAATTATTATTTCAGATACCGTGCAATTCTGGGTCCATTTCATTGGCATGTGTGGGTTGCATTAACATTCACATACCTGATAGCTATTTTTCCTTTAGCATTCTCTGATAAGCATACATTGAGTCATTTAATCAATAACAGTGGTGAGATAGAAAATATGTTTTGGTATGTCTTCGGTACATTTACAAATTGTTTTACATTTGTGGGCAAGCACTCTTGGAGTAAAACTGATAAGGTTACAACCAGATTGTTAATCGGTAAGTGATGTGTGTTTATATATTGCTGTGTTTTAATTGTATTAACGGATAATCGTGTTTCACTGTTCAGACATTCTGTTATTGACGAGAAAAAAACATTGCAAATGTAATTGAAAAGGTTACAAAACGTTTGTATAAGGTGCCTAAATATTTATTCATTAAATACTGCAAAATGTCTACATTTAAGAAAAATATATTTTGTTATGTTATACGTTTAATAGCAGGCTCCATATAATAAGTAATACATTTAAAAGGTCAGCGGTTTTATAAATAATAATAAATAATGTCATTTAACGCAAATTGAAAAGTTTTAGTGACGTTCAAAAGTGGTCAGTTTAGCCAAGTCAGCAATTCTTGCCTGCTTCTTCTCAGCTTCTTGCGTACGAACAGGCATATAATAATTTAGATTTAAGACGTATAAAAATTGTCCTATGTCCCACTGAATAAAGATATTTTATTATTTATTGGAAAAAAGAATTTACGACTTTGACCAAAATAAAAATATTTATTCCGATCAATACCATTTTTTTCAGGTTGGTACTGGCTGTTTACAATCATTATAACAAGCTGCTACACGGGTTCCATAATAGCATTTGTAACACTACCAATATACCCTGAGACCATAGACACTGTTCCACAACTTTTGAGTGGGTTTTTCGCAGTTGGAACTCTGGGTAGGTTTTATCTGATCCAATTTCATATATTGCGTGTTAGGTTACCGAATTGAGTTTTTGATGCTGCTTTAATCTTAATTAATAAATACTGCTGTGTTTTCGTTGCACAATTATGAATTAGAAAGGTAACCAATAGCCGGTACTGATTCGTAATCTAAATCCCTTATTATTTGAATAATAGGACTTAATTTGCTGAAGCGTAAGTTGTCAGGGAACTATAAGCCCTAATCTCCCGATAAGCCTTCTGGCTCATCAGGGATCTATTAAAAATCCATAACGACCCGGTTGATAACATAAAAATTAGTTATCAGATGTCAATTAAATATATAAGTGGAAATAAGCATCCCGTCTATATTTGCACCTTGTAGATAGGATCGATTTATACATTTTCATATTTGTTTAGATAGGGGAGGTTGGGAGAGATGGTTTTTAAACTCATCAGACCACGTTACAAGGAAGTTATTAAAGAAATTGGAGTTTGTACCCAACGTTGAAAGTGGTATACGTAATGTCACAAGAGCGTTCTTCTGGCCGTACGCATTTATAGGGTCGAAGGCAGAACTTGAATATCTTATTCAAGCTAATTTCTCAAAGTCCGAGTAAGTTCGTCTTCCTTCGGTCTATTTAGAGCTACATTCCGGGGTTTAACGGGGTAAATTTCAGAAAGCTAGAAATTGAATACTTGGTGATTATAACAAATTTTAAGAGACCATCGTAATTTATAATTTAATTTTTTTTTTCACAATTACATTTTATATATTCGTACTTCCTGGACTGGTTTTTTAGTATTAAAACAACCATGTGCAAGAAGTGCGACATATTTATATATGTTAAGGAAGTAATTAAAATTCTACAGATCCAAACGTGCAGTACTTCACATATCAAATGAATGTTTTGTGCCATTTACTGTGGCTTTTAGTTTTCCAAATAATTCTGCTCATACTATAAAGCTTAGTAAGGATCTGAGTACAATGTTTCAAACTGGGATAGTTGATAAAATAACGCAAGAGGTTATGTGGGAGATACAGAAGAAAGGTGGTGGAAAACTATTGACGGTACGGTATATATTCTATCTAAACCCCGTTTTCTCAAGTTAAAATTAGTTTTTACTGAACGCTTTTGTTAAATCTAGAAAAAACTAATCAAAATTAGATTTTTTTACTGATATACTAGTTTGTTAGTCAGTCAGTCATAAAACTAGTTGGCACTCCTAAGTTTTGTTGTAAACTGGAACTGAAACTAAATTTGGGATTGAAAACCGTTAGACAACATAGATTCAAAAATATTTATTAAAAAGATCTAGACACAGATGACATTATTCATGCTTGACAGCTTTCATGTCCAGTGAAGCCAGTGCTTCTGCTGCGATTAGCGACTCTCCACTCTTCGTTATTCTAGTTTTACACAGGCACAGTAAAAACAAGTTCCAAGGACATGTTTTATCTGACAACTAATTTTAGGGTTTGAGTGACTGATTCACAAGAATTTCTCACATAAATAATGAATAATATTTGTACCAGTATTTGTTACATAAACGTTCTTAATATTAAACCTAACTAATATAACTTAAAATAAAACAAAACACAAAACTAAAACAAATCTTAAAAGGGTCCCTGTGGCAGAGCACCCACAATGCCACAATGGTACTGACTACAAGACGCCTACTTAATTCGTTAATAAGCGCCTGTGCAATTGCACCCCAAGGTCCAAGTCCCTACTAAAGTTAGATTAAAAATAGATTGCTACATGACTATTTGTAATCTATTGCAGACTATATCTACTACTCTATCTTCAAATTCAATTGAAGAAAAAGGTTTAACAATGGAGGACACTCAAGGAATGTTCCTGTTACTTGGTGCTGGTTTCCTTATAGCGGCGATTGCACTATTATCCGAGTGGATGGGTGGATTTACACGTAGATGTCGTCAGTTAAAGAGGAGAATGTCTAATACATCCGCGACAGATGAAAATGAAAGCAGACTATACTTTAACACACGATCATCCAGTGCTGAATCAAAAGAGACCGTTGATGGACAGACAATTTATGTAACACAAGAAGATATAGATATACATAATACATATGACGTCTTTGATTCTAGAAGATCGAGCTCCTTGGAATTGGATAGAGAAGTTGAGAATGTGTTCAGGAGAGATGGAATGAGGAAGATACATTCGAAGTGTATTAAAGAGAATCTCTGCGGTACGGCAAAGGTCTTTGGCGATAAAGTTTCTGATTAGAACAAGTTGTTTCTAGGAAATAGCCATTTTTTAAATTTGCTTTAGTTTTTTATGTTTTATGGTAATTTATGGATTTTCCCTAAGTCTATGAAGGTTTTGCGATCAATTTGATCCTTTTATAATAATTACGTAGTAAAGCCTAAGCTGAGTTTTTTGCAGCTTGATCGTGTACGTAATGGCGTAGTTATTTACATTTAAATCGATTCAAAATAGTCTTTGTACATGTACTGAATAAAAAGGTTTTCTCTTTTAATTTTACAGCGTAGTGTCAATGAACTATAACTTTAAGACTTATCTTTAGTTTAATTGGACATGTTTAATTTTTATATCTGATTCAACCTCCAAGCTTGCTCATACTTCTAAGTTTCACAATAAAACATTTTTTGAATAGAATTGCTCCCTCGGCAAACGAGCAGGAGGCCCACTTTAAAGGTGAAGTCGCCGCCCATAGACACTCACATGTTTGGGAGCTCGTGAGTGCGTTGCCGGCCTTTTAGGGATTGGTACGCTTTTTTCTTGAAGAACCCTAAGTCGTAATGGTTCGGAATACCGTGGCGAGCAGCTGGTTCCATAACGTGGTGGTGCGTGATTAGAAATGTCTTACGAAACGCGCAGTGGTGGAACGACAGACACCTCTATCAATTTTGACATATACAGGTCACAGTCTACGTTAAGTATTCGCAAAACTTAATTATTAAAGAATATAGAATTAACAAAAAAAAAACACGGTGAAATTAAACAACAAAGGTGACATCCAACTCTTTATTATCCTTCGAACAGTCATCAAAACAATTTTTAACAATTTTCTAACACTGTCGATTAACATTAGTTCATTCAGCCACTGAGATGTTTGAATTACAATTGCAGAAATGCCTCTTGGCCCGGCCTCAACTTATAATTACAATTATGACTTAACACACACACCGGAATACCGGTGGCGTCTATCCAATAAAAAATATCGATAAAATACAACAGATTTGCATTCTTTGTAAATTCAAACGAAATTATAACTAAAAAAAAAAAAAACCTAACTAAAGCAATTGTTACATATTGCACAGCTGAAACAATTGGAAATCCACTGAGTATTCATAAAAGGATATGTATAATACTACAATCTATGGGTTGTTCGTGGTGAGGCAGGCGCGATGTGGCGCTAACGCACGGAGCTCGATTTATATGACTAATGTTTCATAAATGCAATGATCCCACAACGGATGGGGGTCGCCACTGCCTCACGTATGGTCCAATCATACAACACATCTACAGAAAACAAGCTAAACAGTTGTGCTTGAAATGATTATATACATATAGTGAAATCATTCCCGATGCAAATCACAACCTCGGAAAAAATGCTCCCAATTACCAGCTTACTGTTCCTTATGAATTTTACATACATACGATTATAATACTTACGTCCTATTCGGAAATTCCGATTCATTCGATTAGATAAGTTTCGTGCAAATGTGTAAGAATCATCTCAACTTTGGGTGTAAGCCGAACGATTTGAGCAAATCTCAAAGGCAAAAGGAACTTCAAGGGGGCCGACATGTCGGAAACAATTTATTAAAGAGTGCGGTACTAACAATATTTTTTTTACAAGAATATCTCCCACCGGGGAACACGATTATTTAAAATCCTAAAACCTGTATATTATATAATACAATGCGAAAATACATTATTTACCATCCTTCAGACTTTTGAACTTCAATCTGGTTACCCTCCTGTACATAACATATAAACAAACATACACAATTTTGTTATTGTGATATGAAGGATCACTATCTACGTATTGAAATAGTGGTTTTTTTTTGTTTTTTTACATACCCAACAATCGTATAATTTTGTATTTACATAACTTATTTTAACATGTGAATTATGCATTGAAAATAAATATTAAACCCAAGATAAGCACCTCACAAGCCATGTAACATAAATTAGGTGAAAATAATATGCACCTGATCTTGGGTTTAAGTGAATGTTAGCTACAATATACATTAGAACCTTTAAATGGGTATACATAGGCACTGCAAGTAAGGCAGACAGTGAAGTGGTCCAAAGCATAAAATATATTTGAACGTTATGATAAAATTCTGATTACATTATCGAAAAATATGTGTGTTTTGTAGTGCATTATCAAAATATATACAATTTGATAAATATATATTTGTTATGTGTTAAAGCTTATAGTGTTCGCAATGCTTCAGATCACATTAACAAAGTCCAACCAGTAACCGATCTACACTTCGTACTTTTCAAGTAACAGGTTAAGTAGGTGATGAATTGACTTGAATTTTGGTCAAAGGTTAAATCGTTGACCTCTCGGCCAACATTGAATTGCAGTAATCTAATTTGTGTATATACCTCGTTACCAAGACTGCTTAAGGTGCGAGCGTATCATAAGATTTTTAAAGCTTCGTGTGGTACATTTTATACTCGTCTAGCTAACATTACCTACTAAATACATAACATTCGTACCTAACGGGACGTGTATACATATATGATTCTCGTGTATAAATACGATATATTTATTCTGTGATGATACTACACTTAATACAAAGATCAAAGTTCGGATGTCACACTATGATATTAAATGGCACAAAAAACTATAAAACACTAACACAAAGTCAATTCTGTCCCAACTTGCACTATTGTGTCCTTCACCGCCGTTCAGTTCACTCGTTTGACTCAAATTGACTAACATTTAAGCTAAATAGACAATGGCACGGATTGCACATATAACATCTATATACAGAGGAAATTAGAACTCTATCTACGGGGCCAACGAAGAGTTTAAGTGTAACATGAATTACGTATAAAAGGGTTGCCTAACCTGCCCTCGAAAGAGCGTGTCCGGGGACGGGGTGAAGTGCGACAGGCGCGGGGCCTTTCGTGGCCGCGGGGCCCGGCCGGGGCCTAGCAGTGCGGGTGGAGGGGCCTCGGGTATGGCCCGTAGGCCTCGTAGCCTAGCTATGTGGCCCAACCCTCGATGCGCGGCCTTTTCGTGTGGGGCTGCTCGTAGTCCAGCGGCACTGCGCTGTGACGCATGTCCTGGCCTACAAGCCCAGAGAAACTTATTGAACCTGATGATTATCGCTCTCAATTATGCATTTGTTTTCAGTCGAATTACTTTAGCAGTTTTAGAAACTTTTGTTTCAAAATGCATTTTACATATTAAAACTTGATTGCTGTACCACATGCACTTTAATAAAGCAAAGTCTAAAGCAGAGGCGTTATCAATATTTTCCCTTGTAATGGTTATATAGTTGTGTATTTTTTTAATCAAGTTAAAACTATAAGTATAGAGGAAACTCGTACCGTAAAACTCACCATCGAGAACGCCAGAAATATGTGCGGGCTGTGGTGCGGGTTGAGCTCTATGTAGGTGGTCAGGCGCGCGTGGCGGCGACACCGGCTCGGCTTTAATCTTCACGTTGCTAGGCGACGCGGCCGGAGGTGGTGTCCCGCCACCCAATACTGGCAAGCTGCTACTGTAAACAAATACAGCATTAGATAAAGATGGTTTCGTGGTATTGCTCTTGTCTATTAAATTTGCCACCCGAGTGTCTATGGGCGGCGACTTAAACTTTATGGTGCGACTGTTCTATAAAAAAAATCTTGCAGATCAAGTTAGTTTATATAATCAATCAAGTGAGGCCAGGTAAAACGTAATTTCGTGGTATCGCGTGCGCAATCAACTGGAAATAATTGTGAAAGGTACTTTAACCAGTTAATAGTTTTTGTACTCGACTGTACAAGCTCCGATAGCCGTGATCGTCTAGTGGTTAGGACCCTACGTTGTGGCCGTAGTAACCCAGGTTCGAATCCTGGTCACGGCAGCGTACAGCTGTCTCGGCGGAGCTAATTTTTTTAAATATTTTCTGTACCAAACTCTTCTCGTTGATGGATCAATTTGAATCATGGTAAAATGTTATTCTATTACAGTTAGATAAAACAAATAGACAAAATTAGAGAAAGTCTTTGGCAAGTAATTGAAGTATGGTAATAATTTGTAATTTCAAGTTATCATTAAATAGGCATAGCAAGTCTAAATTGAAGAACAAATATCAAAATTTATTTAGCGAGCTCGCGATACGGACCGTTAGTTATATGTTAATTTATTTTTTCCTATGAACATAATACGGTTCCAAAAATAATATTTAAATTTTAATTGCAAAATTGTTTTTTTTTTGTTAACCATTAGTTTCAAATAAAAACATGATAAGTTAATTAATCGTTTTAAATGTGTAGTTAAGTTTTTAGGTTGCGGCAAGTCAAGCGTGAAATGAAACGTCATTTTGTAGAGTGTTATGGCAACTTTCATTGTATTGGTATCTGCTCCGATAGCCGTGATCGTCTAGTGGTTAGGACCCTACGTTGTGGCCGTAGTAACCCAGGTTCGAATCCTGGTCACGGCAGCGTATAGCTGCCTCGGCGGAGCCATCTTTTTATTTTTCTTTAAGCTTAAGACTCAAATATAAAGGACTTTCAATTGTATAGCTATTGCTAAATCACCGTAATAAACCAACCCGTTTAAATGCATATAAAACCTCCTTAATACGTAATAAAAAAAAAATTAAATTGGGCACAGACATGTACCTGTTGTGCTGTAAAGTTTGCAGTTGGTGTGCACCCCACGATAGTCCAATCCCCATATCTGAGCTCATGCTGAAGTCTTGTGGTCCAAAATTTCCAAGTCCTGGGTAGCTTAATGGTGTCTGAAAAATACAGTGTGAATACATTATGTTTCATTAGGACAAATAAAACCTCAGATTTCCACTAGTTAATCTTATATATAATATTCTCGTGTCAAAAGTTGTTCCCGTACTGCTCCGAAATGGCTTGAACGATTCTCATGAAATTTTGTGAGCATATTGAGTAGGTCTGAGAATCGGCCAACATGTATTTTTAGAGGCTTTTTTAATATTTCGCATTAAAAATACATACAACCCTAATTTTCTACTTTTTTTTCACCGACCCCTGCTTTTTAGTAATTTTAAGGTAAAACAACGGGTCAGCTAGAGATGCTATAAATATACTGCGATGCGACAATAATAGACACACATTTTAAAATTAATAAAACCAAGAGACCATATGTCCTTGATAGTATTGATTATTATTATTAACTTGAAGAATAATGTATTTTTTGTGTGTCGTTTGAAAAAATAAAGCTAAACGCGTGTTATTTTCTATATTTAAATCGCGTAAGCGTTGAATCTTTACAGTTTTTTTTAATGTTAGCAGATATGTTTTTGACAGATGGTTTATCAGTGCCTATTAATGTATTTATAGTATTGGTTTAAATGCGAACTTTGAAACTTTTTTTAAACTCCGTTAAACATGAATGTTATGAACGAGAAAATTAATTAATCGGCGAGAGAAAATCACATGGCAGATTTTTATTATTGTTATTATTTAGAAAGCTTTATTGTCCCACAAAAATAACTAACAAGATATAAGAATACTAATCGAAAATTTAAGAAACTAAGGCGGACAAAAAACAACATATTATAATTATTAATGTTTTGACAAAGGTTTTTCCTCTTATTAACGTTTTATATAATTGTTTACGTTATTTAATTTATTACTTCATAGAGTTATTTCATATGAAAAATCTTAATTTTGCGCTTAATTACCAAACGCTGTATATTTTTAACAACGCAACTCATAATTTATCGTTTAAAATTCGGGAAATAAATAAAAATTCGTACTTTTAGTTATTTAAGGCCTCTATATAATGACTTATGCACTGTGTTCAGTTCTTACCTCTCCGGTATAAGATAAATCGTCCTGTGGCGGTGGCATAGAGCTGGGTATAACGACGCGAAGGTTATTATGCCGTGGTGAGTGATGGGGCGGGGGAGCGTGCTTGTGGGGATGACGGTGGGGCGATGGAGCCGGCCCAGGGGAGGGGGAAGGGGTACATCCGGCGCCCAAAGGCGAGCCGGAACCTGGGTATCCGTTCGACATTTCAAGCATTCCGCCGCTGGGGTACACTGAAACAGTAGATGTATTAAGAGGCTACACAGAGAAGAGAAGAGAAAAACATCAAAGGGAAATCCATAGTATTAATTGGATAAAACATTTTTATTTAGAGTTATACTATCAATAAATCAAGGCTTAAACACTTGGTATTACTAGTGGTCTGCAAAATTAGGTTATAAATTTACCTGAATCTGTTTCCGAAGATGATGGCCGTGGACTGATAGAGGTGTGCATCTGAGGACTGGCTTGTAACAAAGATTGGTCGTAACTTCCCACCGGTACGCTGACAGGTAGATTATAATTGCTCCCAGCAACACCAACACCCACGCTCCTCCCATTCAGCTGGTTCCTTTGCATCATCATCTGGAATTCCTCATCAATTTTCGAGTACTTGGCTTCAGTGCGGGGTGTCAGGTTGTATTCCGGCTCCGCTTCAGGGCTGTCGGGTGACATCACACCGTTCTTGTGCTCTTTCTTCGTTAGCGCCTGGAAGTGTCAGCGAAACCAGCTCAGGTGGCTTGACAAGCCAAGTACTTAGAACATTATTTCGTAGTTTGCATGCGTACCCACGAAACAGCCACATTGGGTGAAACTTGAGAGTAAATAACCTATTTTTTAAAATAAATTTATAACGCGTACACGAACAGTTACATGGGCCAAACGATTGAGTTTGGGCCAAAAGGAGTGCGTGGGACACCAAAAATGACTGTTCAGTATTGATGGGTAAAACAAACATCAAAACTACAAAGCGGTATTCTAGTACGTGGTAACTTTTTAGCGTACAAATGTGTGTAGTGTCAAATGCAATGATACAACACTGACTTTACCCGTCGGAACACCAGGTCCGGTTAATTCAAATAAACAACAACAAAAAAAAAAATAAACCCATGCTGAAACATAAACAATTGAGGTATTAGTATCTGGTGTTCCGTTATAACAGGAACTAACATGCCTTCGTGTTTATCTACTGTGGTATATCAAAATTCGAATTGGTTAACGTTTAGTATAGTTGCATATTAAGCTGTTAATTGTAAGTCAATATTGCATAGACACTGCACTGATCACGGGCACACAAATGACGCCGTACTTCTTGTACCTCGATAATGTTCCGGTTGGTTAACGACTCGTGTGGCTCATTGTACTCCGTATACTTCAGTAATACCTGCAATTGGTTTATTAAATAATTAGTTATACTTGTGGGATTCGTGGTTGTATGCTAACGTATTAATTTTTTTTATATATATACACAAGTTGATGTAGGTTGTTTTTTTTTTTTTTCACAATAATAAGGCCGGAAACGTAATTCCAAGGCAGGCCGATTCAACATGTTTACTTCACACATAAAAGTGCGATAATAAAACGCGGTTTCAGAAAGGTTAATGACAATTATTATTATGCTATAAATTTATAATTGAAATAATTAATATTTATCGTGAGTTCCAAATTAAATAAACACTAGAAAAGAAAATTATACATTTAACTAAACGCACTGTTGCCATAGAAACGTTATTTTTTGATGTTTGACAAACGGGAGAAACCCGAAACAGATAAAATATAGGAAAACCTCACTTTGTGTTAACGCATGTAATTTAATGATTATTGTGGCATTAATTTATTTTAATTAAATGAATAAATTACTTTAAAAACTAAGCTAGGTGACGATTAAACTAAAGCCCAGATATTTTAACCTAATTTATAGTTTATTGTAATACTATATTCAAATGTTTTTCAATCGTTAAAAAACGATGTTGACAATTGATGTTATAGAGGCTTTATAGACAACAATAAATTCGTATCGTCACCCATTGTGGCTAAATTTAGGCCCGCGTTCGGAATTTAAGATCAAAATATTAAGAACTAAGCTCAACTTTTAGAACACAAGTCTGATTGATGTTCAATATATAAGAAATCCGAACTTTATCAAATATAAATTCTTTATTCAATTAGGATTGTTAAGAACCAATTTTGAGGGTCACTAAAACTAAATTTGAGAGCTGAGACGAATCCACAACAAACACAGGGATTGTCATTACAATTATCTTAATACAGTGATTAATATCAATTAGTAGAAAATTTTGGACCAGAATAATTTCTTTAGCATTATCATTTTTTTACTATAAAGGAAAAGCCTAATGTATGCCTAATCTTGTGTCGTCACATTAAACCATTATTGACAAAAAGCTCACCTTGTCCATATCAGTGCTAGCATATTGGTAGAGCTTGTTGTTTGAGCTGAATATAATGAGGGCGATCTCACAATCGCAAAGGACGCTTAACTCGTAAGCCTTCTTCATTACACCAAATTTTCTTTTGTTGAATGTAACCTGAAAAATAATGATTCCTCGTTACAATAAAGTTTAAGAGTAGAAACTCATCTGCGGTTTAATATAAAACGTAGGTTGTAACATTCCACTTATTAGATGCCTGTCATCGATAAACTGTGCTCTGACGATGATCCATTTTGAGATAGTCTCCATGTCTTCAGACGCAGAATGTTGCAGACGTTAAATGTTTATTTATGTGTGTTAATTTTTTTTATATAATTGTTTTGTTGCTTGTTATATTTACATGTGTGTTGTTGGTAACAATATTAAATAAATAAATATTTTTTATGATCCAGTACAAATGTAATTTATCATCTTACAAGATAAAAAATAAATGTTCTTTTGTCACAGTTGAAATCGAGTTTCATTTCGCCTGTTTATCGCCAGAGACATTATTGAGTTAAATAATACAGGTTTTTTTAAAGCGACATTATATTACAATATACTGTAAACAGTCTAACTAGTAACCATACTAATAACTTACATTTATTTAATATTGACATTTTTAGTAATAATACAGTTGTTGGTTGGCGTTGCTATAGTAACGAATAATATTTTAAATCCTAATTGTAACGATTTTAAGGAGATAGCATCCCCAAAACATGTACGCTTTTATGACTTTCTGGGAAACCTTAGCAGATGGTATGTTTTGCTGAAATAGTTTCACATTCCTCCCATGGAAATATATCTTGGAAGAGAACTAGACTTTTAAAAGGCGTGTCTGTTTATTACTGCTTTAACAATTTCACTGTAAAGGCCAATGAATATCAAACATTGTAGGTACTAAAACAGATTAGCGGTTATTGCACGACAAGATAAGAATGTCCAAAAGCTAATTATGTAATTTAAGTCAATAGTGAGCTTGTGCACCCAAAAGTTGAACTCATAAATGTACGCTTATTAGAACAGTTAAAGAAGAAAGTCAAAGTCAAAATATCTTTATTAATTAAAATACATAGGACCATTTTGAATGGCCTTAAATCTAAGTGATTCTACGCCTGTTCGTACGTCACCAAGCTGAGAAGAAGCAGACAGGCAAGAAATTCGCCATGGATTTTATGGAAATGATCCCAGTACACTTTAAGGACACTTTGTTGACATTTTGAAAACAATTTTCTCTGTGGATATATTTGTTGTTGTTTTCATCACCCTGAAACTAAAGTTTAATTGATCGACTTTCACTAAAATCAGACTATCGGCGTATAAATATAATCTTAATGTTGAATGTTATCATTAATTTATAAATTAATTAGGTCAGGGACTGTTTACTGGGACATGTTTTATATTCAATATCCTTTATATGAAGCATTGTATTATAATTTATTTACTCCATTTTCCCTGTATTGTATTGAAGATTTCATTTTAAGAATGTAAAAATTATATATATATGTTTTGAATATTGTATAACAGGCTAATAAATTTGACTTTTCAAGAGCTGTTTCTGGTCTCGTGAATGCTATGCTATTATCAGGCAAAACTACGGGTGTTTTAATGCATTCCAAAGTATTAATTATATAAAAAGGTGTCTTTTTAAATATCGAATTTATCAATTGCGAAATTTAAACTCCAAGAAGGTTAAAATAAGTTGCCAGTTGTACAATTAATAAATTACAGAGTGCGGTCATTGTTCGCACTCAGCGATAATGTTCGCAGACAGTATGGTTGTCGGTTTTGATTCTAGACAAAATATATTTTAATTATAAAATTTGTATGAATAAACAAGTTTGCAGCGAACACTCTATATTTTTAATATGCAAAATATTACAAATATTTAAATAGATAAAATGTAAAGTTATTTGTTTTTGGCCTAATAAGAAAGGAACACTAAAGGAGCAATTTTAATTGTAATTTAATTTATAAATTATTTTTAATCACAAATAATCAAATAAATAAAAAATTATTGACAACCCTAGCAACCAGATAGTGTCGCATCTGTTTGTTGAGTCGGAACAGAAAACTTAGGTCATTTCACCCTTAACCTTGTGATGATAATTTAAAATGCGATCAAGCGGATCCCTTAAATTCATATGGCAGTCATAAAATTAAATCAGTTAACACATTTTACAGATAATGCCTCACTTTCTATTAAGTTGTATTTACGCTGTAATTAAAAGAGACAAAGGATTTTGCTTAAAAATATGCATTTGGAATATTTTATGTAGCGATAAAATAAATTCCACCTCTTTCACGGTAAGACAAGTAATACCGGATTATTAATAAACGCTTATATTTATCAAAGAAAATACATTTTAAAAACTTACTTAGTTATTAAATTAACTTTGAATGCCATATGATATTCGTTTATCAGATTTCAAAAGTAAATTTTTGATAAGTTTAAATTCTTGTTTACACTAAAAATATTGGATAAGGTCACTTTTATTTTTGATCTTGGCCTCAGACCTACATTCATCTTTTTACACTATTAACTGTCACAGTTGACAGTTGACAGCAAGTCTAATGCCGTCAAGAATTATAAAGTACTTGTGGGCTTCAAGAAAAGCGTTTCTAAGTCTCCGTTCAGTATTTTTTATAGAAGGGGGCAAACGAGCAGGAGGCACACCATAAAATCGCTGCCCATAGACACACAAGTGGCTTGCTTGTAAGGCCGTTACACAATAAAAGTTATTAATAAACACAAACCTGTCGATTCCGTTCATCTGTAATCCGAGATATTTGTATTTTCTTCCGGCCCATGGTGGCAGCAATCTTGGAGATGTTATGGGGAGCGGGGGGGTGAGAATAAATGGCCGGTGGGCTGCGTCTATGGTGTCAACAGCTGGTATCTGTAATAGAGTAGTTCTTTAGTAAACATTCGTAGAGCAGTCTCCAAATATAACACGATGGGTTTTAATAGGGCATTTCATCTGTTACTATTGGCCAAGTATTTCGGAATCTTATCATACATTTTATACTATTGGTGACACGGGGTGTTTTTAACTATTATAATTCATGTAGGTGATGCAATAATATAATAGAGACAGATTATATATATGAGAGATTTAAATACTTTTTGATGTCATACGTCTCCATAAATCACGTGTATTAAGTAGATCATTCGTCACCAGCTTTTATAATTACTGAAAACCTGAACGATATTAAACTCTTTATTACAAAAAACAGCATAATTAATACCATTAATTAAAATGATTAATAACTCAGAGAAAAATACCGAGATATTTAACATATATACGAGTATATATATATATTTAATTGGTAACATTGGCTGATATTATTAAATTCGTTATGATTACGTAAAAAAATATGAATTACGAAATGTAGCCGGTCAGATCGCAAGAGCTGAGGCAATAACATGTATTAATCACATACAATTATTTATTTATTCACACTATTGGCACTTAAACAGTACATGTAGATAATGTTAAAAAAATATAAGAGCAACGGGCAGCCTTATCGATTATAAGCGATCTCTCTTCCAGGCAACCAAATAAAATAATACTTATAATATAACTAGCTGAACCGGTAAACGTTGCTTTGCCAAATAAATTATTTATATAATAATTTTAAGCTAATTTATAATAAGCTATTGAATTGTAGCTTAAATGACACGTTTGTCGGTTTACCATAGCAGTACCATCTATTGATTACATACTCAATCCAGTCGAAAAGTATCGACATCTGTTAGAATATTTTGGAGTTAACAGATAATTGTGACTGTCAATTAAATATATAGACAAAAAATTTGCAATAAAATATAATTGCGACTATAAGTAAAGATCTAAGCTATCCTATATCTCAAGTTGGACCAGACTGCTCACGGTGTGCCAATTTAATTTAAAATCGGTTATGTAGTTTAGGAATCCATCGGGGACAAACATCGTGACAGGAGATTTATATATAATACAATTTGATGTAATCTAAACCGTTACAGTTTTTTATAACAGCGTATAGAAGACCATAGTGGGGACTCACCAGGGATTAGGTTGTAGGTCAGCAGTTTGTAGGCAATGCGGTGATTTTCTTAGCTTGTGTGTGAAAGAGTGAAATAAATTGGAATTTATGTGGCTCAATCAAGCGTTTGAAGTTGTAGTATTTAAATTTACAAAAATATAATCAGTGTTATGCAATTAGTACACCGACTTTTGACGTTTGACTTTTAACCAAAATGTGACGTCACCCACACGTGCTAATTATCAAGGTGAAAATTAATTGTTTCAAATTTTTCACGTTTGAAAAGCGGTTTCATTAATCACATAATTAATATTCGTGTTAAATAGAACAAGTGTTTTTTTTAGAAGCTCTAACTATTATTCAAGTAGGTCTTTATAAAGACACTTTTGAATCGTCAATTTTTACACTACCACCCACCGGTTCGGAAGGCTGCTATCTAACGAGAAGAACCTTTACATGTTCTAATAGCATATTGACAGTATTATTTATTTAATTATCCCAATTAACACATTTGGATAACACCAATGTTGGCTCGATGCTGCTGATCCATCATCATCACGAAAAGGAAACTTCGTATTTTTCAGTTGAGATATTATAAGTGACATTTGTGCCGCTAGGAAAGTCCAAAGGGTAATGTTTACAAAAATAAAATATCTAATGTACTGGAAGTAGCAACCCGAGGGGATATACTTGACCGTCCCTGCCTTCCCATTTTCTTATGGCTCATTACATTTTTCCTTAAAAGGATAACCGAACCACGTATGCATAAAGTGGGCATAATCGTGAAAAACCTTCATACTAAACGAACAAACAATGGGCCTTAATGTACTGAAATTACTCATAAGAATTTGAAAAACAATAATTAACAACTTCGTATTATGTGCTATTATAGTTTGCTTTTTCAAATATATTTATTTGTGTACAAACTGTTAAAAGACTAGTATAGGAACTCATGTTTGGTTTGAGTATGTTATAGTGGAAAGTAAATATAATTTGTAAGATTTTGTTAAAGTACCATTCGTTTAGAATCGTTCAAAGGTTCGTTATGCAGGCTATGTATCGGGACTTAAATTGAGTACATTTTTATGTCTCATAACGACGTATTAAATTAAAATATTAAAAAAAGTAATTTAGTTACATACATATCGTTATAATCCGTTTTAAAATAATTTTTATGAGGATTAATTCGAGAATTGTAAAATTTAATTTGAATTGAATTTAAAAAAACTTACAGACAATACGTTAGTACATACATGTCAAAATAATTTTCCTTGTAGGTATGCGTGACATCATAAACGTAATAAAGATGGCTTTAATATATATAATCTTTTGTTTAATGAATGTTTTGATATAAGCGAATGACAAATTCATATATTATTCGTTAAATGTAACAATGTTTTTTTTTAAAGCAAATATTAGCAAATGACACGTGGTACCAGATACAACAGTTAACCTTACGTTCTATAATACAATCATGCAATTTTAGGGCTTCATACAATGCAATAAGATTTAAAATCCCACGTGATAATATCACCTTGACTTTGTAATACCTGAAAGTATTTGTACTGATACAGTCATGAACAAAGGTTAGCGAAATTGCCTTTTCTGAACATGACACGTCTGATCTCTTGTTTGTGGAAAATTCAAATAGTTTCCTACATTTTTAACGGACTATTTTACGAATTCACAACTAAGATTTTATTACAATATATGTATTATATATAGTTTAAAAAAAGCGATTTCAAATAATATAAATTATAAATAATTTGTAACATAATAATTGAAGCCATAATACCTTTTAAATGAATTTTTTATTTCGATTTCAAAAAAGTCTTAATTATCTGAGCTGTTGTTTGTTAAGTGCGAAGGCTGTTTTCATGAACATTCTGTCCCGCTCCAGGCTCGTGCGACCTTATTGGAGGATGGGGAGCACCCACGCAAATTTCTACACCCTTTCCAATACCACCCTTACCCCGTAGTGTACAGAATTGAAAATCTGTTGGCACGTGCCATTGCATTTTGACCCTTAGACGCTGCATCAAATCTAGATCATATCACGCAGTGTACACCAAACAATCCATTAGTATTCGATTTCAATTTTACAAAGATAGCTTTCAGGTTTCAGTATTGTACCCAATTACGGGAGTAATTAATGGTAGCTCCATATCTGATGAAACTTTGTTTGGTTCACGTGATTTATAGGGGACAATTTCGTCTATACAATACAGGTAAAGGTAACTATTAACTCATAGTTTTCCATCATATTATTATATTTAATTATGGTACTAGTACTAGGTAACCTTACATTGTGAGTTACTTAAACTAGAAAGAGCTTCAAGTTAAGCAGAAATAAAATATATTAATAAATTTTATAGACATAATTGTGTACGCTAGTTTCATTTTCGATTGCATTCATCCTCAGTGGGGGGTTGTGTGGGCGAACGGTGGTATTCAAATTCTGATACACGTGTACGTGTACAGTTATATATTTTGTAATATACCAGTATTATGTACAAAACCTATACGTTTCATATCACCTTTGTGATACAGACGTATTACAGAAGAGGAAAACAGTCAAAAAACTCATTACACACCCAAAACTCATGTTAGGTTGATCTCGCTGTAGAACATTTACAATACCAGGCCATTAAACGCCAATTGGTATATTCAAATGGTTTGATTCGATAACAAGTCAAATTCTTGTGGTATTTCTTATTTTCTCGGAATTTATTTGATTTAGCTAAGCGTATATCATCTATGTTATTGGTATATTATTTATATCTAATAGGTGATAGTTGTTTAATCTCTGTTCTTTTGTCACAAAATTACATTAAAGATTTTATGGTTACCCTTCATTATTAATATGCTCGGCAGGCAGATCAGCAGTATTAGTCCGATCAAACGCCCACAGCATCTTATGCTTTGTATGAGGCTCTTTGAAGAACATTCTATGAGATACTTAATAAAATATTCCCTATCCGCTTTTAGTATGAGGATTATGAAGTGAACATTTCAATAGCGGACCCATAGTCAATAATATAAAGAAAATATTCTCAAAACTAATGTCAGTAATAAATTGCTATATACCCTGTAAAGAGTTCCTATAAGATTTCGCATCTCGGTTGCGAAGCTTGTTTGGTTGCCTAGCGACCCGGCAGTGGCAAGATGGCGCGGGTGACGTCAGTCGAGCCCGGGGCGCGGGGCAAGGTTGCCACCAAGCATGACACGTTCCAATGAAAAACACGCCAGAGATCCACAAGAGTTGTCCTTCAAGCGATATTGCGGAAGGTAAAAGTGCGAAATTGTACCGACACACGAAAATCAACCACGCGACAACCAGCAAAGACGTCGTAAAGTTGACACTCGCGTGGCAATGCAGATATTTTCTACGGTTCTTTGGTTGAGTGTCATCGTGGAACCATTTGACCTATGTCAAGTTCAGTGAAAGCAAAAGTTTGTTTAGTTTAAGATTTATTTTCGTGATTTATATAGTATGTATCAAATCGGTTCGACTGTATCGTTTTGGACGTGTGCTCGTTAAGCATGACAGCGATGACAATCGGGTATGACGTCATATTACACAAATACTGATATCCAGTGGCTGATAAGGAAACCGCAAGTGTTAATACAAATATTAGTGTGGGCGAGTATTATGTTATTAATTACAATACCAATTGTTATTATCTTAGTATTTATCAATCGTAAAATGTTAGGTATTAATGATAAATTATAAAAGTATTGCTATATCTATATTGAACATTTATTCTAGCTGACCCGGCGAGCTTCATCCCGCCTAACAGTCAATAAATGTGCAGTTTAATCATATTAAAATTCATACACATTATTCCGATCAATTTTTTATTAGATTCTTCAGTAAAGTACCCGTGATTAAGCTTTTAATATTTGCCAGGATGTGCGCTATAAGTTGTATTTTGTAAACATATTATATTGTTAATTTTTATTGATGAATATCATAGTTTAATACTTAATCGCATCAAAACCGATGCAAACGTCGTGCAATTAACACGACTCTTATATACGCAGAGTTATAATAAGGTATTATATTGTCTGTTCATTATATATATATATGATATATTTATATAGTATGAATCAAAATTAATGCCCAATCTGATATGTCCTCTGTTTATAAGCGGTTTTAAACCCGTAACTTTACCGATGTGCACTTTACCATTAATAACATATACGCCGAATTTTATTCTGAGCACGAATCGTACTTTACAATACTTTGTCACTAATTCACGTCTTGTTACGAGTTATGAATAAACAATCTGAATTATATTAAAATTTAGATTTCAATTCAGCTATGCTTCTTCGTATGTTGTATATAAGCGAATAGTACTCAAACATTAAATACTTAAAATATGTATATAATAAAAAAGTGATAAATTTCTTGAATTATAGGTATAGAGAGTTATCATGGACACATCAGGTTTGGTGCAAAGCAAGAGTGTTTGAATCGGAAAAAATCGACGTAAACAATTTTAATGGAATATATAGTTACAATGGTTCGTTGTTAGTTCAAAAATCACTGATAACTAAGGTCAAACCAACAATGTCACTTAGGAGCACCTTTGTTCCTTTCATATGTTAATTGTAGATGGCGCCTGATATAACATATCTGATATCTGTCCAATACTTTCAATGAGACGAATAGTATCAGGCTTTGAAACGAATTTATTATGGAACGATATTGAACAAATTAAGGCCTTGCTTTTTAAAAATGTATGCGCATTAATTATGCATGTCTTGGACGTAGTTTTTTTATATATAAACATAACTTAAATTAATGAGAAAACAACAGCACTTAAATTGTTAAAATAATCCTTTATAGGTGAACTCAGATTGGTAAGTGGTGTTCAAATGACTGGTGGCTGCAATTCAAACTTGGTTACTTCTTTTACCATTTAACTACATAAAATAATGTGTGATTTGTGTGACTGTCACAATCCCAAAAACCCCAATCAAAATGCCAAACAATACAGTATTTAATTAGACGTTTTGTAAGCTTTTTTTGTTAAAGAATCGTAAATAAAATCACAAACCTCGATAGGCGTTTGTTTACTGGGCTCCAACGCCCGTCTGACCCGAAACGCGAAACTATGTCAAGCAGTTTATTTCATCTGGCAACGTGTTATGGTAAAAAGTGTTATAAACCCTTTCAATAAGGCACACAACCGTGTGAAGGTCGCATTGGTCTTTCGTACCTTCGGCCTTGAATGTGTTAACGATGTTACTCCAAGAAAGCATTGTCACTAGCGGATGGGAATTGACACTACGATAATACAGCCTCCAATCAAATCAATTAATTATTTAAATGGTACATTTAAACAACATAGGCCGCAATTTGGGCCAACAATTCACATACAATGTACCGGTGGTTAGTTAAGTCTATTAATTATATAAGTGGGAAACAATTGACAAAGCATAAATAAAACATATAAATGATATAATATCTACATATTGTTGTTTACATACACTTGATACTTATTGAGTTTGTATGTTAAAAATATATATATATGAAATTCACCAATCGGCTAATTAATCACGGATATTTAATATGTCATTGAATGATTCTTAATTATTTTAATTATGATGACTTTACCAAAAGAAGGCTATACAGGCTATATAATACAGCGAAGCGTTATATTTTTATGCCAACAAAACTTATATTCATATTCAATAGCTTAATTTTGAGCTTACCACATTCATCTGTTTATCATTCTGTTTTGATATCGGAGTTAGAAATATTGTACATTACAATTTTGAGTTGCAAAGGTTTCTTATCATCGATAAACGCAGGGTTGTGTTGTGGCATTGTCCCTTTGATTTACCAATATAAGAAATAATATATTAGCCGGCCAAGGCGGAAATGTATTGAATTCTCTTCGCCTCACCAAAAGTTTTAGAGAAATGTGAGACTTACTACAGACACTGGTCTTGTATCGTAAACTTAAAAAACTGAGAGGCCCTTGGCATGGAAGCAGCTACCGAGATCTCAGCTACGAAACCAATACGATATCGATTAATAAACCAGATTTGGTATGTATTAAATTTGTTTCAGAAGCTTTAAAGATAAGCGTGTCAGATAAATTTAATTTTGTCATAATTACATGCTTTAATGAAAAAAAAAAAGAATGTAAATTGTTTCGTGTAATTTGGACAGTTTTTAATTATGCTGACAAATTATATTCTCCTTATAATTAATCTGCGCATGATTATTTTCACATATCTGATGATATTGTTTATTGACAAAAGTGTTTGGTTCATTTATGTATTATCTAAGAATTTGACACGTTAATAATATAAGAACATACAGAATATATACATAAGCTTACTACTATAGTGAATCAGTTTTTTTTTAAATTTATTCTCCCTATTACAAATAAAAGAATTCTCTTACAATTTCAATCATAGCAATAACTTAAAATTTTATCAAATATAGTAAACAAACGCATGATTGATCGAAGGTTATGGTTATCAACCTGCGAATTACGAAGACCAACGTACGTACGTGGCCATAACATCTTGATAGGGATTACGATATCGGTGATACGTTTGCCAAACGACAATCTGTTGATTTTTGTTGGTGTAGATAGATAGATATTCTATAATTTATAGCCTATATTTTTATTCTAAAAAAGGTCTTAGTTTACAATTATATAAATTTGAAATTCGAACCATCCACAAAAGGATATACACCACATCAAACGTTTAAAAAAGGCGTGTGAAAATGAAATAACAAGTGTTAGAAACAAATATTTCTTTCAATATATGCAAATCCAAAAAAAGTCGTCGTATATTAAAACTTAGATTATTTCTATATATGTGGATGTGGATGTGGAGGTGATGTTAATGTGAGTGAAATTTATCTTTTTTTTAAATTTAATTATCTATATTAGTAATATAGATAAATTAATAGTATATTTTACATAACTCAGATATGTAAGAGTTGGCTTGTTAGCGATAACGTCACTTCAGTCTTATCATTATAATTAACAATACTTTGTAAAGAAACAATTTTTTAAATGTAATCATACGAATTTGAATTACGAATTACAGCGTAACGTCGATCGTGGTCGAGTTAACTGCTTAGTATTAGATCTTGTTATACCCTTGTAGGTATTCTTAGGGCTTCTGTTTATGCTCTCATAATTATTGTTGTTCCAAACCTATTACACTTATGTCCTGAACTCAAGGACAAACACCAATTCATGTATCCTTTTTTCGCGTTTAACGTTTTTAAATGTATGTTCCTTCATTGTTCTAACATCTAACTAACGGTGCGTATAGAAACCAGAGCCTGGTTTTGAACATTGGTCCACAATAAAGTATCGGACTCACCTGCTAGACCATAACTTTTGTTCGATGCTTAGATGCAAGATTAAAAAATCCCATATGAGTAATTATAATTTTCATAAAATACGCATCGCGCGCAAAAAAAGAAAAGTTGCATAACGAGTTGCCTTCTCAAAAAAAAATAAAAAAGCAAAAGCCAACGCACCGCACGCCGTCATGCTGGCAACATTGAACGCGCGCAAAAAAAAGCAAATGGCTGCCGTCAAGGTCACAAGAAGCTGTCCTAGTCACGGAGGGCATTTACACTTTTTTTATAATTGCCCAAGGGCTTTGCGAGACTGGGAGAAATTAAAACTGCATTTTTTCACTACCTGCCCTAATGTACTCTTAGTATCTAACGAAGATATAAAAAAATATATAATATTCGGCTTTACTTTGAATAACTATTCAAAGTAAAGCCTCAATAACGGTTTTATTCGAGTGCATTCTCCAAGAAAATATTTGATAATACAATCGAGAATGTAGAATCGAGTATCGATAATAATAGTTGTCTTGCAAAACCAGAATCATTGTAGGCTTGTTTTTAAAAAAAATAAAAAGTGTAGTTCGCGACGATCGCCTGGGAACAGCATCTCGGTGTTTCTTCATTAATTTTGGACTCTGCTGCAATGCACGACAGGATATTTTAAAAGCCTCTTTAAAAAGTTGATAAACCATAAGTGGTGCTTGCACCTGTAGATAAAGCTAGGTTATATGAAATACGGTGCGTTAAGATATTGTAATCTTTATATACGATTAATTTGTTGTCATTGCAATTTTTCATGCATACATGAAGGTGATAACAGTTGATAGCAAACAGTCTCTTTAACATTGTACTTGAGTTTGGTGAATGACATTCTAGATATATTTTCACAATATATATAAAAGGGTTTGTACACCCGAACGAATTATGGTCCAAACCAACTTCCCCCGAGTAAAGCCGTGAGCTTTAACTAATCAAACACGAAATACACACATGGTATTTGGTAAATTAAACATATAAGTTACAATAGATATACAATTTTATGGGATATTATTGTAAATGAACATAAAAATGTGTATCTTTTTGTGTAACACATACATTCTTATACCGCCTTATAATTGTGTGACATAAAACAAACAGAAATTATTTATTTTTTATTACAAATGAATTGGGATAGCAATATTATAAAGGACCAGGACAGCAGCACTGATCAAGATATAATTAAATCGTCTCGAATATTATTCAATACTACATGGCCTTTATGACAGAAATTGACGCGTCTAGTGATATTCAATAATTATTGGATTCATTCTTTCCATCTATGTCCTCAAGGGGACATAGGACATTCAGTGAATATTCAGTTAAGCTTAAGCGACTTGCATGAGAGACGTTAATCGTCAGGCACATTCTTGACTGATCGCTGATACGATTCTATATGGAACAGATATACTGCCAGGATCGTAGCGATGCGTTGGACGTTGGAGATATATGCAAGAGGAGGAGGAATGAGAATTATATTACAAATTGAAAAATATTCGATTTATATAAGAATGATTTCCGCCTTGTTTATATCATGTTATCACAAGTAGCAATATCGGCCAAGGTGGTTATGATAAGAAAATGTTCATGCAGATTCAATGAATCTCTATACAGTACAAGTGAACTCTACAATTTCTCTATCCATATATTATAGAAGCAATAACTTGGCATTTTTGTAATTGTAACTAAACGCATTTCTTATAGATATTCTATATTGCGTGTAAGATATTTGGTCTGGAACTAAATGGCTTTTAGTTTTAAATAATTGTACAATAAAAATATAATGAATCACATAATAAAAAGGTTTAAATAAATGTAAAAATGTTTGGCCAATGTGGAAAACGTAATGTAATAAATAAATATTTTTGATAATGATGTCTTAATTGCGAGTATTTCTTTTTTGATTTTCATATTATGAGTTATATATACATTATATATTTCAAATAAAACAGAGAAAATATGTAAAGACCGCGCACGATTTTCTTAATGCAGCTGTCATGTTAAGCTGAGTAAAAATATTATAGTTAATAGGCACTTTTACTGTGTCATTTAATTGCTTCATGAACCGGTCTCAACTAGCTTGGTAGCAATGACTTCAAATTGCTACTGCAAGATGTCTGCAACTTTTGATCAGCGATACTTAAACGCAAATTTTGTATCGTAATTTAACGTTACAGCTTACTCTTGTAAATGCAGTGTAAACACTATATAACAACACTGAACGGACTGTGCAATTTATGGCGTTATAGAGAGTGGACGTTAAATGGCGACACGAAAAGTTATTGTATGGAATGCACATTTAACCAACCAAAACTGGTTTACACTTTGACGTTAAATCAAGTGACTTTACATGGAGCTTACACTGTATATATATATGTATTATGATATACGAATTTCACTCAAGAAAACATTGCGTAGGCATGAATTCAATGCTTTCATGTTTTTAGTTCAAGTAATTAAATACATACTATAAAAATAATATCGCCTCCATCAATAATAACTGACAATTATTGATAATGTTTTGGTTGAAATAAAAAGCGAAAACGAGGTCAATGTGAGCGCTTAATCGTCATAATATTGCAAACTGGCAACCGAAAAGTTGTATGTAAAAAAAGCCAAAAGTATAAGTCATTATTTACGTACTAAGCGTTAAAGCTTGGCGCTCTAAGTCATTAAGAGTCACCATTCAAAAAGACAATATATTTATGAGTATACAAGAAAGTATCTATGAAAAAGAACTTAATCACCGAAATATCTTATGTATTAAAGAGCCATTAACCATGCATTAACCATTACTGTAAAGTAATGGAGTAGTTATATAGTAAAAAGTACCACTAATAGAAACCTTACAATAAAGTTTTTCATTAATCATTTTTAATTTATTTACACACCAAAACTGTAACTCCGCCAACTCTCACTTTATAAAAGCGCATTTGGCCATATTGGCCCAATGTTACGCTTCAGACAACTTGGCCCAACTGTATATAGCTTACATAAACACCATTTCACAATCGAGAAAACACGTGGTTCATATTTAGTATTTATTTTATTATGTCGTAATCAACGCATATCATTATAAAACTACAATGTCACATTTGTGACTTCTGATGTCATATTTGCTCAGTATCACAAGGTTTGTGTCATTCTTAAACAATCGATGCATTAAAATACTGTAAAAATTGTAAAATACAACCTAAACCTACGTAGGTTTGGATGTCTCTACGTAGAGACACTAAAATATGAGAATTAAGAAGTAGCTTTATTACATTTACAGGAGCTTATTCAAGCTTTTAAGGAGAGATGTTTTTACCGCGCATCATCTCTTTGTGGAACCAGCGCAGGTATTGCCGAACCGTTACGACTTGAGCGTATTTAAGAAGAGAGCGAACATCTCCCGTTCCAGAGGCGGTTAGCACTTAACTCGGTCAGCTTATTTGCCTTCTGTATAAAAAAAACTGTCATAGTTTTATACAATGCTAACAATTCAATAAAATACAACGAGATAAACCTCATATAAGTTACGATGTTTATACATAATATAGGTAATAATAATAATCCGGGGGCGTTATAATAATAAGTATTACGTTTGTTCCTGGCCTATAAGAAGACCTGGTTTGCCGTCATAGAACAAGTGTTAATTGCGCACTTAGAAAGAAGAGCAATTGGTTAGGCTGTATCGGATGCACAAGCTTACGGTTGAGTGGTGTAGGAGGAATACTATAACACTCACTTGGCTCGTGAGTGCGTCGCCGGCCTTGTAGGAAATGCTACGCCCTTTTCTTGAAGGACCCTCAGTCGTATTGATTCCGAAATACCGTGACGGGCAGCTGGTTCCATAACATGGTGGTGCGTGGTACCGATATATTAAGTTTTAATACAATTAATTGTATGTATAAAGTGCGATCGCTGGATATTTTTATTTGCGAACGTACGCGAACGTATATTTTTATTTCAAGTAGGGTCGCCAAGTGAGCGTAGTGGTAAATTTACATATAGATATTATTTTACAATAGCCTTCATAGTTTCCGTCATATATAATAAACTCTTAATGTGGTTTAGGTAAGTTTAGCTTAGTTTATTTGCATTAACAATATATAAATATTTGAACTTTGTATTTGTTTTTATATATATATTCTTGGGGTTTTTTTTTCTAAGATTTTACGTGCTAATGTAATTGGTGTGTGAAATTTGTAACTCGTTGTGTAAGAATTCATTAAAAATTCTATTATTATTAGGCATACTTTCTGTATTAGAGCTTATAAAATGAAAAAAAAAAAACAATTGACTTTAGCCGTCCTATTGAAGCCATTGATCGCAAGCAACTCAACTAGTGCAGTTACACGTAATAATATTTTACGATTTATCGTTTAAATTTCCATAAATTGTCAAGCGAATATGTAAGACATGTGTGAAACTATCAACGGAAAAAAACTGTTATGTTAAAATTGAAATAATTTTACAAATTGATTATACTGGTTTTACATAAAGCTCATAACATTAAAATTAAATAATGTTGAACACAACATTGTAATTCGCGCCTTTTTAATTGTGCCCCTATACGGCTGTCATGAACGACAGTGCCGCAGTGTAATCAAGTGTAAACATAATCAAGGGAGGTTGCACAAAAAAGTTTCTATACGATTTTTAAAATCGAAGGAAATGCTGGTTAACTCCCGTGCCTTGAAATGCAACCATAGAGTGAGTAGAATGCACGTTGTATATATTTTTAGTATCTAATTTTATAGGTTTTGAATTCGGAATTGGAGATTTTCATTTAGACTGCTAATTCGGAAGAAGTCGGATAATTATAATCATTATTCAGAATTTTACAGAGACAATTAATAAATGTATTTGCAGTTCAAGCTTCTATAAAACGTCCGACTTGAAAGCTTCAGAATCGAAAGTAAACGAACTGCACTACAGAGACAGTTCCTTTCTTATCCTTACACACACATTCAAACAGGTAATTCAATTGTTTTAATTATAAGAAAACAAACATACTTATATAAGCAAATATAATTATGCAATTATTATTATATTATATTACTTTATATTACTTTATTATTATTGTTTAAAAAGGTTTTTCTAGTATAAGCAAGTATTTACTTAAAGAGAGACTATACCAGAATTGGATTAAGCCGGCAGTCATCTGATTTCACGTGTTTACATTGAGATGGATTATTGAAGCTATGATTAGTATAATTATTATGCGACCTTCGAAATTATAATTCTCTGTTAATTTAAATGAAGCATTTTATGTATTATGGGCACACGTTTCAGTAACCCAGTGACCTTGTAAGCGAATTGATTTACATTGTACAGTTGTTTGAACGTAAGGGCATTGTATCAAAACTATGCGGGGATATGACGTCACAGTGTCTACATTAAATTATTTGAATATACGCAAATACAATTCTAGCGGTGGAATGAACCGGAAAAATATGATTTAAAATAACAGTAATCCTGTGTGATTGCTATCGTTTAATTAGCTCAGCTCCAAGTGTCCTGAGCGAGGATGCTTTGACCATTTGTCCAACGCTTTTAAAACCCGAGTAAAAAGTTGTATTAGACTTGTGGAGGAGAATAAAGCCTGTAGAACCCTACTTTATTTATAGCAATTAAATATCAATTGTAATTGGTGTCAATAATTTATTTTTCAAAAAATATGCATATGTATTCAGACATTAAAATTAGTATATGAATAGAAATCCGAATATTATTTTATTAATTGAAGTCATGTCAAAATTATTTACAATTGAATCAATGAAATCGATCCTTCCTGAAACTCTTTTCGTGAAGGTTGAACGACGTCAGAATAATTAAAGTGGCCAATTGTAATACAAAACAAATAAAGGAAAATGTTAATACAACCTTAATACGCGTTAATAAATGCGGGTTTTCTCGTGACCAACATACCTGAAACAAGAAAATTACATACGTGTTTAAAATAAGAATATTTTAAGGTCAGAAAAGGGAAACGGAACTTATTTTGACTTCAATTCTAAACGACTAATTTAAAAAAGCATTTAGTTAACTTAGAATCTTCTCATAACATATATATATCGTTATATTTAATATAGATAAAGTAATTAAAGTAATAAGAATAAAATATATTGTGCAAAGGTAAATTCCAATTTGATATATAAGCTGTGATATGGATCAATTAACTAATGTCCTGGATAACACATTACGCTGTGGTGCGTACATTATAAGGCGCCACTCGTCTTCCGCCACTCCTTGTAATAATATCAAGTTTCTGCTTGGCCATTTTTATGATTGCATTCATTACAAGATCAAGGTTTCATCTTTAGAGGTGCTAACTTTTCAACTCACGCAGGTAAACATCGTAATTATTTGGTACAACATTGAGAAAAGTTAGATTCTTAAAATCTCGAATTACTTGGCCACATATCAGTTTTATTTACCAGAAGGGACTTTGGGTAGGAATTTAATGATGGCATATTATTTATATGAAGTTTTTATTGTTGATTAACTTGTGCAAAAGTAATATAATAAATAACCTGAATGCGTGTGTAGAGATCATTTCAGGCAAGTGACCCGTTTACCAGTTTATGTGGAAAAACGATTGATGGGCAGGTTATCGCATGGGAGTGTCTTCACGCCAATTTGAACTCTTTAATACACACATAAATGTCAAAGTTGATTAATTCCGATAGAGATTTGTATTTTCCCTCGTGTACGCTGCTTTATCTCGACTCTATCTTATTAAATTCAATGATAAAGTCTTCTTATCATCAATAGGCAAATTGAAATTCGAAATTCAAGGTTAAAACTGTATAACCAATAGAAGAAATATAATTATATATAATTCTTATATGTTTCGTATTAATTTTCAATTATTTTCGTTGATAGCAAAAGTTTAACACACCCATGTTACATGTTTATTCCATATTTGAATATTTAAAACGTACATCTGGCCGAAAACATGTGAAAACTCTAAACAAAAAAAGAAAATAAACATGCAAAGATGGCCGCCACTCGTCACACGCTACTATCGGTCTCGGTCGCGTTATCATTCGCGCGTAGACGTATCCATTTTTAGAAATATTAATTCAGTAATAACCGTTGTACAGTGAACTATTTTTAGTGTGGCCTAGGCTAAAAATACTCGGACGTCGCCGACCAGTGACGAGTCTGATAATACTAATGTTACTCATGTGTCGTTGACTCTATGCAATTCTTGAGTTTTACTGGTATCTGTACTTAGGTTATCTGCGGTCGTGTTTACTAACACTTGCATCAACAGATTCTATGATTTTTGCAATTATTATTATATTTTCAATTAAACGATCAATCAAACAGTTGGACTAAATGCATTTTCGTAAAACATAGTATATAAAAAAACACAAAAAAAGTAATGAATCATAGAAAACGAAGTATGTGATACCAATTGTTATTATAGGTTATATCCCATTGACCTTTAAACCTGACTCGATTATAATCGAGTGCCTTATTATTCATTAGAGTTAATCGATGTTTATTATGTAACTATTCGGACGAGACGTACCGCGACAAACAAGGCCGCAAGTCGTCATTGACCGTGAAGTACGTACAAAAAATTATTAAGCTGTTTCCGCAATTCTAGCTAATTCAGATATTTCAACCTAATACTAGAGGTCACCATGTCTGAATGATTATTTGCATCTTTTATGTAAATATTTTGGTCAACACTTTATGGAGGCTGCGTTATTAATCCAGTCTTCTTGCATCATTAAAAGTTCATTCTTACCCAGAGACGAATGAATACTTTTGAACTGAGTGCAAATTTGTGTTCAAAAATCCACATATTTTTATATATATTAACAAACATTTGTATTCAAATGTGTTAAATTTCGGGGTCAATCTAATACATTACTTGTGTAACTTTGATTTATTAGATCTCACGCTTCCGTTTAAGCTCCTGTTTTTAATATCAAAATATCGTACGTATGTATTTATTAACTATTTTTATTTATATTCTTTTAACTGTTTTTTAAATATTATTCGATCGCTACCACACCTATTCGATTAGTAAGACGGACCTGTTAACCTCCTTATGACAACGCCTATTTCCAGGGTTAGATTAATTGGAAGACAGACAGAGGTATGGAGAAGGGACATAGGGCAGGCCCCGAGGTGAGACTCAAGTAAGGTATTAAAATTTTTCGCACTGTAAACTAAGTTATGTTTGTATTTTCATTGCAAAACTAGAATATAAAGTGGAACATGAAAGTGTCAGTGGTCGATTCATGGCCATGGTGACTGCTTTTGAAACTTGAAATTTCTGTTAATTAATATTTTAAGTTCTTTTTAACTTGAGGCTCCCGCTTCCGGTATTGATAGTTGTTTCTTACTATAGAATAAAATATATTAATAACACAATAACCTGAAGTGTATATTGTATTATTTTATTTCAGCTGTGGACGCTGCTTGCGGTGATTAAAATTTTATCTCATTTTAAACTATAAGATCCACTTTGATGTCTGAATTATAAAGAGTTCACTTCTTAAATTTACTCACAATTCCCGAAAGGAGATTGAGAAAATACTTACGCGCCTCAGAGAACAGAAAAGAAAAATGTTAAAATCAAAAATATCTTTATTCACATAGGAAATTATAAAACAAATGGAAAAACTTCATTCTACTTTTAATGCCAGTTTCCTAAATCAAGGGCGTAGAGCGGACGAGAAGAACTGGCAAGAATCTCTCCGCCACTCCTTTAAAATTTAATCACTTACTTACACTTCATTTAATTTCAAATTTAAGCTATTATCTACTTTACAATTTTAAAATTCAATGTTTAATTTGAATTAGTTGAGTAGTGTACCTACGAGTCAATAATAATTTTAAAATAACAGTCACAGATAATCAACCAACGCCAAATTTACGCAAGCCAGCTCTTACTCATTTGTTACATAACTTTCCCCAAAAAATATATGTAGTGACAGGTAACAGGTACATTGAATCCATTAACTATTATATATTAGCTGATAAAATTGAGCGCCATATATTTTGTGATAAAAGCGTTTTTAATTCCAGTAATAGTATATATTTTAAATAAATAAAACATTAATGATAATATACATGTTTATACATTGAAATAATACATAAATATATCTACGAAATGAACTAAATAGAATAATGTTTTCTGCTCTTGAGTTATAAATAGTGTAACTAAGACTTTCATTACAGAAACAAAATTAATTATTAAATAAACACAAAATATTCTTAATCCTAATATTCAAAATAATCCTAACTGTCCCTGTGGCAGAGCACCCTGAATGCTGGCGGCATTTCCTCGCTGTATCGCGATGCTTATAAGCTGAGCCGAGGAAAGCACCAGCTCTTGGATCGCCTGTACTGACTACCAGGCGCCTACTTAATTCTTTAATAAGCGCCTGTGCACTTGCACCACATGGTCCAAGTCTCAACCCCAAAATGAAAATAAACATAGTTTGAGAAAAGGCTTTTGTACTTTGACCTTTTCTTTTTAATTAGAAAATATATTTATTAAATTATTATTAGTATTTGTAACAATGTGCTAATAAATTGCCAAAGACTTTCATTTATATACATAGATAATGGGGTTTAAATAATAGTATGATAGAGATAAATTAATCATTCCAGGTATTAATTAGTCTCTATTTAAATATATAAAACATACATTTTGTATTGCAGACCTTGAATATATATTTGGGATTATAATTAATAATTATCAGGCAGGAAATTTATGTAAATGAATTCAAATATACACATTTTAAATATCGAACGCTTTGTAATCGTCACCATATCCTATTTTATTAAAACTTTAACTAATATTTCTTTTATTCTGGTATTCTTAAACAAGAATTAGAAAAAATATTTTCAAAATGTAATAAAAAAAAACAACATAAAAGTGTATGAATTTTTTTCAATTTTTACAAGAATTTAAATATCAATAAATAAATGTATTTTGAATTTGATGTGTCGTAGTTAATTTTTGAGATCCTACTGTCATTACAGGAAATTGTATGGATCAAAATTGCGCGGGACTCTCTTTCTGGGACAAGCCATGGACTAAGTAGGCAATGAGTCGGCGCCAACGTTCTGCGCAGATTAATATTAATCATTTTCGTTAATTGAAGCGAACTCGGTTTGCAGACACTTGAATTTCAAACACCGTTTTAAACCACCATTATACGAATATTACAGGTTAGCACAGTTTTACGAGATAACGATGCGGCGTTTATGTGGCCCTAGTCATTGTAGTACATACGGTTATATAACTCTTATATAAATAACCCTTATATAAATTATAATAATATGATTTTTACAATTTAATTATTTACATAAAAAGCTTTATAGACAAAGTATATTATGAGAAATTAGGTATTTTAAACAATTAATCAAACGTTGCACTACTGGTATATTCATAGATTTTGTCTTATTTTTTATTGTATATGCTTCTGTATGTATATATATATATATATATAGTCAAGTCACAACTTTTACATTATATATATATATATATATATATATATATATAATGTAAAAGTTGTGAGTAAATTAGAAAACGTATTCTTCTTGGACACTTAACTTTGAAGAGTTCAACTCAGGGTCGCGCTCAAGCATTGCGGAGTAGGAACAGCAAATGTAGGTAGATTTTTTTTAATACATTTTAACGCGAATTCATTCTTTACACAACTGGATAACTTGAAAGCTACAGCAATAGATCTTATGAAGTTAACATTCAAAAATCATACTAAGATTATTTATTAATAATCCAGCCTACAACGCTTGGTTAAATTTAAAAATTCTTAAATTATTTGATTATTATAAAAATGTCGTTGTTCAGCCCTCTGTGCCTGACATGTGGACGATGTTAAAATTATAATTAATTAAAATGACACTGTAAGGGACCAACTAAACTAAACCTTTTTTATGCAAATTCAAATAGTACCTAATGATACATTTTCAATATGAGTCTATGGGTAGATTCTCTAGGTAAAAGTAAGAAATTTTTGACCTCACTCGACCATCAAGGGCAGAGGTAAGGAAGTGAATAGACAATGCAATATACGAAATAAGGAAGTTCACAGTTATCGTAGTTCAGTTTCACGTCACAACCTTATTAATCTTCTAGTCGAAGTCCCATACAAAAAGAAATATTCTTTAACGTATTCTTCTATAAAGTTTCTTAGTACACACTGTCACAGCAGGTAAACAAAGTTCATTTCACTACGTACGTCATTAAATGCACAAAATCACCACAAACTTTCTGATTGAGATATATAATAAAAATCAGTATTTTTAATTATATGGCGAACGTTATAAATGCCGTAATCACTGAAATATTTAGTCGCGAAATTTTAAGCATTTATTACACTGATTAATTTTATAAATTTGTAATAAAACAGGGTTTTTTGTTATTTTGAAATACGCTAATAATTGACATAAATATTTTAAATAACTTAAATGTAACATCGAGTGAAAAACTTGATAATGTTGCATATAATGAGATAATAATTGAGAAATATTTAAAAATGAATTTGTTAAATTAAATTAAAGAACGTAAATAGTAAAACGAGTATGTTAATCGGAGTCTACTTTGTTTATTTAATTAATATGAACTTTTTATACAATATACAAAATCATATGATGTAAACAGTTAATTCATTTTATCACTTGCATTGCTTAGACATACATATATGTAGTTACATACATCTTATAAGATCTTATCCTTTATATTTCTTATCCCCTAGTACATTTTGACTCAGTTACTATTAACCTATGATATTTTTGCCAACATAAAAATCCTTACTCTATCTGTGAGATAGTCCGTTGCTAGGCAACCATAGTTCGTCTGTTGCCTACACAATGACAATGATCAAGGAAAACCGTTCACGAAGGTTTTTTGTTTATTACAATTTTTCACATAAACAAACTATTTCAATATCTTTTAAAATAAATTTTCTTAATCGAATATATTGCAATATTTACATCATTCGACTTCTGCGCCATTATATATATGTGCGTCCATATACAATTCAATGACTAAGCTCAAATCGAGCGTAAAACAAAAAGTTCTATCCGGTCATGGAATCAGACTTTCATAATAATCAATTGTCACGGAAGCCGGCAATATAGACCGAACGATTCTGTTGACATTGAAAGCGAACGGAAAGCGTGGCAGTAGTTGAAAAATCGGGGTGAGGCACCCATCGATCCCTGGAAATGAGGACACCCCCTCCCGACCTTGAAGGACCCGAACGCCTCCGAAAACTACCGACAACAACCGAGAGGTTTCATTCATCTCCCGTCCGCGACAGCCTTTGAATTTCAAATAGTTGGAATGTTCTGGAATAAATAATTACACAGATTTTTCATGTTTCGTTATATACTCAAACATGCCTGCTCTATTTATTATAATTTATTGTTATTTGTAATATTTATTGACTCTGTTGCATTCAAACAATGAAAGTAATTAACGTAACACCTTGAATGGTACGTTAAGACAATGCGGGGTCGCGTTATCATTATGTCAATATTTGTGTTGCATTCTATTAACTTCACAATTTTCTGCAACCCTGGTGTCGCTTATAATTTATGATGTTTTAATATATATTTAACAAACTTATTTAGTTTATTTTATTAAATAATAATTTAAATGTATTGAAATGTGTTATTTTACCTTGACTTATTATACCTGTTATGCTTGTGCAAGTTGCTTTAAAGCTAAATAGAGCATTAGACTGATATTCTGATTAAGGCTGAATTGAGAGTCAGCTTAGCCACTAGTACTGTCTCAAGGTATGAAGTAATAATTAAACGCATGAATTTCTCATTAAAAATATTTTTTAAAATAACAACCGATCGGCGTCGTCTCCTTCAAATTATGTAACACGTGTCGACTGATACTAACTTTATCATACAAAATAAATATTACGATTTCGCGAATGTTATCATTAAATTCTTACATTATTTATATAGTTGGTAAGTTGTTTAATTATAACGTATTGTATTATTATGGTATTAGTAGCAAATTCACTATCACCAACTCTGTAGTATGTGCCACAAGGATCCTGTTGATGTGCAGATTCCACGTCAGACAGAGAGGAATGGAGATCTGCCCTTTAGTAAGTAACTAAGTAAGGATTCTAAGAGGTTATATTAAATTGAACTATAAGAAGTTACATTGAAATTTAGATATACATTAAAATAAAAAATATTTTTTAAATCAATATCACAGATTACTACAAGCAAGAGAACATTGACAGATGCTCGTTTTACGTTTTTTTTTTTATAAACTTTTTCTAAGTAGTTCGAAGTATTAAATAAGTAGTATTCAAGTGTCGGGATTGTAATAAATGTAATCCTTATGGGTAGACCAAATAATATATAGTTTTTTGCATGTATGCAATGCGAAGGCACTGTAAGGTTATCAATACTGATAAGCCATCATCAATCACGCTCATCGTGTCGGAAGATTTTGAAATCATCTATCACAATAATACGTCACAATGTACTTCATTGTCAACAGACCTCTAGATTTTTATTGTCTATGGCACTATTGCATAATGGTTAAAGCGTATAAGCCCGGGGTCTAAGGTTTATCATTTTAGTTATTATCTCAGTTGAGGAATATATTGAATGAAGTGGCGGGCATAAAAAATAATTAAAAAGTACAAGTACAAGAAATAATTAAAACTCAGTCTTGTGTCGCGCAGCAAGAACCTATAATGGGTCCTATGTGTCCTTAGATATATTTGGCCTAAGTAGGAATTCTTTTAAAAAAAAATATAAGGCACTCACTCACACATAAACACCATTGCACACACTAATACACACACACTTAAACTGCTCGTTCTTTACATAATATACTACACTTGTTTCATATGTATATATATATTTTTATTTATTTTTTTCTGCTCCGGTTTTTTTTTGGTGTAATATTTTTTTCTGATCTTGGATTCTATTTTCGACTGTATGTTTTGACCTTGTTTTGGCTTTGTTGTTGATCTATTTTTGTTGTGTAAGCTTTTTGGAATAAGCTGTATAGGTTTAAGAAATAAAAAATAAAATAAAATAAAAACACAATCGAAATAAGAAATAAACAACCATACACATTTAAAGTAATTTAAAATACGACTAAATAAATCTTATAAATACCATAAACAATATATAATTCGGCGAAATTTAATATCAGGACTCCTGAGACAAATGCCACGCGTTAAGCACTAAGCTATCAATAATATTTGTAATTGTTTCTCCCTTTTAAAGTCAGTCAATTAATTGTCTTACATTCGTCACGAATATTTACAACAACTGATATTTTTAATTAATACGATATTGATAACACTTAGATTCGCTGATTTGAAAGTACTTAGAACATAAATTGGCAATTTATGAATGAATTTCCTAAACTAGTTTAGGAACTAGGAGGTTCTAGACTAAATAGATAACTAGCTTTGAAAAGCTGGAAGATTGGGAATGAATTACCTCCAGCGTACGCTTAATAAAGTGTATCGTGATCATTACCAAAAAAAATCAATCAAGCCGTGTTTCTTGCCTGCTACTTCTCAGCTTGTTCGCGTACGAGCAGGCGTAGAATCACACATATTCAAGACGTTTAAAAATGATCCTATGTAACTTAGTGAATAAAAATATTATTATTATGACTTTGATATAAAACTTTTTTAGTGTGATTTTTTTATGTAGGCAAACAACAGTTGCTCTTACGGTCACTGACGGTTGATCACCACAAACAAAAGAAAATTATCAAAGCCGATAAAAGGTTATCTCATCAATGGATTTTTTTTTTAATCTCTCGTCAATTACTTTTTCCAAGCACCAGGGCCACATAACGTGCTGGAGATGACCATAGTGCCTTCATTTTACGCATTGATTGCAATACATAGTAGAAATTAATTCGACAATGATATGAACTCTGTGATACAGTACCTCGCGCTGTTACGCAATAACTCGTGACTCTTATTTCAAGTGGCTTATATGTAAATAAGTAACAAGTCCTAACTGGTACACAAATAAAAGTGTACCCTATGACGTTAACGTAAGGTTGTTACTCGTACATCACTCATTATTAACGCTTCCTTATCTGAAGTGAATACAAAGATGCCTTTCCTGCACTTTTTGTGTAGTAGCAAATTATTGTATTAACGATAGCTAAATGTATTGGTTATAACAAGACAACTTCATAGAAATAATAGTAATCATGTGCAAGCGACAATATATGTTTAATGATTAAACAAATTAAAATAAATATACTCAAACTCAATATATCTTTATTCAAGTAGGTCTTTATAAAGACACTTTGCAATCGTCAATTTTTACACTACCACCGGTTCGGAAGGCAGTCATCTACCGAGAAGAACTGACAAGAAACTCGATAGCTGCTCTTTTAAAATAAAGAATTAATACAAAATTGTGTTACTGACAATTAAAATAAAACATTGTAAGGCTACTCAAGAATTGAACTGTCCCGATGCTGAGCCAATTGCCGACACATTAAAGGGATCTTTGTCCTCTAAATATTCGTTTACGGTATATGTATAGAAAAACAAAAATAGTTGAACATCTTCGAGTTACACACATACGCAGAATGTACACACCTACACAATATAATAGCACATGTGATCTCAGCGAATAAAACCAGACTAAACCGTTTAACGGATAATGAGAAAATGTTAGAAATTCAAATGACGTAATAGAAAATACATTTGTTTTGTTTTAAATTTACACACACGATTTTCAATTAATTAATTTGAATACGATTCAAACAAGAGTCATTCTTGAACTAACTAACTTATGACTGAGGCCGATTATAACATTATGTAATATATTTTTCAAAAACACGTTTTGTCATGTCACTTGACATTCCGTCAAAATATTAAACAAAAATACTAAGCACGTCATCATAGTCTATTAGCGTCATTACATTATTGTATAATTTTGAATCAAAATAACAAACACATCATTTATTTCAGAATTAAATAATTTATAAGAATAAACTAATTAAGCCAGGTATAAGAAAGAAAGAATACAGAAGAAAAAAGAATAAAGAAGAAGTATAAGAAAGAGAGGATACATTCATATATATATAAATAATATTATAAACCAATGAAGTTGTAGGGCAGGTCATGGCTGGATGCGTAAACTCAAACGGATGTGCATACGATAACTATTATCATAATTTCTACTTGGTTAATTATTTGCAGTACAATTACTTGCACTGAATATTAATTGTAATTTAAATTATTCCTTTGCTTATTATATTTTTTGTGTTGGTTTTATTTTTAATGATCAATTACTGTTCGTTTATCAAATAAATACAATATTGTAATAACAGTACGTTGTTGGAATATTAAATGTACATAATTGCATGTAATATCCGACTGGCACCAGTTGCTTATTTGTCTGTTGATTGTCCTTCTGTCCTTCGATAGTATAGACTTGTCTGGCTCCCGCACGGCGAGTACTAGGCAAGAAGCGGATCGAGGAGATATCACGTTACGCGGTGGCTGTTGACACCAACAGCGCCTGATTAATATTTATGATACGACTGAGCATCTCGCATGGCCGGTTCGCGCGATGCGATTTATATCCCATCCCTCTCGCACCTACGTTATCTTAGGTACGCAGACGAAGATGGTGATGTTTATGTGCCAAGTGTTACATTCAAACATGTGTGTGTAAGTGCGAATGAGAATCCCAAATCTTCATAATTTTACTAAAATTTTGGTTTCGCCGCTAATTTTTTTTTAATTCTCTCCGAGTACGTCTCTATGTTTTTGTAGATTATTAGTTAGATTAATTAAGTTTGTGCCATTAAATGTTTTGATGGGATTATACTTTGTCTTCTGCCCCGACGTAGGGCCTTAGGACTCGTAAATTTATCGACTTGTAAATTTAACTAGAGATGCAAGTATGTGGAACAAGGGCTAAGAGCTCGAAGCTCGTACCATATCGAGGTAACCCAACCGGACATACATACATGACTGACATATAATAAATCCACAACCTACACTCCTAGGAGCGTATAAGTAATGAGTATGTACAATCGTCGGCCGTCACACATGCAATCAAAAGGAAAATAACCGCTACCAACGCTTTGTTACTAATATTTGCGTGTTTATTTCGCAGAAATTTATTTGTTAGGAATTCTGGAACAATGACGGGTATGGTTCACAACAATTACTCATTGAGCATTATTACTCATTTAAATACAGCCGCCTTTAAATTAAGCGCGACCGACAGATCCCGTATTTAACTGCTGCTATGTAGATTACAATAAAATTTGGTCAACCGACTGCATTTAAATTCAAAATACTAATTAGCTTTTTTTTTTAATTGAAAACAATTGTACATGTGAATGTAATTCTGAAACGTACATATAGCGGCTATATGTACGCTGTCCCTTGTCTGATTATTTTCTGAGTGTGCCAGCGCCGGCCGGTATTCGCGGCACTGCGCCCCAAGGTCATGTTATCGTACTGACGACAACCAGCCCGACCGGCCTATTGACTCGTTGGAACAAATGACTGCAGCAGCATACTACAAATTATTTCATTACATATCGTACAATAGCACTAAACGACACGATCGCCTTACAGGAACTCGGCAATCTTGACCGTCGCAGTCTATTACGTACGATTGTTAGACGTTGTCCACATTAGATCGAATACTCAATTATTATCGAGTCAAATCAAATTAGCGTAATGTTTACATTTTATAAATAGAGCGCGTTCACGTGGCGCCTACTCCGAGATAAGAGCGCAGATCCTATGTTTATCACTCACCGTGAGCTGTTAACATCCTCCGCGATGGGCTACTGGTTTCCGTCGTCACACTGTCACTCGAGCGAAAACTAAAGCACTCACAAACGGCGCACTAAGTTGAGCGGCACACGCGAGGACTGCACGGAGCGACACCCACGACTAGAATGCGGGCGAGACGAGCGCGGGGCGCGGGGGGCAGGGGCCGAGAGCGAAACACAACTCGAGCGGAGGCGCGATGGAGACAGAACTGCGGCCGGCCGCGATACCGTTCACTGCTATTGGTCGGCGGTCGTGTGACGTCACAGTCTGCGGCCAATGGCCGTGAGATAAGTAGTTCGCGCGGCAATCGCTAGGGGCGCCAGCGTCGAGGAAGTCGCCCGCCCTACAAAAGCTTTCTTCAGCTTGGGCGTGTGCTTACGGACGGAAAACGACGACAAATTTCCTTGTATTAAAATATGCATGATACTTTATTGGAAAACACAAATGCAATTAAGTAATAATTGGGATTTACTTGTTAAATTAAAGGAAGATATTTTATGACAGCATTCAACATATTGGGCGCTTGCCAGTCGAGGTTATTAGACCTATGCCGTAGATAAACAGCGCAATTAATCACTGTTGAAAGAGAATCGAATGGTGTCAACGAGACATTAATTACTGCACATCACTTGCTTCTTACACTCATATTTTAACAGTACATTTAATTTCATTACGTTATACTGTTCGTTGGTAGCGCACACGTACCAAATCAATGTGACACCTAATAGTCACCGTGATTAGAGAGCTGTAAACAAAACCCTTAGTGTGCCCGAGGGGGTAACAGCTGTCTCCAGGCCTCAACTTCCAACCATTAAACACCCACGTCGGATTTCATAACAATCACAGCGACCAACACAAAATGAACTCTATTTCTTACATCGTACAGTTCGTTCTTGCAACACAAGCGCCTCTAATCACTTTTTCAAGATGCCTTCGAACACAATCTTAAGTTGGACTTGCTGAAGCTTTACATAAATTAACGTGACACGTTTTAATATACTTTTTCTATTATGTTAACTATATATAAAGAGTATAAATTATATATTATGTATACTACATACAAAACTAGTGACTACTTATGTACCGAATCTGTTGTAATAATTCTTAAAATTCAATTTTAAGATATGTAATAAGATTTCTGGCAATTCCAGGCGGACAATATCGGGACATATATATACAATATTAGGACATATTTTAAAGATATCCACTTTTTTGCTATATATCTTTATGTACATCTATTAGTTAGCAGTATTTGTATTTTATTAATATAATCGTAAAATAAATACATTTTTCGATGATTTGTCATTTATATACCCATTCAATGTGAAATAAATATTGTATGTAGTTTATAAGCTCATCCGATTCGATTCACAAATACACTGCTACATTAAGATTATTTGATATTAATGATTAGATTAAAATATTGCCATATTAATAATCTGCTAATTGCTAAGCGAAATCTGTATAATTATATAAGTAGTAAGTATTATATATAATCTAGTTTATTTTGTATATATGTTTATGATACTGAAGTACTGAGTCAGTCAGTCTATAGAGTCTAGTGAGTTCTCTGGAACTGCACATTATACCACCATCGCATATTCAGAAGCTACTATACTTTACTGTGTAACATGCTTGGCGATTGAAAGGAGTGGCGGAGAGTTTTGTTGCCAGTTCTTCTCGTCCGCTCTTTCGTCCCTTGAATGGAAACTGGCAGTGAATTGAAGTAGAGTCGAAATTTTTTTATAACTTATTTTGTCAGTCATAAGTGTACGTATATGAATAAAGAAATTTTTGATTTTGATTTGTGCCGCACTGCAAGACTAAATCGTTGTACCTAATAAAAGTAGCGAGGTAACTCCTAATTATCAAATTCTAAAAACAGACTGCAATAGGTCGCATCGATTTTTACATCCCGTGTGTGGCCAAACGTTTAGTTTTATATAATATTGAAGGTAGGTATTTAAGTAAGCTTTCAAATCTACCTTTATTTAATTGCAATGTTATCAGTATTAGACGTTTTCTAAATAATTTAAAAAGTTTGCGTGTATGTTTTGTTTTTTATTGTTTTTATATTGTTTTCTACTTTTTAAGGCACTACCTTTCTACTAAGCCGTATTGAGGTCTATTTAGGCTACCCCTAGTTATTTATTTTACCAAACTCTCTTCAAAGATTTTGTTTTTATTAATATTGTGTATGCCTGTGGGCGGTACGTCGATTTTTGGTTATGTATAAACAAGATAATTATTATCAAGCGCTGATATCTTATCACCAAACATTTTGGTGATTGTGATTCTTCATGAATGGAAGATATTGAATTTGTGTAGCTGAGTGACGAAACAGTAATCTCCTTACCTGTCATGAAGTTATGAAAGTTGGTAATTTAAGGAATATTTTTTAATATCCAAAAGTATAAACGCGTCTAAAAACATATACATTTAAAGATAATACGTAATATTAAAAGCAGTACTGATTAATATATTATAATATATATTGATATACGGATAAATGGAATCGATCACAATTCAATAAATAATCAATATTTATCTTTTATTATTTATTTATTTTACACTTTATTGCACTTAAACACTAGAAGCAAATGACGTTAACAGATGTTAGTACATATAAAAGCAACGGGCGGCCTTATCGGTAATAAGCGAGCACTTCCAAACAACCCACTTATTATTACTATTACTACTAATACTTAAGGCTTAATAATTATCGTAACTTGTAAGGTGTAGCTATAATGCTATCTATGTATATATAATGCTACGAAACGCGACGTAAATCTCTAATATATATAAAGCTATGTAATTACGTCTGGTATATAGAAGTTTGACGTAATCCATAAGAGTTAGTATAACAAATAAAGATCAAAGTATTTAAGTGTCACATTTTCCACAGGCTTCAGTGTAATCTGGGGGCTAAACAGAATTACTGAAATTGTACGCATAGAAAAATACACCTTAACACACGGTCGTAACTGCCAGTATTGAATCAACCATGCTTTAGATCATGGTAAAGGCCCCGCAAGAACGATTGGTATGAGGTTGGTCTATTTTGGGACGCTTCCCCTTGACGGCGCGTGCGCACGTATTCGCCCAGGAGTTTAATGCACTTCAAAAGTACTCTTGGATAGGGTGGAGTTTAACATTTGATTTATTGGAACGTATTCCGTCTTAGAGATAGTTTTTCGTTTAATAATTATGAAATAACAAAAGTTACATAAGTCTATAAAAGCACAAATTGAAGTGACAATGTGCTACCGTAATTGAGTCTGGCAAAGCTTATCGGCGAGATCTCTACGCGAGATATATATTTTATGCGAGTGAACATGATATTAAAAGTTTTAAGATCGGAGGCACGATAAAAAATCGATATTTGTCGAATGACGGAGGTTATTCGCGATGTTAAATTTCGATGGGAATATATTTTGTAATGATACAATGGTCTGTGAGTATTGGCCTCAAACGTAAGGCCTTACTGGTGGGTCTCATATGAAGATTTTATGTAAATTGCATAATATATATAAATAAAATAATATATAGTAATACCAATTGTATATTTCATTTAGAATTATAAAAGGAGAGCGTGTTTCAAATACAAGCAATTCATTGCATAAATGACACATAACGACACGAACACTATCCTTGTATTAAGCGTACCAGTCCCTAAAAGGCGGTAACGCACGAGCTCCCAGCCACGTTAGTATCTATGGACGGCGGACTACCTTTATGGTCTACTGCTCGTTTGCCCCACTCTTTTTTAAAAAAAATTGAAAACTTACATGCCTTAAAGCATTTTTTTTTTAAATTTAAATAGGACCAGGGTATTACAAAACCATTCCATGTTAGAAAAAGTTATATTTTATTTTATTATATCTGTCCCCAGACATCTTATGTGGTAAATACATTTAAAACAATAAACTTATGAGATAACAAAACTAGGTTTACACATAAGACAATTAAATGGGAATTTGAGACAATATATAATAGCATCGAACTAATATAGATAGAGAATAAGAGACTTATTTGTGAACTAACTATCTTATTAGCAAAGCGTTAATAATACTAAATATACAGGATATGGATCGGGTATAATCATCTATGGTGTCTTAAAAACCATCAAAGAAACAGATTCAATGAGACGCTAACATCCATCAAGTGTTGTAGTGTTACTGATTTATTATAAAATAATGTGGGGTTTGTATGAAAATAACGTCATTTGGCAGCACGAGACTGGTTGGTGTTAATAGTTTTTTTTAAATTATTTATTATTTTATTTTGATTGTTTTATGTCGAATGTATTAGTCATGTAAAAAGCACATATTTTTGAATTATGCAATATTTTATAAGAAGTTTTATTTGTATATAATGTACTGTCTACCACAACACTATACGTTTACGTTTAATATATGTTTTAATCCGTTAAAACTGTAAAGGTTGTGTGATTAGTGCAATGTGTTGCGCACTCGAAAACTTTCGCGTCTTGCATAGGAGTCTCCCACAAGGTGATCGAACGTTCCATTGGTCCTAACACCTCATAAATAACATACAAAATAAAACTATATGTTAAGTAAGTAAGGCTCATTTAAGCTTGGCAAGTGTTCTAATGTTTTTTTTGCCTTGGACCCACGTGGTGAACCACATGGCTGGACTATCGGCTATCCGGGAGATACAAAATTAAGATAAAATTTTTGTAATGAATTAAAGGATTCATTCGAAGGTCATTTGCAATACCTTTAATGTTAAGGTTGTAATAAAAACATTTTTGACTTGATTGACATTTTACACACGCAAAAAATAAATCACACAAAATATAAATTAACACCAAAACAAATGATTAATATTGTTCAGGTAACAGTGCGTCTTAAAATAATATTTTCAAATTCAATTCAACTTTTTTAAAGAGCTCCAAAGAGCCCCATAATCTGTTCTACGCAACGGGCCGACCATTCGTCTCTTATTTCGCTATTCTCAGTCTTCATCTTTGATCCGTCAGGTCTGACCATTATAGAACAATGAGTAAGTAATAAATATATTTTGATACCTGTAATCAATAAGGCCTCAATTTTTACAAATAATAAGCGTTATATGTATTTAGGGTAATTTCCCGTTGAAAAAGTTATATTAATTTAAATAAAATTAACCTCACTTAGTGTTAATTTAACTATGATATTACACTATTAAGTTTTGTTATTATAAATTTGTGTTGTACGAAATAATATTAAAAATACAATTGATATCAATGAATCAGATATTCACATGAAGGCACATCGCGACACGTGTGTAACACGTGTCCCCTCCCCCAGGACCTACACGCCTCACCCCCTCTAAGGGAACCACTGAAAAAATCAGACCATAGCAAAAACTGAACTCTTACTTAAAAACATTAAGGTTCAAGTTTCACTAAAATTATTATATTGACACAAATGTTCTTACGAACAATGTTTTTCTTCGAAGTTATCCTTAAAGTTCAATGACCTAATTATGGGTCTAAGGATTTATTAAGTTGTGCTATATATTGATACCACTTTTCCCAAAAACATTACATACGGAAGTGTTATTTATATCTGTTATACATTCCTATATTTAAAAAAACATTTTTATGTAATAATAATTAGACAATATTAATAATTAACACAATATATTTATTTAAATAAATATAATGCCATATGCATATTTGTGAAGGTTATTTAAATAAAACGAAAGTTTTCTTTGCTTTGTGGAATGAATTTTGCCTTGTATGAAAAAACAAGAGCCCGAAAATACAGCAGTAACAAGAGTTCTCCTTTAATGAATATGTAGTTATTATAAATTGGACTAATTGGTCCAGTTTATGCAAAAAAATCGTAACTGACACCAAATTACCTTGGTTTTCCGAAGGTAATTTCAACTTATCTCACCGACGATAACGCAAAAAGGGAAAGGAAGATAACTTGATTTATCTTTTAAAGATAAGTCATAGAAACATGCAATAGCTCTCAGTTTTTGTGAAAAACTAAAATGATTTGGTACATTGTATGTACAACTTTTGTATTATATTTCTTTGTGTTTGAAAATTGGTCAAGCGAAGTCCGAGTTAACATTGCCCAAGGAACTGTTATAGGATCTTATGATTCTTATTACAAATTTTACGGCATTCCATACGCTGACTCTACATCAGGCGTTAATAGGTTTCAGGTAATATATTTTTAGTACTATTTATTTTCCAAACACATATCATTTTAAAGTATTTGTATTTAAATATATTAACGTCTCTAATTACTTACAGCCACCAAAACCAGCTCCGCAATTTGACGTCCCGTTTGTGGCAAATCGTCATAATACATGCATGCGACCCACAAGAGATGGTTATCATGGAGTCGAAGATTGCCTGTCATTGGATGTCCTTTCTTCCAAAATAGATAGTACACTTAAATTACCCGTAATGGTTTGGATTGGAAGAGACGGAGATGTAGAACGTGAATTAAATACTTTTCAATCTACATTCAAAAATATTATAGATAGAGATATTATAGTTGTTTCTCCCAATTTCAGGGAATCTATATTTGGATTTTTATGCTTAGGCACTTCAAAGTCTCCAGGTAATGCAGGCCTCAAGGATATAATTGCCTCGTTGAAATGGATACAAAAAAATATAGGTGCATTTGGTGGAGATCCGCATAATGTTACTGTTTTCGGCCATGGGAATGGCGCGGCAATTGTTGATTTACTAACACATTCCAAAAGATCAGAGGGACTTTTCCATAAGGTCATAATGCAAACTAGTACTCCATTAGCACCATCGGAAGTGGCTCGAGATAATTTACAAAATGCAATCAAAGTTGCCGATGCTCTTGGTCATAACGTGGAAGATGCGTACAGATTATCAGATATATTTACTCGAGTTAGTGCTTCTGCGTTAATGGCGGTCGTTAAAGAACTAGAGTCTGATAGTTTATCACCGTTTGGGCCTTGTATAGAGACCGTTATCTCTTCCGATAAAGAGCCGTTTTTGACAGAAACTCCTAACCAAATTCTAAGTTCTGGGATAAAATTAGACATCCCTCACATAATTGGATTTATGGATAAGAAAGACACTCTTAGAGATCATAAAGGTTTTATTAAAGATTGGTTTAGTAAAGAATATAATCTACAGGAAAGCCTTAATTGTGATACAGATGGGGATAACGAAAGAGGTATGAAGCAAGTAGAAGAGTTTTACTCTTTAGATAATTCTAGCGAAAAGGAAACCCTTGTTAATATTGGGAATGTTATGGCGCTGATATCAAGACTTGGAGAATCTCATATTCGTGTTTTAACAAGCAATGCTCCCACTTATTCATATAATTTATTATACAAAGGTAATTATGGAACAGTTATGGTAGATGTTGATTTTTTAAAACAGGCAGTTCACAATGAGGGTCTCGCATATACATATTACAAAAAAACTTATAAGACCTGCACTGCCTATGATCTAGCCATTGTTGATGTTCCTGTAGAGCGATTCTCCAATTTTGGGTAAGTTACATTAGTATTTTATAATAAAACTATATTTTAATACATTTATGTCAAAAAATGTTATTATTTTAGAACACCAACTAGTGAATCATCAAGTACAGAGTGCCAAAAGAATGGTGAACTGAAAGGTGCGAACATTTTATTAGAAGATCCTTATTTGAAAAGTGTAAATACAGAATGCCAGAATTGGCAAGATGAATATTTCCTAGATTCAAAAGGATGGGACGATACTCCTAAGTATTTAGATGCGGACGATGTTGATTCAAATGACACCGATGTAAATTACGACGGAAACAATCGTGCGTATGATGAAAATATCGGAAGTTTAATTGAAAATATTGATTATGGGAATGTCAATAATCAAAATAATTCTAAAGGAAATGGTAATAAATCGGAAAATGAATATGCTGGTGCGAATTCCGTTTCAATTATCATGGGCTATACATTAGCTGTACTAAGTTTATTGTCGATTGTGAAAAATTTAGAAATCTCCGAAATTATGTTTTAAACTGAAACATAGATTACGTCTATGTTTATAGTTTATGGTAATAATTTTAAATGTTTGTAGCACTTATCAGATTTTTAACGAAATTCGAGAAATGTGTTAACTATTCAATGAAATAAATATATAAACATATTATTTTTTATTTAGCAATAAGGTGGGTCAGTGAATTATTAAAAATGTTTAATATGATAAAACTTGCGTTTTCTTTTATGATAATGTCACTTTTATCTAATATGTCCATCATATCAGATTAACTTTTTTATTGATCGTAATAATTTCCATTTTTTTAAATATATTTTCTTTAATAACACGAAATAAAAAAAACCTTGAAAATGTAAATAAATCAAATAATAATTCACTCATATAAATAGAACAAAGAAAATGTGGGTTAAAAAGGTATTTTAAAATTAATTACAATTAAGTGTGTAAAGTTGCGTGTTACACGATGCAAAGTTTGAAGGATTTTATCGTACTAAACACCCAGCTTGGTAACAAACCAGAAATCATAAAGCACATAAGTTCCGACATCAGTGAAGATCGGAATACCATAAAGTCTCTTCTTTTATCTATGAATGAAAGCAGATACATTTATTCTCAATAAATATTCATTAAAGATATTCCAGTTAATTTTGCATTTAAGTTAATTAGTTACATCATTTTCAGTCTTGATTCAATAAGGTATCTTCAATAGAAATGAAACACACTTCTCGGCTTATATATAGCGTATTGCTATATTAGCTATACAGAGCCGGTCACCAGTACAGGATTCCAGGTGCCTACTTAATTCTTTAATATGCTCCCATGCCCCAAGTTCCAACAGTTTCTATTCCAAAGGGAACATTTGAGACCATTCTTACCACGCACCACCACGTTATGGAACCAGCTGGCCGCCATGGTGTTTCCAAACCAATAAGACTTAGGGTCAAGATAAAAGTCACTCCCGATTTGCGCGTCTTTTATAAAAAAAAAACTTATAGACTCTTGTGTTTTGATCTTTTATTATTTTCCGCCTGCTCTATATAAATAAGTCTCAAATATATAAAAAATATAATAAAAATAAAACTGTTATTGTAGCCTCGCAAAAAGAAAACTTAAATAATTTAACGCTAAGCACCGTATAAAGTTAATCTAGCTTTACAGGTAGCGTTAGTCATATTTATTACGTGAAATAAGGTCTAAGGTCGTGTAAGGGGTGAGTTCTTCTAGTGCAAGGTCAGAATGCGTAAATGCAGGTAAGCACCTTGACACCATACTGCGGACTTAGATGCTTTTTTCGTCTATAGTAGGTATATATTAAATATGTATTTTTATGGAGTTGCTTAAATACGCGCACAATAAATTGTTAATTTTTGTAGGACTTTTTATATATTTTATCATAGGATATATACTACACATACATAAGATTATTTATTAGAAAAGACTTAAAGCTTGTTCAATAGTTTCTGTTGTATTTTTTTTAAATTTAATTTTAATAAGCCTGAATAAACATTCAATTACCAACGTAAGCATAAATACATATTAAGGGTCTCGAAGTTTTATTTGAAGGTTTCCACCAACCAAGGAGAATATTGTTAAGTATAAGTTGAAACCCGTTTGTTTTAATTACCACATCTGTACCAAAAGTACCCGGTTTACCCAAAAATGGGTACGATGTAAAAAATCTAGTTAAGATTTTTGAAATTGTACTAATTAAGTGGTAATTTATCACGTAAAAACTTCATTAAGCATAATATGTATTAATTTTATTATATATTTTACTATAATACCACTGATACACGTAGACAGGAGGTAAATGAGGACGGAAGTCAGTCTTTTGTTTAAAATTCTCAAAATCTACAAGTTTATACAGCAAAAAATCCATTACCTTATGTACTAAAAGTTGTAATGGTTCCTCGCCTGGGATAGTATCCGTTTTTGATATTCTATACACAGATGTATTTTAAATTAATATTAAATATTTATTAATTCATGGTGTTAAGACAAGCGGTTTTCTAAATTCACCATAGGCGCAATTAGAAACTACTGTAAATACTTAACACTTTAATACTTATACATGTTAAATTATGTTTACTATGTATAAACCAAATATTTTTTTTCCTCCTTAAGTTAGTTTAAAAGTTGTCTTGAGAAATATACGAATTGTATGACCCTGAGTGTATTAAATTACAGAATAGATAAATTTATACGCAAAAATCAAGTATGTTTTTAATTTAATAAGAAGGTAAGATATTTAAATTTATGTATGTGTGTAATTTATGTGAATACATATTGTGTTCATCTCAAAAATGATTATGTATGTATTATGACGTTTAATGAAATATGTAAGGATTACGTTAACGCGGATCAGATATAGCTACTATGTTATATATCATCAGATATAACTACTATATTATATATCATCAGATATAACTACTATACTATACAAATAAGGCCAAAATATGTGTCATACATATTTAATTCTGCTATTGAAACAGAAAGGTGCTTCCAATTGTAATATTCTTTATTCAAAAATAACTACCTTCGCTACTTAAAATGTAAACATTTTTAATACCCCTTATGGATGTTTATCAGACTCATGTAGACCATAAAGCGCAAGAAAGCCATTAAAAGTGGCAAAGATTTGCAGTTTAATTTAGCGTAACCGTGCAGCTGTGCTCAACGTAAACATGGGTTAAAAATTAACCAATGTCAAACGATGTCAAATATTTAACAGGAATATTAATTATAACTGATAATAATGTCCTTGGATTTTTGTATTTGTGTATATATTTCTTAATTTGTCCGCACCTCAAATATAATCATCTATAGACTTAACTGCTAGCTTAGACCTAGTAATCAATAGTGAATGATTAAGTTTCAATCCTTACCTTAAATAATTTAAGAAATAGAATATACTTTAATATAATATGACGATAGTATGATAAATATGGTTTATGTCGGCAGATTTAATAAACGCCTGCAGTTCTCTTTAAGGACATGCCTTTATACAATGATATATAACCATTTGTATGTAATCGTTAAAGAAATTATAATTTAATGTGATTTTAAAAAATATTCTATTAATATTTGTGTAATTTATATGTACAATATCTACAAAAAAGGATTTATTGTAATGGCCAATGCCATAATATTTTAATAATATGTATTGTACACGTGGTCCGTCACTCGTAACATGAAGGTAGGTCTCGCAGGATGCGAGCCACATGGCCTAAAGCGGCTGCGGCACGGGCGGGACTAAATAAACTAAAGATTCATATGGATAAGTCTTAGTATAGCAAAACTTTATTAAGCTTAATAGATTACGTTACGATTTTATTAACAAATAAAAGTGTTCTTACCTATATATGACAGATTTTAATTAACAAAGAAATTAGGCTGTGTGTGCAGAACAAGTTTAAAAAAGTGCTCGCCTCTTGACAGTTTACGTAGTTTAGCAAAATGATCGTTAATGAAAATTAGCCTTTCATATACATTCATACACATTATTTAAGGCTTTATTGTCTTTATATCTGTTATATCGTATATCTATCGTTATAAGTCGTTATATCTGTCTATATATTTATATCATCACAGTGACATTAGCTAATATCACAGCTATCTATATTGGATCTGATCAACGATTTCGTGCTTTGAACGAATAGATTCCTCAGCCAAGACGTATATCTTATCCCTTTTATAGTATGAAAGAAGGTGTTTCTTGGTGTGTGTGACAATGTCATATCCACATAAAGCTAACATGTGAAATGTAACGTTTTAAAAATTATGAACAGCACGTGTGCAAAGTGATTTCAGCCAAATGCACCAGCGTATTACTTACTTTATTTTATTGAGATCTGAGTAATATTTCTTAGAAGCCTGATTTATTATTAATTGAGTCATTCTCTTCGTTTTGCATTAAGAGAAACTATTAATATTTGTCCATTAACTATAGAAGTATACTCATCCCACGTTTAACATTTTAAATTTCATCGTTTTTTGATTGATCATAATTCAATGTGATATACTGACGATTTTTGATCTATTGAGTTATTTTATACTGTAATTTTAAGTATTTAATGCAATGCTCAGCAACTATACACAGAACAATCTCTCTTTCTTTGCACATTTCAAGGCGAGGCAGGCAGTCACCGCCTTGTAGTTCCAGGGTAAGACGAGGGTACTATGACGTGCGGCAGATCTCCCTTGACTTGGACCGTTAAGGGCTGGCGGGCTGGTATTTGAGTGCTCGCGAATGTTGAGGAACGAAGGAAAAATGGTTGGCCATAGGAGCGTGACGGCAGCTACCCAGTCAACCGAGACTGTATGACGATATGTAACGTTACAAAAAATGCAATTAGGCTTATTCTATCCCTAAATTAGTCAACCACAAAACATTTTTTTTAAAGAATAGTGTTACGATCTGTTAATGAGAGTGAAATTTTACGATGTGACGGTAAAGAAATTTTATGAGCATTTAAAGTCTTCGAAAGTTTTGATCTTTAGAAAGTTAGAATGTAAACAAATAATAATTCAGCTCGTTAATTATGCTACAAATGGAGTTGACTCTTTCAAACATAATTCTATTGAGCTGTTTCTTCTAAAGGAACCGGTGCGAGAGTTCTATGTAAAAGCCTAGAAGTTATGTGCCAATCTAAGAAGAGACTGAAGATGAAATGTAGCGTTCGTTTGTCAGCCTAGAGATGCTGTGCATTAATAACAAATTTTTACAATCAAGACGTCATAAGAAATGTCCTGACGAATCCCTTTAGTACTCAAAGCCATCATATAACAATTTTTCAAACAGTTTTTATTTTAATAATAATAAATTTTGATTTAACATTTACCCCCCTTTGACTTTACTCCCCTAAAAGGCCAGCAACGCACTCACGAGCTCCCATCCACGTGAGTAGCTTGCGATATATTTTTATTAGAATCGTCATTGAATCCGTGATATAACTTCTTATATTTTTCAGGATAAATGAGAGCTATCAGTTTTGTAATAGCTAACATATATTGTTGATTTACAATATCTGAAGGCCAATTCAAAACGCATGAATCAAAAAATACGGTCCAACTATTCTTGAATTAGAAACGGTGTAATTAACAATATATGTATAACCTCTGAAATTTATTTACAGAACGCTTGATAGCCATTCAAAACACCCGTTATTGGCTGAAAACTAATGTTTTTAATACAACTAATTATTAATTCAAAGTGCTTGACACGTCAAACCGTTTATTTTTGTAATGATAAATTGGTTATTTTATACGTACATCAAACTCTTACGTTTAAAACAAGATTATTATTGTCGGTTTTAATTTTTGAAGTGATTAAGTGACCTTAACGATAGTTAAGTCATAAAGTTACGTGAGATAATGTCAGAGGTAAATAAGCGCCAATTAAAGAGCTTTTTTGACATTTATTTATTTGTTTTTTTTTTTTATAATTTAGTTGTATACTTACACACTACGATTTATTATCGCGCTTACGTTTAGTTCTGAAAATGTATTTCTTAATTCGTATAAAATATATCATTACTTCAAATTTAAAAAAATCAAATTCCATTCTCGGCTATTAGCCGAAACAGTCAATATATATGTTGTTGCTGGTTACCATAGTAACGGTATCGTGAAAATAATGGTAACTATAGCAACAAATGCGGCTTTTCAATCATCCTCCTTAGACTATAATAAAAATTATATTTATAGGAAAGAGATTTACATTCACCAAGCAAACTACATATGAACTAAAATAGACACTTAAGCCGATTAAGCTTTATCCAGACTTCCACACTTCCTGGTATTAATATGCCGTATTCTGCCTCTAAGCTTTCTAAGTGATCAATACTAATATCGCCTGAGTACAACTAACCTGCTATTATTCATAAGGGGCTGTCTCAAGTTACTTTCGCGTAATTATATTTAAGTGTTAACTAAGATATTGATAAGATAATTGATTAACCTGTTTATAAACTAGCCTTTTTATCATGTTATTACAGAATTGGGAATTCTGTCCCTATACTTTCACTGTAAACCAACTGTTACTTGCGTATATAGAAAAATCTATTATAGCGCAGACGTGATTTAAATGCACTTCCTCAAAGGTTGAGAGTCGTAAGCAACGCATGATAACACTGAACGATTGTCATTAATTTCGTCATAGTTTTAACTTAAAACCTTGGTAAATGAGCTAGTTTTCTTCGTATAAAGGAATCTTAATAAGAAAGGAGGCTTACCAACCAGCCTGTAGGCGGCCAAGAGACACGCGTTCGCAGCTCAAAAACACCAAAATTTAAACTGTTTTCGTAAATAATTTATTTATCTATATCAAATAAATTTTTTTCTACAGCAAACGTTGTCGATGAAGAACAATGCAATCTGAATGGACGAATAGTCGCGTAAACGAAATTAGATGGCTGATCCTTGACCGAATCCCGAAAATACATCGAACGAAAACATCTTTTACCAAAATACACGTGTAAAATTAGCCGTGTGTTCGCTTTGGTATAACTTATTAACTAACTATTAACTTAATATATCTAATTCATTTAATGTTAGTATTAAAAATATAAAAACAAAAGTGCAGGTCAATAATTGTGAATTTATGATTATTAAAATGGTTTTATTTAAGATTGATTCAGTCGTACTTTTATTTTTTTTTAAACTTTTAGACATGTTCTTAACTAATCGATTAGGAAATTATTAAGTATCGAATACTGCATAGAAGTATGTTAATAAGTATTGTATACAATTATATATGTGATATATATTTCTCATGACAAAGTAAAAGTAATATGGGACAAATCTGACACAACTACCCATATTTAAAATCATCACAGAACACAATAATGTACAACCAACATAAGTTTACTAACATCGTGATAAATGAAAGAAATAATAACATAACAATACGGACACAAACATTCCTTTGATTTTCCAACAAGCCGTCAAACTGTCTCGAGAAAAATAGATCGAAATTCAGCCAATGAATTTTTAAACGCTAAGTTCGACATGCTCTCAGATAAATGAACAGCAGAGAAGCACTCCAGCTTAATCTTAGCTCCCGCGCTTGAGTAATTGCTATCTATATCGAGAATATGAGGATCTCTCTCATGTTTGAGTTTTAATCGTCGAAAATATATATATATAACATACGAAAACTATGCTGCATTAATTGGTTAGATATTGTCACTTGATTTTTATACCATTTTTGTATGTTTATACCAACCAAAACAAAAATCTATCGAAAATTTATTGTTTGGTATTGAAGCTGAACAAAAGCCAATTGGTTTCGCATTAGAGAGGTTGTCGTTAAGTGATGTTACATGGAGTTTACACGGAATTAATTTAAATATTTTTTTTTAAAATAACTTAATAGTAAAATAAAGTGTGTTGGGGCAAGAAATACATGTATTTTTTACTACGATTGAAAGAACACGAGTGTAAAATTAAAATTTTGAATATTCGTACTACTTAATTGAAAGATATTGAACAAACTTAAAAAATGTATATCGTGAAAATAGGTTTCTTTATTAGTTATTCCATTTAAGTTTTAAATTGTATTGATTTTAACAACTCAATTATCCACATAGGATTCACAAAGCATTGGTACGGTGGGCTATTAATAATATAATGTCATAAACCTACTGAATATCGGGTAGTTTTAAATTGTAGATCAATTTTATATTAGAAATTAATTTAATTAACGTAATTTCATTGCTCTTGCCTGTGGCTAGTTTCAACGATAATTGGGGATTATACGATAAAAAATGCTTTTGGGTCGATAATTTCCTGTTTGTATTCAACCTATGTATTCATATAATGGAACAATGACGCGTTTGTGACGTACGCAAGCACTTCGTACATTGGTACGCAGACGTTTATAAGCCGTGTTAGGCAGATTTTTTTTAATGAAAGTTATTATAATTAATAACTTTTAATCATTGTATTTTGGGTAAGTCTTTAATTCAGATAAACATTTATTTATTTAATAAGGCACACCAACAACACACATATAAACACAACCCGAACAAAATTACAATAAAAAACACACAAGGCATGTGTGTGCATAAATTATAGGAATGCACAGCATTACAGGTATGCAATGCCTACAATAAACAATTAATAAAAAAACAAAACAATTATATATAAAACAATAAATGAACGTTCTTAAATTGGAGTCTAAAGGCGAAACAAGGTCCGCAACAATTTGCGTCTGAAGACATGGAGACTATCACTAAATGGATCAGAGAATATACTAAATTAATTATTGAAATATATGCTACGAACATATCAGTACATTTTATGTGTTACTTAACGAAATAACCTTTAAAACTGTTTATTGTATTGTTCACATATAATTAATTTGATATTTAAATAAAGTCATATTATTTGTCACCTTTAACCCTAAATGGTTAACCTAATAGGTTAAAACGATTAACTAAGTAGTGAGACATTTTGAATGTTTGTGCCAGGTAATCTAAATAATTATCTCTTGTCCCTTGTATCAAGAGGTGACTTTTACACTGAGAAACAAAATAACCAAGAATTCTAATATAAAAAAATATTATAAATATGAACAAATTGTATATTATTTCCGTAATTGATGATATGGTTAATGATAGTGAAATCATTTAAATCGTTTGTAATAAGCCATTACATAGGTTATTTCATATCGAACTAATACCTTTAGGAATGAACAGATGTTGAATGTAAAATTACATATTTTTCTATAAGTCACAACTTTTCAACACTGTGTAATTCTCATGACTCAGGCTTACAAATCGATTTCAAACTGTTTTATCGTGATCAAATTTTATTTAATATTATTGCAGTGTAACTAAGTTATAACAAGACTTGTAAAGGGCAAATTATATAAAGCTCTCATCCAGCATCTTGTTATACTCATGTTTTGACATTCCCGAAGACGCTCTTGCCCCTGCTACTCCTATACTTCCTCCTCCCCTCACATTCCTCTTTCATGCTTCCCCTTATATCCCTATTCCATTGCTATGCCATTCACTGTAATATAGCTTAAACACCATCAGACCTTTCTCACTAGAGTGTTCCGACAGTTATTTCTTGTTTTTTGTGTATATCATTTTTTTTCACGTATATGTAAATAAATTAATTAAGACTTATCTATCATGAGCCTTCAAAGACAACCTCATCAGGCTTTATACACCATTTAAATGAACATTGCAATTAACCCACCAACTGATCCGAAATATCTTGTCCTAGTTCTAGGTTTTGGTCTATATTAGTCTCGTTCAGATGTCGCTCAATTTTCATTAATAAACTACCGGGTTAAGCGGTTTTCTGTGTTGCATCGTGCAGTCGACCAGAATAATTCGATTGTTATTCGGTAAAGCTCGTATGATGAAGCTTTAAAACAATTTGTATGTTACCAAAATTTAAAAGTTACCGTCCATATTGTATGCGATAATTAAAACACCTTTGTGAGTATGTTATTTAACGATTTAAAAGATTCCTCATCGTCACTATAATTAATAATACGTGTTCTTGCTTAAATTTTCTAATACAAAACAATAATACGTTGTACATTAACATTTTTGTATGATTTTTAAATTTAAACTACATCACAGAGTTGGTTTAACATAAGTTCTCTAGCAACTTTTTAATAAAATATTTTTTCGAATAATTAAATTCAATTGTCGATGCTGGTAACCATAGGCACTAACTACAGTCGAAGTGACTCGCCAGCTTTTGTTCTTACGTAAAAAAACATGGAACATCTTAAAACGTATTCTCCCGCAACAAGTTAAATTCTAATATAATTAATTAAAGATTTGTGATTTTTTAAATAGCATTTAAAAATGTATCAGAACAGTATTATAGCGACCTTGTATTGCTAACCTGATTCCTCAAAACAAAAACGGGCATTAGGTCCAAGGGTCAGCCAGATAAGTGGTTGTGTCATCGTGCATAATTGGGGACGCAAGTGACAAGACCCCCAGTGGGGGACAGGCGTCGACGTGTCAAGCCGGGCCTGCATAATAGATGCCGCTAGTGAGCGGATGGCACGGCCACTTAGCTGCCTTTGAATAATATATGATCCCTCTGACTGTTTGCGCTAGGTATTATAAAAGTATTTAAATATGTGTTTGTTTAATGTGAGAATTACTACCTACCAACCAAACCACTTTGATGTGTTAGTACCCAGTATTATATTATATTTAATGGTTCCATAATGACATAAAATAATAATAAAAGGATCGAGTTCGAATAAAATACTTCAGATCGAATGGCAATACTAATACTGACATTTATTTCTATAAAAGTATTTTACAAGTGTTTATTAAAGAAGACAAATAAATCATTTATTAGAATTTCAAAATCAGCTGTGTTGAAATATTAACGATTTCTTAACGTTTCTTAAGTAATTGCGTGTCTACAACTGTCTACCGCTCTTTTGATAATCGTTATTATAAATCACTTCTTTAATAATCAATATCAATATGATCGTATTAATTAACCTACTATAAAAAACACGCGCCCGTAGACAAAAAACCTGGGCGCCACAAAAATCGATTATAACGTAACGAAAAAAAAAAGGAATAATGAATAGGATGCTGAAAACCGTAAAACATCATAACAGTAAACTGTTGAAGAATATTAAAAAGCTATAACTTTGCGTGGGCGCAGGTGTCTCGCCGGAAACGGCTGAAACTTAGAGGGGAGAAATCATGTGACGGTGGGTTTCCGTTGACGTTCTTAATTCAAATTTATATATTCGTTTTTGAACGAAGTAAAAATCACGAAATAATACATATACAATGATTGACCACGGCTTAATCACAACGCTACAGATTTTTTATACATTTTTTTTCTTTTTTATAGAAGATGGGGCAAACGTGCAAGAGGCCCACCATAAAGCTCGTGAGTGCGTTGCCGGCCTTTAAAGGAAAATTGGGAAATCTAGGGGGAGGGAAAAGGAAGGGCACCGGAAGATCTCACTCACCGAACGAAACGCGAGTCCAAATGAACAAACTCCAATTGTATCACTTCACGCCGGTTTTTTGTGAGAGAGTGGTATTTCTCCGGCCGTGCCTGCCCATTCGGCTGAAACTCTAAGCAGCAGCATGGCACTCCCACTCATATAAATACATGATCAGATGTACAACTGTCAGTAATTGAAACAATATTCATAGTGACTTTCTATTGGCCTATCAGTGGTATGTAACGATACTATAATTTACTTAACATTCAATACAAGCGTTATATTGCAATTGCCTACCCGCTTATTGTCTTAAGAGAAACAGTTTAAACCTTTGATTATCAGTATATAATTAGCTAACGTTTACGTGTTCCATAATAGAGTGTATAATAACTTGGTTGGTAAACGCTTACATGCTTACTACTACGTAAATCATTTATATGCTGTTACCATAATGAAGCTTTGAGTAAAAATTACTTCGATGTATATTGTTTTGATTTAACTCTTGATTTTTATCTATGTCAAATATACGTTTTGTATCAGTTTTGTGTAATAAATTGTGTCATACAAATATTGATTTATGTGTATGTTTATATCTATATATATTTAAATGTGGAGTAGAAATTTTTTGACGATTCATGCGTTAGTTACGTATGTGATTAATGATAATCTCTTCCGCATAGAATTATATCAACGATGATGATGAAGAGGCAAATTTTATGATGCACTTTAGAAATCAAGTTTGTCTCAAGTTCCCATTTAATTGTCTTATGTGTAAACCTAGCTGTGTTATCTCATAAGTTAATTGTTTAAATGTATTTAGCACATAAGATGTCTGGGGACAGTTATAACAAAATAAAATAAAATAAAAAATGTAATTAATCGTTTTCATAATATATACAAATATTTTAAGGATTTAAATATTAAAGTGCTTTAACTTGTTCAAAATATGTATATATTTTTATCGGACTTGAATGTACGCTGTGAGACATTGAGGGAGCGGCTGTTATTTTAATATTTTTTTTTATATTCAGATGTAACCTTATGTATGCCGAATCCTGTGAGTACTCTTAAATAAAAATATATATGTTATAAACACAGGTGAGAGACCGAGTGTTGTGAAACGTGTTTGAAAAAAATCCCCTGTTCTACATCTGCGCAGGCGCAGCGTCAGGGGTGGGTTAATTATTGTTTAATACACTCCCCCTGAAAATGGATTTCACGTGTGTTTCAGTCTGTCACCGTATGCATTAATTGTACAGTTGTATTACGTAAAAATATATTTATACTACTAAGTTAATTAAAATGCACTTTGTTAGTTTTTCGGGTTTAAATTCGTATTTATTATTTACTATAAACATTATTATAGTAGCATAATGATTCGTGAAAACAGTAAGCCAAATAAATATATAATAACTGATAAAATATCAATATAAATTATAATAACGATTTCGCCTTAAACAATCTTCATAATAGGAAATAAATTCAAGACTAATAATTATTTTGTATATACCTTAAAAAAAACTTTAAATCATGATGGTGTTCGCATGTATGTTGTATCTTTGTATTATTATATATGTATTATGTTTTATCTCTTAAATATTTCAAGGTCCCATATAATTGTTTTGTGTGTATACCTTGTTTTATTATCTTATAAGTTTATTGTTTTTAATATATTCAGCACATAAGATGTTCGGGGACAGATGTAATAAAATAAAATACGAAATAAACTAAATGTAAAATAAATAACAGACAATATCAGAGAAATGAACTCACAGTTTGAATTCATAACTCGTAACGGATGCAATTAGGGTAACACACGGTAAAGCGGTGGGTCAACGACCGGCTTTTTTCTGCCCACCGGCTGGGCGCGCTTCCTGTCACAATTTGTCTCATTTTTTTCAAACACAGGGGCATGTTTCTTTTCTCCGGTGTCTTATTACTTCAAAATCATTGTTATGGTGATCATCTTTTTTTTCTAACATGTTACAAAAACATTCTAAAATATATACGAGTAAAAAGAAACATTAATATACTAGCCCTTTTGCATAATTATCCATATATATATAGTCCTGACCTACACAGTATACGACCATTATCAGTACCGGTAGTTGCTAATTCAAATTGACATGACCAGACGAAAATATCTCCGTCTGGCTGCCTCCCTGGGAGGGCCTCCCTCTCAATGCACTTCTCATGTCATAGTGGTTGTGACGCCTCTCATAAACTTGATGGTTTATAAATGAGTTCGTATTTCATCTGCATTTATTCGCTGATTGGATGTTTTAATATTTTTATAGACTGACTTTGCGGTTTGAAAGTTTTATTTTAAAATTTAATTAAATTAAGTTAAAATATAGAAAAATCAATATTGCACTTAATCGTGTGTTGACTATTCTTCTAGTTATAATGAATAAAAGATAACAAGCTGGCACTATTGAGCCGAGGTGGTGAATTTAATTGCAGTTTGGCGCCATTTTTACGAAACTCCATTAACCGTCGGTAGATAACGCTTTGTTTACGAAGTTATGCAGTGCAGAGATTTAACTATTGGATCTTAGGTTTTTTTTTTATAAATGCCTAAAGTTCACATTCAAAATATGGAAACTATTCAGATGACTGTTACGAAAATTGTATGGCTTTATAGAAGTTTTGTTTTATAGACCATTTATTTTAAATTAAAATTCTTTCGTTCTCATTCAATATCTCTGTATTGATATGTGTATGGTAGAAATTTAAATTCAGAGATACAATAATCTAAAATATTAAAATAGAAAAAAAATAAAATTTAATTGCTGATCGCCAGTGTTGATTTACAAAAATCAATAATATCTGCACGTCGTAGCAATGCATACGCCTACGAGCGCGTCCAGCCGATAAACTCGTAGCGCCACCTTGCACGACGCAATTAGGTGCTTCCAATGTATAAATAATCATTTACCAATACGTCGGAAAACACGCAAACCACTGGCGTACTACGATATTTCAGGAAGGTGTTCCCCCGTCCGTCAGACGCAGCACATCCTATTTATAAGCGTCTATGTATAATTCACTAAAAGTTAACACCACAACACACGTAACGAATATAAACTCGGAAAAGCCTCTATTAATAATCGACCGACTGACTTTGCTACCAAAAATAATAGTCTAATTGTGAAAAGTTTATGCACGATGGGCCGTGGATCGGGCTATCTTCGGGCTGCTATACTTAGTGGCATACGCAGCCAGCCAGATGGTAAAATTAGTGCTGCTCCCGAGACGCTGTCTGTTGCTGTTCATGACGCCATCCATTCAGCACGCCAGAACGGTGACGAACGCAACACCAACTGCCAAACTAATTGATCGGTTGCAACTTGTTGGAGGATTTGATATAACTATGAAATACCGGTATTCTAATAAAGGGGCTTAACGGAAAGACTATTCATGATCTCATGGACAAAGAAACGAAGACTATTCACTCGTAATTGCGATACTGGCTTCAATCTGTACTGATCCTTACTGCAAGTATTAAAATAATTGCACAACTGTATACCGCAGCATCCTTCAATTGTATGACAGAGGTAGGCAGGTATTTGTGGCATTGTTGTGAAATCTCGGAAGGGTTGCGTAGTAGACTGTGTAATTTTTATCAAACATTTTTTCTTTCTTTACTAATAATACTAATACAGATTGTAAGAAATTATTGTTACTAACATATTAATGAACATTTTCTTGACTAAATAAAGATATTATTATATCTAATCGGCCTAGCGTCCGTCATCTTTATTACATCAGTTAACTTTCTTACATCATAATGTTAAGGGTTAAGCTTGATAGAATATATAAGCGGTTGTTAGATGTAAACAATGTAAGAATTAATTAATAATAATAAATATGTAAAATTTTGTGATTATTGTTTTGGTATATAAAAAAGAAAAAAACAATATGAAAAATACCGTGTTTCAATCATCTAGATTTGCAATGTTCTTGTGATTTGTTTTCATGCAAAGGTAACAATTTTTTCCATGAGTACATTACTAATAATTAAGGTTTGATACTGAGTATTTATTTTTTAGCCTTTAGACTTATTTTTTAGCGTTTACAGTAAACGTAGAGTTAGATACACTATGTCTAGTGAAAAAATGCTAATATCACTTATATTTCGCCATTGATTTAAATGTGTACTTACGCAGCCTCCAAAAGACCAGAAAGAAACCCATGGTAAAAACGCGTGAACTAATTGGGAAATCAGTTGCTTTAAAGTTTAAGCTTAGCTGAATTCCTTTGACCCGCTAAAATGTGTTGAAGCGGCAACTCAAAGGGTCTATGTGGACATTGAGTTTTGTAAGAACGAATTTTCCAATGGAAATCACGCATATTAATTACATGCTAACAAAAATCTTATTTGAAGGTGTTCAGTTAAGCTCGCTTGACTCATATGCTAAGCTTTGTGGTACATAACCTATATGTAATCCTAAGGCTCTCGTATAGAGCTATTTATGTACAGTGTCAATAAATTGACTAAATAAAGCTTTATTTAATTGCAAAAGTAAGTCATACTATAAAAAAAAATTATAGTTTAACTTTATATTATAAATTTTCTTGAATGTTAAAAAATACTTAAAAGCGACGCAATTCTTCTGCTTTTATTTGGGACAATATTCAATATTAATTGGTTGTTAGTATTTGAAAATTTAAAAAAACATTAAGATATTTAATAAAACCATATTTTGTAATTGGCTCACTATTCCAGAAGTGTCATATAACTATTAAGTATTCATGCGAACCACAAAAGATTCAAATTATTCAAATGATTCAAAAATCTATTAGCTAAATCATCATTTTTTTTAAAATCACTTTTCGCATCAAGTCCTGTGCTTATATATCACACTTGTCATAGTTTTATTTACATACAATACTTATATTTGCTTTTATAATTTATAAACGTTTAACCTATTATTTATCTTAACTATAAGTTACATTTTGGTCCATTATATTATTGCATTCATCTTTTTTTGTCGAAAATTCTTAATCTAATCTTATATAAAGTCTATTCTGTATTTTATACCAAGAATCGTATATTTAATTATTTAAACATTGAATTGAACGCTAGAAAACCCCAATAGCCCTGACAAAATTTTATCTAAAAATCAAAGCAAGCATTTACTGAATATTTCAACATTATATTAATATTATTTTATTGAATGTTAAAGTGACATGTTGCTACCGGCTTTGACTACGCGACGCAGCGATCGTTGGCCATAAGCCAACATCTGAATGTCTATTCGTTACGTGATTTTATAATGTCACTGTACAGTCTAAGAATTGATGAAAAATATACATAGTCCTAATATATATGTTTTTTAATAACCATTTGTTGTTTTATTTAAACACACTAATTATTAAATAAACACAAAATATTCTTAATACTAACCTAACTAATATAAGTAATATATTATATAATAATAGTTGCTTTTTAATATATATTAATATTTGTTATGTGTAGGTAGTTTAGGTATTAAAGTAAAGGCCTGACCGATTGCTGAAAAGTACTGAAAACGTCATGATTGTATTATGTAATGAATGTGGGAAGTCTGTTAATGTTAATATTTTCATTTTCAGAGAAATCAGAATTGGTCAATATCAATAGGATATTAGCTTTATTGATGGCGAGGCACTCCGTGAAGGTGAAATCGCCGATAGACACTCGCGTGGGTCGAAGCTCGTGGGTGCGTTACCGGCCTTTTGGCAAATGTTACGCTCATGCCAGTCTCTACTCGTCTACACTACGCCCTTGATTTGGGAACTGGTAGTAAATGTAGAAAATTTAGATTTTTTTAAGTGTATATGAATAAAGATATGTATTTTTATTTATTTTCTTGATAGACCCTAAGAACAATCAAATTCCTTTTAAACTTGATATAATGCCTTTAAATAAATTTTCCCAAATTTCCTTTGTGTTTAAAACTGCATTGTTACACTTCGATTTTCCTTCGTAGCATTTATTACTTATTCAAGTACCGCTTCGGGCGTACAACTTGTTTGTCAGCTCTTCCCCTCTGTGACAGACTTTGATAGTTCAGTTTCTATTTCGTGCATTTCAATGGTGATTTGCTAGTCTGTTGCTTAATTCTTAGATTTTACTGCACCATTTAAATTTTATATAACAATAAGGCATGAAATATTTTCACACACTTAAATAAGAAAGATGTTGAGCAAATCTTGTTAAAACAAATATTTATTTATTATTTCATAAACAAAACTTTTACAAAAAGTATTTAACGGGCGGTAGATTACAAAATACAGAAGGCCTGACTGTACACGTATAATATTAAAACCTCGTATTTTAAAAATGGAATTATAATCCATTTCTATAACTTATAAGGTCGAGTCTATCCGTGGTTACCATGGTAACCAATGCGTATCGTAGATGTATGTATTATGGTTTTCAAATGTCAAAAATAGTGTTATTATACACCGTAGAATATTGTGATGGTAATTACCGGTGGGTGCAGCCTAATCTCTCGTCACAGTAAACGCCTCATTAACGACCACCATCAAAATGGGGAATGTAGACCGGAGGCGACGACCAGACTCATAGAATAATTAGCAGATGCGTCAACTATACGTTTAGGACGATAACATAGAATTTAGAGACATCTGATGTTTGACAGCAGGCAAATAAGAAAGTCACTTGGAATAAAGTATTGACCAAAGCCAATGGACACATGAAACGCTGAATGGCTTACAGGTGAGTAACCGTTTGCTGTTAACGGTCCGCTCTTTAGGCTTCTGACTACCTATTCTAACAGAAAAAATAAAAGTTTTAAAAAGTGAAGTGTTTGGTTTAAATAAAAAATTAAAAAAGTGACTATTATTTTATTGACATAATCATAAAAAGTCGTTAACAACAAATACATTTATATATTAAATCAAAAACTTCTACTGTCAGACATATCACATAGCAATAACTTAATTATATTTATAACATCAACTAGAATAATCTACTTAACTAATATTATTTTATTAAAGCTTATAAAATCACATCTGAATTCACTGTTAGCTTTAGGGCGGGAGCGTAGCGCGCTGAAAATAGCCCGCACGTGCCATCCGCTGCCCAAGCGCATGAAAATGGCCGCCGTCTACGCATGTGTGCGTTGATTTATGCAACCGTACCGACCACTCATAAATAAACATTCATACTAAATACACGTCTATGCTAACGGTGTAAGGAACATAATCCCTTGCGCGGTTTTAACCTAAACAAAACAAGGCAACCGATATGTACAAACGATTTTTAACTTTATTATACAGAATTAGGAAATGATTTTCCATGTTCGTGTAATCGGTTAGTATTACAATGGTGAAAAATCTTATATGGCTGCATCAAGTTTTGTGTTGTAACTATGGAAAATCTGTGTTTTATAACGTGATATTTTTACACATTCGCTTTATAATATCATTTAAATTTTATACATTTGCTAAATAATGATATCAAACAGCCGTGTTGTAAAGTAAAGTAATATTTGAGAGAGATATGTTCGCTTTGTTTTTCGTTACTAAAGGAAAATATAATACTACACACCAGAGATAATCAAAAAATTATAAGCATTATTAAAAATATACTTTTTATTCCTTTTTATTGTATTGATGTTGTACGTATTATACCTATTTTTTCAATTTAGTAAAATACAATTTAATGTGTAATTGTGTTAGTATTCTGTATGGGTTATCCGTTATAGAAATAAATCTCTACTTTTTGGTTTTACTATGAAAGTATAGTACATAATTAAACTCTGGTTTTATAGCAAACAGTCCAAAAGTATTTTTTATTTCATGTTTTACTAATGAATATGGAACATTGTTAAAGCAAGGGTAAGACATGAAACGTAATTCCTGTTACATTTGAGTCATAGAATATTTCACATATGTATTTAATACGCAAAATCTGATTCATACAAACTGATGCCATGGCAAATATTTTTACAGATGGCAATAATTTTATATTCGGAAATTCTTCATCTGTTACTTATTATTCATTTGTTTTAAACGCTCATATTTATTTATTTTGTCTTATCTGCCACACGTGAAATCATTTTAACCACTCTCATTGATAATTATTATATTTTAATTTATTTGTGTTATTATTATATTATTTTTCAGTCTTCGCCTGCTCTGCAATTTTATAGAGTTACCTGGATAAGTCGCTCATTAGCGATAAGGTATATATATCTAGTTCGGTATTGTATTTACATATGTAGAAAAACATATGAAATTGTGGAGCTCTACAATATTAAGCTTCAGACAGGAGATGTGAGGAGCTTTTAAGAAATGTGGCAAAACAGAACGGTATAATGAAATAGCTTTGTTTTTCAGTTGGGCGGATCTGTAATAAGGTATTCTTAAATCAAATGTATTTGAATAACTCTTTGCAGGTGTAGGCTACACTAAACCAATCACCTGCCCATTGTCCCAGGCCCACATCTGGCGCATGCGCCGTGCATACGTCGCGCGCGCCTCTATATTTAGATCTCGACTCCCGCCGACTGGAGATTTCCAACATTCTTCCCTTTCATTATCGTTTTTCTCGACGACTGAATGATTACCATTTCATTTAGTCTTTTTTATTTACATTGTAATTAATTACTTTCAAATGTAGTTTTTGAACATGGAACAGTTACTGTATGTTATTGTCAGAAACAATTCATGATAACATTAACTAAGCTTATTAATCTATTTAAGTCATATTTTATTGCATACATCTTACATTATATTATACATTAGTTTTTTAAATTTGTCTTTCCGCCTATGAACTGTTAAAATCCATAATCCTACTAGCCGCATTGAATGGTCGTATTGTAAATATTTCTTTCAACCAATACAACTTAGGGTCCTTCAAGAAAATAACCTTCCTTTCGTACACTCTCTAAAAGGCCGGCAACGCACTCACGAGCTACCAGCCACGTGAGTGTCTATGGGCCACGACTTCACCTTTATGGTGTGTTTCCAGCCCGTATGGGGTATATACATCTTTTATTAAAAAGTAACTGAAAAGTGAACTCGACCAGTCGAATCTACCGAATGGCCGGCCAGAAGTAAGAATACATAGCGTAGGTCAATGGAACTTTTTTTAAAGCGAATCACAACCTATGACGTCACAATACTGATTGTAGCTAGTGTAAAATACGGAGCCATATCAAAAGAAAATAAAGTTTCAGTAAATCACTCTATCGGCTTGGCTTAACAATAACATCCCAGCCAATAATTGCAGTCCAAGCAAAACATTAAACACGTAACAATATGCCAACACGTTTCCATATATATTTAAGAATCATAGGAAAATGACACTTCAATGGTAAACGACAATAAACATTTTTGCATGCAATAAAATGTGATTTGTGTTGTTTTCAATAGTGAAATTGTACAACACGTGCGCCGTGCGCAAAGTAAGATGAGATCCTTTGGCAGCTGCGCCGGAGTGACGGGCGTGACTCACTTGAGGAGTAAAACAAAAAAAAATGGCGGAATATAAAGTATTTTTTTTTAAATACTTTACATTTGATTTCCTGTAGCAATATGTAGAGACAATCGTTACAAACTGTAACATAGTTATTAAGCTCAAGTTTACATTCAGAATAAACACTACCTTATCATCTGAGAAATAAGCCATTTAAAGGACTAGCGGAGAGTTTCTTGTCAGCTCTTCTCGTCCGCTCTACGTCCTTTAGAAACTGAAAATATCTTTATACATGTTTTAACGATTAATAAGTAACTTACCAATATAATTTTTATATGATTATGTTAACTGTATATATATAATAATATTTCCATGTTTATAACACACCTGTCGTCTGTACGTCGTACTTATTTATCGCTTCGATGTTGGCAAAGTTCATTCCTTACATGTGTCTAGTATGACATTAATATTATTAATGAAATCTCATCAAATATTATGATTTAAAAATATTTATTTTTGGACAGAAGCGCCTTTGCTTTTAAACCCCACATGTATAAAAAGAGTGGAGAAAGACACTTTTCCATTTATAGTAAAACTTTGATAGTTTTATGGCTACTAACTTAAAAAGCTCGCAACGAGCTTAAACAACAATCAAATTATTATTAGTCAATACAAAAAATATATTATAATTGGTAATTTAAAAAATGCTCGTTAAAATAATAAATAATCCTTTTAAATCTTATATTAATGACTTTAATCCTGAGTTGCTGAGCGTAATGAGTTTATTTCGAGAACCGATTATGAAGTTATAATAATCACGTCGATCAGCTGATGCAGACATAAGAGAATATTTCCATATATAATTTTGATTTTTATAGGAGATCGAGCAAACGAGCAGCGGTAAAGTGGCCGCACAATAGACACTAACGTGGCTGGAAGTGAAGAAGTGGAACGCTCTTTTCTTGAAGGACCCTAAGTTTCCAATATACCTATAAGTTTTTAATTAAATCCGCAGCTTCCTTAAGCCAATTCCTGTCATAATTCACGAATTCGCGAAATTCGTTAATTAATTATGAATATTTTTTACCTTATTGGTTTTGGATATAGTTTTGTTTCTGTTGGCAGCTCGAAGGATTATTTGTCTTATATTAAATATACGACCGTTTACAAGAGTCGTAGTGAACTATAAATTATAGTAATTAACTATGATCGCAATCTTCAAAGGCTCTTTCGAGATTTGGAACTCAACTTAATTTGATGTGACTTCTCTCTCTCGCCCTTCTTACTTGATAGGTATATATTGTTATTTTTTTGTATAGGGTTTTTATTATATACTTAAATCAATATTTTGGGTAATACTTTGTAAAAAAAAGCTACTACAGTTAAGGTGAGGAATGTGAAATCGGCTTGTAAGACCCAATACGATTGCATCTACTTGTCTCTTAAAAAAGATATCAAAGTACCAATGCTGCATTACGTCCATATGTTATGGCTACTGGATTATTTATCTATTGGAAATTATAAAATCGAGAACAACAAACGAATTCAATCAACTATTACTGACAGCCATTCAGTATAAAATATTTACGACTGTATAACATATATATGTTGAGCGTAAGTATGGTTTGAGGGTGATTGTTATTGGCGCACTGCCAAGCGACGCGTTGGCTCCGTGCCAAGATGGCGTGATCTGAAAAAGTGACCGTCGCGCATCTTTGATATGCGTCAGAGGCGCGCGCGCATGTTTTCAACGAATAGACGCGGTTGTGGTGCACCTTGGTAAGAAAAACTGAATTCGGCACCGTGGTAAGACAAAAACTGAAATTTACGAAACTTCTCTTTAAGTATAAAATCATTTTCAAAATTAATAAGACTGAATTACGTAAGGTTAGGACATATAAATAAATTTGCTTTAAGTTATTAAATATTACCTAACATACTTTACCTTGCTTATCTTTCTGGATGGAGTTCGGAAGCGACTGGACACCCACAACACAGGGTTCATACTGTCCAGCCTGCTGACTTGAAACATTATTTCAAATAAAGAATTCATTATTATAAATCGATGCAGAGTACACTACGTATAAAATTTATCTATTTTCATGTGTTCCATACAAATTCATGGTATCTAAAAGATGTATGGTCAGTATATAAATCATTCCACGGCATATAGTTAAATATGTCAATTCGTAGCATGTTTTTCAACTGCTCTTAAACACCTTGACGAGGGCCGGCCATAGTCGATGTTTGTCGTAGCTACTGGCGTACAGCCAAAAGCAACAGGCAACGTACTAGGCCATGTATATAATTATATGTTGTAAGACAATATTTCAAAAGAGCTTCACTATATTCCTTTAAGAGATATAAAAATTAATTTATAAGCGTAAGCAAGAATGTTTTATTGCTCATTAGATTTAAATATTATGTATCTACAAAGATGTTGTTATCATTTTTGTATGTGCTCTGTAATAACTGTATAAAGAGACAAACAAAGTGCAGTTTGTTTTTCCTATAAATATATATATATATATTGATAATAAATGCATGTTCACTGTTAAAACAGCGGGTTATATTCTGAATAACCGTCGCAGTTAAGTAAGTAAGTCATGTAGTAATTAGGATTTAACTAATCCTATTTCTAAAATACGTGATATACCTAATCAATTATGTACGGAACATATATAGCGGACATTTGTCTTTAGAAATGTGATTTGGGATTAGCTTAAAAACAAAGATGAAACTAGAACAAGACTAGGCTAGAACTAGAAGACAAAACTAATAAAGTTTCGACTTTTGATTATTGTTTTCGGGTTTTTGTCACTATAATAGAAATGTGTGCTCCAATTTCACCCTTAGTAGAAGAGGTGTTTTAATTTTTTTTTAAATATTATTTGTTGACCCATTCGCTAGGGCATGGTGTAATGGTTGAAGCTATCATTACTGTCCATATTAATGTCTAACACAAACCTCCCGAACACAAATAGAGGTTTTTACAATAAATTGTACTATTTCTTAAATGTATTTTTTTATAGAGTAAAAGTGATAAAGCTATCTACACAACATCATTAAACATTTATTTTGATATTTAGGTACTGACGTCTCGTTTTGTTTTTCTTCTTTTCTTTCCTTGTCTTTGTGGTTTTTTAAACGTAATGATATAAATGAGGAAAATGTAAAACGATAGCATTCGTATAGAAAACGTTCGGACGTCACGAAAAACAATCGTCATCGTCCGTCGTTTCACATTCTAGCCCTGTACAGTGCATATCATTTCTCTTCAAACGTTGGCGTGAATCCAACATGTTTCACAGATAAATACTGAATACTGTCTTTGTAATTAAATTCGATTTTATCTCAGGAATTTCACTTTACTACGGACTTCATAGTAACCAAAATCAATTGAAGTACTTGGGTATTTATATATATATATATATATATATGTAAACAGCGTTATTATAGTGATTATAAATCTAAATATTATTATTTTTATTCATGCAAACTAACACGTTATGACTGAACTGGCTGAACGAAATTAACTAAAGTATTAATATTGTGGCATAATAATGCAATAATAATAATATATTAAACATGTTCTTTTCAATTCAAATCTGTTTATCAAATACAAACATAATATATATTTTAATTTTATTTTACGGAATCATAACAGACATACACATCACAATAACAGAAAGAGGTTTTTCACAAGAATAAAGAAGCATCCTAGAACATGTTTTACAGATACAAAAACAGACAAAATTAAGCTATAAACTAATTAACACAAACACATAATAAGTATAATATACATTTTATGAATAATAATTATAATAAAAAAATGAAATAAACGTGACAATAAAAAGACGAACAAATATGCTTTGTGCGGTACAAATACCAATATTTCAATATACAGATTGTCTATAGATTGGAATTTCTGTATATATTTATTATTGAACACTCGATCTTTAGATATGAGATCTTTGCCAAATGGATAACTTGTTTGAAACTCAAAATGTACGATTGATTCGAAATCCTTTATGAGATATTTTTTATGATAAAGCTTGGTAGCGATTTTAAATTACAAAAAAAAACTAAGCAGGGTTTCTTGCTTCTTCTCATGCTTGGTCGATAATAGGCATAGTTGTTAAAATACATAGACATATATTAAAAAACATAGATTAAAAGACATAGAGTAAAAGACAAAGAGTAAAAGACATAGAGTATAAGACATAGAGTAAAAGACATAGATTAAAGACATAGTACACTCAAGTACGCAATTTATTCAAAAATATATTTTTGATGAACCAGTATTATACTTATTTGATATCTAAAGACACATCTTCGGTAGATGGAATTGAAGTATGCAGTTTTATCCGTTTCATAGTTCTCGGAGATGAAGGATATCCAGTGAGTTTGTATTACTTTTTACCCGGCCACACACATAAATCTTATTTATCCAGTTTCCCAATTATATAGATTACAAAGGCCCACGCTTAAAAAATCGATCATTTTTCTATTTATAGGCAAACATTTTAAAAGAAGCGTATTTTTAGTGTTATGAAAGTAGAAGAATGTATGAAAAAAGATATCGAAATATGTTCTCAAGATCGATTAGTGTTGTATAATTTTTGGTATCAATAATTACTTTTATTCATGCGTTATTATTAAGTTCATGCGTAGGACCATAGCGTAGAAAAGCTCACCTTAATAGGTATATATATTATTGCGAGAAGATAAGATATTTTTTCCAGCGTTGTAGGAAGCTCTTGACGGCATTAAAAAATTGTTTTATTATGGAAAAAGACGATTTTAGTTGTATACTGGTAGTCCGAGACAATGCCCTACATTGCATAACAATATAAATTAATAATACAGAGTTTTATATAAGTAATTAGTATACTAAACGAAATAATAATGTGTATGAAATGTATTTCTTTAAAAGCAATCAAGAAATTAATACGCCACACATTTTTATGGCATCTATATCGAAGGAATTTAATTATATAAATAATATACAAATTGTTGGGATTTTTCTGCTTTCAAATTATTATTTGTTTATCATATTTGTATTTAGACTCATTTTTGTTGTATGCAAATTTCATGTAGCTTAGGTTTTATTGAGATTGAATTAAATAGTCGATATAGTTAGTGCTGTGTTATCAATGATACGATACACCTGACGATATCACGTGATAAATATTTATCGGATTCGCCGACTAACTGACAGATGCGGCCCAGAGCTGCCACTACCCAATCGCATAACAACGACCAAATTAAATGATTGATTTATTAAGATCATTCATTATAAATATATTGTAACAGTTATGGAAGCAGTTAACATCAGTGGATGCTGGGGGAACAAAGATTTCTCTTTTCTATCTTCAATAAATCTTCTTGAGTACGTGATATTTTTTTCAAAATTGTCCATTACATTATTAGTCAGATAAGTGGGTAAAAACATACTTTAGAATATTCTGATGGTATTTCCTTAACAGACACAGCAGTTTAATGTTTTACCAGTACATTTATGATATAATGGGTTGTCTCTTGTGGGTTGTCTGGAAGAGATCGCTTATTAGCGATAAGGCCGCCCGTTGCTCTTATATGTACTATCTTTTACTGTTACTTATATGTAACATCTATTACAGTCATTTACTTCCACTACTTAAGTGCAATAAAGTGTTAAATGAATAATCCAAACAAAGCAACGTAACGATGCGGTAGTGTTAAAAGCACACATGAAAAGGACGTAGGTGACGGCGAACGAGTGGCAAGTTTTTAGGCCTACATCACTATGGGCTGCGTTAAAAAATTCCCAGTTCCCAGTTAGTAACCTTTATGTTGGCCGACCACCTACCAGTGACTAAGCTGGCATAGCGCCAGTAACTCGACCTATATAACCCTAGTTCTGTAGTCATTTAGGATGAATCTACAGGTTGGTTCAGAAAATTGAAAATATATTTTTTTATAAAATTATATTAACTATTATAAAACCGGATACATTCTCAATAATATAATTATTTATTAAGTAACATAGACTCATGTTAGCAGGTACAATTACTAAAAAAATCGATGTTGGTAATATATATATATTTACTGATCACGAGAAGAACAAACAAGCACGTTAAAAAGTCGGACATTTTTAACGTAGCAATGAATTTCCGTTACTATCTTTTTAATATCTATATAATTATTTATAACGTTCGCTATCATATTTTTAATCGGCTTCGGGCGACCGATATTTCCCGCTCGCACTCAGCTTTAGCATTACTTCATAACTGAAAATTGGTCACCTAAAAACTTTATAATTTTTTTTACGGATTTAACACGCGTTCTTCATACGTATTATTATTTTATATAGTTAATAAAATAAAATTTAATTTTACGGAGCCCTAAATCCCACCCTCCTCCCCACTCCTCGCCCTCCTACCCACGCTAACCTTCTATTCCCTTAAGCATCAGCAACACACACCACAAACTTCCCGGGCGGTTTCCTTGGGCGGGATGATCACTTTCTTTAAGTTTGTATTTATGCCCTGGCGTTTAATAAAATTAAGCTACTACTACTATGCTATTTACTGTATAAGTATATAACTTAAATTCTTTAATATATATAATTAATTCTTCAGTTGTTTCCTAAAGAATTTCTTTCCTTCAAAACCTTCTTTCGCATCGTATAAAATACTTAAAGTATTACATTACTTCGGAGTTACAATAACCTGTGATTCGTAGGTGTTGGTAAGGCTTTATTAAATCTATTTATCCCTAAGAATCGCCTCTTGAATAACTTGAGTTTCTCGTATACATAAATTATCAATTTAGTAGAGACACACTGTAGTACAAAGAAATGCATTATCACTGGGACGCGACCATTGGATAAACAATCTGCGATTTGATTGGTTTATATCGGCCTTATGCTTTTGTGATTTCTGCATAATGGAATAATTATTATATTCAATATAGTTATTACTGTATTATTGATTCAAGAATTACGTATCCAATAAAGTCCGGTGAAAAACTAAAGCGAAATAATAGGTTTCAATATAAAAACAACTCATCTTTTTTTAGTTGGTTATTTTAAGTGATTGTAAAATATACTGTATATCTCATAGAATCACCCATGCATCATTCCTATCGTCTGCAAACACCGGATGGCGTTGGTAGCTTGACTTCCGGGGCAATTATTGTCCAGTTATCCGTGTAAGTAATTGGTGTACGATCTACAACCTGTATTAAGTTTTAGAACCTTTACAATAACGATAATCTGTATGCTTTATTAACTTTTGCTACATTAAGAAGGAAGTTCGATGTTCCATAGTTAGACACAGGAACCTTTTATCGTGGTGGAGATTCATTTCCGCATTCTCTGGTCCCAAAGGCGAAGGGATATGTGGACCCACGCAGGTGTCTCTGCTTTTCAGAGACACTTGCGGTGGGCAATACCCACAAAAACCACCTTGGGTATACCTTCAAGACCGTACTGAAAGGGACCTGGGGTTGTTCTCGCGCTCAACCAGGGAGATTGCTCTTATAATAATTGTCTTCATAGAAGGAAGAAGATTGGCATACTTTTTCTTACACATTAAGGAAAGAAAATAAATGTTTTATAACCTTATAGTATGATATATACCTTTAAATGTGATAATGTATTGTAATCTCTTTACTTTATATAAAGCTATTTTCTAGTGTTTTAAATTGCCAGTATATATAGTACTGGCATTATATATAATGCCAGTATTTAGTAGTGTTATAATAATGCCACTGCTGCCCTGAATGAGTATTGGCCTCGGGATTTATAATTTATTTATATACAGGTCATGTTGGGTCAGTTTTCTCACAATATTTGCTTTTGTTAGTTTTAATAATAAACCATTAGATTCATCGAACGAACGTCCTCACAGTTGAACCATTTCGCCAATACATCTTCTAATGAATTCTAATTGTCATTATCATATTAACGCCATATATATTAAATTCACACGTTAAATATTAAGTCACGAAACGTGAAATGTAAATGAAAGAGTTTTAAAGATTTTTTTAACGTCTTAAATCTAGTGTGGTCTCATATGTTGTGTGTTTGCATTTACGGTTTGTATGTTATTCTTAACAACTGGTCCCGTTTGGCGTCGTTAAAACTTTATAGGCCTCGCGAGATATCTTTAATAAGTCTTGTATGCACAAATGTATTAGGAAAAGTTTTGTGTAACATAAGCATATTCCCATGTTTAATTTTAAGAAAGAGACACCTGTTGTCTATAAGTAATTTATTTATAGAAAAGTAATTGCGGTTTTATAACTGACTTCTAGGGCTATGCACGACTTGTCAATAAATAAAGTCTGTCATTAAACGGTAATAGTTCGAAAATCGGGCTATTGGAAAAAAATGGAAACGATTGTTCATGTTCAGACTCTACCACTCTACCACTCTACCACTCTACCACTCTACCACTCTACCACTCTACCACTCTACCACTCTACCACTCTACCACTCTACCACTCTACCACTCTACCACTCTACCACTCTACCACTCTACCACTCTACCACTCTACCACTCTACCACTCTACCACTCTACCACTCTACCACTCTACCACTCTACCACTCTACCACTCTACCACTCTACCACTCTACCACTCTACCACTCTACCACTCTACCACTCTACCACTCTACCACTCTACCACTGTACCACTCTACCACTCTACCACTGTACCACTCTCTCACTCTACCACTTTACCACTCTACCACTTTACCACTCTACCACTCTACCACTCTACCACTCTACCACTCTACCACTTTACCACTTTACCACTTTACCACTTTACCACTTTACCACTTTACCACTTTACCACTTTACCACTCTACCACTCTACCACTTTACCACTCTACCACTTTACCACTTTACCACTTTACCACTTTACCACTTTACCACTCTACCACTCTACCACTCTACCACTTTACCACTCTACCACTTTACCACTTTACCACTTTACCACTTTACCACTTTACCACTTTACCACTTTACCACTTTACCACTTTACCACTTTACCACTTTACCACTTTACCACTTTACCACTTTACCACTTTACCACTTTACCACTTTACCACTTTACCACTTTACCACTTTACCACTTTACCACTTTACCACTTTACCACTTTACCACTTTACCACTTTACCACTTTACCACTTTACCACTTTACCACTTTACCACTTTACCACTTTACCACTTTACCACTTTACCACTTTACCACTTTACCACTTTACCACTTTACCACTTTACCACTTTACCACTTTACCACTTTACCACTTTACCACTTTACCACTTTACCACTTTACCACTTTACCACTTTACCACTTTACCACTTTACCACTTTACCACTTTACCACTTTACCACTTTACCACTTTACCACTTTACCACTTTACCACTTTACCACTTTACCACTTTACCACTTTACCACTTTACCACTTTACCACTTTACCACTTTACCACTTTACCACTTTACCACTTTACCACTTTACCACTTTACCACTTTACCACTTTACCACTTTACCACTTTACCACTTTACCACTTTACCACTTTACCACTTTACCACTTTACCACTTTACCACTTTACCACTTTACTTAATTGATAATAATCAACAGCCTCAGTGACAATCAGAACCCACATGCATCTAAGATTAGACACTCGAGTTACCCAACACCAAAGAGGCACCTTCTTTGGACAGAGATTCTTTCACTATAGACTGTTCCTCTATAATAGAAAAAGCAAATGGCGGAAACCTGGAAAACATAACTATCCAAATAAATATTCTGCTATTACGACAGTTCGATGTACGACCTTCTCCCCACTATATCATAATGATAGGAAGCGAAGTTTATTGAAGCTAGCTACCCACACACGCACATACACACACGTATAAACACGTATATATAATTCACCTCGGAAGAGACTGGAGACCGACAACACAGGAATATCCAAGTGTGGGGTCCAGCGTCCGCTAAATTGTAACAATAATTTCTGGTATAAGAAATAAAATAGTTTTTTTTTTTGCATGCATATTATAAAAGCCAAAGAAAGATTTTCCTTTGTTTTTTCCCAACTTGTACAGTGCCGCAATCTAGGCGAATAAATATTATTATAATGATCAAGAAGAAATACGAGGCCAAGAACAATATTCTCTTGAATACACACAAGTATAATTATTATTATTGTTAACCGATTATTTTTTTTATACAATTAAGTTATGTCAACATTTTTTGAAGCGCGACCTTACACTGCTTTTAAAAAACAAGTTTTCTTATGTACAATATTTTCATATGCATCCTTGTATTTTTTACATTGTTTTTAAAAAAAAAAAAAATTTTCTACAGTTGTTACATTATGTAGAATACGTGTACATAAATATAAACATTATTAATCCTTTAAATACAGTCAAAGTTTAATTCATTAAATATAAGTTTCTTTCTTTATCTGTTTCAAGTTCCCATTTAATTGTTGCATGTGTAAACCTAGTTTTAAAATCTCATAAGTTTATTGTATTAAATATATTTAGCACATATGATGTTTGGGGACAGATATAATAAAATGAATAAGTCAATTAATCAGATCAAAGATAAATCATATTTCTTAATGATAAATCATATTTTATTTTTTAAACGTCATTCCAATTGTTTCAATAATTAAGACTCGTGATAGCACCGCTCAAAAGTATGATCGCTCCGCGATGTACATTGTGTAATACGACTAGCAGGGCGTGATCGTCTGATTGGGCGGCGCTAACGCCATATACGGAATGCGTCTGCGCATATCGCGTTTCAGTACGTCAGAGCACGTAATGCGATCTACACGAGGAAAAGGTAACAAAATTAATTATCTTATTATAACATAATACGAATAGACATTCATGTTTTTTGACTAGTGCGAGGTTAATGAACGTTAGATCAATTTACCTCAAAATAATAAATGGACAATCATAGAATAATAAATCAGACTTCGTATAAAGGTCTCATTATATTAAAGTAATTCTGTTCAAATGTATTCCGTTAACTAAACTCTTTCTGTAATTACGCTGTCATGATTTAAGTGGGTTATGTTTACTGGCGCCAGTACTCTGCAACTAACGCTGCAAAAGCTAACCTGGAAGTTTCTTACATTAGGACGCTGCTATAATCTGCTACTGAAGAGTAGACCTACTCATAGTTTTAATCGTAAAATCGAATATTGATTGCACACATCAGTATTTTATTACAGCTGGGATATGAACACACGTATAAAGGTTAAGAGTTGTACGCTATTAACAGGTGTGCACATAAAATAATAATTAAAAATTACATCCAATAAGAATATTTTTGTTGATCACATTATTTCATTCAAGGAAAGTAACGTATAAGTAAATCGATACAGCTAACTGTCCTTGTGATGTTGAATATTTGAAACTCTCACTCCAGTAATACTTGTATTTTACTTATATTTAAGAAATGTTTGCTTTTGGATTTGCTACCTAAGATACACATTTATTAGATATTGCTGATACATTTTAACCATAAGCTAGATAGAATTTTTGTTTATATATACAACTCATAAAGCTTTAAAAAAAAATTTGTTCGCTAAGCTTTGAAGCTTCACCTCAAGTTATGTAATTAAATTGATCAGGGCTCAGACATTACTGAGCTCTGAATGTGCCATTCTTACAAATATTTTGTATACTTGTAAAAAAATGTTTAGTGGCTATATTTTATACATTAGCATAATTCTATGTTATTAACCGGAAACAATTCTATACATGTGACACATAATTATAATGCAGGTGCCATTTTTGCACTACTTGCCTATAATTTTTATGTCACACTGAAAACGGTTTAAAAACTTTATTTCATTATTGTCATTGGAATTACAACCAACTATGCCCGGCTGAGATTCTTCGATGTTCTTCTCTGATGTAGGTGTGATCCTGAGTTAAGTGTAAGAAATAAGTGATCGTGCGATGAGTAAATAATTTTAAGTGTGTGTTTGACAATATATGGAGATTGTTGAATAGTTAAGGTATTACCTGTAATAAAATATTTAAAGTTCAATGTCTGTCAATGGTTTATAGGATTAATATAGCAATGTAACATTATTTTCAGCCGATTTTGAATTACATTAGTTTTACCACTGATTCTTAATAAATCTTACAGCCGGTAAAATAATTTAATAAAATGACTAAATTATAATATTATATATAACCTACTCATAAAATAAAAAAGCTTAACTATACTTTATATAATGGGTTATTTGCAATGACAAGTCATATCAATTGTCAAGTCTAGACGCGTCTTGTCTATGTTCAGTGCGGCCATGTTGGCGCATGCAACTTTGACAGCCAACACATCAACCACATGCTAAGGATCGCTCGTTCATTCCGCATTTATTATCATTATTGTCAATTAAATACTAGTCGTGGAGTTTAAAACTAATTTGATTTATCGCCTTGAAATTTTTTCCTAAATTTTACACAAAATGCAAATTTAACAAAGGCTTGGGCTTAGAGTTAAATTAGTTAGTTAAACAGTATTATAGGGATTGCTAAATCTATAAAGTAGAAAATAGAGTTTTTTAAAGATTAAAACCACAATAAATACTGTCACGAATTGACAAGACTCACTCTGAAGAGTTCCAAATTCGCCCAAGATGCAAATTCAGGCAGGGCAATGAAGTCCTCAAGGAATGCTCAAACTGGGCCTTTGCAAGCAGACCTGGCGACGTACTCTTAGAGATAAGCCGAACAAAACTGGAATGTCTTGGAGCGCTAGAACTGGGGATACGCTCCGCCCTGGCTGAGACATAGGACATTAAGTCAAGTTCGATATTCTTGTCACTCATATTCATGGAAACCGTAATTCAGTCTGTATTGTATGCACCTTGCTGCAGAATAAAGATTTAATTATTTTAATGTCTATGTAAATCCTGTGTGGTCCCTGTAGATTTCAAAGATTCTTTCAAGTACCTTATAATTTAATTCAGGAGCACTCATACGTGTGGGCGTGATGTAGGTTCATAATCCGTCAAGAGCAGGTGTAATGTTACCCGTTACATAGAGCGGTCGTTCAAATACTTAAGATTACGTAAGGTAATAATACGATAAAGTACTTGACTTTATTGGTTATTAGATTGAATACTTTGTATTTTAAACTTGAAAGGATGATTTGAATCTATCCACCCCGCCTTACCTCAATTTTTATGAAACTATAAGAGATGCAAACGATCAGTGTCAGTTTGAATAAAGTGTCTTTTGATTAGGTTTAATTCATACTTTCCGATTTAAATAAAAAGCAAATTGCAATTGGATTTTGGTGTTTCTTATCCTACAGTCGGTATTAAAATGAATTAATTTAAATATTTATATTAATTAAAATATGATTCTGTGTTACCGGCACAGGTTATGTGCATTTAGATTTTATTACATTGAATCGGACCACTTGTGTGCCTGTTCACATTTCAATAGGTCTAAGTGAAGTCTTGAGATAGATGGCGCCATCCTCTTGCTTTGTCGGCAAGATACGGATCTCAAGTGTTGGTTGGTTTTTGAACACTCGTTTAGAATATTGACTAGTTATACAGTCTTTGAAAAAAATTAAGGTTCATAAGGTAAAATTCAATAATATGTTTGACTTTTGATTTTGAAAAGCTGATGAAGACTGATTTTAAGCTCTGTTTAAGTAAAAGTTCCCGACGATCTCGAAGTGTAAGAGGATCAGAAATCAGGATATTTTAAATTAATTACGTGAAATTTTAAACAAACATTTTTCCACATAATTTTCTTTATTTCATACAAAGTAGACTTTTGTTATTTCGAATGCTATACTATGATTTCAGAGGGCGCATACTCAAATTTCGTAGTTCGTCTACTTATCCCTCAAACTTTAACCTAACACGCTGTAAAAAAGTAAGTCACGCCAATGCTATATTAAAAAAAAAACATGCAATTTCATTCAAATCTAAAATATGTCACATTTTGGTACGGAGTTAAATTATTGATTTGCGTAATGATTCACGTAAGAGGACTGTGACGCCACCTCGGCCAAATTAAGTAATAAATACCAATCACGCCTAATAGGTATAAATAGGTAAATTACATCCCGAAGGCTACTGAGCGAGGAACGCATGCCGTGAAAAACGCTACACGGGTCACCGCGTTGTGTTCAATGCGCGTGTGATCTAGCCTTTATCATAAGTGGACCAACGTTTATTGTTTTGAAACGGTCAAGCGGGTTTCATTATTTATTTATTTACCACCGAAGCGAAAAGACACAACAATTAAAACATAAAGTTATTCCTTAATCAAACAACCGCTTATATTCGTTCACTCTTATCGCAATGCCATAAAAATGTCACATTTTGGTGCAGAGTTAAGAAAACGATTAATTATGGTAACACGCGGAATAGGGGTTTGCTGACGGAGGCTTGTTCGGAAGCGAACCGCAGCCAGAAATGGATGCCTGATACCAAAAAAAAATATCAGTTACGTGTAATGTTAGCAATGACTGCAGCTTTAAACACGTAAGTTCCTTATGTAACCTTCAAAGCTACGGTAACTACGAGGCAAACATTTTAAACAGGGCTGTTCCGAAAGGAAACGCTAACCACTCGTATAACTACTGGGTGTCTGTGAGGTGCGGCGTCTCCTTAGTCCCTTGTATAACAATAATAATGTATACCCTTTAATATTATAGATGTATCGTGTCGACATGTTTTTCCTTAAAACAACCCAGAGATGCCTCGTTTTCAAAATATGTACTTAAGCTGTAATTTGAAATGTTGATCGTATTGGCTATAAATAAAAGAATTTGAGTGTTTTATATTATACATGTGAATCACGTTTTTAATGAGACGCTGCCAGACGAACGGTTTTAAAACCTCTTTTCTCGAAGGACACACAAAGAGCAAACAGTTAAGGTAGAAATAATTATAATTAAATTTGATAAACATTTCTATTCGAAGCTGAAGGTTAAGTTGGGATTCAAGCAAGTTTGAAGTTCCAAACCACACCATACTTCATAATTATGTGTAATTATTATTAATTTTAAATATAAATCACGTCGTCTCATACAAGCTCGCAAAACACTCGTAGTATAAAATATTTTTATTGTACTTAATGAGAAACATCTCAGATAAGGAGCATTATTCTGAACGGGCTTAGTGGGCGTCATGATATGGATTATGTGAGAACAAAAACACGGGTATAATAGTAGAAATCAAGTACATACTTAAGAAGATCAGGTTCAGGGTACCGATCTCAATGTCAACTCGGTCAAATTTGCTGTACAGTGGTTTCTCAAACTGGCGACTTCGAACATTTTCATCACAACAAGATGGCGCATAGACCCCACTGTTCTGATTGGTTAAACAGTAGACGTACTTTTAAAATCATGCTTTTAACTATAAAATAGTTAAGTGTAGACTAAATCATATATAATTTAATAGGATTAAGATTTTTATACAAATTAAAACCCGCCTTTCTTCCGACATATGAATTATTGATTGAAATAAATGCTATTTACAAAGCTTATTATAATAATTTAGACATTGTTATATAACATAGGATGTATAGTGGATCGATACACAGCTACAGCCTTAGCATACAATTATAACGCATTATAGTATGATACATATATGTTTTTCATAAAGAAAAATCTTTGTTATAGATTGTTGATTATACTTTAAATTATTATGTGTGATATTACAGATTTTAACGCAACGACATTTTGTATTTTTGTAATCATCAACAAATGGGAAACGACATTGCTTAAGGTAATTTTTAATTAGTTATTAATAAGAAGCAACCTTTTTATATTTGTTCGTAAAAAATAAAACAGTGAGTTAAAAAAACGATATGAAACATATATGTACTTTGAGTTCGTAGCTTAATATATTCAGATGTAAATAACAACCAAAAAAAAATTAACCCTATTTTGTGTGAAATCGTTAAAAATACCTTATCTGGATGAAGTCACTTTGATAAGGCGTCGTTGATACAACCTGTATAAATTTAAGTTCAAAGTTCTTGTTTTAATTATTTTTTGTGTGTGTAAAGAAAAAAAATAAAACAATTCATACCACACATATGAAACTCAAAATAACTGTACTCACTGCAGGATTTTATTCAATTACATCTCATTAGATAGCGTTCGTGGTAATTGATTGACTACCTGGTACGTAGGTGGCGTGGGCCGGTTGCCATAGCAACGCCTACGCGCCACCCGGGCAGACTCAGCATTGACCCGGGTAACCTTGACCTAACAGCTGATACGCGTGCCGCGGGCCACCTTACCGCGAACTATGATCTAGTGTTACGCTATTAGTACTGGTATGTTATTAATGAACAACTAAATCTGGAGTATACGTTTTACGAGTAGTTGATTTTCGTTTTGTTTTTCCGGAATTTGACCCTTTTAAAAATAACTTAACGCCGCTGTGAGATTTTGTTTTAGTGTATATATGTGAGGTCATAATAATATTGATTTATTTATTCACATTTAGTTGTACAAAAATAATAGAAGTAAATGATGTTATGTAAGAGCAAAGGGCTGGCGGCATAATATAACGCCCCAATATAATGTAAAATATATAACTATTTTATTTATTAGATAAAAATCCCCCCAGACACATTTCATACCCGGTCGGTAAGCAATAGGTTCTATAGCTTTAAGTTATGTATACAATAATAAATACATAAATAACCAATGCCAACAAATATACCCATCACATAATTGTTCACCGTGCCGGGGATTGAACCCTTCTTTTTGGCACTCCAGTATGACCATTAAATAATATGCTGATTTCCCCGGATAGAAAATGTGAATAAAACTTATCATAATCGTCCGTAAATGAGAAATCTGATATATTTATCAACCTGTCAAAAGCCATGTTAGAGGGAAAATTTGTTATCCTTATTGTGTGGTCGTTACCTAAAAGGGATGGATGTACAATTCTTTATCACCACTAAATTTCTTCCACCTGTTAACTATGTATATATAAAATAACGAATCCCGAGTAAAAAAATATATCATAAATACATATTTTATGGATTTTGTCAATAAATGTTAAAGAAAATAACAAATTTCCCCGAATGTTGCTGATCCTAGATATTGATATTACTTATGTGAACAGTTACTTTGGTCCAGTAAGCCTGATTGCATCAATACAATTATAGTTTTGTTTATTTAATTCCATCCGTACAACCTTGACGTCTGACGGCCCACTGTGCGTGTCTTAAGGCATAATCTGCCACGCACCATCCCTTTGTGGAACCAACTGCCAGCGCAGGTATTCCCGAACCGCTACGGCTTGGGGGCGTTTGAGAAAAGATCGTACCTCTCCCTAAAACACCAGAAACCCACTTGTAAGCTTACTCGTAGCAGGTGTCCATGGGCGGGGGTTAACACTTAACTGGAAGCCTCCTCGTTTGACTCCTATAACATAAAAAAAACAGGCAAGTGGGTTCCTCATTTAAATCATTTTCAAAAAATAATTGTCAAACATGCGACTTAGGAGTGATAACTTACGTAATTTTTAGCTATTTAAGTAATAAATTAACACAGGTTCATAATAATTCCTATTGTTAGCACATTAATCATAACTTTGTTTAACGAATTTGACTTTCTTTGTTTAACCTAAAAGCAAGCACTCTGTAAAGTTTGAAATTGTTGTAATATTAACTTGATTTTTTTTTAACCCCATGATTTGGTTTACAATTTAAAATAAAACACCCAAACTTGTGACTTCTGAATACAATATTTCTTAATAATACAAACTGGAAAGCGCTGTGGGATTTCAGTGAAAAATTTCATAATTTTCTTTATTCAGTTTTCCTGCTCTCGGTAACAATGCACAGAAATATTGACAACCGTTAAAATTTCGTTCGTATTTAAATAAAGATATTTATAAACATTATTCCAATATTTATCCAATACTAACTAGAAGTATTATGCGACGATTTGAAATATAGGTCTCTTAGAATTTAATTCGTTTTGTGGATAGTACCATTAGTATATACCATTTAGCGTATAATATACGTAGCGCAGGAAGCAACAAAGAAAAAAATATATAAAACCTCAATTTTAACTTAGGTCACTCAGTCAATTGTCAAACTGACTACGCTGTCAGAATGTTTGACAGAGAAACATTTGAACGATTTGAAGTTGAGTTATGTTTTATTGTCACAAATGAAAGTTAAGAAAATGCGGTTAAAAGAACTTTGTTACCGCAATTTAGGAACAATGACGTATCTATTCTAGCGGATCATAGATGTCGCTTCATAAAAATGCGAGTAGTTTATCAATTAGTCTAAATACATGTTGTTTCCTCTTTATCGTTCTCACCACGATCAAATCAAATATATCTTTATTTACATATATAACTATGGTACACTTATGAATTGTCAAAAAAAAAAATGACTCTATATTTTCTGCCAGTTCCCAAATCAAGGGCGTAGAGTGGATGAGAAGAACTAGCAAGAAACACTCCGCAACTTTTAAATCGCTAAGAATGTTTCACAGTTCGGTTTCACAGGGAGCACACATTTACGTTATAGTGAGAACAACCCGAATGTTTATACAGCACACCGACACTAATCCAGAAAAAAAAATTAGCATAGCAATATATTTTGCTTTTTAATAAACACATAACAAACCTTTTCCAACAATTATCAATATAGTGCATTATAATAGTTTACAATGTGAATTTAAATTAAACTGTCGGTAATTCTACAAAGAATAAAACGACTTAATTAATTCGCATGGTTGTGTGGTACAAACCATAGAAGGCTTTTAGGAAATGGAACGGTACTAATTAAAGCGACTAAATAAATATTGTGAGCGCTTATACCTATGAACATTTCTTTAGTATTGTTTACTAGAATCAAATGGTATTCTCGCAAGTCGGAGATTACTTTATAGCGTTCGATTTCTGGGGTACGTTATTAAATATGTTTATAAACAAATCGTGGACGATCATGCCTTAGATTAAGCCTTTAATATAACAAACCTAAATTTATTAAAACGTGTCTTCGTTTTGTTATATTATACAGAACACAATCGAGAATATGAAACGTACGGTACAGCGGTGTGTTAAATTGTGCTACTACTTGCTAGAGAGTATAAGCCAGAAGGACGATCACGACGATTCTGTCTTTTGTTTTAATTTGGATACTTCTCGTACAAACTTAACAAAGAATCCACCTCACTCATTCAACACCACAGCAATACCATTACAAACACAGTAAATTTCTTACTATGCACCAAGAACATTATAGAACCAGCTGCCCGACACGGTATTTTCGAGACATTAGGGTCCATCAAGAAAAAACCGTACCAACCCCATGTGAGTGTCTATGGGCAGCGACTTTACCTTTATGGTGGGCCTCCTGGTAGTTTACCCCTGCTTTATAAAAAAACATATTATACATTGTTTTTATTCTTATGTACCTATTTAGCTTTAATATTCTATGTTATAACCCTTTTTAGGCCCAGGCCCTTTTTAGGTTTTTCTTCATTAATGTTTTAATATATGTTATAAGTAAAATAAAAACAAACATCGCTCTCCGTTTGTAACACACACTTAAAATATAACAACATAATTACACGACAAAGGGAAATAATTAACTTGCACTTAACGCAAGAATTTTTAAATGGGATCAATAGCTGTATTCGAACCAATATGAAGACTGCAATTTGCAATTCAATTTGTTACAGTCAATTGTTTTTAATATTTAATGTTACAAGGTTTTCTATGTCTTTTTCTGGATTAAAGACTTACACGAGAACAAACGTTTATTGAAAAGAAGAACTCTTAGTTTACAGAAAATGTAATTACGAATATGGCCTGCGACATAAAGCGACACATTTCTACGTGCTCACAACCAAATCATTCGCTTACACACATCAAACGGTCCAACACATTCAAACAGCTTGTATATATGTTATGAGTCAATACATAAAAAGATTATTCAGGGTAATAATCGAAGCACAAACTTACGGCAGTATAGACGATTCACTCGACTCAAAAACGTGTTATACGTTGGTATAGTTATATAGTTGGTATAGTTATATAGTTGGTATAGTTATACGATTACCATTTACAAATACCTTTCCAATTAATTAAATTACCTAGGTGATAAAAGGTGTACCTTTAATTTAACAAAACCTGTATGTTTTTTATCTTTGTGATAGGTACATAAAAATGGCCAAAATAGGGTAAAATAGTATAGATTATACATTTAGTAAGCCACTAAATACATAAGAAAACAGATATATTCAAGTGATTAATCGGCATTTAATGAGTGTAGTAGTTGAGTGAGCTTACTTTTTAAAATAATCTGTGCGTAGCTCGTGAATGAAACACAGAATAAGGCACTATGATAGTCTACACTAGAAGCAAGCTTTTAAAAGCGCGCTACTGTTCGCTAAGTGACGTACATCTTAAAATATTGCAATTAGTATTTATGACTTAATAACATAATTAATACTTCTAATTAATGTAAGTCAAACAGATTGGACTGTATAGGAAATTTGTATGGAATCATCATACGAACTATAACTGAGTTACATAACACATTGCAACAATAAGTGGTTGGCGCCTGCGAACACAATATTGGATTACGTGTAAAGTGTTGTTAGAAAGACGATTTAGTGTGACGCAACCTAACACAACTGCTACGGCCTCATAATTGAACTCATTATAGGAGTAAATCACGAGGTCGATAAACATTAAGGTTTTTAAATTATTCTTATGTGGAAAAACAATTACAGTATGCCCAGCGATCAGCTTGTGTACGTCAAAAGATTCCATGATCTACGGCGGATCTAAAAGAAATCGGTCTGAGCAGACACCCACAACAAACTCACGGATCATATACAGACATTGACCCATTCGCTTCTGCATGGTGCTTTTTACAACCGTAGGCATATGGCGTTCTAAGGTATGTTCATACTTGGCGATCTAAAGGAGTGGCGGGATTTCTTGCCGGTTCTTCTCGGTCGCTCTACGTTTTGGAACTGCCTGTAAATGTCAATTGACGATCCATAAGTGTAAGAAATTAACCTATACAAATATTTCTGATTTATAAGTTGTATAGTTGACTTGTCTAAAATGTCCTTCGATGTAAGCGATGGCCGGGTTGTAGGCCCCGGTAATGTTATATAGAGGTCGGACTTTTTGATTCCGGATAACAAGATACTGTGTTTTAATTATGTAATAGGGCACACCAACAACACACATATAAACACAACCAGAAATTAGGTATGCACAGCATTACAGGTAGGTATGCATACAATTTTTTTTTAAAAATTCTATAAAAAAGAAAACCTACTCTCACACATAAAAAACACAATAAATTAACCCTTTTTAATTGAAGTCTATTGGCGAAATAAGGCCTGCAACATTTTGCGTCTGAAGACATGTAGACTATTACCAAATGGATCAGCGTCGCATGTCTTCCGAGCCACTTCATCGAAGGCATCTTAGAGGTGAGTTTTATTAAAATACACCAGCACTATTCCGCACCATCGCACCTACGAGCGAGAATAGTGAGTTTGTTTGTTTTTACGTACACTTGTGCACTTTAATATGCATGGCCGCCCTCAATAAAGATAATCCTCCGTCAAACAACATTTGGACATTGCCGAGTGTTCTTTCTGTAGTTTTTTCTTAATATATTGGTATAAGGATTTATTGCTGTGTTCCATAAGTTTATTTTATTTAAGAATGTTTTTACGACTTTGTGTTATGACGATTCATAAGTGCACCATAGTTACATATGTGAATAAATATATTTTTGATTTGATTGACCACTAAGATAGGCCTTGTACATCACATGTGTATTCCATAAATTGAATTGTTTAATGGTACCTGCAGCTTCAGCTGCTATCATGATGTTAATCCAAATAGCAAATTTGTAAACTTGACTAAATAAATCGTTTCTAGAAATGCCATGAGCGATCTTTACTTAATAAAACGAAAAAGTATTAACATAGCAGGAATTTCCATGGACTAGTCATATTGATGATTCGATTTTGGGTGTACTGTGATTTCTCACTATATAACGTAAATCTATTTCACTATGCCCAATGGTAGTAAAGGTTTTTTAAAAAAAAAAAAATATAGATGCATTTGCTGGTGTTATAACCGTACTGTAAAACGTCGCGGAGTTTCTTGCCTGTTCTACTCGTCCGCTCAACGTTCGTGGTTGGAAAGTGACAGTTAATGTAATTCTAGAGTCATATATTTTAATATATTTCATACGATTCATAAGTGTTAGAAAGATATTTTCGATTTTATCTGATTATATAAAAGCTTACGTTAAAATCCAAGCGAATTCGTTTTGTTTTGATTACCTGTTGGTTTGCCCCACGCCTCGTTGCGTAGCGGGGGCGCTCTGTGGGGGGCAAACGTGCCATCCCTGCACAACCCATCACCCACTCGTGGCCTTGAGATCACGTAATACATTTTTAAACAGCGGAACTATTTTTGTAAATTATTTTAAATAGATTGTTTATTCCAAATATATTGGATTTGTGATCGATACTTAAAACACACTTATGTATGTGATATTAATAGTAAAAGTAATTTCTCTAATTAGTAAAATTATAGTGTAAAATATCAATTAAATTTATTGAATTTCCACAAAACCTTGATTAAAATATTCGGCACGTGTCGGTGTGACAAAGAGAGCTTATAATCTACGCGAGAGCGAGACATACATATACTATGTCGATAAAGTGTTACTGTAACAAACCGCGTTGAAAGTCACCAACACTACTTTAAAAAACTATATATATATATATATATATATATATATATATATATATATATAATAGACTATTAACTATATTAGAATTTATTAACAATCGTTAAGTCAAGATGTTGCCATCAGATTTCCAATTTTTAATTTGCAAAAACCGTAGCGACAATCCGAAGATGACGTCATACGCCCTGATTTGATAACAAAGTTTTCTGGACCACTCAGCATATATAAAACGCTTTTAGCCACTGAGACCTTCAGACTGGCCATTCAGTGGTTCCAACTGATCGACAACCCTTTTCAGTGCAAATGGTAAAAATAGAGATTTTGGGATTCTATCTTTAATGGTATAATCGTTATTTAATCTTATGTCTTATGGAACCCAACGGCCTTACGCTTATTAAGACCAGGCCAGTACGAATTGACATAAACATTTGCTATTACAAGACCATGAAATGAATTGCATCACGATTGGTCAGAGCGTTGGGATGTGGGAGGAAGTCGAAAAACATTTAATAAAATATACACCTTTATTTCTACATATACAATAAACATGAGGTTCACACGTAGGAATGATTATTTGGACAGCATACGAAGCATAAATAATCAATTTATTACCTGTGCAAAGGCGGGAAAATATCACTATCAACATACCGTAGCGTTGTCTGTGCCTTGATTCACGTGTGAATAAAAACAGAGCAACAATAATCATACTGAAAATGAATATTATATATTTTACACTGCGATGTGTTTTAGAAATTCTTGCAGCGAGTCATTTTATGCTAAAAATATGCGGCCTCTATTAAAATAAAGTCCTAATTCTTACATGGAGGTCTTATATTATAAACCGTTAGCTTCTTGATTTAAGCTATTCTAGTATTTATTTTTACTTATCTGTGGTATTCCTCTGAAATCTGATAATTTGTCTATAATTCACCAAAATAACTTAGGTATTCCAGTGATATTTCCCTTCACAGATAAAAAATTAAGTGTAATCAGATCTACATTCAGTTATATATATTAGTCGTACTACGAAATTAAGCATTTACCACTATCAAGAACATACATTTACCGTCAAATGAGAGAAGCCGGTTATATTTTTCTCAATTTTTTCATGTCATAAAATCTAATGTCTTTTAAATCCCCTAGACCTTCATTTCAATATATCGATTAGTTTTTTTATTCATTAATTTCTCGTTAACATGGACAATTCTCACGTGACATACAGACAACTTAAATCGAATGTCAATAAGAAGAATAAAATTTACCATACTTAATAGCCTTGCCATATTTATAGATCTTTGATATATAAGAAAACGATCTTAAATGTATCTAAGACTATATACGAACTAAAGATATATTTATTTACACTAATCGAAGTCCGTTTTCGTTCCAAATGTCATTTTGTATCGAATCCAAATATCTTAATATACATAAAATTTCATATAACTCAAGCCTCGGACCTCGTTAAGCGTGGATTGAGGCTGCCTAGTTCGTTACCATGGTAACGCGTGTCACAAGACGGTAACCATGGCAACGGATCATGTCCCCAGTCGTATAAGGCTCATAGAGCCTTAATAATGTAATTCGTATTTCTATTTGGAATTTTCATATTTATAAAAAGAATATATGAAAATTTAAACGATAAAATAATTAAAATATAATAATAACTATTAACTGTAATATTGAAATTCAATAGAATATTAACTATAAAATTTGAAACTGATTTAAACAATGTTAAAACAACAGTTTTTAGATTAGGAATGTTCTACAATATAACATATATAAATATATATTACATAAGTTTTGACTAGAGGAATGTGATTTTCGCAAATAATCTCACGTATAATACTTGAATTAAGATAAAGTTCACTTTCAAGAATTTATGTAATATTATTAATTACCAATTAAATTAGGTAAGAAGTCTTAAATGTCTTTTTCACAATCTGATATATGATTTAATCATATAGTGACATTTAAAAAATAAAAATGTGTTTTTTATCCGGCTTGAAGGACCATTTTTTGTTACATACTTATATTTCTTATTACGAAAAATTAAGTGAAACAGTTATAAATATTATGCGTTATAGGCAGTCAGCATTATATACCACACACATATATTATTAATACATTGATAAAACTTATTTATAACAGATCTTTATAACATAAACGCTAATAAATCTATAAATGTGATTAATTTATGGAATGTCATTTCAAGGTGTAACATAATATATAATAACCATGTCACATTACATTAACATACAAAATATGGTGTAATAGACGGCCTTAAAAAGAAATTTCTTCGCGACAACACTTAGAGGGAAATTTTTGTCTTAGTTTCAATTTTTTTTAATTTGACACAAAAAAGGTGGAAATTGATTAACTCTTTTTTAGTTAATATATTAAGCTATATATAATATATAGCAGTAATCTGATGCGTATTTTTTTAAATAGACTTCTTATCTTTGATAAGTTTGTATACAGTACATAAATATTTTAGGAAAAATAGATTTAAGTACATTGATATGGGCCTTAATAGACAAACTTAAGAACCAATTACACAACATTAATACAAAAATATTTAATATGTTATGAAATCGGTTCTGTGTTAGCATTTTTTTAATATTTTTAGCTTGCCCTAACATTTAGGGTGTCGATACACTAATACAGATCGAATATAGGAACACTCGGGTCGAATCACGAAAAATTTTGACTCAACTTTTTTTTAAAGTATACACATTTGAGACAACATTTTCCGTCAAAGCCTCATTACATCTATATAGTATTATCGAGATCTGGGATGCGGTTGAAATTTTCAGGTCCCATACCCCAATAGTAATAAGGCGGTCCCGAAGAGAAACAGTACTTCATTTTCAGTGGTGTATCATTCTCCACCCAGTACATAAGGTAGAAGTTGCACATTTCATCTCTGTTCGTCGCTCTGAAAACATTAAATAATATTTAAATAAAACTTCTGTTCAAAAGAGATAAATGCACGCGTTTTGTCCACTATTCTGAACCTCGGCTCGAAGGACCATGTAGCAAAAATCAACAACATTTTTCTAGTAACTCGTTCACAGTTAGATTTCGTTCATTATTTGGTGAGTGATTAAAAAGTTCTAACCATAAAGTTCAAAAAATGAAAAATCTGATTTAAATGAAGTATTAATTCAAATCATCTTTATTCAAGTAGGTCTTTATAAAGACACTTTTCGAATCATTTAACACTACCTCTGGTTCAGGCGGTTTTACACCGAGAAGAACCGGCAAGAAACTCAGACTAATTGATTCAAACCTGTAACTGGTTTATCTAACAATACATATTGTATTAATTTAGTTTCTGCGATTTATATATTTAAGAAAAATAAAGGAAATTTTTTTAAAGCACAAATCGAATTGCTCACTTGAAATAAATATTTCTATGAACGAGTGTTTATTTTTCAACGTAAAACATCTTATTCAGCACCATATCGAGATGGTAACCAGGTATGACATGCCCCAGTATATCACTGGGTATATTAGTGTCACCAATATCTTTTTACATATAGCAAACAAAAAATGTATCCATACCGAATGGACTGATTAATAAGGTCTCCCGGTATTTTTTTTAAATTCGTCACAAGCACTTACCCGATCCTCACCAGTTGGTGCCTGGTGTTATTCATGACGCACCTCGCAGCCAGTACATCATACTTGCCGATGGGATCCGCGTTGGCAACGGGATAGAACATTTGCGGCAACTGAGGGTCCTTGGTGCCGATCATCACCCATTTGTCACCTTGCATTGATTTGCGGACCACATAGCCCGACACCTGTTTGCCTGGAAATTTGATTATTATTGCAATAAAAAAAACACTATTAATAGTTCTAGTGTTTTGTAGTAATTTCTATGCCTTTGACTTTTGGGGAAATACCACTCACACACAAGAAACCGGCGTGGACCATTGTTTTTCCTGTTGTATTAGCGTTTTGTATTTTTCTCTTTCCCAAAACACGATTTTCCCTCATATATCCATTATCCCATTTCCCATTCCCATATCCCATTTCAAAACCTTCCCCTCGCAGTCCTATACCAATTCCTTAACCCAACAAAACCATCAAGCAGAAATAAGAGAATGAGAAAAGAGAAAGAATAAGGGAAAGAGATAGATGGGAAACAGATATAAGTATGATATAAGGGGAAGAGAAAATATTTATTTATTCACACTTTATTGCACTTAAACAGTAGATGGAGATGTTAATACATATAAGAGCAACGAGCCTTATCGCTAATAAGCGATCTCTTACAGGCAACCCACAAAATAAAAGAACATTTATAACAATTTGACAGGTGCAACAAGTGCGAAGTATACAAAAACCAAACATTAAATTAAGTAAAACCGGAAAAATAAGATAAATTAAATCTAAAATTATAAATTACATTACGGACAATAAATGCTATCGATGAGATTCAGAAAGATACAAGGGAATGAGATGTGGGAAAGATTTAAAATGGAGAGATAAGAGATACATATTAGGGCAAGAGTCGAGATGTTTGGTTCCCTAATTACAAGATTTAGAAGGAAAAGATCGAAAAATCCAAAGGAAGTTTATATATAAGTTTATTTCAAAACACAATCCTTTGAATCACGTCGGGAACATTATGATATGACGCTTTTGCATGACTTGGTCTCGGGCAGAATAGACTGTAGCGGGCTATTGGAAAGCATAAACTTTCTGGTACCCGCCTATCCCACTCGCAGTCTTGCCTTGTTCCAGGTCCCTCGTGCAAGAAACTCAGTCTTGTGTCGCGCAGCAAGAACCTATAATGGGTCCTATGTGTCCTTAGATATATTTGGCCTGAGTAGGAATTCTTTTAAAAAAAAACTAAGACACTCACTCACACAGAAACACCATTGCACACACTAATACACAAACACACACTTAAATGCTCGTACTTCACATAATATACTCCACTTGTTCATATGTATATATATTTTTATTTATTTTTTTCTGTTCGTGTTTTTTTTTGTTATTGTTGTTTCTGATCTTAGATTCTATTTCCGGTTCTGTTTTAACCTTATTTTGGCTTTATTTTATTTTTATTGTATAAACTTTTTTTGATAAGCTGTATAGGTTTAAGAAATAAAATATCTTTTACAAGTGACAGCTGTATTCTCTTACCGAGTCCGTGCGTGTGGGTTCTGAACGCGAATGGATGGATGACCTTCTCTTCCTTCATGATGCAGGCTGTCTCCATGTGCTCGACCGAATCTGGTGGGATGACCCCACTCGTACCGAGAAGTATAACACCCGCTTGACGAGGCATTCTGAAATTATTGTTTTGAGTATTAACTAGAAACATAGAATTGTAATTAAATGAGACAATATTCACTCACGTCTCCTGTGTGTATTTTAAAAATACGCCCGAGTTGTCAGTTTTCCCCTCTGAAATCAATTACTTCGATTAGCCATCTCAAAATTGCTTAAAAATCTATAGTTTTTAATTAAATATATTATGGGTTATATTATAGAAGCAATAGAAAACCAAGTAATCTTTTTTACACCCAGATTGTGAGGACAAACGTAGGTTGTAACAGTCCACTCATCAGATGCCTGTCATCGATGAACTGTGCTCTGAGGACATGCGACGCTGATCCATTTAGTGATAGCCTCCATGTCTTCAGACGCAAATTGTTGTGGACCTTGTTTCGCCAATACACTCCAATTTTGGAACGTTAATTTCTTGTTTTATTTCCGTGTGTAGAGTTTTTTTTGTTTGTTTTATATGATTGTTTAGTTGTTTTTTAAAATTGTTTTCCTGTAATGCTGTGCATCCCTATAATTTATGCACATACATGCCTTGTGTGTGTTTTTTTTTTGTAATTTTGTTCGGGTTATGTTTGTGTGTGTGTTGTTGGTGTGCCTTATTAAATAAATAATCAAAATATCGTTATTCACAAAAAATCAAATCGTACAAAAAAAAGTCAAATTTCTTGACTCTACAATTACAGGCAGTTCTCAAATCAAGGTTAGAGCGGACGAGAAGAACTGGCAAGAAACTCTCCTCCACCACCTTTATATAATTTCAAATGTATTTTATTAAATACGTAATTTCAATCATGTAAATGAATTTTACGAAGTAATTTTAATATTATCATTGGTTACTTAGATTGCAGTGTTAAAAATAATCAATTGTAAATTCATTCGTCATCTTATTTCGAAGACACTTATTGAAATAATTACATATAAAATTTACGATTCCATTTTTACCTGGAAATTTGGACATATAATGAACCTGTAGCACGAGATATTTGATTGGGGAATCATGTCCAATCAAGAAGCCGACATCTTGGGGAAGCTCCAGACTTGGTGCATCACGAGCCCAGGCGTATACTATCTGTAAACCACAGATTATTTATTATATATTTGCGAAAAATAACTACGTTATGGAACCAGCTAAAAGCGTACAAATCCCTAAAAGGCCGACAACGCACTCACGAGCCCCCCAGCCACATGAGTGTCTATGGGCGGCGACTTCACCTTTATGGTTGGCCTACTGCTCATTTGCTCCCTGTTCTATAAAAAAATGCTGCTTCGCCACGGTACTTCCGAACCAATAAGATTTGGGGTCATTCAAGAGCGTACACCTAAAAGGCCGGCAACGCACTCACGAGCCCCCCAGCCACATGAGTGTCTATGGGCGGCGACTTCACCTTTATGGTTGGCCTACTGCTCATTTGCTCCCTGTTCTATAAAAAAATGCTGCTTCGCCACGGTACTTCCGAACCAATAAGATTTGGGGTCATTCAAGAGCGTACACCTAAAAGGCCGGCAACGCACTCACGAGCCCCCCAGCCACGTGAGTGTCTATGGGCGGCGACTTCACCTTTATGGTTGGCCTACTGCTCATTTGCTCCCTGTTCTATAAAAAAATGCTGCTTCGCCACGGTACTTCCGAACCAATAAGACTTGGGGTCATTCAAGAGCGTACACCTAAAAGGCCGGCAACGCACTCACGAGCCCCCCAGCCACATGAGTGTCTATGGGCGGCGACTTCACCTTTATGGTTGGCCTACTGCTCATTTGCTCCCTGTTCTATAAAAAAATGCTGCTTCGCCACGGTACTTCCGAACCAATAAGATTTGGGGTCATTCAAGAGCGTACACCTAAAAGGCCGGCAACGCACTCACGAGCCCCCCAGCCACGTGAGTGTCTATGGGCGGCGATTTCATTATTATAGCTTGCTTCGTTTGCCTTCTCTTCTATAAAAAAAACTACGCCTGTAGAAAAAAATGTCGCAATACTGGATTTCTGATCATTTCATATTTGTTTATAGACACGTACACTTGACTAAGAAATGCCAGATTTATTGCTTTAAAACAGTTTAAAACGAAGTTAAAGCAATTAAATTAGAAAAAAAATTGACGCGGCGTTATCAGCATTTTCAATTTCACACGTGGATGAGGTTTTCACGTGTGAAATTGAAGGATATTGTTGATAAATAAATCTGTATGTAAAAATTAGCTTTAAACAAAACGACCATTTAGAATGAATTATATTTATTTATTTTAGGTAGTAACTTTCATATTTCAATATAACGGATAGATAATTGATTTATATCAAAGAAAGAAATAATAAATATCGCTAAACGAATATAGTTTGGCGATATTTATTTAGCTTCCGTTGTGATTTGACGTAAATAAATAGAATTTAATAATTTTGCCACATTGAAAATGTATACAATTCGGCCTGACCTAAACGTTTGAAAATTTATGTAAAAAAAAACAATCTCTTTCCTAAAAATGAAGTAAACGTGTAAAATCATCACCATTAAGTGATTCACACATTAATGACCAATAAAGTCCCATAAACAAGAACTGCATTAAAATCATCATCGATTAGCAATTACTCGTAGATGATCAAAAATAACCGCAGAAAGACGCGGTTAATATAAGTACCAAGCACATAAAATACCTGAGATCCCGATCGGCACGGGCTAGCTGTGGTATACAACTTATCCACTTCGTTGCTCTGCATTTCACCGCAACTCCTGAAAATGTCAATTAACCTTCATATAGGAGTAAACTCAAATATTACATCGACACAAATAGCACGATTTTACATACTTAAATACATAAATATTCTTTACATAAGGTGATTTGGAATTAGGCTGCATAAATAAAAATAATAGTTTATATTTTAAATTGTTTAAATTCGTTACGATAATCATATCATGTTTTTATTGATTGTTAAAATTACTGATAATTATGTTTTACTTAATATAATAACGAATAAACTGCTCGTCCCGTGTGGAGTATATGAGAAAATTTACAAATAACTAATATTTATAACAGATTCAAGAGTTCATAACGTGTTAACAGCGGTTTTTATTTCGTCACTGGAAACGATCCGAGGAAAATTTTCTATTTCCACGTACGACAAACGCGAAAATTTAAGACAATATAAAGAAAATGTATCTATCACACTTTTAATCGAAGATCAATGATTTAAAAAAAAACATAAAGAAAAGTCGGTAGAGTTAATAATAATTTGATATAAATACTCCTTTGGATTTCTGCGAAAATTGTGTTAAGACCGAACGACGAAATTGCTAATTTCACCCTAAAAAGTAACCAATCCAAATTACTACTATTTATATAATTACAGTGTAAACTCTTTATAACGTTATTCTTTATAACGATAAACTCCCTATAAAGTAGAAGTGTACACAACTTGGTTGGTTTGCGTTAAAACCCATACATTGATACACTCTTTATAACGATACAGCCATTCTCTATTACGAAGAAATGGGGTCATATTTTAACAGTAAATACATAGTTAGTAAGGAAAACCCCAAAAATGATGATGAAGAAGATGATCAAGTGGACGAAGCCGAATCACCACCAACAATTCAACAAGCGCTAGATGCTGCTAAGTTGATAGAAACATTTTTGTTTCTATACAAAACAAGTACTGGCAGCAAAAAAGTCAGACAAAGTTAACGGACTACATGTGTAAATAACGGTATATGTACATATATGCATATTTTATCTAAGACTTATTAAACATTATTGTAAATTTTGTTGTTTTATTTGTTCACTCCATATAACGATAACTCTCTATAACAACGAAAAATGCTCGGTCCCTTGAGTTTCGTTCTAGAGTTTACACTGTATATTAATTATAATTACTATTAATTTTCATTTTCCCTATATAAATATGTATGCTTTTGGAAAGCCACGCCTATAAAAAGTCTTGATTATTTAGCATACATTTAAGCTCATAAATGATCCAACAGAACAGGAGTTAGAGTAAAAGTTACGATGTATCGGAAAAATGGGTAAAACTACATTTTTTATAGAACTTTAATTTTCTAGATTAAAGCACTGAACCGTTTAGATGTGTCACAGTAATAAATGATTTGTCCATACGATGTTTTTAATAACAGTATTGAATACACAGTGTTATGTAAATATGAAGCCAATACAAATATTCAATACAAACAAAGAACCTATTACTCAGGTACGTGAACATCGTCACGGCCTTATTCTGAATTGAATACCGCATTTCATTCATAAAAATAAAACTATTCTGTAGGCAAACTTTCATTCCTTATAAGTCGTTAATGTATTAAAAATGCAGAGCAGAGAAGAACTTTTTTTATTATGGAAGAGGAGGCAATCGAGCATGGACACCTGCAACGCCAGGAGGCTTAGAAGTGAGTTGCCGGCCTTTAAGGGAGAGGAACGCTGTTTTTTTTTTGAATGTCCCCAAGTCGTAGTGGCTCGGGAATACATGCGCTGGCAGTTGGTTCCACAAAGAGTTGGTGCGCGGCAGAAACTGCCTTAAAAAGCGCAACAGTTGTGGAGCACCAGACGTCAAGGTGGTACGAATGGAACTGGCGAGAAGTCTTGAAAAAAAGTTTTAAAAAGCTGACATTGCACAGCAAGCCACCATTGCAAGGCAGTGCATCATTCATCAACCGTGATACGCGTTACACGCAAACAGTAGACCTTTCTGACTACTGGACATTCGAAAGAAAATTTATGAACAGGCAAAATGTAGACGCGGGCGAAATTGCTTACCAGACTGGATCGTTTGAGCCGGGTTCTGAGCATCCATACAGGAGCATATGATGTGCCGTGTGCATGGTTGCGTTTGGTTTGAATCCCACTGAAAATTATTAATTAAAACAAATAATTAATAATCCGTATGTTATAATAAATTGGGATAGAAAAAAAGAAAAGGTCTAAAGGTTTTTCTGCAAATTTGATTATGCTCCCTTTGGAGTAGACTTTTGGACTTTGTGATATAAGTATTAAGGAATTAAGTAGGTGCCTGGTAAGTCAGTACCGGTGATCCAAGAGCTGGTGCTTTCCTTGCTCAGCGTATAAGCATCGCGATACAGCGAGGAAAAGTCGCTAGCATTATCGGTACTCTACACCAAACATTTTAAATTTGTTTTAGTTTTTGTGGTGTGTTTTATTTATTAGCATATAGTAAGTACAATATAGGTTTATATGTTACAATAAGTAATGTTTTTTTTAAGTCATATTTCAGTTCTTTATATTTATTACAGAAATGGTTGAGCAGCCATTTTTTTCGATGTTAAGAGAGAAGCGAGAAGATAACCTTTTTTAAATAAAAATTGTAATTTGACACATTCAATAAACCCAAGTATGTTTACTCTGGGAATGCTTATCTCGAATGAATACTGGGAATCACCTACCACCTTAATAACATAAATATAATTAATTATTGACTTAACCGTTATTCCCCTCAGACCGATGTATTTATCTCATATTATTATTATGTATCGAATAACAGAATTAACTTTTCAGATACAAACGATTAATTCATTCCATCAAGTTAAATGTCACTTTATATTTGTCTATAAAGATATATACATACATATTTATTTAAGTTATTTTAGTTTCATAAATCTCTGGTTGACTGAAAAAGATTGCTTGTCAGCGATAAGGCTACCTTTGTTCCTCTGTGTCTTAATTATATTATTATTTTTAAACAGTGGGCAAACGAGCGGAAGGCCCACCATAAAGGTGAACTCGCCGCCCATAGACACACTCGCGGCTGGGAGCTCGTGAGTGCGTTGCCGGCCTTTAAAGGAAAATTAGGTAATCGAGGGGTAGGGGAAGAGGACGGGGGAGGGGAAAGCATGGGCACCGGAAGACAATTAATTTCGATTATTATATCTTGTTAGTGTCAGTTTTAAGCTTTTATTAAATTTGTATGGGTGAGAAAGAGTTTTCATTAAAAAAAATATATATATATATATGTTTATATAACAGAGACCAGGAAACCATTCACAAGCCCAGCATGTATGTGTCTATGGCTACTTCAAATTCATAAGTATATGATATGACTTACCAATATAAAAGTTTTGGCTCGGTGATATCCTGATCGGAGTACATAGGTACAGCTCATCCTGAAATTCAATACTATTGATTAGCACTTCAAATGATTAGAGTTTGATAAGTTGATAACACCCACATAATCTGTAATTTATGCAGAACTTTGTACCTGTATAAAAGCACTTGTGCTTTCCATATTGGGAAACAGAAAACAATATTTCCGAGCTTAATGAGTAACTAAAAGCCTGAAATAATGATATGTGTGTAAAATATCTTCAAATGAGACTTTCTATCATTATTGATTATTTTCTGGGTATCCCAAAGAGCTTTATAAAAGCAAAAATAAATTTTTCCTTAGAAAAATAATAATAGTTAAGTATGTATTGAAAAATAATAATAGTTAAGTATATTTATAGATTCAATAAAATATTTATTATAGACATATTTATTGTTTTTCAAGATTTAAGGAATATATTATATCAAAGATGCATACAGGTGTGTTTTGTCCAAAGAGAAATAGAGAACTCTCAACAGGTCAAAAACATTGCCTGCAGACCCTTTTACTACTTACAGTCACAGTAAATTTAATGTAAGAGTTTTATGCTATACATAACATTAGCTTAGGTTACAAATTGTGTGACTTTGAAGTTAGATAGAATATATATATATATATAGAATAAAAATAGGTTTTATATTAGTATGATATCATACTCGACCTTCAGTTAATTGAAAATATATTGGATGTATTCTTGCTCAGATAGCAATCATGTCAATACTCAATTATATGTTACAAATTCTTCAGTTAGCTCAATTTTTTTTTTATTTTAAAGTAATATTTTTTTTACCATTCACTCAGTTACACATAAGAACAGATAACAATGTGGTTTTGATTTTAAATAATACTCCCTTAAAAACATATGAAGATATTCTAGTTTATAAGCGGGATATAACTAACATAATACTCTAGCTCCTAATGACATTGAGTTCCTTAAATTCATAGGTAGCTTATTAAAAACATATGCCTTCATAAGTAACAATATTTTATTGGTTTGTAATAGATTTTGGTATGAAATCTATACAAGATTTTGTGTTTATATTTTGCCACTGTTTTTGTTAAACAAGCTTTCATTTAAGATAACTTATCTGAATATTGCTTTATAATTATCTGTATTGATCCATCGGGCAATCAAGTATTTGATTGCAATATTGTGATAAGATTCAAGATGAATGTGTAATATGTTGAATCATTTTAATTATATAAAGATAAAATTGCATTAGATCAATACAAAATAATCTCATAAATTGGCTAAACCAAAATGTATCAAATAATATAGGTTTCATTATTAACTTAGAATCAATCCAAATGGCAATCCTCAATGCTCTATTCAGTCAGTGTTCCCAATCAAGAAACCTAAATGAATGATGATCTAATTATTAATAATATTTTAAGTAATTGATAGTTGTTAAAGAGTAGCATTACAAATTCGAAGGTGTGAATTATTTAATTAAGTAGATTATTGAAAGAATATTTTTTTTATTATACTTACCCTATGGGGATGAACGTTGGGCATCAGAAAATCGTACGTGTCCACTTCAAAAGTTAATACTTCAGAGGTTTTAAAAATAAATAAAAGGAAAAATATAACAAATATGTTAAACAAACTTTCCATATTTAAAAAACTTAAATGACACTATACTTGGAAACACTATTAATAATTAGAATTTTCCAATTGCTAATTTAAACAGCAAATTGGAAAAATATGTGCTGTCCGTTAGAGTACTGCACGCAACAGACAATTGATTTCAACTGTGAAGTTAGAATTACGCGCTGATATCAATCGACCCAATCAATAAACAAAACCGAATAACCGAGTCTTTTATCTTTATACTTTTGATGAAATGATGTATGACGTATGAGGCGTACCAACTACCAGTCTATAACTACAATTTACAAATCTGTGCGCCAGTCCCCAGACGCCCAATCCGCACTTCGTTGGGAAATGACGTCAATCCGTTAGCTACGTGAATTAGGAAGAATTCTAAATAAAAAAAACAAGAATTTTTCCAACGTAGAATGTATCCCCTTGGTACAAATATTTATTTTAATTCCAATTTACTTCCACACATAACCTTTTTTTAATTCCACTAAACCATATGTTTATTTAAATATACTTTACGCTTCATTTAAATTAACAAGAAGAAACAGAGAACAACGTCATTTTTTTAAAATATCTTTTATATAAGTGACATCTTGTAGCCAACTCTTAAACAGTATCGCAGTCTAGTGAAATGTGTTTCAAGGTGTTTAAATATAGTTCAACAGATGGCGTGATTAACAAAATCTAACATTGTCAAGAAATTCATTAAATAATATAATATTGTTTTTCATAATAATGTAAGCGACATTATTTCTAAAAAATAACGCTTTATAACTTTACTTTAATTATATTATTTATATTTATACTTTTATTATATTATATTATCTGTAATATTATATACGATTCTTATTGATTTAATACTAAGACTAGAATAGATTTAATATGTACCCATAATCTGCTAATGTAATTCATTAGTCTATTTAACACTATGGTTATTCCTATTTATACTTAAGTATCGAAGCTAAGCACTTAATTTTAGATACTTTGTTTACCGCATCTTGGCAAAGCATAGTGTTAATGGAAATATCTTGTAGTGATAAACTTACTTGTCAAGTTTCACAACGAGGTACAGATACGTCTTTGTTATTTGAAAAATTCAATTTATTAAAACAAATTTATATATAAAAGGGACTGTATTAGGAGTCTTTACTTTCATTACGATTATATACTCGTATGTATGATCACTTTACAATTTTTTTTGCTTGTCAAGCTTGGGCTTAGTGTTTATCTATACTTTATATCTAACATAAAACATTATCGGATCATTTCGCAATAGAAAGATGAATAATATAATGTAATATCTAACGGTCGATGTAAGACCTTCGTGGTTAAGAATCAATGACGTTATCACATTAATTATATATATAGATATCGTTTCAAAACATTTCTATACTTATATTAAGAATCGTGTTATGGTAGGCAAACGAGCAGGAGGTATACCATAAAGGTGAAGTAGCCGCCCATTGACACTCACGTGGCTGGGAGCTCGCGAGAGCGTTGCCTGCCTTTTAGGGAGTGGTACGCCCATTTCTTGAAGGACCCTAAGTCGTAATGGTTCGGAAATACCGTGGCGGGTAGCTGGTTCCATAACGTGGTGGTGCGTGGTAAGAAATGTCTCACGAAACGCGCTGTGGTGGATCAAACAGACATCGTGGTGATACGGGTGGAATTTCGTATTCTGCCTAGACGTACGAAAATGAAATTCCTTTTACACTGAATAATATCAAGAACAATTAACCACAGCTATTTTTGTATCTGTTATTTATATGCCATATGATGTGTTTTTATATGCGTATTCTAACAATTGAAGTTTTTTGTGTTAAGCAATAACATTGTCAAGAGTAAATAAACATATATTAATAATAGCGGACCGGCAAACTTTGCTTTGCCTATAAAACTAGTGGAGACAAAAAATAACTAGCGGAGATAACTTATTGAATGACGATTGATCAGTTATCGACCGTGGATAAAAAATGACTATATTAATAAAATGGCCATTAAAAATAGGGGTTGGTGATAAAAGGGTAAACATTTAGGGTTGTATATATTTTAATGCCATATTATAAAATTTAAAAGATACAATTTGGTCAAAAAAAATTAAGGTTGTACAACCCTTATCATTTAGGGGTATGGATAAAAATTTTTTTTGCCGATTTTCATACCTACTCAATACGCATATAAAATTTGGTAGAAATCGGTCAAGCCGTTGCGGAGGTGACACTGTAATAGGATTTTTTTATATAAAATAATATAATTTGTTATTATATAAATCTGTATAAATTTTATTCGGCCGACAGATATCTACTTACTGTAAAGTAGTGCACATCCCATATATCACTAAACTCGGAAAACAAAGGCTAAGCACGGAAAATACAATATTTCCTTGACATATAATTTCATTTTCACTCCAATCACGTTCCGAGTATCGGACCATACGTCAGGATATTCGCGTAGAGAATTTGACGTGGAATCACACGTGATTATTGGGTTTGTGGGTGAAACCACAAATGCGATATATGCGACTCTGTTTCATCCCAAATCTGTCTGCGCGGTGACTGAATAGCGCCAGGGACAAATATAAAACCAACAATGATATTGACGAAATTAAATAAAAGTAATTCTTTAATGCGAATCATTTGAAGAGTATTTTAACTTAAAATGTAAAACTCCAGCATCTTTGTAGTATTATGACAGTTGTTATGATCTTCACTTATAATCCACCTAAGTAATAAAGTCTCATAATTGACAGCTAAGTGTTTAATTATGTTTACTTAATAATTTAGTATTATTAATATTGGACTTGTATCATGTCTAACTCGCGTGCAGTTCTTAGAAATAATTATGTTTAATACGTGGAAAACGCAGGGGGGTTTCATATAGTAGAATTATCTATTTGTATTATTTATATATTTAATGTAACTGTTTGTTTTTCACTAAAATAAATAAATAAATGTCCATGTAACATGAGTGTTTATTTAATAATAATCCGCCCGCTATGTTAAGGTCTTGACCGAGAAGACTCTTCTTTAACTTTTTTTATTTTATCTTTAGTGCTTATTAACACAGATTGAGTGGGAGTGCCATGCTGTTACTTACTAGAAGAGTTTTAGAATTAGTTTCAGCCGAATGGGCAGGCACGGCCGGAGAAATACCACTCTCTCACAGAAAACCGGCGTAAAGTGATGCAATTGGACTTTGTTCATTTTGTACTCGCGTTTCGTTCGGTGAGTGAGATCTTCCGGGGCCCATCCTTTCCCCTCCCCCGTCCATCTCCCCTTTCCTTTAAAGGCCGGCAACGCACTCACGAGCTACCAGCCGCGTGAGTGTCTATGGACGGCGGCTTTACCTTTATGGTGGGCCGCCTGCTCGTTTGCCCCCTCTTCTATAAAAAAAAAAAAAAAAGATATAACAAACCAACTGTGTAAGATAATATCAGTAAGTATGAAATACTCAAAATATCTTCATTCAAGTAGGTAAAGACACATTTGAATCATCAATTTTTACATTACCAACTGGTATGTCTCATTTTTTTTTCTCTAATCTTTCGATAGTAAATATTTTTATGCTCTACATATACGAATCTTTCAAACGTCAAAAAACAACATCAGGAAATCTTCATGTAGATATTCCTAATTTTATCAAGGCAACCAAAATAGGAACGAATTGCAATTGTAACCCTCATAAATGCTTCGATAGGCAATACTTGTGAAGGGGCAAAGTTATAGTCCTGATATGAGAATTGGTTCTGGAATCGAATTCCTGTTTAGATGAATGCACTTGCGCTGGGGCGTTACGATAATAAAGCATATTTATTAGGCCTAATATATACAAAGGTTTATTTGATCGGAAACACTTGCGTTTTGACGTTATTTGATTACGAGCGTGTATTGTTTGGTAGTAATCGCGTTTATATCATTAAAAGAGGTTTTATTTCAAAATGTATTATCTGGATTTAATATAAAGTAGCACTGTTTGAAAGTTTTCTTCCAACTTTTCACAACGAATTCTTAACCGGGGGCTAACCACCTGAACTGTACTTGACTTTTGTCACGTATAAGATTATCTTAAAACCATATATCATTTATGGTTACACACTTTGATGCATTGATACATTAGAAGTAGACAATGGTAACAGATGTAAGTACATATAAGAGCAACTGACGGCCTTGTCGCTTAGCGATATTTTCCCAGCTACCCACAAAATAATAGAACACTTATCGAAGGCACGACTAGAGTAACATTCAAAAAAAAATACTGAAAAAATATTTTTTAAAGATCCTGTGTGTGTGTTAGACGTTAATTACAACCAAAACCATTAAATGGTTTATCTGTAGTGTATTTTATGTACGATACTGTAACAATTTGTTTGTGATGGATAAATAAATAAAAATAAAAAAAACTTACAATTGGACTGGAGCAAGAGTTACGCTGAACACAAAAAAAAACAAAAAACTCAACATACATTAAATTAAGACAGGAAAAATAGGCTTTTATTTTAAAATATAAATAATAACATTACAGACAATAAACTGATTATATTACTGAAAATGACTTTTTGTATTCTTTAAACAAATGTCATATGAATTAATTTGCATCCAAATCTTAGATTTCCATACAACATCGTCAGAACTATAAATAAAGTTGGGTTTAACGCGTACTCCCGACATATTTATGTGGTGTTAGCGTGTTTTACGGCAATTCACGCCGTGAAAAACATCCGTCATAGCAACTTAACTGGTAAGGTCACTGGGTTAACTACTTCATTCAAGCCCTTGTTAGATTACGTTGGATTAATAAATATAATATCATTATTTATATGACTCTTTATAGACTCAATGGTTTGAGCCAACACAATTTACAGTGAGAGGATTATTATGCAATTGGGACTTTTCTATTATGAATGAAGTGTCTGTTTGAACGCGAATCCCTAAAACGAATATCGGCTGGTAACAGCGGCTAGCCGATCGATTTATAGCCCCCCTAAGTAACCGCCAGTTCTACACACCTATATACCTTTAATTTAATATTATACTTTAGCAGTTACATATCTTTTATGTAACAGGAGGCAAACGAGCAGGCGGGTCATTTCGAGTGATGTGCTAACCACCGCCCAAGGACACCTACAACGCCAGAGGCTTACATGTGAGTGGTCGATCTTTAAGGGAGAAGTAGGCTCTTTTCTTGCATTTTTGTTTTTTATTAAAAGAAATATATTGTGCTTTATCGAAGGTAGTTTTTCAGAATACATACAAAGAATAATATAAAAATACATCCGGATGGAATGTTTTAGAAGGTTCAGTGAAGTTATTGAAAATAAACAAGTCGATCAGGCGGTAACACAAACATATTTCATATTATACCTTCACAATGTGTTGTCAAGCGGAAGGGACCGTGCAAGTCGAATGAAAACTTTTATTGAAAGTTCTATGGACATCAGAGCTTATCGTTCTGCTGTCAAACATATTGGAATTTTTAAAATAATAAAAAAATGTAACTAATTTATTATTTAAACCACAAACGCATGTTTCAAGTAGTGTGTATTTGTGTGTCCAATGCTCACACACACTAGTTTTTTTTATTAAGTTCTTCTATTTAAATTAAAAAAGACTACCTCTCCCTTAAAGTCCGCCAACACACCCGGAAGTCTCCCGTCGTTACAGAAGTTCATTAGTAACGGTTATTATTTCTCCTTTCGTTTGCCTCCTGCATACATAAAAAGTATTAATAATTTTTATTTTGAAGTTACTTTCTTTTTTTTTTCAAAGACATATTACTTACTATAAAAAAGTTCTTTTTTTTAACAATACATTTTTAAGGGTTGATAATTCTATAAATGATTTTAAATTAGAACAAAAATGTTTCCGCCCGGGATCGAACCGGGGGCCTTCTGCGTGTTAGGCAGATGTGATAACCGCTACACCACGGAAACTTATTGATATTGTCTTAGTTTCAGATTACATTAAGTTACGTTATGTGACCCGGACTTGTAACTGGTTCATTATCAGCGGTAAAATTCTTGTATCGCTCAAATAGATTACATTAAAGTTATTATAACCTTGAAGTCATTATCACATTGAGAAATATGAGTAATTGAATACAATCTTAAAATCTGTTTATGGCAGAGTTCTGGTGAAATTCCTATGCAAACTTTCATCCCCTATTCAACCTTTATTTTTATTTAAAGTAGCCTAGGTCCTGCCTTAAAATTTAGTCTATATCCATGTCAAATTTCATCGCAATCGGTTCTGTAGTTTAAGCGTAAATGTGTAACATACATACAGTCTATTAATTGAAGAGGCCGATTAAGCTACTTTCTAAAGAGCGCAATTATGTCAATAAATTTTTCATTTTCCATTTTCTTTTAAAAAAATATTATAACAGAAATCAATTACATCGATTTTTCATATTTGTATAAGGTTGGCTACATTGTTATTGATTTACTTTGCATTGCTAACACTTATACATGACATGTGCGTGTTCAGGCGCCATTTATAATTAAGTCATCAAAACAAATGTTATTTTTTCTATCACTTACTATACAAGACAAGACGCTGGTGCGATTCTTCGATATTATCTTATATTTTATTGCTAATACTCGACTTTTGGATCGATTAATTGGTTAATTATTGGAAAGAAATATTCATTTCACCCAGTTCTTTGAACGCACACTAAAACCACTTGACCACTCCACTATTTGATGCTCGTTAATACGTAGCATTAGATTAATAAAGCATCCTTTGTTTACAGATTATTTATAACTTCCATTATTTTCTATAACAATGTTGTAGAAGTAACATGTCCTCACAAAAGCTATGAAGATTTATTGTTTATCGTAAACTTAATGGACGTAACAGGAAAAAAGTCTTAGCCGGGCACTTGGTATAATGTACTCTGTTGGTTTTGGATATATTTGCTTCAATTTTTATCCTTAACATAAAACTATTTATACTACTATATATATTCTTAATGATAGAAATAAAATAGAAAAAATTAAAAGAGCGTATCTCTCCCTTAAACGTCGGCAACCCACTTGTAAGTCTCCTGGCGTTGCAGGTCCATGGGTCAGCCTTCTTTTACGTAAAAAAAAATTCTATTCACACTAAAAATGATCAAGGAAATGTGTTTACAACTTTCGCAGAGAATGAAAGTTAACGACGTCAACCTACGATTTAAATTTTCAAAACGTGATACCAAAACCTTAAATAAAGGTTGATATCACCCTTCATATCTTTGATATACTATACCTCAGCTATACCTAGAGATTCAGTGTAATTGACTTATGCTCCGCTCCGGCGAAAAGGAAAGTATAATGTTATTATAAACGGGCTTTTAGCTAGCCGGGATCCAGTCTAATTCTATTAAAATGCTGGAAATGAAAAGGTTGTATTGGCTTTTGAATATTTTAACCCTGATACCGTGGGGATATAATTAAAATTAAGTTTTATTTCAAATATTATTATTATTATTATATATTATTATTAAATTAATACGTAGTACGTACCTATACGAATGTACATACTTTGGTGGTGTTTTGAGGATCTGTTTGATCATTGTAAGCAGGAAAGCAGAATATTTTATTGTGTGCGAGGAGATACACCACGTGAACTCACTGAAGTACTGCGAGAGGCCAGAGTATCTGCGTATATTAAACTGTATGCCGAGATACGTAGTGCCTGGTTGCAACAGCTACGCGCGAGCGAACGCGGCATCTCCTACCTATGTACCTAAATAACCTAGATTCGAGACACTCACGCTAAACTGTTGTTTGCCCAGCAATACCAAACAGATGTTAAAAATGGGTTGATGCTGTATAGCATGTGTCCTCTCATTTAAAGCATACGCATGGAAAACACATTATTAAATTTATATTCGCATATCGGTTAGCGCCTCCATACGAGTCCTATCAGCAATTGCTTTGAGATTGATGTTTTTAATATTTTGATATACGTAGGCTGTCTCTCGACAGATTCAGACTTTAAAAGCGAGTTGCATATTTAACGTATATTAAAATAGTAAGGACTGTTGAACGTGTAAATCTCAAATGCTGCTGAATTGAACAATATTTGTTGAGTTGTATGGTCTGTTTATTGGGAATTATATCACGCACCAATACGAGTGGATTATTAATGAAAAATGTTGCTATGGGAAAAAAGGTTACCCTTAAAGGACTTCTATTGCGCTGCTTAAAGAAGGATAAACACAGAAACAAATTAAATTCTCCCTTCTTCTTCTTTTTCCTATTAGTCTCTTAGTAATATAATATCAAGTATTTCTACTACATAATAGTTATGACACAGAAATATTTAAATTAAAATACACTTTTTATTATTAAACTGTCTAAAGTGTCATATATTTTTTACAAAGCTTTCGACAATTTGGACTTTTTATGTATATTTCACCAATATTTGAAGTTTAATTGATTATGAAACGAGAACCTAATTAAAATTTTGAAGATTAAATTTTTATTTGTGTATTTCATCCCCATTTTAATACAAAGTAGGCTTCCCAATAGGCTTTAGACACCCTAGGTCGCGTAATTAGCATCCTGCCCCGTCTGAGAGATATTTGAATAAGGCCCGGGGTTAACATAAAGATTAGACTTCACTGTATAATAAAATTGATTGTCGATATTCTCTGATATGTAGAATTAAAAAAATATATATTTACTAACTTTATTGCACTCCATCATTTGTCCCCTGTTGCAATGTTAACTATATTTCTGGAGCCGGTGACATTACACATATAAAACTCAAACATAATAAAAAAAAACAAAAGAGTTACTTGATATAATAATAATTTATCAAAAAAATAAAGTAAATTATTTAAATTGTTTTAGGAACGAAAATGTTAAAAGCCTTGACTCCTAAGGGTAAAGACAAAAGAAGTGGACTCGCTTAAGGATATCTCCATCTTGTAACATTGCGATGGAAATGAAGTAGGAAATAATTTCCGATTCAATCACGATAAAACATGTCATAATATGCCCTAAGCCTTAAATCTCGGCAAGCATCGTATAGCGAACGTTAACGCTCCTCTGGACACGTTAATTGAAAGTGGATTGGAGGTGACAGTGTAGAACGGGCTTTACAATTTTTTAACCTAAAGGACTGTTTGTGTGCTGGCAATTTACAGGCATTGTGCGATTCTTTTGTTTTGAGTTTTCGATTTTCAAATTTGAATCGAGACACTGAATGTTTGTATGATAATATTAATAATATACCAAAAACATCTTGGCGTGATTATTGGAGATTTTCTTTCAGTTTTTCATGAATTAATTATGACTATCGATCAAAGAAATATAAAATGGGTTTTTTAACATCTTGCTAACATTTGAACTGATACAAAAGTATATGAGTAATATAAATGATTAACATATAACCTGATCAGCATTCAGTAGACTAATATAATTTTATACGCGACAAAAACTAATACCGGTTTTAAACCCATTCAAAGTGTACGTCTAAAATTGTATGTCATAAGGCAAATGTATTTCGACAAAAATCAATGTTCAATATTCACTCCATTACAATTGTCGTATGGTTCATGTTACAAGTGAATAATGTTTTCACATATTCAGACACAAAGTGAAATCGCTTATATTTAGCGACGTCAATAACACATCAGTCTGCATTGAAATTCGATCAAGAGGTATGGAAGGTCTGTAGATATATTTATTTATATATTTTCCATCGAATCGTATCAACGATAACTTGTGTACGTCTAATATTCTTATATCTACATCTACAGGGGTTCACAAAAATACCGGTTTGAGAAGACAACTTCTACCTATCTGTTTTATAAGCGTTTTTAAAAGAATGTATAATTGTGTTATAATTACTGATCTTCATAAAATATCTTACTTGGTTTGTATATACATATCTGATTGCTATAAGCTCTTGACATGTACCAAATCATAATCGTTCAGTGCTTACTAAAATGTGATATCAATTTAAGCGAAAGCTTTCTTTATAAAGAGATAATTTATCCGAGCTTATATTTTTTTAAAGTGAAATATTAAATGTAAAAAATATTAATTTATCTATATTATATATATAAGATCCCAATATTTTATTCATTAAACAATTGTTTTTTCCAAATACAATATAAAGTAAAGAAATACAAACTCCCAATATTGCTGTAATGAGATGCGCAAATTCAAAAAAAGGTTGAAGCATTATTAATTTAATTATTTATATTGTACTAATAATATTACTCGCGTATAATGGCATCACACATTTTGTCAATTTAATGTATACAGTGTGTATACAGCATCGCCCCGAGAGAATAAATCACGCTATGCTGAGCCTAGGAATTTCGATTGAGCCATTGAGGGTAGGGCAATAATTTTTAAGTTAATACTATCTAGTAAATGTATTACGCGTATTAAAACATGTTTAATTTGATTAAAACACAGATAAATAGCGTAACACGAGCCGTCAAAAGCATTCGAGACTGACAAGGGTTTGCTTGTTAGCGTGCCATTACTTAGTTGACCTCTTATGGGGATTTATTTACCCAATATTTCATTCAACATATGCTGGATATACTATGTAAGGGTTAAGGGCCGGCACGTGAATTTTGAGTAGCGGTCTATAATAATCACCGTGTTGATACAATTTTAATACAGATCTCGGCTACTAACACCAAATAAATAATGATTAATATATATCAGGGATACTATAATCCCAATCAGTATGAACAAAACACAGATGAGAATAAATTATGGTAAAAATTAAAACAAACCTTTAAATCCTGATTGTGTTTGTATTGTTTTAAGTTCCCATATAATTGTTTTGTGAGTATACCTAGTTTTATTATTTTATGTGTCTTGTTTTGTTAATATATTTAGCACATAAGATGTTTGGGGACAGATTTAAATAAATAAATAAATAGTTTTATAGACGTGTTTTTTTTTGGGATTGTGAACATGTCTTCTGAACTATAATATTATTTTTATATATTATTACCAAATCAAATTGGCGAATGCATAGTCATTTCCTACCGAATGGTATCTCGACGGCGCCCAGACGACTTCCGGTCTGCGTCGGCCGCACCTGTCACTTCCACATCAATAGACAAACTAAAAAGTTTCCAAACGGAAGGGGGCTAGATTCGAAATCATGTTCTTGCTAAGCTACATTTGTGCTTTGCTACAACGCGAGAGCTTTTAATATTTAACGGAAATCAACGCAAAGTATTATATATTTTTTAAACAACTCAAATTTCGTATGATTTTCAGTCGCGGACCGTGATGTAACAAATAGTATATGCACATTTATTAAAGAGGTGAGGAGTAAACCCTTATTTTTTTAATTCATATTTCTCAACAGATATAATTGATAGTTTGAATAGAAATAAAGTGCAAAATCGCACGGTGCCGAATAGAGTACATATTAATTATTACTTTAAAGAGATTACGGCCAACAAATCGGTCAACCCTGTATAAATTGAACAGAATCGAAAATAACAATACCAATATCAAAGTGTTATAAAAGTTATCTTTTGATATTTAAGTGTTTGATATTCCATGTCCGGCTTGTATGTAAAATAAAATGTCTACTAAATATATAATTCCTAAAAACCTTTTTTTGCAGTATGCATATATGTATTGAAAACAGCGTCGTCTAATCGTTATATAGGTACTAAAGCAAATAAAATAATTTAGGGTAAAATCAGAATTTTGCGACATATGACCGATGTTTTTTGAGCCAGCCTTGTTTAGGAGGCTTCATTAGAACGCAGTTTTAATATGATTAATAATAATCTATGAAATAATAATATATAATTTATTTATATCTTTACCACATATCATTGTATCAGCGATCACGGTTGAGTTAATAACTTTGTAATGCAACAAGGGTTTGAAAAGATTTTCAAACCTTTATGGTGGTCTTACAATTCACACTTTCTAGTTGATCATAATCTCTCCAGACTATAAAGCCGGAAATTATTGTCACTTATAAAAGTGGTCAGTGGTCAACAGAAATATACCGTTTCGGGATCTTACATTAAAAATTAAAAATATATGACTAGAATTCAAAGTGTTAAATATGATTTCCTAGGTTTATCATTCTCCTTTTATAACGAGACATCAAACGAACTTGCTGGTATTGGTTTCCATGAGACCTCAGCATCGCCCCGAGAGAATAAATCACGCTATGCTGAGCCTATGAAAACGTCTATAGAGTATTAAATATCGAAGATCGATATTATACAACTGAGAGTCCGTAACTCGATCGCATTGTAACTTCATTACAGAGCACTTCCCGGCTTTTATATATGACATCAGTGCATCTTTTGGGTTTTTTAAACATCTGAGAGAAATATTAAAACTAAATAACACGAGATAAATCTAAAAAATCAATGGAAAATTCTAAATTAAAAATCAATTATTAAATATCTCACATCCAACATTTTACGTAAAATGAATTTTGATTGAGTGGATGCCCTTTATGCCTTCATGTCAGTCACAGATACGATGCAGGGGTGTCGGCAGGTACATAAATATGACAGTTTAGAGAATGATTGACATGTAATGCACTATAATATATCCGTGTATAGCTGTGCAGACAGAGCTTCTATTTAATAACTCGACTTCGTAGCATTAACAAAAGCAAAACAACGCGGTACGTAGGTGCTACGGAAGTGCTACGGGTTGACAGGCAGTAGGTAATCACTAAGCTTCGAAATTAGATTTAATTAGAATGATGAGGCTTTTTGAATGGAGACACCAGCTGAACAAACGCCTGAAAGACCACAAATTAGATGGACCGATAACTCAAAATTTGATGAGGAAGAGGTTGCAAATGGTAGCAGAAGGCCAAATGTCGTTTTGGTTCGGAGGGTGATGGAGGGCTATCCAAAGGAGGGGATACAACATACAAGCTAAAAATATATATATAAGTAAGATATATCCTTAACTAAGTTTCACTGATAAAACAAGAAAATAAATAAATAAGAATAATAAATAGATAATAGTAACATAGAGTTATATTAATATATTTGTCACACGAGTTATTTTTTGAACATAAAATTATATTTCTCCAGAGATTTTTTTTTTCGATTAAAAGAAAGATTTCCTCCAGAATATTATGTTTAATACAATTTAATATTTCCTATTCATACATTCATATTAATAAAACAATAATTTAAAGAGCACATTATAAATTAAACAAATCCTCTTGTTTACTTCGCATATTCCAATTTATGACTGATCAATTATTGCTAATGGATGTACGGAGTACATTAACAGATAATTAATTTTATCATCTCATAATCTGTCCGACCTTAACTAATTAAATGTTGATGATAAAATGTATTGTGCATACAATTTTATTGGTAACAAATAATTTATTATTGTCGTAAGAATATTATTGACCCAGCATTATTCAGGAAATCGTTTATGTCTCAACTATCTATGATAGAAAGAGACAGAATATTTGCTTCATCAACTTATAAGCAATGTTTATATCGGACAGCTTTTATATCTTTATCTATCTATATATCAAGTTTCGTTATAATAATAAGCTTGGGAATGAATCGGTACTTAAAAAAAAATAGTTAACCAGCTTATTGTAGATATTCTCAGCCCTGTTTATTTTGGTGCTTTTGATATAAGGTTTCGACTATCCCTTTAATGTGTTGGCAATTGGCAAAGGATAGTTTAATTCTTGAGTAGCCAACAATGCTTTAGTTATTTGAATTGTTAACATAATTTTGTATTAAATGTTTACTAAGCATTTCTTGTCTACAATATAATTATTTATAATTCTAGAATTAAATTAGCATATTTTTCGATTTTTCTTATTTTAATGTATGTTGTGTTTTGTTTCTGAATTATTATTATAATTTTTTTGTATACTTCGCAGCCTTTGCACCTGTCTTATTATTTTTTAAGTATTCTTTTATCGTGTGGGTTGTCTGGAAGAGATCGCTTATTAGCGATAAGGCCGCCCGTTGCTCTTATATGTACTAACATCTGTTAATGTCATTTGCTTCTAGAGTTTAAGTGCGATAAAGTGTAAAATAAATAAATAAATAAATATGTTAAAAGAGCAGCTATCGAAAGTGTCTATAAAGAACTACTTGAGTAAAGATATTTTGATTTTGAGGTACAAAAGTGATCAATAGAACGACGCTAAATGGAAAATATATTTTAATAACTAATAGAAGATCTCACACAACTTTACATGTGTTAACGCATGAGAAGATTTATCCAGGGTTTCAAAGCCTGATATAATCGCATAACTAACATTTATCAGTTAGTTCAGTGATTATTTTAAATAGAAAATCCAGTTATCTAATAGGGTAAAAGGCTATTTAGTGAAACCCAATTATGTATATGGGATTAGTGCAAGTACTTTGAGGAATCAAATGCCTCCAATGCATGTGTTCTCAAGTATATTTATAATATAACATATATATTCAATAGACTCCAATTTGGGAACGTTCATTTTTTGTTTTATTTCTGTGTGTAGAGTTTTTTTTTGTTTAATATATGATTGTTTAGTTGTTTTTTAAAATTGTTTATGCACATACATGCCTTGTGTATTTTTTTTTGTAATTTAGTTCGGGTTATGTTTGTATGTGTGTTGTTGGTGTGCCTTATAAAATAAATAAATATCTATTTTATGAAATGTGTCTTATAAAATTATGTAGTTACTTGGGAACTTACAAGCTAGGCTGTGATATACAAAACGACGCGAACCCAAGCGACCTTGTGTGATTCTAAACGCAGCCGAAGTACAAACACTATCAGGGGAAAACAAAGTATAGTATATAATATTAAACATAAAATGGAAATTAAATATAAAGAAAAGTATAGAGTAACCTATAAAGTTGCAATTTAATGTACTCCTTTGTTACAAACTACAGAGTACACAAATGTTACGCTCTAATACACGAAGAAAGTAATATTTTTCGTACTTTGTCAGTGCAAAGCGTTTGTCCTGTTCCAAACGCTGCAACTCGCGATACAATTACAAGCGTTCACGAAACGCAATTAAACTTGTTGCAATTTTGTTTTACACTTTTTCACACTTGTTCAGTAACGAACGGAAAATTGGGAATTGTTTGCAAACAGGATTTGTTTTGTTTTGAATGTTACCTGCGGCGTTGTTTGAAAAATGGAATTGTTTTAAATGGCACATTCAAGACTATATATGTTGTATCTTTAGTCGTATTATTAGATATATTTATTTAATACTTTATCGCACTTAAACACTAGAAGCAAATGACATTAACAGATGTAAGAAAATATAAGAGCAACGGGCGGCCTTATCGCTAATAAGCGATCTCTTCCAGACAACCCACACGATAAAAGAATACTTAAAATATAATAAGACAGGGGCAAAGGGTGCGAAGTATACAAAAAAATAATAATAATAATACAGAAACAAAACACAACATGCATTAAAATAAGAAAAACCGAAAAATAAGCTAATTTAAATCTAAAATTACAAATAATTATATTGAAGACAAGAAATGCTTACGAAGAAGTGATTTGAAACATGATAGTGTACATTGTATTTTGTTATTGTATAATGTTTCAAGTTCCCATGTAATTGTTTTATACTTAGTTTTATTATCTTACAAGTTTATTGTTTTTTAAATATATTTAGCACATAAGATGTTTGGGGACAGGTGTAATAAAATAATACATATATATATATATATTGATCGATTGTCGTTTATCTAGTTATATAATTGAGTAAATTGAATTCAACAGATTTAAACGTTGTCGGGTCTTTGAGGTCTATTTTGTATATTTTGTAGTAACAGACAAGTTTATAATATAAAAAAACCTGTCCTATATACACAAATAACTTTTTTCTTTTGGGCAAACGAATAGGCACACCATAAAGGTGAAGTCGCCTAACATAGACACTCACGTGGGTGAGTACTCTGCCAACCTTTAAGGGAGTGGTACGCTTAAGAACCCTAAGTAGTCGTATTGATTCGGAAACAATCAAAAAAAAAACTGAAATTTTATTGTAAAAATTGGTCGTGTTGCTAACAAAATTGTTATTATTTTTGTTTCACAATGTTTCCTTACAAAATATGCCTGACAAAAATCCTTGTTATATAATGTTACACCCCAGCTCGTGACAAGAAAATATCTCATTCAATTTTATTATATCCTGGTAACAAAAATTTATGAAGCCACATTAATTTTTGAGGTTTTGCTGATAAACAAGTATACATTTATGAGCCATTACAATGTAACCGTAAAGTTAACTATCAAGTTAATAAATGACATTAAAGTATTAATTATGACTAGTTATTTTTAAGTGGTTCCATAAAACTAGTTGTAATGATTAGATTAGTATTATTCGTGTAAATCTTTCACTAAGTTATTTTATTCATATATCGTCTTATACTTATGAATCGTCTGAAAATTATAAAAAATAACTCTACAATTACATTTACTGCAAGTTCCCAAATCAAGGGCGTAGAGCAGACGAGAAGAATTGGCACGGAACTCTCCATCACATGGAGTCAACCATGATGAACACGACGCACCAGCGAATGTATTATTATATCTATTATTAACATTTTCAACTGAAAATAGAAACTCACCCTTTACTACCGCTGGGCGTGGTGAAATAGCATCAATAACCTTACGGCATAATCAGAACCACAAGCAAACACACAGTACTATTATATGAATCTAGAACACACAAGTTTTTGAGTGGGATTGCCATACTGTTACTTAGAGTTTCAGCCGAATGGGCAGGCACGGCCGGAGAAATACCACTCTCTCACAGAAAACCGGCGTAAAGTGATACAACTGGACTCTGTTCATTTTGTACTCGCGTTTTGTTCGGTAGGTGAGATCTTCCGGTGCCCATCCTTTCTCCTCCCCCGTCCTCTTCCCCTACCCCTCCATTTTCTAATTTTCCTTTAAAGGCCGGCAATGCATTCACGAGCTTCCAGCAGCGTGAGTGTCTATTGGCGGCGACTTCACCTTTATGGTGGGCTCGTTTGCCCCCTCTTCTTAAAAAAAAATTCAAGGACCGACTTGAATTTAGTGTTGTCATCCTAAGCACTACACATGGCCAAAGATAACAGGTAATATGTATCAATATTATGTCCGTTATTTATGTGCTGTATGTTATTATGTCAAGTCACCATTGGCCTTTCACTGCACAATACCCATTCGATATTTGAAATTCGAATACACAAAATAGATGCGAATTGCATAAATTCACATACAAATCCCTCAAATCTGCTGAACACTGTAGAGGGTGGTAACAGCACTTCAGTGCACTTGAGCGATCCTACGGGTGTGAAGATTGTTCCGCTAAGATACCCCGGGGCTTAGTATAAATAGAACCGATTTTTACTATTGTTATTGGTAAGATAAGGTTTCAGAATTTGAAATGATAGAATTTTGGTGTCCCTTTTCGAACATTCGGTTTCAATACAGGGTTCAGTTTTACAGCTCTGCGTAGCAAATGTTTTACAGGTGTTCTTTATATATATATATATATATATATATATATATATATATATATATGGCGTAATGAAGTTAGTAGCAAATATGTTCATTAATACTTAGTCTTGCCATAAATATTGTTATAAATAAAGAAGCACGATTTTTTTTTTATACGTAACATTTATTCCTTTCATAGTGAGTTAGTTTAATACATCAATATATAACTATTAAAAATATACAATGTTTATTCGAAGTGGTCTCCATTGGCTGCAATACAGTCTTTTAAACGTTGAGGCCAGTTATCAATAGCAGCACGAACTCTTTCTAGAGGAAAATTCTTCACTGCCAACCGAATGGATCGTTTTAGGGACTCCAAATTATCATGGCGTTTAGAGCAAGCCTTACTCTCTAAAACTGACCATAAATCATAATCCAATGGATTTAGGTCAGGACTTGACGACGGCCAGTTTTCAGTGCTGATAAAGTCCGGAACGTTAGTTTTCAACCAAGATTGGGTGGATCGAGCTCTATGACCCGGTGCCGAGTCTTGTTGAAAGCACCATTCTTTGTTATTGAACATGGTGTTAGTTAAAGGCTTAACTACCGTCTCAAGAATGGTATTTTGATAAACTTGTGCCGACGTTTTAATACCTTTTTCACAAAAATATGGCTCAGTCACCCCTTCATAGCTAACACCCCACCAAACCATCACTGAAGTGGGATAATGCCCACGTTGTACTCTGTTTACTAATTGCGAAGCTTCTTTAGAGCTTCCAGCATAAATACGGTCATTTTGTTTATTAAAATACTGCTCAATTGTAAAAAATTTCTCATCCGTAAACAAAATTTTTTTGTGACCTCCCTTTGCGTACCGCTTAAGTAGTTGTTTGGATTTTACCACCCTATTCTTCTTTAAATTATCAGTTAAGAAGTGACCAGTACGTCTCTTATAGGCTGCAAGTCCTAAGTCATCTTTTAATATACGCGACATGGTTCTAGGAGCTATATTCATCTCCCGAGATAAAATCTTTTGCTTACGGACAGGATTTCTTCGAATTCTTTCCCTAACTGCTTTAATCACCTTTTTCACACGAACGGTACGTGGACGGCCAGATCTTTTTCTGTCACAAACAGAGGAGGTATCATTGTACCTATCAATAGCCCGGTAAACAAACATTTGACTAATACCAAGCGGGTGGAGGGTTTTAAAAATTGCACTTTTCTCCATACCTACTTTATGTAAGGCAATCACAGCGATTCGGTTCTCTTTATCACCCCACTCCATTTTAATATAACAAAATATTTAACAATATAATGGCGCGAAAATAAGAAAACACATCAAGCAATCATATAAAAATGACAGATTCCAAATTCAAACGTAATATTTTCTTTTTTTGAATAGTAACAGTATTTATGGCCAGACTAAGTATATTTAATTAAGCTACTTATCGCTATCTTTCGAAAACGTATTGCAATATAATAAAAGTATAATTTTGTACAAGAACGCGAGATTAAGAGATATTCTAACATTTTAATTTCATCTAAGATTCAATTGTAATTGTATCAATGAGACAAAAGAGGTTCAAATTTATACAAGATCCGTGTTAACGCTTTGACTTTAATTAATTTTTTTTTCAAAATGTATTACGAATTAAATAACACAGCAAACTTTACACGTGCTAGATAATGATAGAGTAAAGATATACTTAAATAAAGTGAAATATAAAAAATATTAATATAACCTTTAGTATTTTGTTACCGGGGCTTCCCAAAAGGTAATCTTGTGATATAATATGTTGGAAACACTCCGCACTTCATAAAAATTTAAAAAATATATAAAGTTATTAGTATGTGTATAGGCGTGTGTGCGTCTGTGAGAGTGAACCAAATAAATTGAGAAAGAGACAAATTCCTTACTGTTTTGTAAGTAAATTACGCCGACTCAATTATGCAGTTTTTGTACCTTGTGATTCCTAGGTTGCAACATCTGTGCTACGGATATTAAGAAATTTAAATTGCCTACGAATTTCGGGATCGCTAAAGCAAAGATTATAAGTTAAGCTCTAATTCGAAGTAATTGGAATCTTTAACTCTTTATTTTAACGACTCTGTTGGTGCAATAGTTCCCGTGTAGGCTGATCGGAGTTCGATCCCTGGCATAGTCAATGGGATGAACACATTGTTTGGCATTGGCTCATATATATGCCAGCCATAACAAGATATAAATCACTTACCGTGACCTTAAGCATTAAGGCCCTAATATTATAAATAATATGTATGTATTTTATTCATCATAAAGCTAATTCTCTTTGTCTCTGGGGCTAATATATAGAGACACACCTACTTGAATAAATAATATAATAACATATGGACTTGCTTTCTATCAATACTTAACTAGCTGAGTATTAACCAGCTCAGACCGGTTTATATGGGAATCCTCGTCGAGAAGAAAATTATTGACGTTCACAAGTGATATATATAAATAAATATCTGTTTACATTATATACATGGAATAATCAGAATAATTGTACATGTTATACATGATGTTACATAAGAATTACAACCTACTTGTTATCAGACATGTTACGAGTGGTAACAGCCTTTCGAAGTACGTCAAAATTGTCCACTGTTCCGTCGACAACCTAATAAACTAACTTCATTAAATAACGTGTTAGAAACTTGTACACTTGCATGTGGTTTCATAAAAAATAGATGCGGTATATTATAAGAACATTATACAATCATTTTTTTATTCTTTTTGTTTGTACCTGTGTATTAAGCCAGGACTAAAAGTCGTTCTTGTTAGTGTGTTTTAACAAAAGTTTTCTTTTTGTTTTTTCTCTCTAGAGATTGTCAAGAAAAAAAATGGCAGCCACCTATAAAATATTAAAAAAACAGTGACACTTGAGGAGAGTTAGCTTCTCATTTCACATTAATCATAATTAAAAAAACCACATAACGATCAAAGTCTTGGTGATTTGTGGTACCTGGCGCACTCTTCGACTGTCCCTGATTAAGTCCCTGAAATCCTAGTATGAGTTCAAATATTCATTACATTTTTTTTTTAGAAACAAGAAGCGAACGAGGAAATTTTCAACGCTCCCATATCATAACAGTTCAGGAACATCATGGCAGTTGGTCCACGGAACACCTTTAACGGTCAGGTACTGAGTTCTAATAAGCTTAAGAAAATATTTTTTTATATTACCTCATCCAATAAATACAGATCGGTTCCCTATATCGGTATGATGTAGTTTGCTGTGAGAACAACGCCACCTGAAGTTGGAAAGTTTAAGCGCTAATATGGCCCAACTTTGCGGGGATATTGAATTTTATGAATACATTGAACGTACACTACAAGGAAAATCATGAACATTTCCACAACTATGTCTGTTAAATAAGCAATGTATTTACTTACTTTGCTATATGTACATAAAAACTGTATTCACCATACGTATAAAACATATTATAAAAAAAATATATAAAACTCGGATTTTGACTTTAATTCTGGGACCAAACACAGAATATACTGCTGCTATCTCTGCTGGGATATGGTTTGAATATTGAAATATTACAGGTCCAAAGATATTAGTGCCGGGGAATTTTGGTATTTCATACACAATTTAATCCATAACAATTTATACTTGTTAACATTGGACATAGATTTACTCAAATGTATATGAGACTTATATGTGAACAAGCAAATAGTGATCGTGCACTGTGTTTAATATCGTGTGGTCTAAGTAAAGAGTGTTTTCCATTGTCTATTGTTCAATTCCTGAACTACTCGCGACATTATGAAATTACAGTGAAATTTAAAACCATAATGGTAATCGTTTGGTGTAATTTTGTTATATAACTAAGAAACCTTCATATAACTCATTGTACCTGGCTTAAACACCACAACATTGTTCATGTCAATATCAACTTTCGGACTAAGAACAAACTAAGAATAAAACTGTACGATTATAATGTACGAACTCAGTCCTTAATTAAAATGTTGTAAACCAAACATAAATTAATTTATTTATAATAATTTAGATGCGATCGCTATGTCGTTTAAGTATTCAATTGAATTACATTAAACTAATCGATCGGTAACTAGATTATTACTTTACCATATGAAATACTAGTCTAGAATACTTGCTTCAGCCTCTCATTCAAAACCTAATATTTAGTCCATATTGACTGTAGTATCACGTGCACACTAGCCAATGTCACCGAATTTGTTTCCCGACTATTTCATAAACATGAATCGGCGCTCCCCAATGTCATAACATAAATTAACATCGACAATATTGAAGCAGAGCGTAAATTGCGGCTTTTAAATTTGTCTAGTTTATAAAATTTATTGACGTTCATGTTAATTTCGTTTATTAGGACTGTATTGAGTGTTGTATGGACCACGCTTTGTGGTTGATGATTGCGTCTTCTCGTGACATGCTCTGTCATATGAGCATTCTTTATCGTCTTATAGGTATTATATAGATGTGTGTTTAGAGTACCTATAATTAGTTAGTTTTATTTTATTAGTGCTAAAACAGAAAGTATGCTTTATAAAATATGACAAGAGTCACAAATGTATTATGTAGTTTACATACATTCACACAAATTACATTAGATCATAAAAATTTATGGATAAAAATAAAAGGGTTTTCTGTAAAGAATATAAATAAATACTTGCAAGTGGATTTTTATTTGACATCAAAGGAGAACATGAAATTTCAGTAACTGAATGATACTGAGCGTTCTGTAAGACCACCAACTAGTTAAAGCTGACCGTGACTGCTTTAAGTACTAGCAAGGATGACAACAAACCTTTTAGCAGTGTGAGTCACATCACCTTTCTGGAGTACCACATGCTAGTTCTTCTAAAACACACCCACTATACGGTCTTGCAATCAGGCAATTATATCTCGATTCGATTGATTTTGTATATACTTAGTCTGGCCATAAATACTGTTACTATTCAAAAAAAGAAAATATTACGTTTGAATTTGGAATCTGTCATTTTTATATGATTGCTTGATGTGTTTTCTTATTTTCGCGCCATTATATTGTTAAATATTTTGTTATATTAAAATGGAGTGGGGTGATAAAGAGAACCGAATCGCTGTGATTGCCTTACATAAAGTAGGTATGGAGAAAAGTGCAATTTTTAAAACCCTCCACCCGCTTGGTATTAGTCAAATGTTTGTTTACCGGGCTATTGATAGGTACAATGATACCTCCTCTGTTTGTGACAGAAAAAGATCTGGCCGTCCACGTACCGTTCGTGTGAAAAAGGTGATTAAAGCAGTTAGGGAAAGAATTCGAAGAAATCCTGTCCGTAAGCAAAAGATTTTATCTCGGGAGATGAAGATAGCTCCTAGAACCATGTCGCGTATATTAAAAGATGACTTAGGACTTGCAGCCTATAAGAGACGTACTGGTCACTTCTTAACTGATAATTTAAAGAAGAATAGGGTGGTAAAATCCAAACAACTACTTAAGCGGTACGCAAAGGGAGGTCACAAAAAAATTTTGTTTACGGATGAGAAAATTTTTACAATTGAGCAGTATTTTAATAAACAAAATGACCGTATTTATGCTGGAAGCTCTAAAGAAGCTTCGCAATTAGTAAACAGAGTACAACGTGGGCATTATCCCACTTCAGTGATGGTTTGGTGGGGTGTTAGCTATGAAGGGGTGACTGAGCCATATTTTTGTGAAAAAGGTATTAAAACGTCGGCACAAGTTTATCAAAATACCATTCTTGAGACGGTAGTTAAGCCTTTAACTAACACCATGTTCAATAACAAAGAATGGTGCTTTCAACAAGACTCGGCACCGGGTCATAGAGCTCGATCCACCCAATCTTGGTTGAAAACTAACGTTCCGGACTTTATCAGCACTGAAAACTGGCCGTCGTCAAGTCCTGACCTAAATCCATTGGATTATGATTTATGGTCAGTTTTAGAGAGTAAGGCTTGCTCTAAACGCCATGATAATTTGGAGTCCCTAAAACGATCCATTCGGTTGGCAGTGAAGAATTTTCCTCTAGAAAGAGTTCGTGCTGCTATTGATAACTGGCCTCAACGTTTAAAAGACTGTATTGCAGCCAATGGAGACCACTTCGAATAAACATTGTATATTTTTAATAGTTATATATTGATGTATTAAACTAACTCACTATGAAAGGAATAAATGTTACGTATAAAAAAAAAATCGTGCTTTTCTTTATAACAATATTTATGGCAAGACTAAGTATATCTTGTACTATTTTTTATAACTTTATTTCAGACCCCTCTGTTATTGTTTTAAAAAATTAAAATTTATGTTACTATTTAATACCCTTTCAAACACATTAAATTTATGTTATAATAATGAAACTTGAATTAAAAACACAGTGTTCCGTTAATAACATTTTGTTCATAACGTTAAATGTATGCTTTTGGTACTCAGCCTATTTAATGTTAATTGTAGGTAGTTTACCGACGAATTCTGAATAAAAAAGCTTTCATAAAAGCATTCGAAGCACAAGGAGGAAGCAAAATATGAAAATTCAATATTCAATAAAATAAACATAATTCTTGCGAAAGGAATGGAGTAGCTTCGGATTTAGAAATACAATTTTCTACACATTGAACAGCGCAGCGATCAACTGGTATTGGGTTTATTTTGACGTTATGAAATTTTATTTCTCAAAGTCAATAGATATTTCTCCTTTGATTTGTCGCTGTGACTGAATGGTTGCATTGTTTTATGGATTGCAATGTATTTTTATTTAGTGTAGCTTAAACTCAATCACAAAATATCTTTATTCAAGTAAGTTTATATGAAGACTTTTTAATCGTCCATTTTGACACTACCACCGGTTCGGAAGGCAGTTATCTGCCGATAAGAACCCGCAAGAAACTCGATAGCGGCTCTTTAAAATAAACATTTCAAAAATTATATTATTTACAATTCATATAACAAAGCAACAAGGCTAGTCAGAATTATACTGTCCCGATGCTGAGCTAATTGTCGACACATTAAAGGGATCTTTGTCCTCTCAAATGTCCATTACCCTAACTAATATATGTTTACAATAACAGCATTCCAGCTTTCTCTAAATAGGGATACTGGAAATTAATAGGCCCAGTATGACACACAATAATAAAAGTAATATGAAAACTAAAACTTTCAAGGCGTAGAACACTAGGAATTTTAAGTGATGTAGGTAACTTTTAGTCTTTTTTATGTAAATCTTAACTCCAAATATATAGAAACATAATACCAAATAATTATTGACATAAGTATATTTTTAATGAAAAATAAAGAATGGTTGAGTACACAGCAAATGATTGCTTATTCATGTAAAATGTTATTTCGACCGAGAATTGTGTTGACTACGTTAAGTGTGGAGTTAGGATGAATTATGAATTGTTATTTATAAGTATTTAATACAAAGCCATATTTACATGAATGTATTATTTTCAAAAGCTGTATTTAATGCAAATATTTTAGATATTCTGAACAATGCTTATAGGCTATACCAAGCTATGTTAAACAATCAGTTTTTACTTATAGCTTTAACTTGCTATAAGTATACACATTTTATACCCGTAGAAGAGTTTCCATTGTTAGAAACCACTTGTAAACTAGACTTGATTTAATTCCCCTAAAATTTTTATTTAATTTCACTAATATAATATATTTCTTGGGCGATAAAAATTTTGTCCAGTTTATTCTTTTGTAGGTTGCTGCCTATTTTGTTGTATGCAATTTCAACGAGGGGCTGGAAGTGGGTCCCAAAACCTTCAAGCTTTTAATACAAGCTCCGAATTACCTTTAAGGAAAGGGGACCTATTTAGAAAAAATCTCTAAGTATTAATTTCTATATGATTAACAATAGTTTATTGGATTTTAGTAATAGTATCAATAAGAAACAATTGAAGATTTTTATGTTTGTATGTTAAACGAGAAAATAGTTTAGATTACTAGAAGCACAGTATCATTGGAAAACTGCCTTTATTAAATTATATCTTTTGATTTTTTAAAGCAGAACTAGCAGGTCCTGAGTTTAACTGTGTAGATTCCAGACGACTCAGTGGTTTACCATCCTGGTTTGCCGAAAATAGTATCCCTAATGTTCACACAAATTAGAACCATATATACTTAATGAAAGAAGTATCTCCGTAGTGTTATTGCAATGCGTTAGGTCGGCATTGCCGACTACATAGTTACCACTAATTATAAAAAACAACACTTCGCTGATATTTGCCAGGTTTTCTTTTCACTATTAGCCGTCATGCAGTTACAGTGCATCCATCCTTTTTATATTCCTGACATGCACTTGTTTTTCTTTCACAGACTACGTATTGAAATAATAAGGATGACATTTCACAGCGTAATAAACTTAAAAATATTTAACTTGTGTTTAAACTTGTTTTAGGACAATTAATATGATGCCTAAACGTTTTAGTTATTTTAATACTAATTGTGATCTATATATTTGTTGTGTGTAGTCTAGGGGTTATAATATGTATGTAAATAACGTACACAAGTAAGTATATGTATTAGTACCCATAACACAAGGGTAAAATTATAGATTCCAATAACTATAAAACATTTTAAAAAATACAGTAAACGGTTAATAATAAAATTGAAATCATTATACCAATTTCGTAGCAGTTATTAATAAAAAAATCTATAATCATTTTGTAAGGGAAACCATGAGTATCCCTATAATTTGAAAGCTGTCAATTGAAAAGCCGAAATATTGATCATCGGGGTTCAATGACCGCTAATTGCCTTCATTCATAGTGACGAATTGATTATTATAAAGTGTCCCGAACAAGTACTGAAATATTGTGTAAAGGGTTGTTGGCTTGTGATACATGTATTATAATTTATTAATTACGCCTCAAATATTAATTTGAATAGATTCTTGTTCGTACTATGTCGAATAAATTTCACCTTATTTTAATGCGTATTCTGTAGGTACATTAACAATTTCTTTAAAAATATGTATATATTTTAAAAAAATATAACTCTAAAATATTTTACTTTTCTTTCATAACAGCACAACGGTAAACGTAATGTTAATAAGTTAAAAAATTATGAACTGTGATATATATATACCATAAGTATAAAAGATCCTATGTTATATAATACTGGAGTTGAGAGCTGTACTCACACTATTGCAGCTTGATCTTGAGTTTGTGTTTGAAACAGGAACATGCTCCAGATATTGGCAGTGAAGGCCATTGAGTCCAATACAATATTAACTTCAAAGTCACAAGAACACTTGTGGTACTGTACTCCACATATGAAGACTCCCAAACTATGGCTGACGTCAATCCGGATTTCTAGGTTTAAAATGCTAACAGCCTATTTTATATGCTGTACAGTAAATTCTTGTAAGTAAACCAACAGATAGGTTCATTGAAGCTTCAAAGTTAAAAAATATTAATTCGGATTATTACAAAAAAATCACATTGTATACGAATGGATTATCGTATCGTAATTAAATGAGTAAATAATTAAACGTACCACACATTAATGAGGACAACATGAATTGGATTTGTCATGAAAATCAGTTAACACTGAGTTTCAGCAAATAGCCCCGGGGTGAACGCATACTCAATTATTTTTAATTAAACCCTGTGTATTGAAAGACAATACTAATTGAACAAGTGGCATTTATATAAATTGCCTTTGGATTTTTTAAATTAAATATGTAGGCAGTTGTGATACGTCGAATAATGTTAAAATTTGATCAAACCGGGTTTAGTATCACCACTGTATGTAGGCATTATTAACTCGTTCGTTGCATGACTGGGTCCACTGGTCTCTTGCTCGCTTGTTTTCCCCCTATATATGGATGTGTTATATCTACCTATTCCAATAATAGCTAAGACCTGGCTTAAGGGGTCTTCAAAAGCAGGAGTAGTGTCTGAGGGTGAGTTAAAATATCCTAAATGGACGGGTAGCTTGCCCACATAGATAAATGGTCGCTAATTATCTATAGATATCTATATGGACTTAATCGTAATATAGTTATATCTGCAACATAGTTAAAAGGATAACTATGTTGTATGAGTAACTACGTAATATAAAGCTTGCTTGTTGATCGACTTTTTTATTTAATGTATATGTTATACATATAATATCTATACTAAGACTATTAAAGAGTTATTAAGATCAAACAGCCGGCCTTGTGTAACTATATTAAATGTGGTTTTACTTTTTGCAATAAAACCTAGCAACATTAACCTAACCTATAAACTTATCTCGAACCGCAAACATACTGCTATCTGTAATAGTGTTCAATCCACACTTCAGACCCATTTTAAGATAACAAGCTTTACTAGCAAAGATTGAGCTGAGATCGGGAAAAAACCTGAGTACACAGTCTATCGAGCTAAGTGCCTCCGCCAATATTTACAGAGCACACATTTTCTTACAAATAAGTCTAGACAAGACCAATTTAAGTAGACACACGATACATTACGCTTTCGTATGGAAATTTAATGTGGTCGTCATGGAGGGAGGCCAAATGTAATTGGTCGATGACAAGCGACAAGGGTGCATCCAGATTAACAGGGAGATCGACAAAGAAATGCAATTAAATGTAAAATAGGGGTGTTTTCACACGATTGTTGACGCTGCGTGACAAATGGGGATGTGATTGACGCTAGCAGGATTTTAAGGTACTTCTTTAAATCTACAGTCTGGGTCCGTGAACTCGGCCTGGGTCTAAGAGTATGAAATGTTTATGCTCTTACACGTAGCAGTAGACCTTTATATTTTGATTTAATAAAAAACATCAACATTAAGAGTATTTTATTAAGGATTTTTCAATTTACTGTTAAATTGTCTATAAATTACGCGAGTATCATATTAACACTTCAATTGTAACATGTCAAATCAAATCAAAAATAACTATACTCATATAAGTAAATTCTTACACTCAATCTCACACTTATTAACCGTTGATTAGTTAGTTATTATTAAAAAATGTTGACTATTCCGTCCTATACATCACCAAGTATGCTACATAATGTAAACCGCTTAAACTATTACACCATGCTGCGGGAAATGCATCAATATATGATAACTACATATAGCAGTGGGCATGGTGAAATAGAAGCACACGTTATAGTGATAACAACCCGCACAACATACAGTACACATTGATGAATCCAGAATCTCATTATCAGAGAGCGACGTCAACTTGACAGATTACAATTTGATATTAAGTTAAGTCACAGCGCTCGATATCAGTTTTATAAATCTATACTAATAATAAGACAGTAAAAATCGAAAATCTGTACATTAAATATTTTTCCAAAAAACTGAAAGGAGGCAATTAAGGAAGAGTCATAGAAACCAAAATAACAATTTTTGGAATTCTTGTCTGTCTGTCTGTCTGTCACAACAGTTAACACAATAAAAATAGATTAAAAATAAAGCCAAAATAAGGTTAAAATATAGAACCGGAAATAGAATCTAATATCAGAAAAAGGGAGTTTTACCTTCCATCATCAGCTCATCCACATAAGAAGATGACTATCAGAATATAAAATTGTCAGAATAGTAATTGCCTGTACGTTAAAATTTGCCCTCGATTTCCCTGAATCATCCGATCCTGTAAAGCTACATCATCCCTGAGTAACACAGGCTATATATAATTCCAATTGTAACAAGATTTTAGGCCGTGAAAGAAAGCCTTGTCGAGATCATTAAAAAACGCTATATACTTAACCAAATTACACGTGGGCGAAGCCGCGGGCGGAAAGCTAGTATATATTTGTGAGATCAATAAACGAGTTTGAGTACACTCAACGATGTGATCCATTTATAACAAGTGCATTTTAGTATATTTGGCATATATAATCTTAGGATGGCAATATACAAGTGTAAACTTTGAATAATAATCTCAATTTCAATGTATTTGCGATATAATCAAATTTACGATCCACACGGATTTAGAATTTTAAAAGACGTCAATGTAATAAAAGATAATACCTTTTTATCAATACTTTACATAAATTAAATAGTAACATTCGAACGAATACAACTAAAGAGTTGGTAATATACAAAGGTATATTTAGATTTATTTATTTCTCTTCCACACAAAATCATATCAGAAAGCACTGTACGCCGATAGTGTCTGAAGAGCCTAATTTGATATGAGGTATCAAAGTAAGCGGTCTAGTGTTCAACTCTCTTCCTATAGTTACAAGTGTTCTAAATAGGGCTAAAGATTTCTGTAGTCTTAAATAAATCACAACGGGCTACGTATAAACCGCGGTTTAATAAACATGCTAAAACACGAACCAAGTCCAAAGTCTCTTCGTGTCAATTCATATCTATGTTATATTAATTACCTATTCATAAAACGGTGAAGTTTTAACTGAAAGGTATTTTGGTCCACTGAAATCTATGCAATTCAATTTAATCTGGATGTAGGTCAGAATGATATATTCTATGCGCCTATATACTTGTAATATTACTATCAGCCAACATAAGAATGCAAGCATAAATCTTCTTATTTTTTTTAGGTTTTCCCTGCCAGAAATGTATACTCGTGTTTCCTTGCCAAACTTTGCGCAATCAAATTAGCAATAAACTAATGGGTGGAGTGATGGAAGAAGGTCAGGCCGGCAATGCATCTTCGGAGACAGTTCATCAATCAGACCGCCATTCACATATATACTGCCCTAGTAATACTGTTAATGGAAATATATACTTAGTTATCTAGTTGTTTAGTACCGGTTTGGTTAAGCCGTGTTTTATGTTTCGTGGCATTTTTATATGTAGTTTTTTTAATCAAGAATGTTAACCTGTCATATTTATTTTTAATTAATAGTGTTGAAAGCAGTTAAGTGCTCACGAAAATGCAATTTTCCCCACTGTATTAATTTAAAGTTTAATTTAAATTTCATTTAAGTGATTTAAAATTGAAAGGTAACGTATATTTACACGGAGAAGTGATTTTCTTTGTGCAAAGAGGTGAGGGCGCGCAGATGCACCCCATTTCCCGTTTGATGGCTACAGGTTAATATGGATAAGACCTTTAATTTTTTTGATACTTAATCTTAGATGTACACAAAAAAGTGAAATAATGACTTTTTTAAATGATGTGCATAAGTTTTTAATTATGATCTGTACTCTAATGTGAAAAACCTTAACGCCTAGGTTACTAAGTTACTGGAGGAGGCTTTTGCCAGGAGTAATGCCCAGGAGCTGGGCGTTTTTTAAAAACTTATAAGGTATATAGGTTAAAAGGCTTTAATAATAATAAAATATACTTTGTATTGAAAAAAAAAAAAAAAATTTTCCTTAAATAATACATTTATTTATTATATGTCGGCAACGCATAATCTCTTTATCGTTCACACATTGCACAGAGGCGCTATAAGTTAAAATATATAGATAGATAGAAAGTTTATAGATGTTTTATAACATTTAAGACATGGTATATCCATAACAATCAAATCGTCGAAGCAATAATGCAGGAAGAATGACAGTTTGATTCACTTAGCTCGTGTTACAGTGTAACCTTCCATCAGGGGGACCGGGGACCTTAACAACAGCTTTTTGTATACATTAAGAGGTGGTTAGTAGACATAATATCAAACCTCTACCTAAAGGTTCATATCGGATATAAGTTTAGTTTAAGACTTAAATGTTGAGCTTTATAATTGGTATTTAGGTTTATATGCAAGATTTTGATATACCGGCGCTATTCCACCTCTACGTCAAGTTAACAATATAATAATTAATATGTATTCTGTGTGGTTGAAACACGTGGTTTCGCAATTTGGAGGCATCCCTCTGCGGTGTCTGCAGGTGATAGATAATTATGTGGATATAATTATCAAACTGACAATATAACGTATTATGTAACTATCTTTTATATACTTTAAGGAGATTTCACAGTATTCAGCTAACATAAGATTACATCTGAATATTATGAAACAATTAAAATTACAGCTGCTCCCTCAACGTCACACAGCGTACACCCAAGTCAGAGAAAAGTGTAAAAAAAAAGAAAGAAATTATAGATTTGGACAAACACGGCAAATACAATAAGGCAATAGGTCAATTATTACAGAAATCAGAATATACATATATATATTATAAATTAAACATATAGTAGTACTTTAATAGGAACATATCACATAAAACGGCCACGGATATGTGCCAAAATATACTTATGCACATATATTTTATACGCAATACACCGTATACAAAATGTATATTTTGTACAAGCTTGAGCATTTTAATAATTTAATTCTTAAAAATATACTGAGAGCAAGTCGTTAAACAGATATCGAATACCAATAAAAATATCAATATCATGAACAACTTTTGGCTGGTGTATTGTGGTGAGAGCGTATTTAATAATGTTTTGTAAATTTCTTAAGGTACTTTAAATGGTGCATACTTAATGCCTATTGTGATAATTGAATTGTTATAATTAGTCATTCATATTTTAACTTATGGTTAGTCCACATTCCTACGCTGTGATCAATTATCCCCCTGTTTTTCCTATATAAAATTGTATTAAAATTTTCTTAAATTTCACTTAAAAATAGTTCTTTCTCTGGGATCAATACATATGTAAAATCTCTCCAGATTTACAATATAACGATACGTATGGATATTATCGATTGAATATTTTAACAAATGCACTTTGATCTTCGTTTCACGTTCTATGTGCACAAAACCTCCTGAAATACATAGAGTTTTCACCCTTTTCATCAATTCCACCACAATACTCAATACGTCCACACACGAAATCCTTGAGCCGTGAAATCCTTTGGTTTAAATCGTTTAAACGCTAAGCAATGCCTCGACACTGTTTGTTGCGGACTTTTTGTAACCGGATTAAATTCCTCTAAAGCCTTTGGCATCTGCCTTGCTTCGCAGAGCGTGAAAGCTTGGGTGCGCTTGAGTTTGTATGAGCTATGACAAATATTCACTTAAATTATATACTTATGAATTTAAGTGTTTATTCTCGTAAATCTTATCCCATTTATTAATGCAACTATTGTCAGTCAGCATTTAGTTATTTTTGTTTATCAAGGGTACAAATTAATTATTATACTTTCATTATAAGGTTGCCTGTAAGAGATCGCTTATTAGTGAAGGCCGCCCGTTGCTTTCATATGTAGGTACTAATAATTATTCCGACTGCAACAATGTATAAACAAATAAATAAATATACGTTCAATTAAAGTCCTTAGATCGTTCAAAATTACCTGTTTTGTAAAGATTGCAAAACTATTAAATTATTACTTCATCATTTAATCAATATAACATTGTAATCGATCCCCTGTTTAATCATTAGAAGTGTTTTTTGCGATAATAATTGTTGATAATATTTTTTACTGCAATTCACAACACAATATAACACGAATTATTTCGACGCGCTCAACTTCAGAGGTCTACAATAAATATACGAAATAATGATACTGATTGTGTGAGCGAAAAAATATGCAAAATGGGGTTTTATGTAAAATATTTTTGGAACGTTTAATTTATCATGTGTTGATGTCGCTGGACCGGCGTCACCCGCGGCCTGTGACAACGATAACAGTGTCTAAACATTTTAGTTGTACAGATATTTATGTTCAAAACTGTGAACATCAAAAAACATTTTTCACATAGGTAAATCTTACACATATTATTTTATTTTTAATTTCTTAAACCTATATTGTATAGCTTATCAAAAAAGTTATACAATAAAAATAGATTAAAAATAAAGCCAAAATAAGGTTAAAACATAGAACCTGAAATAGAATCTAAGATCAGAAAAAACAATAACAACAAAAAAAAACCCGAACAGAAAATATATATATATATACATATGAACAAGTGGAGTATATTATGTGAAGAACGAGCATTTAAGTGTGTGTGCAATGGTGTTGCTGTGTGAGTGAGTGTGCGAGGTTGAGTATTAGTAATTTTTTTAAAGAATTTCTACTTAGGCCAAATATATCTAAAGACACATAGGACTCATTATAGGTTCTTGCTGCGCGACGCAAGACTGAGTTTTGTCCGTATGATTCGGTGAATCATTGGAAAAAAATGGGCTCTACAATTGTATATATTACATATGTATATTATATACTGCCAGTTCCCAAATTGAGACTAGGGGGCGAAGAGAACTGACAAGAAACTCTCCATTACTTCTTCAAATCGCGATAATTTTTATAGATAGTAAAGAGACCATTACACTATGCTCAAGAATGCATCTATATTACCTATTAAATAGAGATTTTTGTGCACTTGGCACAGGCGCTTATTAAGAAATTAAGTTGGTGCCTGCTAGTCAGTACCGGTGATCCAAGAGCTGGTGCTTTCCTTGCTCCAGCGTATAAGCATAGCGATACAGCGAGGAAATGCCGTCAGCATTGTGGGTACTCTTCCACAGGGACCAAACTTTATAAATTTATTTTAGTTTTGCGTTTTGTTTTATTTTAAGTTATATTAGTTAGGTTAATATTAAGAATGTTTATGTTAAATATCTATTTGTCTTTATATATTTCTACATACTCGTATAAAGACAAATGAACAGTCTGTTTAATACAATACATATAAAATATAAAAATAAATGGCGTTGTCGACTTATACTGATACATAAAGAAAAAAATATTTAAAAATGTCAAATGTTGAGGAGAGTGTATTTGAACTACTAAGAAGTTTGTGTACTGTGAAACCAATGCACCCTTGTCGGTTGTCAGGCGTTACGCATAAATATTCGCGAAATCCGCGACTAACCGTATTGTAATTTACGTTATAATTTATTGTCTAATAACGTTGCCCACTTTAAAATTGCTACTAAAATGTTAATTAATTAATAAAAAAAAATATTTATAAATAATTAGATTACCCGTAGATATTTATATTTAATTAATTAATTAGATAACCAATTAGAATCAGACTTGCCAAAAAATATTATGATTTTTCTCATTCATATAAAATTAACAATAGAAAATTAAATAATATGTAATAATAAACAAATTGAATTAAGACACTAAAATAAATTTTAAAAGTTTAGTCCTTGTGGCAGAGTACCCATAATGCTGGCATCATTTCCTTGCTGTATCGTGATGCTTGCAAGAAAGCACGAAGTGATCCACTCATGAAAGACGCACTGGTTAAAATATAACAATATTTTATTGCTACTTAACTCGTGCCATAAACAAGCCATTGTTTTTTGAACGATGTCATATCATAAACAATAGAATAGAGATCACAATTATTACAGATTACAATTTCTAACAGATAAACGATAAAAATATCAGGAAAATGCTTTTCATATGTTTTGAATTTATTTTTGTTAACTTTATTAGGCTGCTAAAAGCCGTTCACTTAAAGTTTTGTAGACAAATTTACTAAGCACACTTAATGAGTGAGGCAACGTTTAACTTATAGTAATTAATTTATATGTACCAGCGTATCAAACTTTTTTGGGGTGACAATACTTGTATGAAGTCTGTATGTAAGTGAATATTGATGCTACTTGCTAGTATGAAAAACATCGTGAGGTTAGTTTATGGTAGACCCAAAAATTGATTTATGTCATTGACTAAAGTTTTTACGGATTCATTAAGTACTTCGTGCCATCATATTACTCGCGGTAATTTTAAACGTGACATTACATCCTCCAACTGAATCCAGTTTTTACTACTTTTTAATCAATTCTGCACTATATCTTAACGTAAGTTATCGTAGTTCAGTAGATTTATTATGTTTGCTCGTTACAAAGTTTTCCTGATTATAAAAGTAGGTGTCTTAAATGTTTAATTAGTATGGTCACCCCATTCAAAAGTATCGTGTAGGTTGTTAAGCTGTGAGGATGTTTTAAAGTGGCTTGTTAAAACCATACAGTACTAATATTAAAGTTAACGATTGAAACTATTAAATAGTTTAAATTTTAACATGTTCTTTGTTGGCTATAAATTGTAGAGCGACTTAAATTACCAAAAAAATGTAAGGACCGGAGCAGACGGCCAGCGTCAACCTTATTTCACGAATTTAATAGTTACAGGCAGGGTTTGGTTCAGGCCAGGACAATTAAAATAACAAAGCATTGTAAGGCTACTCAAGAATTGTACTGTCCCGACGCTGAGCCAATTGCCGACACATTAAAGGGATCTTTGTCCTCTAAATATTCGTTTACGGTATAGTATGCCTTTTCAACCAAAGTACGGTGACGTTACAACCAATATATCTGATAAATGATATATGCAACTTTTGCAAAAGTCTCAAAGCATTCAGGCCATTCATTCATTAAGTAGCCCTTCACATTGGAGCACTCAGTCAGCACTTCTTAAGTCACTCACTAAAGTCTGAAGTATTGTCCTGTGTATTTAATATCAGTTTTAACAAGTTTCAATGCCAATTTGTCCAATACAAACCTTGGTCTCAGATAATCACCGGAGCGAATATTCGAGATATTTGAACTGAATTAACCCCTTCCTTGGCGTGATGGAACGATGATTGATTTCTGTTTGTACTGAGGGTAGATCGCAATTTAATATCTTATTGTTAATCGGAACTGTTGATTCAGATACCTTTTACGTACTGTGCATAACAATAATTTTTAATTTTTACAACTATTGATTTCTGTCTAAGTATTCGCAGTGACCGATTTATAAAAACGACGCGTATAACCTTTGATATTACTAATATTCTAATAAATTATACATTTAAGCATTATTTTCTACCGTTCGGTTTGTACGTTACTCTATTAATTTTTCTTCTAAAAAAAAGGGTGAATAAAAATGTAGGGCTTATGTATTGTATTAACTACTAGAACCGTTGGTGCTTAACGAGTTTTAATTCCATTTTTTTAAATTCTATTACAATAATTCTTAATTGTTATCAATTTTCATGAATTGCAATTTATTTATTTGTGTTAAGGTGTGTTTTAAAATGCGCAATCCTGTAGATAATAAGTCTTAAAATTGTACATTAATTTGTATTCAAAATTTATTCATAATACAACAAACAGAAATAAAAAAATTAAAATTAATAAAGAAAATTTATGAAACGAATATGTTAACAAATTTCGCTTCAACACACAATCGTCAGGATGGCCGAGCGGTCTAAGGCGCCAGACTCAAGAGTAATCTTGCCTGTTAAACGGGTTGAGCTGTTCTGGTCCTCTCTGAGGGCGTGGGTTCAAATCCCACTTCTGACAATCTCTTTTTTTTTATTTTTTAAATTCTATTGAGTGGATTATAATTGAATCAGTATATTTTCTATTAAAATTTTATAACTTGCTATATATTTTATAATATTTTTTTTTGTTAATTATATGAAAATAGTCACAATCCAACGATGCATTAGCCTGGGTTCGATTCCGGTCTATGATAGATCCAATAGGCACAGACTTTTCGTATTTTTGATTTATTATGAATGCGTTGAATTAATAAAAAACAAAGTTTATTTATTAATTTAACGTTTTGTTATCGCACAGTGTGTAAATCCAAAAATTTCCATTGTTCATTATTATAAACTCTCCGTCTGTTTTGTCTATGCTTGCCTCCGTTCCTAAATACAGATCCAAAACAAATGTTTGATTTGTAATTTACTAAAATTGTTAATAATTCTGCTACGCTTAATTTTCAATTTAATTACTCTCAGGAATTACTGCTAACATTATTATTTTCTTATGTATAAAATTCTCGTGTCACAATGTTCGTTCCCGTACTCCTTCTAAACGGCATGACATTTCATTAAATTTTATATTCAGTAGGTCTGAGAATCGGCCAACATCTATTTTTCATACCCCTAAGTGATAAGGGTTGTTCACCCTTAAATTTTTTTGACAACGTTTGCCGGGTTCGCTAGTATGTTATATATTCAATTTATTGAAAGACAACAAAAACATACATTTAACACAAAACATTTTTTTTTATACAAGAGGGTGCAAACGAGCAGGAGGCCCACCATAAAGGTGAAGTCGCCGCCCATAGACACTCACGCGGCTGAAACTCTAAGTAACAGCATGGCACTCCCACTCAGAAACAAAAACTTAAAGTTTTATGATTTAATCAATCACAGAACACCACATTAATGGCCGTCCCGTCACCATGTTTAGATGTTTTAGACCTAAGCGATTGTGTTTATCACATTAATATTCAGGATAAAACCCAAAACGATTTATCTTACTTTAATTAGCCTACAGCTAATCAAGAATCTAAACTTTACTATTAACTCAAGTGTTGGGGCCTCAAACCCGCAACCACAAAAGGGATTGTCTCTTGCGACACACGTGTATAGCGATCTGTGAACATATTTTGTTATGCTAAGTATATGATTGCTTGACTCTCTATCGATCTATTGAGTCGATAGCTGATGTCTGAGCGTCGATGACAGCCAGGAGTGAGTCTAGAATCTAGAGTGAGTTATAGCTAACTCTAGATACAGACATATACTGGTTTCTATGTGCTCAGTGTGGTGTAAAATTTTAAGGACGACGAGTCTTCGAGTCTCGGTTCTCGCATTGTGTGACCCATATTTCGAACATCTCTTCTGTATATGTGTTGTCAACATATACAAGACAGGTGAGTTTTTATACAGATGTACGCGATTGGGAAATTTAGTTAGATTAATGTATGCAACAAACCTTGTATGAAACATTAGAATTAGTTGGTAATATGGATCTCACGACTGTAATTGGTAGAGATGCTATCCAAGCTGGTTATATCTTTTCTATAAAAGGTTGTAATTGCAATAAATTGTGCTTTGTATGTACTATAGTAATTATTTATTAATATCAACGGGCGGTCTTATCGCTAATAAGCGATCTCTTCCAGGCAACACTCAAAATAAAATAATACATAAAATACAATTTGACTGGTGCAAAGGGTGCGAAGTATACAAAACAATACATAAAATTAACTAAAACAGGAAAAATAAGCTAATAAAAAGCTAAAATTATAAATAATTACATTATGTTATTATGATTATATATTACCAAAGAATACCTACACGACATACATAAAAATTGCCGATCTTTTAACAGGTCTGTTTGCGCGAGACCGAGGGATCTTAGCCCGAACTACTTAATTTTAGTTTTTATTTCTCCCGTACGATCATGTACACAAAACTCTCCAACAGTATGTAGTGTCCACAAAGAAATAATCGTATTAATGTAATTGCGATGCAAGGCGGAAAGTTTGTCCATTAGAGCATTATTGATGGGTTTTAAATTGCACCCGACCCGTGGGACGTCATGTTGACATGGGGGCTATCATTACTGTCATATCGATTTTAAACAGGTACTGAGTATATCGAATAAGTCCAGTAGTCTAGCGATGTATTTCGTTTGCTAATAATAACAAAAAATCACTCATTGTATGTTATATTTAAAATTGTTGCGTTATAGGCATTTTCTTTTGTTTTATCACCAAATGACTGAATGTTTTATCACTGGTGTTTAAGTATTTTTAATTTATGAAGTTAATTTTAGGTCATTTGTACACAGATTGATCCATTGTAATAGGATTTTCTTAGTATTAAATGTTGGAATAATAAAGCAGGCATGTTTTTTTCTTAATCTATATATACAATAATTTCCAATGAAGTTATTGTATATATAGATTATTTTATCACATAGACGATATAGACGTATTTTATCACACCTGGTTAAACTCAACTTTTTGCTCATACTTTATGAGCAAAAAGTTGAGTTTAATCTTAGTATTAACGATACTTTGCATAGGCCAACTAAAATCATAGTTTATATTATACTATGCCAAAAACATATTGAAAAAAATCTTTCATTTGGAGCCATGCCACCAAAAAGAGTAGCAAAGGCTTTGTATATTCGAAAATGTCGCATATCACGAGAACTAAGATTCTAACTTGATATTAATGAACCGTCTCAACGTCAGCAGCTAACATGTCATGTCACATCCTATGCTAAATCTTTATAATAGTATTGTAAATGAGGACATCAACCGACTCGTGATGTTTTTGCCGACCTTTCTCTGCTAACCTTTCGTAAAGACATTTTAAACACATTAAAAAACAAACCTTGTATGTATGTTGTATCTTGTTTGTATTATTATATATATTGTATTTTGTTTTATCTCTTAAATGTTTCAAGTTCCCGTATAATTGTTTTGTGTGTATACCTTGTTTTATTATCTTATAAGTTTATTGTTTTTTAAATATATTTAGCACATAAGATGTTTGGGGACAGGGGTAAAAAAAATCGATGCTAGGAAAATTTTGACTTACGTTCAATATAATTTAATATAGGCCTTTCTCGACCAGGACCGAACTGAACTTTCTCGAACAGTTCAGTTGTGGTGGTGGTATGGTTCATTATGTCAAAAACATTGCAATTATCAGAGATAGCTTGGTTCAGTGTTACCGAAGTGACGATTTTATTCAAATTAGAAAAATTAAGTTTCCCAAAAATAGTAAACATTTATTATAATGATTTATTGCTAATTTTCTCTTAATTATTGTGCCGCATTGGTACATAGCCGCAACCTCTTGTCCCAGATACCTGATTGCGGACCTTGGCAACGATTCAACTGATGATACGGCCCCACGATGCCGGTAGTAATTTTCAAATTGAACTAGAAAATATTTCAAACGGAATGGCCGTACAACTCAAGGCAAGCTTATTTTTGGGCAAACGAGCAAGAGGCACACCGTAGCCCACGTGGCTAGGGGAGTGCGTTGCCTTATACGTCAGATGGTCCAGTCATAATCGCATTGTGAATCTTTAGTTTGTAATGAATAATAAACATGCTAATGCATTGTTAAGTATTTTTTTCCATAAACAATCAGGGAATGAGGTCACGTGTGTGTCCATCATCTGTATCTATACACAAATATATGTATGCTTAATGCTATGTGGCAAAAAAGTTATAAATATTTTTTCCTCTATTCTAATATGTTATATTCTATTGTGTGTAAAAAGTAATTAATATAGCCTCTCGTAGCATTAGGAATATGAGGTGAAAAATCAATTCGATATATGTATAATTTTAAATTGGCTGAATCCAATATATTCAAGAAGCTCATATTAAGGTGAAAAGAATATCGTGTCGCAGTTCTATTTTATTACACAGAATTCCTTCCGGGGTGTGCCGAATGTGCAAAGAAGTTTTTTGTTAGATATTTGCCGACAGCCTGTCCCGCCGATCAAACAACATATGGGAGGGAATATTTGCTCGCCTCGACATTCTTATTGTGGTCTAAATTATTTTTTATTTATTTAATATTGGAATATTTTGTTACAGCTATAACCAAGACCAGTTTTATATGACATTGAAGTGTTATCAGCTGTACGGAGAAGTAGCTATAGTTTACGAAGCGAAAGTAGAAACACAACATTTGATTTAAAATTATTATTGACAAATTTATATACATGAGAGTGTCAAGAATGTCAATGAGTGGTTGAGGTTTCTTCACTCTGACGCAACTCCGGGCTCTCTTGGCGTGCAGCATTGAAACGGAGAAGAACCACGATCATCGGAGGGTTTAGATCCGTTCGCATCGCGCCCTAGCAAGGCGCCTTTTTCCGTGGAGTGTCACTGTGTCCCAATTAATTATAAAGTGCTGATCGTAATTCTGTTCATATTTGTGAAAATAATAATCGTACATTATTAATTATCTTCAAGACGATTTTTTAATTCTCCTAGCCAGGCGACCCACGATAGCTCGGTAGCCATAATGAATACAAAATAAACTGATGACGACCACGTGCCGTTATATATACACATACTTTTAGTATTTGGATAAGCTCTGTGACAGATGTTTCTCCAACTTAAAGTATTGGATCATCTAAAAGTGGAAATCGTTAACTGACTCGAAGGCCCCAGTGACTATGGCTAGACGAGATATTTCATTCTATACAAAATTTTACTTTTAATGACACACACTGCTTAGCGGTCAAGTGAACTTCGTTAACGTTGATGACGTTATCATAATGGCTTTAAAGCCATCATATCATATTTCATCAAAAGATCGCATAATATTAATTATTGGCTCTTCTGTGTCAAGTTTTATATTGAATTATCGGTGGTGAACAAGTTCAAACAAAACGCTTTAAGCTTATAACTTACACTACGAGATGTAGCAGTAGACTGTTTTCACTTTTCTACATCGTTGAACCGAATACCATGAATACATACAGGAAACTTTAAAAATCATAGAAAAGGTTAAAAATTCGCTTCGAATATGATGTCTACAAGTGGTGTTTATTTTCTGATACACGTGTATTTTATTTCACTTCATACGTTTTTAAGTTATGTATTATGTCTCTGTAGGAAGTCTGGATGCTTAATACAAATAATAAGCGGCTTATATGTATACGACTTTAGATTGTTGATTGATCTTAGATTTAATTTCTTAATTTCTTTTTCTATATTTGAACCTTATTTTGGCTTTGTTTCTTATCTATTCTTTATTGTGTAAACTATTTTAATATGCTGCATAGGTTTATAGGTTTAAGAAATAAAAATACGATATATGTTGTTATTTTATCAACTAAATTAGCCCCAGCTTAGCCTAGTTTTAAAAAGTGTAATGCAATCATTACCTAAAATAATCAACCAAGCCGTGTTTCTTGCCTGCTTCTTCTCAGCTTGGTCGCTGACGAATGCGTAGAATCACTTAGATTTTAGACGTTCTAAAAGGTCCTATGCACCCATAAATATGTTTGACATTTTCTGTTTCCTCAACTGTGGACATGGGTCTTTTTTTTTTTTTTATAGAAGAGGGGGCGAACGAGCAGGAGGCTCACCATAAAGGTAAAGTCGCCGCCCATGGACACTCAAGTGGCTGGGAGCTCATGAGTGCGTTGCCGGCCTTTTAGGGATTTATACGCTTTTTTCTTGAAGGACCCTAAGTCGTAGTGGTTCGGAAATACCGTGGCGGGCAGCTTGTTCCATAACGTGGTGGTGCGTGGTAAGAAATGTCTTACGAAACGCGCAGTGGTGGAACGACAGACATCAAGGTGATACGGGTGGAATTTCGCATTCTGCCTTGATGTCCGAAGATGAAATTTAGCTGCAGGTATTAATCCGAACAACTCCTCTGAACACACCCCATGGTAAATGCGATAGAAGATGCTGAGAGATCCAACATCTCTACGCAGCGCCAAAGGATCAAGCTGGTCGGAGAGTGACTGGTCAGCGACTAATCGAACCGCTCTACGTTGAATGCGATCAAGAGGAAGGAGCTGGTACTGGGCTACTATTAATTTATATAGCCTTAAGTTTGTAGTGGATGACAACTATTCGCAAATGGCTTAATATTGTTTATCCATAACTAAACACAACATTTTATCAATATATAAGTTTTGATTAGAAATAAATGAATAATTTATTTCATTCACAAAAATATTTTAAGCATGAGGATTTCCTGTGTTGTGGGAGTGCAGTCTTCTCTCTTTAGTAATGAGTGTGAGTACTCAATTGAATGTATATGCGACCCCAGTACTCTCCATATGTAGAAGCGATATACCAGAGAAGTATTTAAGTGGGTATGGTTCACCCGGCCATCTGAGTAGCAGAGACTTGAATCCCAAATACATTTTTTTCTTTGGTAAAAGTTTCTTGCAGCTAAAGCATTTCAGGTTAGCCCAGGGAATTCTATTTACGGTTTAGTCATATTTCATTAATTATTTTATGTATACAAAAAAGTGAACCGAGAAAAATACCTAGCTTTTCCCAGCGGTTCTGTCCGCGTAAATTTAAGAGACTCATAAATATGCTAGCATCTAGTTTTTGCCACAATACAAACAACTATTAAACTTTTCTGTACCCAACTTAATTTGGGGTTAATACAATAAGGGATTTTGGTAATAACCTTAATTACGGCGTAGGTAAATCACCTCTATAAATTTTTTCTGGAACGTTGTCAGGGTAGAACTGATAGCAGTGATACTCTAAGATAATACGCACCTAAACATTTATTCCGGCCAGGAGCCATCCATAGGTGACGGCTGAAGTTGGTTCGCGAACGAGCCACCGTCAGCAAAGCCCCATTCCAAGCATGATCTCCCTAATAATCATTTTCTGAACTCTGCACCAGAATGTGACAAACTTTTGACAGGGTTAGAATTGATAGTCGAATAATATAGGTGTCTGATAGATGTTAAAACTTAAGAATCATTAAATTGTATTGTGTTAATTTTGGCTTCGGCTGTTAATAAAATTCTCTTCTACTTTTGAATTGATTAAATCAATTCAATTGTTCATTGTAGCCTGTAGCCTATCCTTCTGTATGTTCTTAATAAAATCGGCTGAAATGCAATAAATACGACTTCAAAGCCGGACATTTCTCTCAGCCAATTCATTTAATGGGACAAAAGGGTTGCCACACTAAAGAGGGCGAAGCTTCATTGCAGACACTTAAATAGTTCACTTTGTTCTTGCCTTTTAAATTCCGTTTATGTACACCGAACTGTAACAGTTATGTAAAAGATATTAACCATAACAATTGTTATATATATATGAATGTCACAATTTTTTAATCTATTTTGTCCAAGTAGTGAGTTTAGTTATAAGATATAAATTCACTTAGAACGGTGATCATTTATGTATTAATTGTTTTGTAATGTTTAATCATTTATTTATATTTATATATTTAAAATTTAAAAGGATCTATAGCTGAATGATAAGTCGTCAGTCAGTGTTGTGTGTGAAAATATATACCATGACAACCTATATGAAGTGAGCGTAAAAAAAAAATCACATACACATATTTTCTAGTCTCTTGATCGGATTCTCCCTTGCATTACAGAATGACTTGGTAGATCGTTTCTTCTATCAAACGTGCTCTGCATATTGTCGTTCAGATGGCAGGAATGCAAACAGTACTTCTGTACCTTCTTTTAGTTTTGCAATAATGCTTACATACAAATTATTTCTTTAATAAACGCAAAGCGCATAATCTCCTGTTCAATAATGTTTCAATAAAGCAACAATGTGGCTGAAAACCGCAGCATTGCACCATATTGCAACGCCACTTACCACTCGCGTAAATTACGCAACTGACTTACATAGCTGGGCTAAACTTTTCAATTATGCGCAATATATAAAGTTAAAGTCAAAATATCTTTATTCATTAAGGTACATAGGTACATTTTGAATGGTATTAAATCTAAGTGATTCTACGCCTGTTCGTACGCGATCAAGCTGAGAAAAAGCAGGCAAGAAACTCGCCTTGGTTGGTTTTTTGTTTTGGAAATGTACCCAGTACACTTTTTAAGGCAAGGAAGCTGGAGCTAATTCATTCCCGAACTTTTTCATCATAAAATGTTTTCTTTATCTTATTTTGTTTGTGTGCTGATATTTGATTTGTTATATTAATTATTTTAAGTTGACCCTTTTTTTTAATTATACAGGAGGCAAACGAGCTACATCACTTTGAGTGATAACCGCTATGGACACGTGCGTGGCTTACAAGTGAGTTGCCGGCCTTTAAGTGCTTTGTAAAGAATCCACCACTACCTTTCAAACTACGTAAAATGTATTCTCTAGGCTGTTTTCAGTGTCCATGCCATGCATGCAGATTGTCCATGACGGCATCCATGCCTCATGCCATGTCCTGGCAGTGAGGTCACTTTTGGAGTTTCTCTTGTTCGTTTTTCTTCTATAATAAATCATATTTCTTTCAGTGTGATAAAGTTCACTGCTTCGACTGTACAATTGTTTAAATTTTGTCTTATTCAAAAAGTTAGTAGTTTCTGTATAGTTTCACCCTTCAAAATTATGCCTTGCCTCATCTGTTATAATTTTGCTTAACTTTCTTCACCTGAGATGTTTAAACGAATTGTAAGAGGAAATGTTAGAACTTTATTTTTAATCAATAATATGATTTTGTTTCTAGTATCATCATGGGACGTGAATAAACATGACCCATAAATAAGTGTCCTTATATATATCAGGTGAAGAAAGTTAAGCAAAATTATAACAGATGAGGCAAGGCATAATTTTGAAGGGTGAAACTATACAGAAACTACTAACTTTTTGAATAAGACAGAACTTAAACAATTGTACAGTCGAAACAGTGAACTTTATCACACCGAAAGAAATATGATTTATTATAGAAGAAAAACGAACAAGAGAAACTATATATATATTGTTTTTTTATTACTTTTAATTTAATCTGGTGCTTATTACATGCAATACACAAAAGTGTGTGTATTAAGTGACGGTAAAGGCATAAAATAACGAGTTTATTAGTGAATGTCATGCTACGTTTATTCGCATGTCAGTTAGCCATTTTGATGTGCTTATGGTCCAAACATGGTTTAGGCATTAGAACACTAATACGGAAATAAATAATTAATACTTAAAAATATTTATAAAATATGTTTGTCCCTATAATCCATACCAAACGACAAGATTATAATAATTTTAAAAAGGTTTATTGTATATATATTGGTAAATCAAATTGGTCATTAAAGAAAACGATTCCGCTCTGTTGTGAAAAGGTTAAATATTGTTTTTTATTTAGGCACAACGTTTCCAAAAGAAAAAAATAAGATTTACTAAAATAGTAAATTATTAACACAGTATAAAGTATCAAATCAACTATATTCACTACTTATTCATAAAAATAAATAAACACCTCTACACTACTGTAATGTCTTGGTTTAATATTGCGTGTTACTTTGAAATATTTCCTTTGATATTTGTATAGCCAACCATTCTTATAACATTCTGAATTGCTCACAAGACTTCATAGTATGAGCTAAGTGTTTTATCATTTAACAGCTCGCAATCGACAATCAAAAATCGTCATTAAAATGATTAAATATTTTTTGAGATATTTCTTACCACGCACGACCACCTTATAGAACCAGGCTTTATAGACTAAGGGTCCTTCAAGAAAACAGCGTACCACTTACTAAAAAGCCGGCAGCGCACTTACGAGCTTCCAGCCACGTGAGTGTCTATGGGCGGCGACATCGCCTTTATGGTGTGCTCTCCTACTTGATCGCTGCACATTCCAAATTCGTAATTTCTAAAATGTGTTTTTTTATGCCAACGAGATTCAAAAAGGTTCTTTATTATTAAAACTAAATTAAAACCTACTTGTTAATCAGACCTAGTTTTCACTAGATTAAAAATGTTTGTATATGGCCCTGGTTAATATTCATATATTAACGCAAAGTAAAGCTTTACGACTTAAAGTAACGAGGCGCTTAGCGGTGAATTATGTATGAGCGAATGCTGTATTATTTAAGTTCAATTTATAGGTCATGTTCGGTCACGAAATTAATATTTTATTTCATTATAAATACTAAGATTTATCAATGGCTCAATATATTTCGATCTAAATATTGAAATATTCCTAACCATTGTTTATGCAGTATATGGCCAATTTATGCTATTGAAAACTAATTAAGAACAATACTATGTAAAATATATAGTATTATTTATATTATTTTTATACCTAATCTAATATTATCTACTCACCATTACAAACCCTGATTTATGTTACCATAACCTAGCCTACATTGATCAATCTAACATTGCTGGTTGGTTATAAAAATACGAAACCTTTAAAAAGTTTTTAATGTATGTACTATGACTGAAAAATGGAATCTACTATTCCTAATTAGAAAACTTTCAAACAAAATTCATTAGATATACATTATGTTAAGCTTATTTTATTTTAAGCATTTAAACTATATCCAATTTCAACGCATTAATTACTGCATAGAATATATGTTACATACACAAAGACATTGCATTTAACTGCACTTGACAGTATAAAGCTCGATCCACACGTACAGAAGATAAAGGAAATAACGAGGGAGAGGTGCCCCCGGGAAAGTTTCATGTAAGCTTTTCTTACAACTATGGAGATTAGGTAAAGACATTTTATTATTTTTACTGAATTATTTTATTTTATTTCTTTTAAAGCCAATATATATATTATGTAATGACTTTGTGTAACTATCAACACTTATATGCATTTCCCAGAATGTAATATAAAAGGAGAAAAAAAGTAGATATGTATACCACTATAATTAATATAGTCACTATAACAATATATATATTTGTGTATATTGCGAATAATGCTGTGAGTGTGTTGTTTAAATGAAATTATAAAATATGAAATGCATATAAAGAAAAATATATAAAAAGATCTCTCAGACTTAGTAGGTTTTCATAATATAATCTATATACGCTTCCCATATTCACTCAAATTTTCATAATATAATCTATATACGCTTCCCATATTCACTCAAATTTAACTATGAAACACATTTTGTCAAAGTAAATTTAAAGTTGAGTTTTTTTAATTTTCATGAAAATGATGACATATTCTGATGCTTGATAAAATAATAATTCAGAGTGTCTCATCATATAGGAGTCTTACATTTCCCACTGACGATAGTTTTTTAATAGAACAGGACGTAAACGAGCAGGCGTGTAACTTTGAGTGAAGTTCGCCCACGGACACCTGCAATGCCAGTAGCCTTACAAGTCAGTTTCGTATAGATTTAATCTTTCATACTACCAAGTCCAAAAGACACGAATATTACTGATGAATTTATTATGTGAATTACATAGGTGAAGTAGCCCTAACTTGGAAATATTAAGCAAACTTGTACCTTCACGTGGTTGTGACACAACTGAGGTCAACCGGGACAAATTGAGTCTAGTTAGAACTTAAACAATTGGGGCTTAATATTTGACGTAGACCAATGTGAAATAGTACTCATGACGTACATCGTTATACGATATGTGTAAATTTGAACTCGATGATTTTTTTTTAACAGTACTTTTATTGTTTATAAAACAAAAGACTTTTCAGGTACAATTTTTTGCACATAGCTGTTTTGAAGACGGAACGTGTTTTGTTACATGAGTTATTGATATTGAAGAATTTTTTAATACTTTTTGGTAGCTTCGTAAGATTTCCATGGAGACTTCGAAAACCGCACTGTTCTAAAGTTTATGTATTATGGTTTCCTGAGATTGAAGAACTCGTCAGTTATGGAAGGGAGTTTAATTAAAATTTATTTGTTTGATCAGATCCGTTTACCGAAAATTCTCGCATACGCTGATCAAAAATACTATAACAACGATGCAATAAGAATTGATTTCTCTATTGAAACATTTCAATTGAAAAACGTATTTAATAGACAAATGAATCTACGGATTCGTAGATTTATTATAATTTAAAAACATTGAAAGCATATTTAGTTTATCAAAACTACCAGGCGCCCATAAGCTATTAGCAATTTGAATCGGAATCAAATCAATTGGCAGCGAACGGTACAAAATATAAGGCAATTGACGCCGCCGCGTCCGTGGTCTTCACTCGCAAGCGGTTTCCTAAATCAGATTGCATTTTGCGGTAAAGCACTGCTTAAACGGAATAGCAGATGAGTTTTATAATTTGCATCTAGTTAACTTTGTGGTCGAGTTGAATAACTTTCTAGTGACGTTTTTTTGCCGTTTCAAAAGAATTTATTTAGCGATTTCATTTTTTAAACAAGCATTTATTAGTTAACGATGTAGTTCGCTTAATACATAAATATACAATCATTGATGTTAGTAATGGGATTGTTAAATCGGTAAAGAAATTACTATAACCATTTGGTACGGATATCTGTATATACCCGGGTAACTCGAGTCGGAGCAAAGTATCCGGGTTACATGCGATTTGGGGCTTCGGCGGGCAATATTTGCCCGGCCGAAATATGAGATAATGTATTTGGTTAGCGATAAAATCCGGTATTATTTACCTCTATATATGTGAGATTATATGGTTTCATTGTTTGTGTTTGCCGAGTGCTTGAGAAAACTTTAGACCATAATTTTTGTTAATTTAAAACATATCTAATATTTCTGAGATATAAGCTCCTTATTTAAGGGCCGCAAAGCAATCGTTGAATGACTAGGAGTCACTGAACAGAGGCGTGCTAAAGCTTCTTGATTGTATGTTTTATACTTTATTGTCATTTTTTTACTAGTAATAAATAAGCAGTACGTCAATGAACTTTTAAGGCCTTATCACAAAATCCCAATCAAACCGATATTTGTATACATCGAAGTGACTTTTAGGTTCAATAGGCCAAGCTTTTATGATTTACTAAATGTAAAAGAGTATCGCGCCTAAAAACACAAAGAAACACATTAATTACTACGAAGGAAACAGAAATTCACATCAAAATACATTATATTTACAGTTTCAAGCCACATTAATCCAATATCCGTTCGAAAATCCATATTTCTGAGAGATTATCATAAAACAACCCATCCGGCACCGCGGCCATGTTTGTGTATTCAATAAACGTGCTTCTTTAGTAAATAGATCGCAAAATGACGCCACTTTCACTCAATATTTGAGACGATGTTTTAAAAAGAAACGATCCCCTGTTATAAGCGAGGCTAATGGAATTATGATTGTTGATTAAAGCTTTGGTTTTTAATATAATTATACTGGTTGAGTTTAATCTATACTAACATTAGAAAGGTGAGGAAAATACGACTTTTTTCACAATTAACGTTAAGCATATGTAGCTATACTAAAAGCTATTAGTCACGTTAAAAGCTATAATTATGGATATTACTAGGACTAAAGCCAAACTCACATAATTATTGAATGCACGAGAATCGAACCATATGTTAGTCTGCCATGATCATTGGCTCTGACAAATTAAAGTCTTGAATTTTATTTTCATTATTTGATATTTATCAACATTAATTAATAGTGTTCCAAAAGTGGAATAGTTAATAATAGTATGAAACTAAAAAAAAATGACGCGTCTTATAGATCCTTATGACATACTACGGTGAATTTTAAAAAAAACTTCACTGAATTTTATATGAAAATTAATAGGTGTATAAAGTTGGCGACGCGCGGATAAATCCGCGCATCGGTGAGTTTCTAGAATTTTCCGATTGACTGAACATTGAACGCTATATCGCGTATATTATAATTTTCAATATTTTTTTTTTAAGTTTTAACTTTGCAGACGGAAAGTATTTACATATCAAACATTTTCGTTTTTAAGCTTAGAGCGGGATGTTTATACTGTAGAAAGTACTAAGCCGAACGCTTATAAATAGCATGGCTTAAAACATATATGCCTTATATCATATAGATTCATATCATACGAAAAAACTTCTAGACAAACATACACGACAAGGTGGTCTAAATAGCTAAAATAATAAAAAAAATGTTATTTTGTGTTTGTATTTGTTTTATAGGTGCAGTTTAACTTTAGTTTTTTGACGATATTGAATTGATAAACTCATTTTATGAAGCCGTCCGTCCCAAAGTATTCTCGAGCTGTACATCTATACTAATAATAAGACAGTAAAAATCGAAAATCTGTACATTAAATATTTTTCCAAAAAACTGAAAGGAGGCAATTAAAGAAGAGTCATAGAAACCAAAAAAACATTTTTTGGAATTCTTGTCTGTCTGTCTGTCTGGTACGTTATAACTTGAAAACTACTGAACGGATTTGAAGTTTTCACAGTTGGATTACATATAATTGGGAGCGTTGTCAAAAGTTTATTTTGTCCAAATCGGTTAAGAGAAAGTTATGGTCAATTGAAAATTTACTTCAATCACTGCTTCAAATTTTTTAAACACTTATATTGATTGATTAGTTATATATTGTTAAATATGTTCTAATATAAGTTAATCCTAATATTAAAACTTATGAGAGGTAACAAAAATAACAAATAACGCAGTGCGCGCGGGCGCGGTTGAAGTGTTGAACAATGTGCTTGATAGATTGCGTTGATAAAATTCGTCATCAACCTAGATTTATTTTATTTTTTTATTTCTTAAACCTATACAGCTTATCAAAAACAGTTTACACAATAAAAATAGATTAAAAATAAAGCCAAAATAAGGTTAAATATAGAACCGGAAATAGAATCTAAGATCAGAAAAAAGAATAACAAAAAAAAACACGAACAGAAAAGAATAAATAAAAATATATATACACATGAATAAGTGGAACTATCTGTAGTACGATCATTTTAGTGTGTGCAATGGTGTTGCTGTGTGAGTGAGTGTGCGAGGTTGAATCTTAGTTTTTTTTAAAAGAACTTCTACTTAGGCCAAATATATCCATCGCGGTATTAAGATGCTCCATCGTGTAATGACTACCATGCAGTTCAAACTTTCATTAAAGTTTTACCCTATGATTATTTTGAGTGAACACTACCTATACAAACAAGTAAAAGGAAACGAGTGAAGAGACGTTTATCGTTGGTCCGCATCCATTTTGTCCACCTACTTCCTTAACGTTAATGAGGTTTACCTTTTATTATTTGGTCAAGCTAATAAGTAATAACCTCACAAGTACGTATTTCGTACTCATAACTTCGTAAGAATTTTCTTTCAACTCTTAACCGCTGAGGAGTTTTACCTTCCATCATCAGCTCATCCACATAAGAAGATGACTATCAGAATATAAAATTGACAGAATATTAATTGCCTGTACGTTAATTTGAAAGTTGCCCTCGATTTCCCCGAATCATCCGATCCTGTAAAGCTACATCATCCCTGAGTAACACAGGCTATATATAATTCCAATTGTAACAAGATTTTAGCCCGTGAAAGAAAGCCCTTTCGAGATCATTAAAAATCGCTATATACTGAACCAAATTACACGTGGGCGAAGCCGCGGGCGGAAAGCTAGTATACTAATAAAAAAGCTTAATACCCAGTCATGTATCAAAATGAAAGTATACAAATACAATTTTCACCAAAAGCTTTTGTAAATTAAATAATAGTTGAGGTAGATTGCAGTAAACTTTGTGCTTGTTAAGCAGGTTAATCCATCAGTGCCGCGATCCACTTGCGGTAATATTATTTATACATTCCTGTTAATCTAGCGTTACACGGATCTTCGGAAACTTTTTGATTCATTGCGATTCATTTACATTGCAAATACACAATGTTAATATTGCTATATTACAATAACGAATTAAGAAAGAAAGACTAGGATTACATATTGAAGGAAGTACAACGAAGGATTTTACAGTAGAATTCAATCAACGAGGCAAACGAGAATCCCAGATATTGTTACCATATGTATTGCATCTATATAAGCTTCAGATACAAGAGATCTCTATCTCTTGCGTCTCATGCAAGCTCAAAGCTCATGTCTGAGCGTCGTGGTGGCATCATGAGTGATTTCCACTGGATTCTGTCTCTCTCATTTTGGTGTTGAATTTTGAGGACGAAGTTGAGCTCCCGCGTAAATGTTTTGGAGATAATCTGACTTTATACGTACTCTGTATATAGATTTGTGGACTTAAACAAAAAAGTAGTCCAATAACCATAAATTCAGTATTCAGGAATGTATGTGTTATTTTAAAACGATTTTTTTTTACTTAATATAATTTTAACTAAGTAAAAATTAAGGTTTTTGTAATTTAGATAATAAATTTTCAAATGGAATGGGCACTACGGATCTAAATCTTATTATACCTTTCTTGGTCTCATAGTTTGCGTCATTACTTGTCAGTATTTGGACAATTCTCTTAGTAAAGTTTAATCTGTTTTACTGTCTGCAAGTACTTTACTATTAATTAAATTCGATCCGGAAAAAATACTCGATGATATTTTGAAATTTTCGTTTGTTTGTTTTGAATATTCACATTCTATCAATGGAATGACGTCTTTAGTCCTAAATATTGAAACAATTTCAGCTTTACACAAATTTATGAATATTTTTCGATATTAAGCCTACAAATGGAGTAATTAAATTAGTGCCATACAACCAGGCCTAATGCGCGGAAGCGACGCTCCCCCGAGATAAACTCAATTAATTCACTTTATAAGTCTTCGATGGGAGCCTTTCAATTTTTAACACATTTACACAGCGGAAAGGCAACTCGATGTATGCCTCATTCAAAATTCAATTACACCTTTGAGATGATAGGAAATGATTTACGCGAATCGAAAATATCTTCACATAGGCAATTCGTATATTAAATCTTATATCTTACATATCGTATAATCGTCAAAAAAAACTTTACTACATTCATTACCTACTCCCAAATCAAGATCTTAGAGCGGACGAGAAGAACTGGTAAGAAACTCTCGGCCACTCCTTTAAATCGCGATTTTTCGTTAAATGTATTACTAATGTTAGTAAGTTGAGTTAAGAGGGGTTTCTAGTGGGTTCTTCTCAGCTTAGGTGCAGTGAATTCACGTACACTTAGTTAAAGCGATATTCAAAAGTAGTTGAAAATCCTCATTAAAAAATAATTTTTGGGTTTGCATTTGCATTATAAAACGATGATTTATCATACACCTAATTATTGTTTTACGTAAATAAACACGTTTTAATTTTAAGTACTAAAATATCGTCAACGTAGATAAGCCTTAATAAAGTAATGTGAATTTTATTCACCTAACATAAGCTTTAAAAGTTTCTATATTCGCTATTGAACTTGCAGATTTTGCTGATAAAATCGTTCAAGGTGCTTTATAAAGCAAGTTCACACGTAAAGTAAGTGCGCATGACAGCGTAACTTGTTGTCTCCACGAGCCGAACACGGCAGTGCGGCGTGGTACCGCGTTTAGCACGCGTGGTGTTTGGCTTCCGCGCTTGTTTAGCCGCGTTCCAAAATCGAAAATTAAAAACCGCGGGACATCTGTCAAATGTCATTTAATTATCTGTGCAAAACTATTTATCATGTTTAATTTAAATGTATAAATAAAATACTGTCAGATAACATTTGTGATTCGTGTAAGATAAACTATATTTTGTTATAATTTTATCATTAAATATCACAGATCAAACTTTTCTGATAACAAAGGGATAAATTTAATGTTTTGTTTTCAAATGGACACAGCGCAGAGCTTGAAATGTGAAAATGAATAGAACAGTGAAATTAAAAATGTTAAAACAGTGAGTTCTTTAGTAATGGCGACAAAGATACTGATTTTAATTTGGGCGGTATGGCTCGCGTTGCCCCTGGCAACGGGCCATCTCAACGTTCTTATCAGCCAAGCAGAAGTAATGAAACTTTTGGGTGAGTTATTATAAATTATAATTAAATATATGACGACGATTTCAGAGTATTATATGTATATAACTACTATGTACTATATATGAGTACTATGTATATAATACAGAGTATATTAGAGAATACTGATGTTGGTTGGGTTGAATCATCAAAGATATAACATATAAAACACATTTTCATAATAATTTATAAAGCATACATCAATCTTTTACGGTATGTTAATAAACAGTAAGGTCAACAACATAGTTTATTATTAAGGTATTATGCTAGACATCAGTTAAGCAAGGTATTAATAATTACTGTCCAAAAATGCATCATGGGATCTTATGAATATTCGATTATTTGCACTCTTAGGAGTCGAACCTCACTTTCAATTTAACACGAGGTTTGATTTTCAATTTTTGAAACTCAACGAATCGGAAAAGCTTTCTTATATGAAATCGTATAAGGCATATGATAATTGTTGTGTTATTTAATAATAATTGAAAGATTTCGGCCAAAAAAAGTGGCCTTTTTTTTAAATGAATTGTTATTATTTATGTCTACTGTTATGATTATATGTTTCGGAAATAGAATTGATGAGAACATAATGCTCATCGCTACTCACAGATACCTTTATCTTGTTAGTTTTTGTTTTACTAAGTAAATATAATATCCTAAGTAATCTTATCCAGAAACTTTTGAACCCATTATTAGATTAAAACATTTAAGTATGATTATTTTCAAATTAGTACGACTTAGGGTTCTTAAAAAACGAGCGTACCATTTCTTAAAAGGACGGCAACGCACCCTTTGGCCTCCTCTTCGTTTGCCCCTCTTCTATAAAAAAACCTGATAAACTATATTTGCTCATATGCCTTTTAATATTTTACATAACTGAGTAAGCGTACCAATCCCTTAAAGGCCGGCAACGCACTCACGGCGTCCCAACCAATGAGTGTCTATTGGCGGCGACTTCACCTTTATGGTGGGCCTCCTGCTCGTTTGCCCCCTCTTCTATAAAAAAAAAATCCAATAAAACAATGGAATCAATACATTATTTACCAAAGCACAATATCAGTGACACTATCAAAACAACTGTACAAAGACCTGTCGTTTCAGCGTTGTCGTCCCCATTTCCGAAGATCAAAAAATGTAATTATCTACCCCTGATCTACCCTCAACCATTTATTTGTTCTACAAATTCGGCGTATTACATTCGCAATTGGGTTTCCCTTGTTGCATACACCTTTAAGATCTACGAGCTAAAAGAAATTATGTAGAGAAACCATTTTTAAATTCTTAATATTTAATTGATTCAATCCGTTAGAAAAGTTATTTAAGAAGCTTTTTCTGAGAAGTTTTTTTATAAGACACTCTTTTTAGATAACTATTATGTGTAAGTTTATAAATTTGTCAATCCATACTAATCATACAGTGTGTATGTATGTTACGCTTTCACGTTTATACTACTGAGCCGAATTCGTTGAAATTTGGTATTTAGATAGACTGGATAGGAAAGGACGTAGGAAACATCTCGCGCAAAAGCGATTAAAAGGATTGAAACAGGAGTTGAATGTTTGTTGATTGTCCCATTTATAAAACGATTTACCAAATTATTTTTTTATTTAAACCACGCGGACGAAGTCACGCGAAAGCTTCTAGTTTAATATGAAAACGTTGACAATAGAATCGCACTAAGTTTTATTACTTAAGGGTGCACTACGGGATCTTATTAGAGATAAAAGAAAACTTGCCACTACGCTATGCATACAAAATAACTGGGGACTCATAAACGATAAATGCACGAGAATAAAAATAATGGCTCATACATGACGGTATGAAGTATAACTTCATAAGTCACCCGGGTGTGTATAATTTGTTTGATATAATCGTTTAGTATCGTTTTATAACTGTAATAACATTCAAGTCATACGACGCGTAATTTTTCTTTGTACGATATTTTACTTACTTTGATTTGCGACAAAAAGTTCCACAAAGTTTATAAATCCAAAATTTCAAATTTCTTGTTAGACCACAATTTTTAAAATCTATGGTTATATATTCCCATTGTGCTAATGCTGTTGAATTTTTATTCCGGTTTGTAATAAATAAATAATCGAAATTAGAATAGAATAAATAGCGACGTAACATGCCTGGGATATCGCATATTAACAATAAGGCCGCCCGTTGCTCTTATGTGTACTAATATTATTGAATTCTACTATTGTTGTGCGACAAAGTGTAAATAAATAAACGAAATAACTAGAAACTTATTAATATACCATATCTGTTACAAATGTGAAAATATTACTGGCAACATCTAAAACGTCATAATTAGTGTGTGCTACCACAGACGCTTAGTTTGGCACGCTTACGAGATCAATAGACAACAAGTGTCAACAGTCAATTGACAATTTTTAAATATCGAATATCTTTTTCTTCGCAAGTAAATAATATTGACAATTGTACACGTCAAAAATAATAGTTGAAGTGACGCATGGCTAGGGGGATTAATGAAAGTTCAAACATCAATTTGGTTGAGTCTTATCGCCTCGCAGCAGCTTGGGGTGCCCTATACCCTGCATATGGTAAGATAATTGTACTTTTTGTAGTACTATTGAGCACAGCAGCTTTAGCTACAGAGGGTTAAACATTTTGTATATTTTTCCTCCTGTAAGTTCAAGATTACTATTGTTCCAATCGTCTTTATTTGTAATCTACGCAATGAAACAATCTTATTATAAAGTAAGGAGAACAGACATTGTCTTGTAAAAAGTTTTGGTCCTTCGAGCCGGATCGTACGCTTAGATATTTTGTTTATTCGTTATTAAGTAACGAGCATATTAATTAATTCTGGTTAGTTCTTGAATTGTTAGTATATATATTTTTCAGTCAGTACAAGCTTTTAAAATATTACCTTTGGGCTAACAAGATACGAATATATACGTATACTCATTATAGTTAAGACTGACTGAAATGACCCACTTGTTGCAGCCGCATGAACTAAACACATTACGGCCTCCTGCGGTGAAAACCTTATTGAGGGCAATATCAATAAAACTACGGACTTTATACCTTCCCGATAAAGTTATAGTTGCGTAAAGTTTGGTCCTGGTATATTATGTCACTTTTTAGTTTTAAGTAATTTTATTCGTGGAAAATCTTAAAATGTGACAAGCATTTGTTAAAACTGCATTATTGGTATTAAATACATGCCTCTGGTTATAATTACGAACCATATTATTTAAAAGTGCTGTTAAAAATTCAGTAATGATAAGATAAAGTTTCTTTTTACAATGAATTACACAAAATTAACAAAAAAAAATACCAAAAAGATGATGATAAAAATATTATTTTTTATTTTGGAAGAAGCGCGAAGCTTTTTACAAGATATTATGATATACAGTAAAATTCATATAACGTCACACGATTTAACGAAAATCTCTCTAAACCGTCTGGTTGGTTTAGCTTTCATTCCATAAAATGATTTTTCTTCACTCTATTTAATGACCACTTTACATAATATTTGAAAAACACCATCTTTCTTATTCAATTTTACTTTTTCAAGCAACGTTATATATATCCTATTCCTCAATTTACATTTCATATATAAATGAAAATACCACCTTATGTCCACCATTTAATGAATAAATGTGTCTACTTTAATTAAATACATATATATATATATATTATATATTATAACACAAAAAAAAACCAGTTTTATAAGTATGCATATCATGAATGACTTTATTAAACTCTTCTACGTATTATTAAATAGTTGATTAGTCTACGGTGTCATTTTAATTGGACATGGGTGTTCAAATTTTTCAAATGTCACATGTTAAGGTGATTTGTTGAAATCACTACCGAAGTTAATTATAACTGATTTGTCGGGTTTCGTGTTATGACAGCTCAAATTTATATCTGACGTATTTTAGTAATACTTTCAATTATTATTTCTTTTAAATTGTGAAATAAAGAAGTGGCGGAGAGTATCTTAGCAGTTCTTGTCCGCTGTAGGCTATCAATTAGGAAAAGGTATTTCCGAACCAATACGACTTCGGGTCCTTCAAGAAAAGAGCGTATCACTTACCAAAAGGCCGGTAACGCACTCACGAGGGTGTCTATGGGCGGTGACTTCATCTTTATGGTGTGCATCTTGCTCGTTTGCCCCCCCTTCTATATAAAAAAGAGGGATTAGTAGAAACTTTTTTGTCGATTCTTAAGTGTTAGAAAGATATACCTATATGTATATAGATTAATTGATTTGATTTGAGACCTTTTTTAAATACTAATAAAACTGAAATGTTAAATTCTAAATCTGAAATCTAAGTTATTAACACGATTTTAGTGAATGAGTTAAGGAGACCAAGAGTTCCATTACTTTGATTTTGTGACATATTGTTTCAGTTAAATGCAACGAGGTGTTAAAATCGTATGATTTTAAATATTATTTATTTATTTTATAGTATATAAACAAGCATATCACAAGAAATACGAAAATATGGTACAGACTGTATATTGGGACGACCTTTGACACAGATGTAGAAAATACAGCGACAAAAGAGTGATTATGACATATTGACTGTCAAGTAAAACCAGTTTGAACAACACAGATGCCTAGGAGGTTGCCTGGAAGAGATCGCTTATTAGCGATAAGGCCGCCCGATGCTCTTATATGTATTAACATCTCCTTGTACTGTTAAAGTGCAATAAAGTGTAATTAAATAAATAATTACAAGAACACAAATGTATGTATGTACAAAAATATCTATCTATACACACACTAACTATGAAAGATGAAAAATGATTTGCTATTAGCGCAGAGATAAGTTTACAAGAATTCGTAACTCGAATAACTCCAACGTTTTACCATACATGTCTTCATAGTTTATTCAGATAAGAGATGAATTAGACTGTGCAGTACTCTCTTTAATCATAATAATTCATGGCATACAATTTGCACGTACATTAATCAGTCGAATAGCCTATAATATCTCCCAACGGTGGTTCGTTAGCGACTATATGATAACACCATGAATTTATCATTTTTGCCCCAATTTACCTTTACATCGACCGTTGGGAGTCGTTTGATTCGGCATTGCGTGTTATTTGCGATATTTATTATGTATACTAATTGCATTTCTGTGTATTTAATTCGGATAAAAAATGAAAACTTTTATTTTTTTAACACGATGTGTGAGACATTTCTTAACACGTACCGCCGAGTAGGCCGAGCCGAGTTTCTTGCCTGCTTCTTCTTACCTTGGTCGCTGATCACTTAGATTTAAGACGATTCATACATTTTGACTTTCTACCACCACGTTATGGAACCAGATGCCCACCAAGAAAAGAGCGTACCACTTCTTAAAAGGCCGGCAATGCACTCACGAGCTCCAAACCATGTGAGTGTCTATGTCATCCATAGGTCATCCTTCACCCTTACGGTGTGCCTCCTGCTCGTTTGCCTCCTCTTCTATAAAGGGCGCAGTGTTTTTGGTAACAGTATTTAGGCCCTTGCCCCGACGCTAGGGAAGCTCCGTATTGTTGCTGGCTTGTTTACAGCTCTTCCAATTTTGTAAGATTAGGTGGGTGTGTGTGGGCGTACACAACATTTGTAATCTGTGCTGGTTTAACTTCAGCCTCGGAACTATCTCGTCAGATGTAAAAAAGCTTCTATTTTGGCGAAACCAAGGCGTTCTTATAAACCCTTATTACACCAATAACATAGCCTAGTTACTTAGAAACAATATAACATGTGTCGTATATCTTTTAATATATATTCTAACCCACAAGGGTACAGTGCTGGGAATTACATTCTTAATACTATTACGCTAATATTTGTTATAAAAATAAATAGCTTCATACTATGTTCGAAAATATATCCGGTATTTTATATCTCGTATAATATGTTCAACTAATTACATAAATATGGTGACTTCAACACACCTATTTCATGGGCTTGGTGATATGCATGAACGATATTATTATTAAAACCTTTTATAATATTATTGTAATATACAGATTTATAAGTGTGTTATTTATACAGCTAGATTTCATCGTCACTTTAGAAATCATTGCGACTCGGTTCTTTCTTTCTCTTTCATTATCTTGGGGGCACACCTTTAAGTGAGTTAGTTTGGACGATTACATATTAAAAAAAGCTTCGTTCGTTCAAAAATAGTAGGAATATTTCGATCTCAGTTTAATAGAGAAATCGGAACTAGGTTTTTGTATATTCGGTATCAATATGAATTTCGCCTGTTGTCTGAATGTAACAAATAATGCCCTTCATACTCAAATGTATACAAACGCGTACAAACTCGTCAGAATCATATTGCTTCCGTGAATAGGTGAAGCTATTTTTACGTTATTCGTTTACGTCGTTATTCGCCACCTTGTCATAACATTTTCTAATACCTCGATAAGTGTTATTTTATGACCGTCCTGCTATTAACGAAGAAATGGCTCAGTACATTGTTTACGCTCCTAAATTTTCGGTATTATTCTGATGGGAGCAGAGAAATTATTAGATACAACTCAAATACGTTCCGGTGTACGTGATTTTATTCAGTTGAAAGATATTATATTTATTAAATTTCTTGTCGGTTCTTCTCGGTAGATGCCTTCCGAACCATAATGTAAAAATTGACGATTCAAAAGTGACTTAGACCTACTTGAATAAAGATATTTTGAGTTTCAATTTGAAACGAATATTAAATGTATATGTAATTTTAAAAATGTAATTAAATGAAAAAGCTTGGTTTGACAGAGTATTTGGTTATCGATTTCTTGGTGCTTAGACGTTGAGCGAATGCTCTTTTGTCGCCGATAGTTAATACAGGAATATTATAGATCGTTTTATGTTATTACAGTAAATTGTTATAATAAATATAATATTCTTTAAGTAAATAAATCTCATCACAATATATTACTTCACTCAAATATATATTGTATAAAAAAATATTCTTTTATTACGCCGCATCATTATGGCCCAAATGTTTCAAAATTATTTTAGTGTTTTATTTTAAGTTTTAATCTATTAACCTTTTTGTGTATTCAATACACGGCTACCGTTGTCCAATAACAATATTAATTTGACCCTGAACTATGGTTATTACTATTCCCAAAGCTTACGAAGATATTAATCGGATATATAAGAATAACTTAGGTCCCTGGTTCGATTAATACGAGGTCAAATATCAATTACGTTAAGAAAGTTGTGGTGACTGATCGGACTTGAATTTGTGTTGCTATGCTAATATTTTTTCCTGGATTAGTCTCGGTGTGCTGTATGTTTGCGGGTTGTTGTCAGTATAACGTAAATGTATGCTTCTATTTCGCTATGCCCACAGATGATAATAAAGGTTTTTCATTGTTCTTATATAATATAGATATTGACTCATTCGTTGGTGCATGGTGTAATGGTTGCAGATCTTTACAACCGTACTGTGAAACATGCTTGGCGATTTGAAGGAGTGTCGGAGAGTTTCTTGCCAGTTCTTCTCGTCGGTTCTACGCCTTTGATTTGGGAACTGGCGGTAAATGTGGAGTCGAAAATTTGTATAACTAATTTTGTTGACGATTCATAAGTGTACCTTAGTTACCTATAGAAAAAAGACATGTTTGATTTTGATTTTGACAAAAATATATATTTTACTCATTCAAGAAATACACACACAAACACCACTTACAAACCTTATACACACATAGACATATATTTTGAATGTAATAAAAACATGTTTCTCATTGATCATTTAATGTCAAGCTTTAGATTTCACAACAAATTTATAAAACTGAATCAGTCTGATTATTCTGTTTTAATTAAAGTAAAGTAAAAGTAATCGTCCACATCAACATCAACAATTTGTTTTCATTTTGTTCTTAGATTTAGTATGTATATACAGATATTGATTTGCATAACATTAAATGTATTACAATGTGTACTTATTCTTTTCGTATTCTTTTAGTTAGATTAAATCATATGGGTGGCCTGGAAGAGATCACTTATTAACAATGAGACCGCTGCTCTTATATGAACTAACAATTATTAACTGCGCTGCTAATACAAAGTATGTAAATAAAAGCTTGAATGTACAAAACAAATCGTAGAGTTTTTTTATATAATTTGTGTTTCTGTGTGTGTTGTATCTTTGACCTTTTTTCTATAAATATACTAGCTGATCCCAACAAACGTCGGTTTGCCAAAAAAAAATGCGTCTAAAAATAGATGTTGGCCGATTCTCAGACCTACTCAATATGCTCAGAAAATCGGTCAACCCGTATCGGAGGTGTAAGGGAACGAAAACTGTGACACGTAAATTTTATATATTAGATACAAAAAAACACATTAAACTTAATATTTAACGTTAGATGTTCATACGAATTACAGTAATGCAAAGAAATGTTTTTGCACAAGATTTGACTAATAGCTTTCATGTCTCTAACACACCGATGTTCCCACGGGCCAACACCAGTTCTGTGTGGTTTTGTCGCCCGTTCCAGGCTAAATTATACACTTATCATTCAAATCGATACCAGGCTTACTTCTGCATGTAGTCTCTTAATTACTTACGTTTACGGTTCAGTTCAAGATTGTTTCATTATGCAGAAATATTGATATGATATACTTCTTATTTTTTCTTAAATAGAAACGGTACAGCCGTGTGATAACACTTGTATAATTAGATAAAGAAAGAAAAAGAATATATATTTACTGTCGCTAAAACACATTTCAAATATAATTATAACAAATATAGTAGAATACACTTAGAACGTTTTAACGAATGTTATATTTACTCAAGTTTAGTTTCGCATTATCAAATATATAATTTGTGTGTTACCGTATTGCTCCGAAACGGCTTGACCAATTTTACCAAATTTTATACACGTATTCAGTAAGTATGACAATCAGCCCACATCTATTTTTCATACCCGTAAGCGGTAAGGGTTATTCAGCCTTTAAAAAAAATATTTTTGTGACGATTTTTTTCTTTATGCAGTATTAAAAATACATACAACCCTCAATTTTTATCACCAACCCCTATTTTCTTTGACCATTTATATGGCCATAAAAATAACTGGTCAATAATCATTTAATTAGTTATCCCTGCCAGTAATTTTGTGAACGCTAGAAACAATTTGTATAGAAAAATAAATTTTGCCGGTTCAGCTAGTATTCACATATAATCCGTCCATTTTGTACGTCGTCCGGTTAGTACGACATCGCCGTTCACTTGAATGTCGTTTTATCCGGATTCTACTAAGCACTACTCTAGTAAACTTTCCCGCTCCACGTCTTTAAATAAAAAGTAATCAAATAAGTAGCCGAGGAATTGGAGCTTACTATTGCACTACTGCCGCTACTAAAACCCTACGTGTAATTTCAAGTGTGTGTGTTTTTTTTGTTGTTAGTATTATTTTTATTGTTAAGCACATTGTTACACATGTCTCTTTTTAAGTCTTTTTTGTAATTGTCTGTAGTATCTTTTAGAATGTTTAGGAACATATTTATATAAAAAAACAACGAATAAAACTAGCATAGACTAACTTCTGCATAACTAATCATCCTATAGTAAGTTTTTCTTAGGTAAGAAAATCCTGTCCTAGATGTTTTTATTCTAGTCTATGTTTGATAAGCCACCGTTCTATTCAGGTTCATTAAAAACAAGCAAGAGAGACTTGTAATTTTCAATTACAATGAGTGATAAAATATTCGAGAAACGAGGTCAACACAAAATTAATATTTATTGCTATCATAAAAAACCTTTGGAGTTTATTTCACACGTTTTCACAAATTTTATTTGGATTTATTTTCGTCCTTTTAAATGCTTTGTCAAACATAGTTTTTATTTCGTGTATGTATTTAACGGTTGATCTAAAAAAATCTATACTTATAATAAGACAGTAAAAATCGAATGTCTGTACATTAAATATTTTTCCAAAAAACTGAAAGGAGGCAACTAAAGAAGAGTCATAGAAACCAAAAAAATATTTATTAGAATTCTTGTCATAAAATAAAACTACTATATAACGGCGCCTTCGAAATTTAAATTTTAAGTTACTATAAAAATCATTCAATCGATGGTATCGATTCGTATTTTTGTGTTGTCTGTGGTTTTAATTATTGTTAACCGAATAAGAAATGTTATTTTTTTGAGCGGGTAACACCGTATGGAGTTGTCAGGTGTCGTGGTGAGTGGAACGGCCGCCATGATGAGGCAGACGTGCAAGCGCGATGCAAACTCATACGCTCAATCTGATAAGATCTGTGTGATCAGTGATTATTTTGTTAAATTGTGTGTGAAATACACTAAATAAATTAGTTATCAAAGTGACCCGTTTTGTAATCATGTGAATTTCTTGCGTTTACGCGAACTCTTACGAGACGAGACTCCCGGAGACGCCTTTACCTTACGGTTATACCGATATATATAGTTGAAAACAGACTAAAAACTAAATACCAAGTATGTATAATTTTTAATGAAAAGTATACTATATATTAAAAAGACTACATACTGATTCTGGTAAAATACACTTAAAAGAAAAAATATTGATATTTTCCTATATTTATAGGTAGATTATTTAAAAAGTACTCCTTCGTAAATCGTATGTATTACTGAGCCTTTACGCTACTAACATTCCATTCCTAAATTAATTTTAAAAGCTGTTCGAATTAATTATTGGTTGTGGTTTTATTATCTGTGGTCACAAAACACACCCATAACACGCTAGAAATAACTTTTTTTATTTCTACAAACCATACAGCACAGTACTTACTTTGTGAGTGAAAATAAACGCAGTGTAATTTCGGAAAGGAATCACAAAACTGAATCGTATAAAGCTCGTCCATTACACCAATATATTCACGAGTCGTATATAACCTTGAAGATAAGCCGCAATAGACATTCAAAACCAGTAAACATTCGCGTGCAAACAAACAGACAATAAATACACCTTTATCGCAATTTTAATAGATGGCCTGAGTTGGAATAAACTAAGTCTGTGTTCATATATAAATTTTATTACGACTTTTTATAACTCCATAGGATGCATAAGGTCCTAAAGAGTGATTTAATAATCAATTTTAGTAGTATATACAAGTAATGTTTTACTTAAAAAAAAGATAAAATGTATTCGAATTGGTCACATTATGAGAAAAAACGGGCGAAAGCAATAATAAAAAATATGGCTTACATTTGAATAGATAAATTTAGTTAATTCCTGAAAATACAAGGTCAGTGTTTAAAAATATTCATACGAGATTAATATTATGTAAAATATATCAAGTTTATTAATCCTCCTTTATACATCTACTTTAGAATTCATTCTTGATTTTAATAATAAAACTTATCAGATACGTATACGTACCCTAAAGCCTTACAAGGACTGAATTGGATTGGTTACAAAGTATATTTTCATATTATATTTGTATTAAGTAACTATTAATTACATAATTAAATCTATTAACATTTAAATAATAGATGTAAACATTTGAATAACGAATTTAATCCTAATAATTTGAACCGACTTTAATTATATACCTAAACAACATAAAACAGTAGATAACCCAGGTAACGTTACACGCTCCAGTTTCCATAATGACGCATTTCAGTGTAATTACAAAATGATACAGCATTATCCCCGTCATTTACTTGATTCTAGACCACTGGCGAATTACTTTTGATAGCCTCTTTTATAGACTAGATTCAAGCAATTGCATTGGATAAGTGCTTGAGCCATTGAAAAGTAAATAATTATTATCAAACAATAGTTAGAAAATTCATCACGCTTCAATAATGCTACACAAAGTGATCACCCAGTGACAAGAAACTCAGCTTTGTTGTTTTTTTGGGTAATGAATAATGATACAATATTTTTGGAGCGAAGCCTTTTCTTAAACTTTTTCATCATCAAATAATTAGAGATTTGTCTAAAAGCTTCTGTTTTTAAACCTTTTAAATTTCTCTAGTGACTTATTATGTTATAGAGTACACATTGCCCGTTTAACGAACTGCTTAATTTATGCAGTCTAGTAGTGTTAACAGTAAACTTATCCTTATATTATGTATTTAGGTTTTGATAATCATTATTTTTTTTTAACTATTTTGTGAAAATACATCATGTTTTAGAATATACTGCCGTGGTACTTTATGAGTATTTATCAATTTAAACTTATTACGAATAGATCATCTCAGCTCCTCTATATATATTGGATGAAGAGCCCTCATCTGCAAAGCAAATATCTGCACCATTCCTCCCACAGTATGCCGTAAGACATAAAAGGAAATAGCATCATAACTAGCATTATAAAATAATGTCTGAATATCGCTTTCGTGACAAAAAATCTATTTATAAACGAATCTATAGTACTTGGTCCTACATGCATGTTTAAAATACTTGTTATGATGTATCGAGAACAAAACCCGTCAGCTCATTAACAGCTAGTTACTATAGGACATATATAACAAGACGGGTTCATATTAGCGCCTCCGAGTACAAAGGATCGCTGCGGGCGTCAGGTACCTACCCCTGTCATTAGTAAGTTTTAATAATGAAAGACATTGTTACAGGAGACAAATTGTGTTTGAAGCCTACATTAAGTGGGATATGTATCTTTTATAACATTAGCATTTATTACACATAAGCAAAATACTTTTTATTCTTATTTGAAATATGCATGTGGATTCTAATCGCAGTTTCGTTTAAACTGTATTAGTTTCGTAAATAGACAGAGAGAGATGTTGCACTAAAACAGTAGAAGTAGATAATGTTACTACATATAACAGCAACGGGCCTTATAATAAGCGATCTGTTTCAGGCAACCCACAAAATAAAAGTATACTTAAGAACATACATTAAATTAAGTTAAACAAGAGTAATAAACTAATTTAAATCTAAAAATATACATAATTACATTACGGACAATAAAAATTGAAAGAATATATTTAAAAGGTAATAGTGAGAAGGCTGTATATATATGTTTTTAATGTATAAGATAGTAAACTATGTTTAATAAACATACATTTTACAGACAAACTAAAAGCAAAACAAGGTGTCGAAGCGAGCGACAGTTTGCCTGAATATGAAGTACCACTTTACAATTGACGAATCACCCCTACGATCCCCTCGGACTCAGACGCCCTTTTTCTGTTACTGTTGTCACTTCAAGTTCTCTATGTTTACCTTACATTCATGCAATCTGCTGTATAGATGTGAATTTAATTTTTTTATTATTAAAGGTATCTCTTATAAAAAAAATCCGTTATGAAGTGTACATTTTTAACCGTACGTTGTTTAAAAAAAAAATTGTATTCTGTTTTTAAATGTTTTCTGTTTTTAACGGAAAACCTTATTGTATTTTTGAAAATCAAATCGTCGTCTTTATTTTACATGAGTATACACAATACAATTTATTTTTTATATTTTATTACATCTGTCCCCAAACATCTTATGCGCTAAATATATTTAAAAAACAATAAACTTATAAGATAATAAAACGAGGTATACACATAAAATATGGGGACTTGAAAAATTTAAGAGATATAACAAAATACAATATATATGAGATATAATACAAACAAGATACCATTTACATGTGAACACTATCAGGATTTAAAGGTTTTTTTTAAAGGTGTTTAAAACGCCTCTACGAAAGGTAAGTAAGATAGCAAAAACATTAACCGAGTCGTCCCCTTTTACAATACTATTATATGATCCTATATACCATTATATATCTATATATATATATGTGTTCTACAAAAATTGAAATTCTTTCAATTCCTATTTGAAAATGGAATTGGAAATTATCATCTACATTTGGACCATTGTGAATAAGCGTCAAAATCGTTCGGGCGTATAGCGTCTTCGTAAAAGTAAATAGAGTTAGTTGGATAATTTGACGCACTCACCCCCGCGGGAGTCGAACTAACTCTGGGGACACATTTGCCCAATGCATTTTTGTATGTATCAATGAAATTTGAACCTTACTGCACAAGCCATAAAGTAACATTTACCGAACGAGGCTCAAGTGCCATTTTGAAATTAGAATAATGAGATTTTTTGTGTTTGAATGCATTTGAAATATTGATGAACATAATGTTATTTATAGAGCCGAGTTTGAATTTTAATGCATTATATTTTTTTTAAATTCTAAGTAGACCCGTTTAAATATATGCAATAACAGTACAGTTTTTTTTTATTATGGAATATAGGTTCTTGAATTTGGTTTAAAGTGGATCAAAGCACTTTTGCAAACGAGCAGGAGGCATAAAGGTGAAGTCACCGCCCTGAGACACGTTGTTAGTTATAGGCTCGTGAGTGCGCTGCCGGCCTTTTAGTGTTGTTAATTGTTTAATAATGAAATTTTTGTTTTCAGGTCTAGATGCGGAGCTATATTATGTGAGAGATGGTGTCGTGAACAACTATGCTACGGGGTTCGTGGTACCCATACCAGCACATATTGCGGACTTAGAGTTTATGTGGCAATCGTTGGGAAGAAAACCGGTAATTATATATAACTACCTAACCTTTACGTGGCTAACCACGGTAAGAGCCACTGTATTGTAGACATCATTAAGAGACAATACAAGTTAAGTATATATTAAGATGACCAAGACGAATTTTAAAAAAAAATAAAGCTGTTTTTATTTTCATATTTTCATGTAAAGCTACGATTTATATTAGTTTCTTATTATATAATCAGTTCTTTACAACCGTTCTGTAGAATAAAGATGGCAATTTAAAGGAGTGTCGGAGAGCTTCTGGCCAGTCCCTCTCGTCTGCTCTGCGCCCTTTATTTGAGAATTGGCAGTAAATTTAATTGTACAATATTTTTTATCAAATAAGTTATTAACAACATTGTGTAATAGTCGTTAACCTACTTTTCACCTTGACACATGCTTCGTGACATAATCTATTAGAAACCAATGGTGACATGATTGGGGAAAGCATCAAATGTTTAAAATCTCTTGAATGCAAAGGTTAAATCAATATAAAATTGTTTTTAGGATAAATCAATATCCTATTGTGTAATAGATGTTACCATAACGTTAATAACGTTCTAAAATGTGTGCTTAGTTTCCCCATTAATTTTAAAATAATATATTAACATAAACATTAAAGTTATTCTATCATTAAAACTTAATTACAAAAACACTCCATAAATCTCGCAGGTTCGAGGCGAAACAGTTTTAAAACACAGTTTAAACTACGATGTACCCGCTTTTCAATTTAGCTCTTAAAAGATTTAATTTTGCGAAACAAAGGCGCCATTCAGCGTCGTTTTTTTTAAAGGAATTCTCAGACGACACCTATTTTGTACCCACTTTTTTAATAATTCGGTATAAACTCGGTTTATTCTACAGTAAATTGCTGTAGTTGCTAGTGAATTTATATTAAAAGTAAATACATAACGGGCTTATTTAAAAAAAACTAAGGTCATATTTGAAATACGCATTTTCGCACGTCAAAATGATGTTCCAAAATTGTCCTTTGATAAATTCAAAAAGTATATTAAGCAAATATTGTTGAGCAAGTTCTATTATAATGTAAAAACCTATTAAAACGATAGAAAAAATGATAGTAACCAGATTTTGTTGTGGATAAAATATCGGTTTTTGGAACCTTTGAAACCTTAGATATAAGATCTTCCGGTGTCCATCCTTTCCCCTCCCCCATCCTCTTCCCCTACCCCTCCATTTCCTAATTTTCCTTTAAAGGCCGGCAACGCACTCACGAGCTCCCAGCCGCGTGTGTGACTATGGGCGGCGACTTCACCTTTACAGTGGGCCTCCTGCTCGTTTGTCCTCTCTTCAATAAAAAAAAGAAGACAATTAGTGACGTATTTGTGATCACTGACACAATTGTGGAAAATATATAAATTAATAGTTATATTATAATAACGGTATTATTTTATTGGAAAGTAACCGTAACTGTCTTGAATAATAGAAACACTAGACCTAATGATTATTGACAGAGCTAATAATAATATGTCGGAATGCGGATGTGTCATATGCCTATGCCTCCAGACATCTCCATCTATGCCTTAATAATCTAGTAATAGTAATATGTATATTTAACAGCTCCCGTATGTGATGGGTATAGACTATGACGTCAAAGCAGCGAGGACCGCCATGTTGCCTCCACAAGTTAATATATCCGAGAGAGGTTTTGTACCTACATCACAGCAAACATTTCGGTATGTACTGATAATATTATATTCATGACATTTATTAATTTAATTAACATTTATTAAATTAATATATTAAAAAAAAACACTTTACTTGAAATATCAAGATGTCGCTCAAGCCGACTTCTATACGGTTGATTTTGTGTGTCTTGTTTTCATCAGTATAGTCGACACATTATACAGTGTATACTCTATATAACGACAAAGAAGGAACAGTACATTTTATAGCGTTATATTTCGTTAAATGGAGAGAAGAAAAATCATTGTATGATATAGAAGCTAAACCAACCAAAGCCAATTGATTGCGACGCTTAAGAGAGTTTGTCGTAAAAACGAGTGACGTTACATAGACTTTACACTGTATTTAAATATTAATTTAAAAACACTATTCATTTTTTTTATAGTATACGTCTGCCATGTACCGGTACCGTGAATCAAGAGATTTTAGTATTGATACAATTAAATATATCATCAGCTGATCGTTCCAATAAGGACATCCGTCTGCTTTTCAAGAGGAACAAGATTTGTTTGGCAGGTAAAATTGTCCTACTTTAAAGCTATCAATAAGATGGTTGGAATGTAGTGTGGTGTGGTGAAACCAAAAGGGAATATTTGACCAATCAAAACAACGAACTTGCCGGTCTGAAGTAGTTTGTAACATACTTCGTTAGTGGGCTGCAATTAAACCGCCTAACCTCTAGTCTCATAATACAATAACTCACAAAATGTATTTTATTATATCCCTAAATACTTCTTACGTATAGAGTTAGGCAGGAGAAATATTAAAAAAACGCCGTATCGTAAAAGTGTAAATAATTTGATTATATATCCCTCGATGTAGGCTTCAATAAGAAAACTTTATACATTTCCATAATAAAACTAATCACATAATGAAAACCAATGTTTTCACATTCAAATATTTTGTTACCCCTCCAACAAATCACTTTAACAACCGACAACTACACTAAAAACACATAAAGCAATAAAACTAAACTTTTCCCGAACACTTTGTCAATAAAGATTAGTTTGAATAAGGGTAATTTTATATTGCTTATTTATTGCGGTGCGATAAAGCTCTCATAAGCTTTCAGGCTATTGCATAAAGTTACAGTAGTTAACACAACTGTATCGCGAACCATACATTATTAAGGACAAGTTCACATGTTCTAATTATTTTTGGCTTACTTATGTCTATAGTACGTGTGAAAGCGTATATCTATTGTTAATATTGAATCGAGTTCATGCACTGAAATCTGATCATTTATAAAAACAAATAAAAGATCAAAGACGGTAATCCGACGCCAAAGCCCATCAAGGATCCCACGCGCCATTATTAAAAATTATGTTGGAAAAGATAACAAATACTTCATACAAAACTGCGATCGTGATTCTGATAATATTTCGTGAACAGTTTTGCTCGTTCAGATCTTGATTACAGTGTCGCAGCAACAAAGGCGCTATTTCTTGACAAGTTTACAATAATTTCATGCAAAATGTAGTAGTGGCCATTTTCATTTTCTCTCGCTCGAGTCATATTCAAAGTTGTGAAATTTTAATATTTTACGATTTAATTGAAATTCTCTTTAGTTTTTTTCCCCCAATTTCAATATAATAATGTGATTTAAAGAATGTTTAAAATACATTTTCATTTGGATTCAGGCAACTGTAGTTCTCATTTACGATTCTTCGGAAAATCAAAATATTGCAACCGTATTAAAAAAATACTTGATTTTTATAAATAAGTATTTATCTTACAAAACTAAACATAAATTGAACATTAACATCTGACCTTGTGATAGACTGATATTTTTCTTAGAAAACTTTATTTAAAAAGGACTTTTTATCCCAAAACTCGATTGCATTTCTCGCTCAACTGATAGAAGTTTACATTCCACAAATCACTCCCTTTATTAGCATGTAGACGCAACAGGATATTTTTGGGGGATGAAGACGTTATGAAGGGCCCTCGCATCCCCATTTTAATGTGTTTACAAGGAAGTATCGATTGTTCTATTGTACGGTTATTTGACTTGTAAATTTCTTACCCCCGAGACGCGTCTTATTCAATTTTTTATTGCAAGCGATAAGTGTTTGCCTTAACAAGGTATTCAATATTCATCTCAAAAAATATATAGATTGTATAAATACATAGTTATTGCAAACATATTGGTGTACAGTTGGAAATTGTTAATTCCCCGAGCCGCTACGACTTGGGGACCTTCAAAAGAAGAGCGTTCCTCTTCCTTAGAGGCAGGCAACTTACTTGTAAACCGTAACGCGGTTAGCACATCACTTGAAGTGATCCGCCTGCTTGTTTGCCTCCTCTTACATACAAAAAATAATAATATGGGGCGTCAACACATGCCAACAAGCAATAGTACATCTTCAGAGATATATTATAGAAACGTATAAATAATAAAGGCAATGTAAAAATCTTTATAAAGACACTTTTGAATCGTAAATTTTTACACTACCACCGGTTCGGAAGGTAGTCATCTACCGAGAAGAACCGGCATGAAACTCGATAGCTGCTCTTTTAAATAAACAATTAATACAAAATTGTGCTACTGACAATTAAAATAACATTGTAAGGCTACTCAAGAATTGAACTGTCCCGATGCTGAGCCAATTGCCGACACATTAAAGGGATCTTTGTCCTCTAAATATTCGTTTACGTTATAGTATGCCTTGTCAACCAAAAATACTCTTTACGCGCGTTTTAAATTTGTTGGAAGTCAATTTGTCAAGTGCTGGGACTTTGTTATAAAAACGTATGCTCATACCTACAAACGATTTATGAACTTTACTAAGGCGAGAATCAGGCACATAATTTTTTTCTCTATGTCTTGTGTTGTGGTCGTGTTTATCTCCAGTAAGTGTTTAAAAAATGTTTATTTCTATGTACGAACAATATATTGCATAAGATTCCATGCGGAAAATATATAAACAAATACCGCTAACTACGTTCTTCTACCTGATCACAACTGTGTGATATAAATCTTTCTGAATCGTGTTATTTAACACAAAGCAATATAATGTTTATTGTACCTTAAAATCAAATCCTCGGGATTAACGACGCTCTACCTTAATCCTGACAAATCCATCGATAATATTTGTTTCAAAGTTAAAACGTTGAACCAACTGTTTTGTTTGAGATAAGTTGTAAACAAACCTATCCAGCCCTTTAAGGTATATTACAACCTCATTTTATATAACTTCTTTTTACTTTTGAAAAAAAAAACCACATTATTTCTATGTCACTGGCTGATAAGACAGAAATTAATTCCATTTTTGAATAGTTTGTGAATCATATTACTATCAAACGTAATGAATAGACGATTTTTTGAATATGACTTATCAGGGAGAATTCGAATTTAGAATATACTTTCACACTTACATTTAGAATATGCGCACACACATACACACCTATACACGTACTACCAACTTTCACAACATATTTCTAAATGAGCATTACCAACACAGGTATTGTACTTTCTGGGAAGCCCCTGGGCAACAGACTAGTATAGATTAAATCAATAAAACAAATTTAAAAGAAGCTTGAATATTTAATCTTGATAATAGACTGTTAGTCAAAATATAACGAAAAACATGTTTATATTTTAGATAACACATAATTAATAAGTGCTTCTTGTATTTCTTGTTTTTATACTTATTAATTTGGTATATTAAAAATTTATTAAATGCTTAATATCGGCGTCTTCCACGTGAAGTCATCGCCAACCGGGGGACGGATTTAATAATTTCCATACCTGCTTTTATAAAACCTCCCCATTCGCTCAAAGTTTTTCTATTATCCCTAATATTTCATTTAGTCGGCTTCCCAGTAATACCATTATGGCGGCGAAAGTGCTTTTAAAGTGAATATAATTTGTTTTCGTAATATGATACGGTGTAAAGCTGTGTGAGTAATTGGCATTTACATGTTCTTGTTTTTGACTTCGATAATCGATCGTCGAGTTCAATATGAATTATATAAGTAAAAAGAATCTACTGTTTTTCTGTTTTTTTGTATAAAAGAGAAATGAATGTCTGATACTCCAGTTTGTGACTATAGCTATATTGTTAGCACACACACACAAACATACCAACACACTCAACACATACACGCTCACACAAGCGATGCCTTACTTTATAACCGCTACGCTATTATTCACAAATGAACACTAACCTTTTTAATAGGCGTATCAACAATTGTCACACGCAACGAAACGGCGAGATTGGCTGGGGACGCTGGACGTAACGCAGGCGGAGTGGTCTTTGCAGCTGGAGGTTGTGCAGCAGCTGCTTTACTGTTACTGGCCGGAGTAGCGGCCGCGGGAACATTATACAAACGCGGTAACAAAGCAAGGCATCATGATTCTATACAGTAAGTAACACATAATTTACTTAATAACCAAAAGCTCGTTAAAGCTCTTTTTAACTTTGCGGTCTCACAATCTCACGAGCTCCCAGACACGTGAGTGCCTCTTGGTCGTGTGCCTCCTCTTATATATATTAAATATTTATATTCATATTATATATTCTCTAATACACTTAATTAGAGTATACATTTGCAAGTATAGGAATATTTGTTATAAATAAAACCTTGAAAGTGACAACATTATTTAAATATGGAGTTTATAGTGCTTCTCATCAATCCTTGCTAAACTGCTCGATCATATTAACAGATATTTGATATTATGATTAGTTATGTTCAGTATAGTGCCATCTATGCCACGAATTTGATACTATTATTGGTTTTATTGAAATTCCCTATTATATTCAATTGCTACGGAGATTGAGTAAATTTATTTACATTTATCGTGTATAGTTTTATTTATAATTGGTAGTTTAATCTATTTTGTTGATCATCGAGTATATAAATAGAATCCAAACCTAGTAAAAAAACTAATTTGTATTGTGTATTCATTATAACAATTTTAATCGTGGAATAATATAGAGTGTATAAGTGATGGAGACCGTAACCTATTTTGTTCATATAGGTTTAGATTGACCAGGAAGTTGTGTAAGTCAAAAGACAAAGCGTTATTGTGGTATTAAAACCAAATCCCTCGAATATATACTAGCAATAATTAAATTATACTAGATAACTAGATATACTAGATAAAATAGCATTCTCATATACGAGGGGTGTTTAAAAAGTATCGCGATTTTTGAATTTTCGCGGGTTACGTATATTCGAATTTCGATTTTTTTGTGGCGTTATGTTGGTACGCATGTCTCTCACTTAAGCTCGGCCATTTTGGATGTTCACTTAATTGTTGACAGCTGCTTTGCTTGCACGTGTTTTGGATCGTCTTCGATTTTTACCTATTCAAAAAAATTTATCAAAGAAACCTGTATCAAATTTTGTATTCATAAATTATAATAAACATTGAGTGCATTAAAAATCCTTTCATCATACAAAAACTATTGCTATTACAAATTAATATTAATAAATACAAATAATTAGTTATAATAAATATCAAGTCGTTTCAAGTTCCCATTTAATTGTTTTAGGGGTATACCTAGTTTTATTATCTCGAAGGTTTATTGATTTTTAAATATATTCAGATGGACAGATGTAATAAAATAAAATATAACAAAAAACATAAGTAAAATTTAAAATACACTATATTATGAAAGTTAATTGCTATCGCTTATAACTTGCGTGATTATTTGTATAGTTCAGTAGAAGCTACCCTTGTCTCTGGCTTGATGGATGATAGCGGAGGCTTTATCGATACATAATAAATAACCCAGCGACGTTTAATTGCGACTCGCTTTATGCCCCACAATGAAAAATTGCCCCACAACGTTTGGTTTAGACAAACGATTTTGTTTGAAAGAGCACAGTCATTATTTTGTAGAATATCAAATATGTTGAAAAAAAATATTTTACAAAGTGATATTCAGTTGCACACATCCTGTATGTATCTATATTGATTTTATTATAAATTTCGGACACTTTTCACTCACACAATCTGTATATGGAAGTACGCTAAACGTGTTAATATATTCTTTTAAATATGGGATCCGCGAGCAAATGAGCAGGCGAGTCGGGTAATCAATCGGTTTTCAAATACATTAACGTCTTTTTTTTGATATTTTGTTCGATGTCGCTTTTTAAGTCTAGAATTCGAGTCTAGTAACTTTAAAGAAACCCTATCTTACATTTATAAATAGTTTTTATAAATGTAAGAATATATTAACACGTTTAGCGTACTTCTATATACATAGTTAGATTGTGTGAGTGAAAAGTGTCCGAAATTTATAATAAAATCAATACAGATACATACAGGATGTGTGCAACTAAATATCACTTTGTAAAATATATTATTATTATTTATTTAATAAGGCACACCAACAACACACAAAAAAACAAAACCGGAACAAAATTACAAAAAAAAAACACACAAGGCATGTATGTGTATAAATTATAGGGATGTACAGCATTACAGGTATATAATTTTAAACAACAACTAAACAATCATATATAAAACAAAAAAAAAATATTAACATATTTGATATTTTAGAAAATAATGACTGTGCCTTCGTTGTCTCATTGCAGCTAGTTTCAGCAGTATTTTACGTATACATTTTAACAAAAACCTTACCTATTTACTGGAGGATAGTTAAATATATATTTTCCGTATATATAGCACATCATACACGACAGCAGCATATCAGTACGGCAGTCATCAGAACGTGCTTCTTCGGTTGGATACACTCGGCCGCCCGCCCAGTGCTTCTGGATCTTACGCTACAATAGCCAGCCTACACAAGTTTCCATTTGGTAAGCAACATTTATCATTTACGCTAGTTAGCTCTAGATATATTTTTTCATTTTATTGAGTCTTATGTTATGAATAAGACTCATTAAATCTATAAATTAATATTTGGTACAATGCAAACATATATTAAAGAAAAACTATTGAAAATAATGTATGTAATAAAAATAAAATTCGAACTGGTGCTAATCAGATTCAAAACCGATCGATTATCGATGTACGGTATACGTTGGCAGGAAAGAATCATTAGTCATTATAGTATATTTTTCATTGTGTTTACGATACTATTTTTAATGTTTGAAAAATACAAATAGGAATCGGTTTGAACCACGTGGTTTTTATATTGGAATCTCGCGAAATTTCTAGCGTAGATCTGTAGACATCCAAGAACTATCATATATGTATAAAACAAATCTAGTCTATATTTAGAACAATCTATATATACATACATGGACCTCACAAATCTTAAGCAAGGAATTACATCCTCTCTTGTTTTCCTCATATTTTATAATTATTTGTATAAAACGAGGGTCTTATTTTACAAGGGATAAGTAGAAAATAATAATCTAAATTTAAAAAAGTTTTAATTAAAATAACAAGACATAAAATGTATGTATTTGATAAATCCCAGTATACTGTAACTGTTTCGAAGCCACGCGATGAATAGTTTACGTTAAGTGCGCTTAATCAAGAGCACGGAAACTTTAAGATTTGTCTGTTGTTTGGAACAATCTGATACAATTAGTAATTACAAATGGTTCAAGATAACGGTTATCAGGCTAATGCTATTTTATTAGTATCTACATTTGTTGAGCAAACCTGAAACAAAGAAAAACGATCGAAAGTTCGGCTCTGTACATCACGTGCCAGCAACGTCTACGGACAACCAGGTTCTGCCGCGTCTATTTAATGACCTGCCTCAGCGTACATTCTTGGCTGTTTCAAAACATATGTTTTTAGAATAAGACCTTTAGTTTGAATAACGAAAAAGAACTAATAAAATATTTGTTAAGAATTAAAAAGTATGTTTATTGTATTGACCAATCAGAGTAGAGTATCGTGTAGGCGCCATCTTGTTGTTTGTGTTCGCGAATGCTAGTCTTTGGGAATCATCGTACACGTTTGACCGAGTTGGGCCGTATTCACATTTGTTAACAGTGAGATTAGTGAACCTGCATAATTGTGTACATAATTACTATAATACCAGTCTTTTTGTGGCACAACTAATCCCGTTGAGAGTTTTCGTTGTTCTCTGTTATATATACAGAGTGAACTCCATATAACAGTGAAGGGACAAAGAAAAATAATTGTATGGAATTTAAGCAAAACCAAACGAAGCCTTGATTTCGACGCCTTAGAGTGTTTGTCATTAAAGTGACGTGGAGTTTACACTTGTTCTGCAATCTACATTTAATATTTTGTACGTATAATTCACTATAATAGCAGTTAAAAAATAAAATACGACCCCAGCAGGCCTTGTGTGTCCAATAAATATTGCACTGGCCGTAAAACACGTTATTATTAAAATTTTAGCTTCATGCTACGTTACATTTTATAGTGAATTATCATCAGTATATACTTAAAATCTATTAACAACAATTGTTTGTACTATATAAAAATACTCTAGCACATATAAGAGTCTCAAGAATTTACATAACCGTTAAAATTTGTATTTTCTGCATTTTTATATATTTAGCATATTTATGCACCTAAATGTGTGGAGTGTTCTTCTTATTTCAGTGGTTTGTATGTGCATTGCTGGTATACTTTAATAAATAAATAAAAAATATGGCTTGTAAAAGTTATTGTTTGATTATATCTATCTAACACATAAAAAAATAAGTAATATACAAGGTTCACCTTCCTCGATTATCAAACCTTCATCGATTATCGGAAAGTTTACGCTAAGCGTTTCTATCTTTATAGATGTCGCTACAGTCGTTTTACGCTACCATGCAATTTAATGTAATTAAATTAAATGTAAAATATGTAATTTAATGTAATTACATTTCCGCATTTTATTTAAGCATAGTTATAAGCAATAACGATTAAACTCGTACATAACACGAAGTTTACAATTTTGCATTTAAATCTGAAAGTTTTGAAGCAATTTTCATGTATGCGGTGTCGTGCCTGCGGTAATGTAATTTAATACGAGTATCTGATCTGTATTAACATTAATAATATTTTAAGGGAGAATTCGAATTTTATCTTATTATTAAGGATAAACTTTATTTTGTATTTTAATCATAAATGAGCAGTTTTCGTGTTAATGATTGTAGTGTTTGATTATTATAATTATGTGGCACTGGACGCATTTGGCTTTGGAATGTAAAATACATCTTTATTAATGTGTATTGTTTGTAGACAAGGTGATTAGCCTTACGTGCCAAACAAATGTCCTTGATCCTTGAGTCTTACCTTGAGACATTAACCGTCGGAAAAGTATAAAAACATAAAAGCCGGGATCGAATGCACTAAATCGCACAGTCTTCGACATTTATTTCTATAATCTTGTCAAGTAAAGCCAAGTTATAATTTTTTTTACCAGGGAGTCGAAGATCGCCATCTCCATACGCAACTACACACATCAGCGAACACGTGTATGCGAAGCCCGAGTCACGCGTGTCCTACTATGCTGCATCTAACCTAACCCACGTCTCACAGGTAATATTATAATCCTTAATTCATTTGATTTCGCATACTCTCTTTCTTCGGAAACTTTTCAAGTGAGAGTGGAGGACACTCGACTGCACGGTAGATCTCCCAGGTCCTGACCAGATCAGGTCGCGTATGTTGGTGAGCCGAGAAGGATGTCGAGTTATAATGAGGCGTAACTTTAGCTGCCCAGTCCGCCAAGACTTCATGGTGAAGGTTCAAGGAGAAGAATTCATTTGCCAACACTTCACACACACACACACCCGAAAGACAATCGAAATGCTGTATGTGTGCCTTTTTTATAACGAGAGATGCCCCAAAATCCCCTGCAGCCCAGAAGTTACTGGGACATGTGGAATTATATCTAATCAGATAACTTAAATATATAAAAGGAAATGTTCGTTAAAATTAACTGTATATAAAAATTACTTAGTATTATTTAGTATATAGGAATGTAAGTCTAATTCTGATTATATAATCTAACTTAACTGGCTAAATACTCAATATATACTCAATAATTCATTTATTAAGAAACTTAACTTAACTTAAGAGAATTAATAAGTCATTCTTCATTAATTTTAACTTTAAAATTATTATCCGTGATGTTAAACTTTTTAAGTAAATCGGAGTTTTGACGAGTTTATCTTTGAGTGAATTAAAAAATTACGTTTAAATTTAATTTTTTTCAACAATTAATTAATAATTATGAAATACGTAATGGAAAGGATTTATAACTATAACATATGTGTATAAAAGTATAAACACAATTCAAAAACCGTAAACAAAAACCCAACTTTGATTTAGTTCTATATTTAAAAACCTAATGATAATACATTTTAAAATCAAAACAAAATATATTTTACACATCTATGTTTCAATAAAACTATTAAAGGATATTAAAGATAGAATAATTACTAGTCATTAGAATGTACATAGAGAATTGGTTAATATGGTTGTCTAATATGTTACTGATTTCTCTCGGCGTATCTTGTTTCCTTATTAGCATTACATAGACAAAGTTAACGATAATTTAATTCAAAGTCCAAACACCTTTATTCGCTAAGGTACATATGACTATTTTAAAACGTCTTAAAACTAAGTGATTCTTCATCTGTTCGACGAAGCTGAGAAGAAGCACGCAAGAAACTCGGCTTGGTTGTTTTTTTTGTTAATGATCCTAGTACACTTTTTGAAGCAATCAGCTTCCCATAATCAGATGATATAAAACCATGATATGAATATTTTAAGTAAAAACGATAAATACCTTCATAAATTCACCTTAACCGACAGCTTTGGAGATATATTTTAAAAAATCCAAGACAGACATTGAATGCGCGTGAAAAGAGCCCTTTACCTCATTAGGGATCCAATTTAAGCAGCAACACCCCTTCAGGTGATACAAACGTAATATAATTAGCAATAGTCTTCGCTCAAGACTTGAGAGCATCTAGAAGCGACTTGTTGAAATTCTTCAAATATTTTTTATGCTGGCTTCAAGTCCAGTCCAAAATAATAGTAAAGTTATTATTTAAACTGAGCCCTGGTCCACGAGTTCTCTGACATACATTACGTTACATACGTGACATTACATTCACAGATTAGCTTTATTGGAAAAGTCAATACAGTAAGCAAATAGCTTTTTATTAAGCTATTTATTTTTGGTTGTTATTTCATTCTTAATAATTTAAACGAAATCATTTTACAGTGATGGTATTGACTAACTAAATATATGAAAGCGTCCCAATGGTATACTATCTCATCCAGTAATCCATGTTTATCACGCTTGGCACGGAGCAAAATTTTTAATTTGCAACCCTCTTTGTTCGTAAATTTAACGCTAGGTTGAAATTCTTGAAAGGAAATATGAATTAGTGCTCAGAGACCATAATAACAGTAAGAAAGTGGTGTGTTTTTAAAAGCAAGTGCTAAAAGATTTAGATTATAATTTTCACTCACAACAACTAGATGAAAACAACAGCTACTGAATTGATTTTTTAAGTCTCACTTTTATGTTTGCGACGTTAAGTTTATATAAATAATAATGAATGCAGTATTTAAATTACAAAAAATATATTGCATACAAACAAAAGCTTTAACTTTAAAATAAAATTGTATTGTATGAGTCACTTACAAAGTATAAGATTTAAAAATACCCCAAAGAAGTATTTATTTATTTAACACTTTATCGCACTTAAACACTAGAAGCAAATGACATTAACAGACGTTAGAACATATAAGAGCAACGGGCGGCCTTATCGCTAATAAGCGATCTCTTCCAGACAATCCACATATGCATATACACGATATGCTTAAAATATCATATGAATCTTCTAATGCATACGTAATTATAGATATTTTTGACATATTATAAACATTTATAATGTCAAAGCATTAAACTCATCAATTTAATATAAAAATTGTTTATATATATATTTGTTTGACCTATATACATATAATTAAATAATAATGTACTTTAAATACTACATCAATCCATGTCTTTAAGGCACCTTTAATAAGTATTTCCTGTTCTTTCTTACATACCTAGTATTTTATAATTTTAAAATAATTATAATTCCGTTTTAAAGTGTTATTTTTTCAAAATCTAAATTTCACTTTTATTATTGCATTAAATTCAAATCTATGCTAAATATACAAAAATATATCTTAAAGGGTGTAAATCGATCAGTGTCAGTAAACAGAAATTGAATTGGGTGGTATATCTAAGCTTAGAAGATTTACGGCTGCATCTTCAAGGCGATTGCATGATGTCACACGGGATATTGCGTAGACATGCTAGGCTTTGATGTAAACCTTTCCGTAACCGGTTTTTAGAATTGTACCAAAACCACAGACCAAAACGAAAACTAGCTGTTTAATATGGTTTCACCTACGTAATAATATGCATGTATTATTAACGACTGTTGTGGTTTTTAGGACTATGATATCTTAATCTGTCTATGTCTATGGTCTTCTTTACCATGCACCACGTTTTTAACGAATCGATTTTTCCATGAATTTTATTGACTTGATTGTAAATTGTAACGATCAATATTGTTGTGATGTTTTTGACAAAGATTTTATTACATAGATTATACAGACAGATATATAAAGACATTTAATTCTACTTTTATGCCTACGTAAATATACGAGATCTGGTCACCATTGAGGCCATCGAACCTTGTCATGTATATAATATGTTATTAGTGTAAATACATACAATTATAGTTTTTTTTCTGAATTCAGCCATAATTACATTCATTTGTTTATTGAAATTTGTTACGGTTCAATTGAATTTTTGGTTATAGCTGAATGTTTACTATTCAACAAAAATTCTTATAGAAAATGTTGTCGAGTAGTTTCACGGATACATTCTACGGGTGCTTTCTGAAAATAACATTTAAGATTAAGCCGGACTCTGGTGCATGCTGACACAGCGAGATACTAATAAAATCTATATAAAACTGCATTGTTTGTTTAGTTGATCGAATTCGGGAGCAGCAAAATTTAAAAATTATCTTTATTTACTTACTTTACAAAACATACATACACCAAAAAAATAGGAGAACAACCCGCGACCTTATCGCGCTCAGCGATGTTGTCCAGGCGACATATATACTTGTTCATAGTCCATATATTGAAACCTTTACAAAAGAGGTTCTAATTAAAAACGCTGTAAAAACGGTAAGGAATATACTTGAACTAACACGTATAAAGCCGCACATCAAATCTTCAATAGAATCGTAGATACACGTTTTGATTAAAAGGCTATTTTTGCTTTCAAATTCTAAGTTAATCAAAAAACTGCCAGTCCACAGCAATTTCTGAAGACATTCATTAATATTGCAATTTAATTGAAATGTCAGTGCGGCAACCACAGCGATTTGGTGCAACGTCTGCAGAAATCTAATCTTTTGAAAATTGAGATCTAAACAACTGTACAGGCGTTGAATTAAAAACAATGTTTAATGTTTTTAATTCTTTCGTAAATATATTTCGAGATCTATGCTACCATCTAGATTACATCTATAGGATTCAAGTGACTAAGTTTTTGAGAAGTGATTAAGTGTAATAATTATAATTAGTGCGCACTATAATGTTATTACTGAGCTCAACTCAAAATATCTTGACTCAAGTAGGTCTTTATAAAGACACTTTTGAATCGTCAATTTATACACTACCACCGGTTCGGAAGGCATCTACCGAGACGAACCGGCAAGAAACTCGATAGCTGCTCTTTTAAAATAAATAAACAATTAATACAAAATTGTGTAACTCACAATAAAAATAACAAAGCATTGTAAGGCTAATAATATTTGTCCTAATAATAAGCTAATAATTTTTAAGTGAAGAATGATTCCTTCTTAATCAATCAAAATTGTTTCTTTATTAAGTTACACATATGTAACTGAGAACTCTGGAATACAGTTGTCACTTAATTATTGTGTTCTGTAACAAATTAGACAGAAAGAAAGAAAACACATTTATTAACACACGAATATTCTATTAACATATAAATTATATTGGATATCAAAATAAAATAAAACTTGTTTTAATTGGAACCACGAACATACTTAAACATATATCCTTAGTTACAATATTGAAATAGATTTATTATCAACTTCTTTTACAACTGAATCTTTGTGTTCGATTGTGTTCAAACAATGCCTGTATAATAGACTGTATTTAACAGTTGGTTAATAATTTCGTTTTTATGCAGCAAACAATAACAAAAGATCGTATCACGGATCCAGCGGAACAACTACGATTACTGACTACACCTCGCTCAAATATTCGGCTCGAAATACTGGTTCAAGAAGGCACCTTTGGTCGCATTTATAAGGGCGTGTTTAAGAGAGGTGATATGTATGAAGAAGTATTGGTTAAAACTGTATCGGGTTAGTATTTAATTATATAAAGTACACTATACTTTCCTCAAAAATAAGTCAATGCCAAAGCTTTTTATTAAGTACATACATATTTTAAATCGTCTTAAATCTTAAGGGGTATACTTGTATGTATGTCTTTTCGGAATTTTCCCATTAATACGACAATTGAGACTTTTATTTTTACGTAGATGCTGCATCTGCCATGCAAGCTGCTTTATTAGTAGCTGAAGGGCTGCGTTTCTTTGGTCTGGTCCATACAAATGTGCTATCTCCAATGGCAGCCTGTGCAGAAGAAGCTCGAAAGCCTCTCTTGGTATATTGTTGCGTGTCACACTCATCTAACCTTAAGAGGTAAGTATTTTTTGCTTCGGCATTCGTGAATCTCTAATACAGTTGATTTTTTTTTTCATAACAATAAATTCTATATTAATTTAGCTTATTAATATGATCTGTTCTTTATGTCTTGGTTTTAAACGATCTACCTAATACTACAACTGTATACATGTGAAAATACTAGTTTAAAATTTTGACAGATATCTGACGTCATGTCGGCTGGGACAACAGACGACTCCGGCGACGCGAGAATTGGTAGACTTAGGAGCTCAGCTCGCGTGTGGCCTGTCATATCTACACGTGCAGAGGGTTGTTCATGCAGACGTTGCATCCAGGAACTGCATGTGAGTGTCAGGCGTTCGTGGTATACATAGTTTTGAAACTAAGATTGATGATAATAGTGAACCAGAACAATAATTTGAAATATATATTCATATATTTCTATATAATTAATCACTCAATCAATCAAACAACCCGAGGGTGTAATAAATACTTTGAAATCAAAATAAACAGGTCGGAGGTAAGCAATTGATGTGCTGTTTGTACATTAATAAGAGACGAACATAGAATAAAAGTATTCTTTTATTTTGTGGGTTGCGTGGAAGAGATCGCTTATTGCTCTTACGTGTATTAACATCGTCTACTTCCACTGTTAGGTGCAATAAATAAAATAGTATTAAGATTTTTACCTTCTCAGACCGGTTTATATTGGCACCCTTATTTAGAAAACTATTGAAGAATTAGATATAGAAGAATCAAAAGTGTAATAGGTTCACTAAAGCAATGTATGTAAATTACAATTTACTTTACTTTGAAATGTGAAAAATATATTCTTTTATGTTTTGTTAAGTTATAGTCAAAATATGTTCAATGTAGAGTGGATGAGAAGTTAAGACTGAGGTTAACAGACACGGGTCTATCCCGGGATCTTTTCCCGGATGACTACCACTGTTTGGGTGACAACGAGAATCGACCCGTTAAATGGATGGCCCCCGAATCACTTCTTCACAACCAGTATACTACGGCTGCCGATGTGGTAAGTATATGTCTGTTCTTCAAATCAAATCTTACAACTAAAATGTTGGTATACAGAGATGGTTAAAATCGACGATTTTGAAAAATATTATATAAGACGCATTTAAGGAAATAGATAATTTTGACAAAAAAATAAATGTCATGAAGAATATATATATGGTACAATATCAACATATAATAATACTTATATAGGCTATAAGAAATAGTTGTTACTAACATATTGAAATGTGAACTTTATGTTGACTTAAGAAATTATTATGTTATCTCGTATACAAAAACACATAGACATTTCTTGTCAACAAACTATGTTCAATAATTCCAAAAAAAATCACACTCAACTTTGTGGTTGCCTGGAAGAGGTTATTACCGATAAAAGAACCTTTAACACAATATTAAAAATGACCGAATATATAATAATCAATTCTATACAATATTGTTTGCTCTGCACAATTTCCTTTCAAGAACAAAGGAAATATATATTTTTTTTGATGATTGTGTTATTTTCTTAACAGTGGTCATTAGGCGTAACTCTGTGGGAGTTGGCAACACTGGGTTCGTCACCTCTGGCCGAGTTAGACCCAGCTGATGTTGGAGCATTTCTTTCGGGCGGGTACCGACCATCCCAACCGCAAAATTGTCCTGACGAATTGTAAGTTACACTAATGCTTTGAATGAGTATGCTTAAGTATAAAAAAATAAAATGCATTAAAGCAAAAATAAGTCCTTCGAGTGATAACTTCCATACAAAAAGGGAATGTTCAGGAAGTGAGAAAAATATATAACCTAAATATATACTATATATATAACATAAAATATTATATTATATAATTATATATATTATATAAATGATATATATTGGAATGTATTGTATGCAATATACATATACAAAATATGATAGATAGAGAAAATGGTAACCTTCTATAATAGTGTGCTTGTTAATAAATATCGTTAAAAACTATTGTTAAATTAACTTTGCTTTAATACATTCAAAGGGACCAATAAATTTAACGTAAATCTTGATAGTTCTTCTGTACAAAGTTAAACTAACATTTTATTTGAAGATACGGTCTAATGTGTTGGTGTTGGACGACATCTGCAGCCGCCCGCCCCACGGCGCCTCAATTACTCGCCGCCCTGCACGACTTTAGGCAAACTCTTAGCACTTACATCTAATCTTTCCCTCTTTTGTGGTAATCAAGGTTGTCCCTTGTTAAACATTTATATGAACCTAAATTTGTGTCATACATTCATGTTTTACATTCGCGTTTTAAATACTTTGTGTGTCATATGATTATAAGGCTTTAATGAGCTTACTTTCTCGCAAAGCCTTAAATTGACGTAATTCGTAAACTGGCGTTGAATTCAAAATCATAATTACACCCCATTCCAATATGTAAATCAAATTTATTCAGAACAAATGTCATAACTCGGAACATTTTTCAGTGTTAAAATTCTCCGGATTCAGTGATTTATTATGGATTTGTTCAAATTGAATGTAAAACATAGAACTATCGCTTCACTTTTATCTTGATATTTTTATCCTTCCTTTTTCAATATACCAAAGTGCCTGTGTGCTCAGTTCCATTTTTTTTAATTTATGTGCTGTGAGGGACCAATACCAAGTCACAGACTATTTTAATTATTTAATTGATTTAAATCGTCAACGGGATACCAAAGAATGACTTGTATAACGTAGCTTAATGTTATTTAAAGAGGCAAAAGTTCTATAATAACTCTGTAATGCCTGTAAGGCCGAGAACTAGTGTCAACTCAAGACTAGTTTGTACAAACAGAAAAGTTTTGATACATTTTATTAATTAATAATTTTTATTTACATTGAAGGCGTCTCTGCATAAGTGTTTAATATATCAAACATAGAACTACAAATTCGCTAGAATTAATTTAAGTTAAGAATCGAGACTGGATAGTTCACTGAATGAAGTGAAGTGTAAAAAGTGTAGAAACCTTATATGAATTCGTAGAATTCCATTCAATGCCTGACGGTATTTGTATATATAAGTGTACTTAAGAAAATCTAAGTGTCTATTTTATTATGTTGATGAATTCATGTACATAAGAACGGTCAATGCATTTGGAATTAACTTTTGATAAACGTTAGTTAGGCTAACGTTTTATTTCATGTAATATTCAACGTAACAAAACATGTTCGAAAAAGTAAGTGACAATTTGAAGCGGTCTTTTATTTTTATAAAGTATCTTCTAGATCTCATACAATATGAACCCGCGAATAACATTACGGCTTAAAAATCCTAGAGTTAACATATTACGTTACAGTGATTTCCAAATTTAAAATCTACTGTACTGGTCAAGAACTAGAAAGTGTATTTAAAAAAAACAATAAAGCATTGTATTCAAGTACACAATAGATATAAATTAATGAATTACATGAAATAAATCGTACTTTATTATAAGATAGTATAAGTGTTCCTGAGGACATCAGGTCCGTCCAGGCGCGTAAGGATTAACACCAAAACAGTAGTTAGTCACGAAGCCTTTGAATGATTATTTATACATATATTATATACTAGATATTATAAATACACATAATTAAATATCTATAAACTACGTCTGCACTGTTTTGAAATTTTAACTAAGACAATTGCTCAATATAACGAAATCCAGGCATTTAAACTATAGACGATGTATTGTGTTTTAACACTGTAAATAGTTTAATATTAATTCATCATTAAATATTTATAACAATTTGCATCATAATAATGTATGCATTATAAAAATTGTAATTACTTTAACAATACTAAATGTCGTGTCAGAATCCCCGTACAGTATTCTTCACTGCGGCTTCAGCTTGTCTCCAGTGCCTGAATGATGATTAGACCTGTGAGTACCTTGATTTGGTTGGAGTAGATGATCCGCCAGGAAGGAGGGCACTAATTCATACCAGTCAGTAGATTTTCTGATTCTCTACATATCTATGGAAACTCAAAATCCGTTGGTACACCAAGTGTCTATTAATTAGGTATTAAACTCTGTGTCGGTTCGTGCAATATGAAAACATAAGTATAATTTTAGTATAACATAAAATCACTTTTTATAAACGATATATGAAAATAATCCCTCAAAGGCGTAACGTGAAAATAATTGTCTATTAACAGATATTAATATAGAATATATTAATAAATTTATACCGATAGTGCAATACTGTATATACTTCACTTGTTTTTGTTAACACTTTGTGTGAGGTTTTTTTACGAATTGCTTGTACTCATTATACTTTGTAACCTCCTGGCAGACGTCCGTTACGTAGCAATACCGACATACTTAAACGTCAGATATGTTAAGTTCTTGAATGTCAGATCTGTTAAGTTCTTGAATGTCAGATCTGTTAAGTTATTGAATGTCAGATCTGCTAAGTCTTTGAATGTCAGATCTGTTAAGTTATTGAATGTCAGATCTGCTAAGTCTTTGAATGTCAGAATAGCTATACCAAAATTGCGACTGCGAACGAAATTGTATAAATCTGAACATGGGGAAGTTGGAATCGCTATGTTACAAAGTTAATATAAAACGATAGGCCATCGATAGTCATTGCGAATCTGCCATATATATCTACCCTAATATAGTTTGATTTGTAGAGCTTTAGCTTTTTTATAGATTAATTCAAGTCCAATTAATGTCTTTAATGTTACCATTTGTAATACAATAAAAAGCTCGTTTAATTATCACAGCTTTGTCTTCGAGATAACTATGCAAAGTGTATGGTGAAATTGTGTTATGACACGTTTTAACCCGATTAAAATGTTAAGGTTCTTTGTTTGTTGCAACAGTTATGTGTTTTTTTTACAATTTTTTAATATTAAATATTAAAACAGACTTTTTTTAAGTTCTAAAGACTTGTTATTACCATTTTTTATGAATAATTTACTCAATGTCCTACTTTATACCTCAATGTTAGCTTTTTAGTCTTAGTTAATAGCGATTTGTATAACGCGTTATGGAATATACAGGGTGTTTCAACTCTTAGGCATCATATGCTTAGATCTCGCTTGAGATATAGGTTATCGTGTTCTGTTTAATATTTGTATTAATTATAAGTTTGATAGTTTCAGAAACCCAAGTTACAAATGTTAGTTATTTTGCAGACATCATAACGAAACATGCTTAAGATGAATTAATAATATATAAAGTACACTGTGAACTCTATATAACGACACTCGCGGTTTAATGGAGAGACGACAAATCAGAATTAGCACACAAGCTAAACCAACCAAAAGCCAATTGATTTCGACGCTGTAGAGGGTATTTCCTTAAATCGAGTGACGTTAAATAGACTTTACACTATACTTATTCTTGCACTATCATTCCTAAGCTTTGGGCAACAGCAATGGATAACATGTCTTCCAAGACTATGAAAGGGGTTGTGGGTTGCCTAAAAGAGATCGCTTAGCGATAAGGCCGCCCGTTGCTCTTATGTGTACTAAAATCTATTAACATCATCTACTTCTATTGTTTAAGTGCAATAAATTAATAAATTGCAAGTAATTTGGGCTTCAATAATATATAATTTTGCTTTTAAAACACTATAGAGGAATATGGCCACTATATAAAACTCGATTAATTATAATTAATACAAATATGGATTTAATGTTTTAATATTGTTTGCATGTTAGTATAAATCGTGAATCGGTGTCTAAATGGATGTTATGCGTAGATCTAAGGATTTTGTCATCACTGACACAATCATATACACAGATATAATCGTATTTAAGCTATCCAACATCGAGTTATACACATAACATTTTATGTACCTTTTAAAAATTCAATATTATAAAAATGCTAGCCAAAACCTATTTCGTAGTCCCAAAAACTGTTACTAATTTACCTATTATAAATGTGGGGTTACCGATTCGAACAACTCAATTCCAACAAAGCCTTTCGAGAACTAAGGCTTTGATCGAAGCTTTCATCCGTCTGACTTAGATAATAAGGCGTTTGAACACTATACGAGATTTCTCAATACTGATATATTCTTGCATTCAACTCAGTTTGCATTATTTAACCCTATTCACATGTCGAAGGCTTTGATTGGATAAAATTGGTATTTATGGGTAAACACAGCCTTCGCCAATTTTTACAAAGCTGGTATAAACTGGTACAAACAGATCAGAATTCAAATATTGCTGAAAGTATTATTAAAACGATGTAATAGTTATAACAAATTTATACTTAAACAAAATCATCAATATAATTAACATATTTAGTAAGAAAACCCCCAATTTATACACTTCTAAACTGAAAACTATACTGCACTTATTCTACAATCTAGTTAATCAATATTTTTCTCTATAAATAGTTATCCCTTTTAAACTACAGTTATACAGTATTTTTCTCATGTATTTTAACACTTCATAATATTATAATCGATATAAAATGTGTCTAAAACTGTATATTTTTGTCCAATATAATATAATGTTTGGGTGACTTTTTATAAACTAAAAAATACAGATGTAAATCAGATACAAATGAAATATTCAACTACATTAAGTTCGTAATCATTACAAAGTTGAGTTTATATTTACACCAAAGTGTGAGACCATTGGAGACAGCACACACACAATTGAAGTTGGCCGAAAGCTCTTTGAAAAGCCAAAATATATAGTCTATAATTAAGTAACTGAACGTCTTTTTGTCTAAATTTAAGTAGTTTATAAAGAGTCACCCATATTTCGTAAGCGTAAGTGAAATTGTATTTATGGATGGTAATTTGAGTGCCAGATGAATGTGATTGTTTGGTAAATGTATTAGATAATGTGTTTAATTGTGTAACTCATCGGTAAAGCTTTGAGGAATAAAAGATGTTATTTTACAATACTCCGTCTTCTTTATTTATATTCAACCTTAAACCGTGGATCTGAATTCAAGAGAGAATACGAAGTGTAGGCTTTTTAAAGCACGCAGGTTTTAATCAAATGCTGCGCCTGATCTATACAAGTTAAAACGCAAACTGTTAAGACCGAGTGAGAAATTCAAAGCTACGTACCTAGGAAACAAACGTATAAGACCACATTTATAAGTGCGCGTGTTAGAGCACGACCCTAAAGGGTCATTGTACAGATAGAAATTTAATTAGTATCTGGGAATAGTTGAATTCCATTATATTTCTTCGCGATTGAACTTTGTCTAACGGTTACTAATAGGTGATCCTAACCGCAGACGACACCCGATATTATAAGCTTTTATAGCAAGAATAATGTTTCCGTAATAAGTTCATTTATTCACCGCAAGTTATACGTATTTTGGAATGTTTTATGTATCACAACATTTACGCTACCGGAGCACAGTTCCTAAAGAGCAAATAAAAAAAACAACCCCAATTATTATTTTAATACTAGCGTCAAACTTTTTTCAGATTTAAAATTAATGCCGTCTGAACTTTGAAGTATATGAAAAGTATTCCTAAGGCGATTTACTGTATTTTCATTATAAAGAAAAACGCTCAATTACATAGTTTTTTTTTTGTATCTCGTCTCAATCTGAGGTGAAATTAATCGCTGTATCAAAGCGAAATTTGTCAAAAACACGACTTCGTGCGAACTTCCGTCAATTCCCTCCAATTAATAACTTGGCACTGTCCCTTTTTTGCACAAGCGGTTTTGTATATATCCATCTCTACCGAGTCCCCTTGTTTGGAAGCCCCGTTGAGAGGAAATATTGCCACTTTGTCGCGCCGCCACCCGCCGGCTGTTTGTATATTGAGGGATTGCAATTTTTCTAGACAGAAAGTATCTATTGGAAATTTCGAACTTGCCCAAAGTAAATGGCCTCTGAAGTGAATCGGCTTTTGGCAAAAATTCAAGTTTTAATCTGTAACTTGTATATCCAGTTACTTCATTTTCTGTCTTGTTCTGTTAGTTCTTACATGTGATATATTTTTTTAAGTTACATCCAACAGTGGTAACTATAGTTGAATGTTAAATAGTCCAAAAACAAAAAAAATAATTAAGAGAAAGAAAACACAAAATGCCGGTGACTCTTTATAAAAATTTTATAGCTTATCGGTTACTAAGTTGCATGTAGCCAAAGCTTTGTCCAGTACAACTAATTAAAAGCTTTCAACCGAAAAAAGGATTTAGTCACATAACTGGTCGAATAGAGCAAAATTCATTCGTCACCCCTTTAGTCTCGATCCGGATTGTAATTTAATTAAATTGATATAGACAAAGGCTTCGCATAATCCGATTATTTTTATTGGTCCGAGCTTAATTTTTGTGAATCTTTTTACAGTTGCTATTTGTTTAATTGGTTTAAACTTTGTGACAATACAATGCTGTAAAATTTGATAAAGATTGTAATAATATAAAATCACTGTAAATATGTATGTGTAAGTAGTATGTGAATACAAATTAAATAAGAACATTTTTTATATAAAATTCTTAGTAAAGAACAGTTTTTTCTAAGTATATAAATAAAACAGTAATTCTTCTGAATTAGTTTTTTTTTAATTTCTTATAACCAAAATAACACATGCATTGGCTGCCAAAGACAGAAAATACTGATTGATATGTCACATAAACAAGTCTAAAAAGCTTCTATTGATGAAAGCACGTGGTATTTATTTTTATTTTTACTATTAATATTAATAAAATAATCTGGATAAATTGCCGAGTTGCTTAAAGTTAGCATGGCTAAAGACATCACTAAATATTAGGTTTTTCTTACAGGATTGTGATGCTGAATATATATTATATATCTAAATATATAAAGATAGGATCTTTCATTTGTTGACCAATTCAATATTGCATTTATAATTTTATTCTCAAATTAGACATTTATTAGCCCTTATATGACTACAATAATTCACAATTAAATTAACATCTAAAAATACGACTTCTAATAAAAACTTCAAAGTCCAATATAAAAACTATATGTTGAACACGACTAAAGCGTTGTAAATTACTTTTCTTAAATATAATAAAACTTCAATTTTACAGAAACCATAAACTGGACAACCAAGTTCCACGACGGAATTGCTCCGTCATAAAATAGTGTTTATGACTCCAGTACCGCCTTTATGATCGAGTGTGGATGTTAGAATATTTAGTGTACATTGTTTTAATCAATATTAACAGCAAAAAAAGTACTATTCATATATTTTTAAGTATTACATTATAATTTGAGGTGACTTTAATGATTTGAAAAATATAAAAATCGAATAATGTGCTTATCTCATATATAAAGTTCTCGTGTCACAATGTTTGTTCCTTTACTCCTCCGAAACGGGATGACTGATTGTCCTGAAATTTTGTCAGCATATTGAGTAATCGGCTTACATCTAGTTTTGAGACTTTTTTTGGCAAAACAACGTTTGTCGGAATCAGCTAGTTTATTATAAAATCTTTTACTAATGCAAAATAGTTTAAAATCTTTAAAAAGCTTTAGTTTTATGACATCACCACTATGGTGTGGTCATAGCGATCACTATTAAAATATATATGTTACAAGTTTTAATTTAATATGTCACATCTAATACATTCTGTATCTGAACCGATTTTACAGAAGCATGGACTTTAATGTCATAGGTAAGTACCTATTATATATTTAAGTAAATATTATATAGACACATTTACAAAATTTGTTATATGTGGGTCATATGTGTCTGGAAGAGATCGCTTATTAGCGATAAGGCCGCCCGTTGCTCCTATATGTACTAACATCTATTAACGTCATTTACATCTAATGTATAAGTTCAATAAAGTGTAAATAAATAAAATTTAAAAAACGTCCTTATATATTTATTGGGTTGTACATATTTTCAAGTAATATTTAAATTAACAAATAATACTGAAATATAGTCATCTATATTCTTTGTGAGAACTCTGTTTCAACTTAAAAGCAGCGGAAATGGAAGAGTATGAAGCACAGTATATTATGTTTGATTTGTATACTGTAAGGTTTCATAGAAAAGCAAATTATTTTTGTTTGAAGATATAAAATGCATGGTTTCGATCTGAAATAGGTTTACTTTCGGAAAATGTGAGGCACATATCTGTTTAATATTTCTAATATTTTTTCTTATATTTATACCATAGTGGTCAAAAGATCGCCGTAGCCGTTCAAACTCCAGTTAAGAGTCACGGCAGAGAATATATCATGTTTAGTTGTAATGTTAAAATATAATATAATCCGTTTATTTTTAATGTATTACTGTGTTAACTTACCTGTGGAAAGTTAAGCTTCCGGTTCATTGTTTTACCTTCAAATCGACGGATGTTGTACTTTTAAATATAATATTTGATTTTATATGGTATACGTAGTGTATACTTACTATAGTCCAAAGGCCCCACGTTGGGGCAGATATGCCCTTTCCTCTATATATGTATTATATACATATAATACAAATTATTGACAATTATAATAAATAAAAGCTTAAGAATAATACATTTATTTATTTACGGCCTAAGCCAAAAAAACACATACAATTTTTAACTTAAATCTAACAACCTCTTATATTTGTCCACTATCATTCCTTACCCTGTCATAAAAATGTCACATTCTGGTGCAGAGCTAAGGAAAAATACATAAAACCCTAAATTTTTATGGTAATTTTAATAATCAATCATCATTCATTAAAAATCATTTTTCATCCCCGCTCGATAACTGATCGATCGTCATTTAAATAGTTATATAAATAATTTGTATGACAAAGCAATGTTTGCCGGTTCAGCGAGTTAAGGATATAATAATATAATCAATAAGCTTGATAAATATTGTATTCTTAAGTTATTGTTTGGGTATTTGATCCAGTATGAGTGAGCGCTAATAGTTGATCTGATGCTTATGCACGATTAAAATGAGTCAAAAATTTGATAAATCAAATGACACAATACAAAGTTAAATAAATTATCATGCTATGCACAAAACGTCCTTGTCTAGCGGGTCACAGGGGTCGCAAATAGTGAAATTTATGAGTGTCCTCTGTAACACCATCTATCCCTCTTACCACCTAATAGCGCCATCTACATTTGTCAATGGTATTAGAGAGATTGTCTGAGCATACTCAATCTTCGTCAAGACAGAGGTATTTTTTAAAATGTTTTCACGCGCGAATATATTAAAAATAGACGCCATTAGCGAAGCGTATATGAATTTTCTTCTTTCTTAATTGTTGCGTTGTTTTTCATATTTTTTTCTATGCATACCTGTAATGCTGTCTTTAATTTATGCACATACATGTCATGATGACATATATATATATATATATATATATATAAATATATTTTATACTTATTTTATCCTTGTCCGTATATTTTAGGCTTCTACAAAGCCTGCCTAAGGTAGCGAACCAAATATTCTCAGGCTAAGGCTACGCCTGTTCATATAGCAAATGTTGAATGATACTAATAATCTAGTCTTAAAGTTCGTTAGAGCTCGTTGCCCACGCGTTGTTTACGAACAATTGTTTTTTCTACTGGTTCATTGATGTCATAAATTCAGGTATCCGTACTGCGTGCTGGTATCGTAAAATGCACATTGCATTTGATCGTAAATTTTAACTCAGGATCTGTGTGAAATGTAGCTTAGGGTTTATTTACTGTTTGTAAGGTACGAGCTACGCACAGCATTCATTTTTATTTCGCGTAGCCCAGATTTACAACGAATTCTTTATCTATGGACTTATCTTACAAGAACGAGCTAAATAAAGAAACATACGATATTTCTCTAGATTGAACAATTACTGGCCTGAATATTGATGGAAGAAATCTTTACTAATATTTTATCATAGGTTAGACTGTAATAGACGTTTATCTGAAAATTATATAAATTATTTGGCTCCAGCGACATGCTGTATTAAATCACGGGCACGACATCCTCACCAATATTCATCTCATTATTGCCCAAGGGCGCGTTGCGTTACACCTTGTAAGCACAACATAACAGCTAACATTTTAATCATATTCTAGAATATCGGAGAATATCTCTGATATAGCCACACATTATATAAGGACTTCATTTCGGTGTAGTATCACAAATAAACTTTCCATTGAAAGCTGTCAGACAAGGTAGCTTTTAGACAATATTGAATCTCGAATGCGATATTAAGGTCCTATAATTATGGAAATAAAGTGTATTTTTTTAAATAATTGGCGTATATTAATAGGTGGACGATGTCGCGGTATTATTTTGTAGCGAGTATCGCTTTTAATGGCCCGCGTTGGTACCAACATCAAACGTTGCCAGGACAACGATTCAACAACCTCTCAAACTTCTCCCATTTCCTAATGTTCGTGATATTAATTTATTGGAGGATCGTATTTTTATTTCACCTTGTATAGTTTATGATTTTGTTATCTAAGTTAATCAATGTCATCATTCTCTTATAACAGCGACCACATTATAGAAAAATACCAAAGATAGTTCAAAGATTTTAAGACTTTTTTTGTTGATTTTTAGTTTAGAATCTTTGTTTCCGAAGAGGTTGCTCTTATCTCCCTTATAGGATTGATTGTAATTATTTCCTTCACATCTTAATAGCTGAATCGGCAAACATTGCTTTACCATACAAATTATTTATATAACTATTTAAATGAAGATCGATCAGTTATCGAGCGGGGATGGAAAATGAATTAATTACTAAAATTACCATAAAAACACACCATAAAGTTAAAGTCGCCGCCCATAGACATCGACATCACGCGGCTGTTAGCTCGTGAGTGCGTTGCCGGCCTTAAAAGGAAAACTGGGAAATGGAGGGAAGGGGGCGGGAGAGGGGAAAGGATGGGCACCGGAAGATCTCACTCACCGAACGAAACGCGAGTACAAAATGTTCAAAGTCCAATTGCGTCACTTTATGCCGGTTTTCTGTGAGAGAGTGGTATTTCTCCGGCCGTGCCTGCCCATTCGGCTGAAACTCTAAGTAACAGCATGGCACTCCCACTCAAGAACTTGCGCTTACCAACACATTTGCGATTCATTTTTATATTATATATTAATTTTCAACACGTTGCTACACCTTGCTACAAGTGTTAGTCTACGCTGAAGACTAACATCTTAACACTACACAGAAGTCTGATACTAACAATCAAAATGTTTTAATATATTAGGAGTTCGAGCCCAACATCCAATGAGGATTATTAATATAAAATCATTCAAATAGACGTCTTATTTTTTAAAATATTGTATGTTTGCTATAGGCAAACTCCAACACTGTTGATTTTCTTTCACAATCAAAACATTCCCTCACATCTCTGAGATAACAAGGTTATTATTGAAAGTTATACTTAGACAATACAAGATCACTCCATTTATCAACTGTCATTGTATTCTATGCTTTATCACAGATGTTTAAGTTATAAATTGGTTTGTATCAGTGACAATAGTTTTGTTTACAAGTACTTGGTTAAAGTTTAATTGAAACGGGTGATGGGCTGAGAAGTGAGATCGAACTCTGAGGGTGTTCGGCCGGGGTTTTTAAAAATTAATTACATTTGATTTCTCAACGTTAAGATATAATAATAAATTCGTTATCAAAAACCCGTTGCTAACAAAGTAGGCAGACTACATACTTATCCAGTGGAGCCTAGGGTCAGCATCTTTGTAACCTTGTAATCTCGATAGTCCAAAGAAAAAGCAGTCAATTATTACACTTATCTACATATATATATCCTTAAATCTCATAGATATTTTAATAGTAAAGGGTTAAACCGCGAAAATAATGGGGTCGTGATATTATCACTTTCCCACTTATCTCAGGGGAGGCGTTATATTGTTATGATGTTATCGTTCTATGCCTTTCTTGCTCCAATTTTCAACTACCTTACATGAAAACATTCAAATACACATGGGCTTTTGTTACTTTCCATTAAATATATATTTGAATTGGTTTATCTAGATTATATCATAAGTCATCTCTTAATTGTTAACAGGGATTAAAATATTTTTGTGTGTTTGTCTTGTCTGTTTCAGCAATTGATTTGACGTTTAAGTCAACAGTACCAAAGTAAACAAAACCAAATTTCTCCCCGAAATATATATAATGTTATATAATTGTAAATATCAACCATAATATATTCCAAGCGACATGGACTAAGCCTCTGTATTGATACAGAGCTACATTAAGCCATTGTTACACTATTAGAATATTCAGCGAAACGAAAGACCCCTTACTTAGTATGTACAGTTTTTACATTTAATAATCAGTTCAGAAACAATTCAGTCTATTATTTTAGTTAAAGATTTTTGTTTTTAATTTGACATTTAAGATTCTCTAGGTTTGCCCGTGTAACCGCTAGAGGCGCTTATTAAAATCCATACAAATTTAAGTTTAACATAAAGCCCTTTATGTCAGATATAAATACGCACCCTTTTTTTTTTTTTTTTTTTTCCGAGGTGGAAATGCATTTCCGCATTCCCTGGTCCCAAAGGATAAGGGATATGTGGGACTCAACCCACGCTGGTGTCTCTGCTCTTCAGAGACGAGGTGGGCAATACCCACTAAAACCACCTCGGGTAAACCTACAAGACCACATTGAAAGGGCCCTGGGGTCGCTTTCGCACTCAACCAGGCACCCAGCGGCTGCTAATGTAGTTGTCTACATCGGAAGAAGAAGGTTAGCATACCTTCTTCTACGCTCTCCATGTCTCCCAACCCGCAGTGGATTTGTGGTGGAACGCTCTCTCTCCCGTTCCGCCGCCTCCTTCAATAAAATAACCGTCTCGCAGAAGGTTGCCACTGCACTCCACTCCTCCTCACTACTGAGCATCTTTTGGACAACAACAGGCATGTTGAGGTTGTTGCCCACCACACAACATAAATCACTCCGGAGTCGTGACCACCGTGGGCACTCCTCTAGTGTATGCTGCGCTGTGTCGTTTTCAGCACCGCATTCCAAACAACTCGGTGTAGGCTCCCGCTCAACTATTTTGTTCAGGTATTGCCCAAAACAACCATGTCCCGTCAGAATCTGAACCATTCGAAACGTGAGAGCACCACTTTTCCTATCCGCCCAGTCCCTAAGTACCGGACGAATTGCCTCCACCGTAAATACGCACCCTTAGCACCTGTCAAATTGTATGTTATGTATTCTTCTATTTTGTGGGTTGCCTGGAAGAGATCGCTTATAAGCGATAAGGCCACCCGTTGCTCTTATATGTATTAACATCTTCAACTTCTACTGTTTAAGTACAATAAAGTGTAAATAAATAAATAAATATTACTTATATTATCTATGTAATTACACGAAAGGGTCCCAGCAAAGGCCTTCACCATATTCCGCCACTCTTCCCCGCACAGCGCCAATTCGAAAATGCGAAAAATCATTGCCATAGATGATGATAACCACCTGATAGTAGGTGGACTTAATCATTCAGATGCAGGTACCATTGCTCTATGAAAATTCTGTTATAGTTGTATCTTTAGCGGTCCGTGAAGTGACGAATCTAAATTTTGATAATCATTCTAAAAATTACAAAATATTATATTCTATTTAGAATTTATGAAACAATAGTATATCTCGATATTCGCTTACGTTACATATTATAAAAGATTTAAATTTGACATGAAGCGAAAAGAAATTGAAAAAGCTTTGCTTATAAGATAGCAATTTTTTTTCTTGATGTATGGTACGAATCTCTTAAATATCTCTTATACACAAACAAAACATACAAAAAAAATTGTATATGTATCAGCTATATTAGTCTCGTCCTATAATATTAGTGTTATTATATTTATTTTGTAGTAACAAGAAATATCCTTTAAATCCATCCAAAAATCATGTTACAACCACAAATTAAAAGGTACATGAGATTGTGTATAGTATCATCCTTTACAAATAATGTATAATTTAAATCACAATCTTGAACTATTAATGCCTTAGCATGCAAATTGTTCCCGATCGGGAATCAAGTCTCTCAATGACGGATAAAACTGGATTAAGCCGGTTTAAACCGGATAACACCGTACTGGAGCCGAGCGGTGCCGTTCATTTATTATGTAAATATGCGACAAATTAAATCCGAAGGGAATTTCGTTTGATAGCGTAGGCTGTTGAATTATCGTGTTGCTTGTAACGAGACAAAGTGTGTTAACGATAAGTCGATTCTTAAGTCTTATTTTTTGTGAGGAGTAAAGAACCGGATGAACATGTTTAGAAGTGTATTTTTTTCAATTTCTATATAACTTCCCTTAGAAGAGTGTCAACCTTTCATCTGTAAATTGAGAATTAAATGCAATTATGGTAATCTAAATATTATTACTTAATGGTGAGTCACCAGCTCGTTTGCCTGCTGTTCCATAAAATAACTCAAACGACACAATTGTATCAAAAATAAAAATGTATTTTCTATACGTGACTTTAATAAGCATAAAAATAATTTTACACCGGGTCTTTGAAAGTTACAATCAATTATCTTTTTCTTTATAAATGTTATGTTATTGCTTTTAATTTTGTGTGACGTAATTCTACCCCAAAATAAGTATATTCCACATAGAAATTTGTTACTAAATTACTTTGGTTCTTTTATCTTGAGTCAATTGAGTAAAACAAGCAATCTGTTTACAAATTATTTATTTTTTCCGCAAAATACTAAACGATACCGGTGTTTCAATTACGTACACCCGCCACGCCTCTGCAGTCCTTCCTATCCAATTAGGATTACCATTGAGGGCCTACTGACAGCGATAAAAGTGAAAAATTCTTTATTCTTGCTAACATCACACCAGTGTCAATATAGAAAGTGTGAATAAATACTTAATTATTTGTGACTACCCTATACTAATTTGGAATATCAAATTTGAATTTGGATTTAAATTATTAATTTGTAAATATAATCTGCAATAAAATTATTAAATCGCTCTCATTAGGACAACACCTTTAATGGAACCTGATCAAGGGAATAATGCCTGTATTAGTTAGCGGCTTTTTGAAATGTGTACGTGATTGATTTTTAATTATGTATTATCTAATCTAGGGATATGTTTTATATATGATTCGGCGTCTACTGAGATAACAGTACCAAATTATACATCAAGACTAGTGGTTTCAGACCCTAGTCTTACGACTTAGTCCTAAGTCTCGAAATTACTTCAATTAAGGTATCCTGGGTATTGCCACTCTCGGATAGGATTAGATCACCGTTGACGTCGCTAAATATGGATGACCATAGATTTGTGTTTATATGATAACAATAAAAGCTATTTATTTCAGATACCTACACATACATAAACTTTAAATAAAAAGAAACAAACTTAACATTGAATATACGTTGGAAGAGATGACATGACTTTAAAAACGTAATCTTTAAATTCATTAAACACGCACACACTCGGAAAATCAAATGTTTACGATAGATAAAACATATTTAATACAGAGTATGAAGTTGTATTAGACCATATTTATTTTTTAAGTGTTTTTTTGGTCACCTTTAAGTGATATCTATTGTTATTTTGTGTTAGTTTTTAGCATTCCATATACTTGACCGCGCCCATCATTGTGTATTTATGTGGATGTTTTATTATTAAACTTTAATAAATTTAAAATATGAATTTAATTGAACTGAGTAACCATTTAAATAATTTATGAGACATTTGTAACAAGTTCATTCTAGAGTGAGAATTCACTTAAGTTCTCAATGAAAAATAGACAAAAATCCAGTGAAAATTATTCAACCGCATAGTTTGACGGAATACGAACCACTCAAGTGCTCAATTCACTACTTTTATTCATTTGAGTAAATTTCACAAGCGATCGCATCGTAAATTGCACCGCTGCCGATCGATTGTTCTGCCATCTGTTGGCAAAATAATGACTGTGTATCTTTAATTATAGTACATGTAAAAATTGTAAATACATCTCAAATTGATAAAATATACCTCACATAGGTAAGTATGTGAGGTATTAAGCGTCAAAAAAAAAGAGAACTTATGAAAAAATTGTCTTCACATTTAGTGCGAGTTCCCAAATCAAGGGCGTAGAGCGGACTAGAAGAACAGGCACGAAACTCTCCGCCACTCCTTTGTTAAGCATGAGATCTGTAACCATTACACCATGCCTGGTGCATGCGTCAATATCTATATTAAATAAAAACAATAAAAAATAACCTTTCCTATCATTGATATAATTCAATAAGATACAATTAATTTTAAGCGTCGCTTAAGCGATTATAATCATTGGTTATTTTTAATTAAGTTCTCTCACTCTTTTCAAGTCTTGAAAATCTTGTTCTAAATAAACATTACTCTTCTTAATCAAACACCGTTTTATTAACAAAACAAGTTTATTAAGTTACTCAAATTGAACTTAATGAAAGGACGCCAGTGTGTCTTAATCCCGCTGTTTGTGTCCCCAGCAGGCGACAAGTCTCGAGTTTTATGAACGACCCACATACAACCCACTTGAAGTTTATGCTGTAATAAAATTCTTTATTTTGTTCAAATAACGCTTGACAATTTGATTCAGCTGGAATAGCATTACGTTATAGAAGCGCTGTAATCCTCGGTCGTAGCTTGTATTTGTTTCCGGGTCATAATATAATTTCATATGAGCTAAGGCTCTTCTCTAGTATATATAGTATAGTATACTATGTGAAATCATTGAACGTGTGATTTCTAACGTACTGAAGAAACATATGGATTATTTTAAGAGAAGAGTGATCCAATAAATAATAGGTAGACAACAAGTGAGATCCTCTGAATACTTGACTTAAAGTATTACTAAATACTTGGTATTATAAATTAAGATTTGAAGTATCCCGAGACAATATCCCAAGATATAGACATTTCAACTCTCCGTAATAGCAGATTTAAGATAATTTATCTGTTTTTTTAGCGTATACTAAAAACAAGCACGCGGAATCTGCTTCTACAACTATTTATCTTCAAGGCAAAACAAAACACAATCACTTGGATTGGGGACGGAGTAATTAATACGAAAACATTAAATCTAATGACTCATTAATGTTTCGTTTAATTGAACATTATGTGCGAAGCTTCGAATCACCTTTTTAACGACCAATGTTTTATCTTTAGATGTTGTGTTTTGTAATATTTTCCATCTTTATGTATAAGACAACTTAGCCTCAATAGTTACCATACCGGACTAAAGAACAGAGGGTCCAGTGACCCAGTGCGGACAAAATTTGTCTGGCTACTTATATATTTATACTTCACATATTACAACACCCAGATCTTATATGTAATGTATTAGTACTAAATTATTATATTAGTATATGAAGAAAGTAGTAGTAGATAGTAGTTTCCTTATCACCCACAACAATTATTTATTTATATTTATACACTTTATTGCACTTAAACAGCAGATAATGTTTTTTTTATAGAAGAGGGGGCGAACGAGCAGGAGTCCACCATACAGGCGAACTCGCCAACCACAGACACTCACGTGGCTGGGAGCTCGTGAGTGCGTTGCCGGCCTTTTAGGGAGTGGTCCTGCCTTGTCCTGTCTTGAAATACCTAAGTCATAATGGTCATAAATACCGTGTTAATAGATGTTAATACATATACGATCAGCGAACGACCTTATCGCTAATAAGAGATCTCTTTCAGACTACCCACAAGTAAATAATGGACCTTGGGGATAATCGATTATATTACAATGATGTAATCCAATTAATCTCTCGTTCAATATGATCAACATATTAAAAAAACACAATACCAAAGACATTCATAGAACCTTCAATTTACTTACGCCTGACAATTAAAACTGCTTTATACAACAAAAACTGATTCAGAATAAAAACTAAATATTTCTATCTAGAATTTAATATCGAATTCAAATTCGGAATTTGAATGCCTATTTATGACGTCACAAAAATCTTACCCCGAATTGCACCTTCGTTTGATCTCGAATCAAGCAATGAGTTAATTAAACGTCGATTTGACGAGCACCCAACATTTGAATATCTAATTATGTTCATGTGAAGTGGTGTGAGCGAAGTTCAAAGGAAATTCAATTTTGACTGAAATGTTTCGTTTGTGTCAATATGTCATTTTTATATCAGGAATTCGGTGAAGAAACATTCGGAATTTACATTTTTTTTGACGTACGTTTTAAAAGGATCGTCACAAACTTCGTATATTAAGGAAGTAGTTGTAGTATTATTGAAAAAGTTACTTCAAAAATGTTACCATGGTCAAAAAGAATCGCGAGAATAAGGATGAGTGTGCTGTTGCTACCACTAGACTCCATAAGGTTAGGAGTTCATTCATAACGCATGTGCTCCGTATAAATAACAAATTTCAATTAAAATTGGGATGATAAGGGAAACTCCAATCGGAACAAATTTAAAGTTGGAGGAAAGACTCTTCAACCGCATTACAGTCGTAATACAAGTTCGTCTTTCGTATCATAATTCATAGAATTATCTTCGGTATACATATCTGGCATAACAAATCTTTCGAGATCTTTCGTACAACTGGACCGGACCGGACCTTACTGTATTGCTCACAGCAACGTCAAACCATTTTGAATCGTCATAAATCATAATGAATCTACTCTTCGTACGCGACCAAGCTTAGAAGAAACAGGCAAGACACTCAGCTTGGTTGTCAGTTCTTTTTGGTGATAATTCTAATACAATGTCTTCGGCCAAGCTGTAAATGCATTAGCAAACATTTTTAAACACCAAAATAATCAGATAAGTATTATATATACTTCGAATACCTTTTTTTTATATTTATAAGAAAATAAAAGCTATATATCTTAATATACGTCAGAGTTTGGGAGGTAATTAAATAATTCCAACGTTCCGTGAGCTTTTACTTAATGACAATTTAATGCTTGGTACCCAGCTTTACTGAGCTTAGGCTACTTCATGTTTGTGTACACTGTACAGGTGGTTGAATTTTTATATAGAGCTTTATTTGTTCAGTAGAATTTTGTCCTGTTTACTTTACTTTCAAAAAAACTTTTAAAATACAGAATTCGCTATTACATAAACTAAATGCGGATGTTTTAAGATGAAACGTCACAATCATCAGAACTAGGATATAATAACCAGTTCTTCGAAGTTCTTAAAAATGCTTTCGTAAATAATCGATTTTAAATGTGTTGATATAGTTTGAAGAAATGTAACACCGTTGTCATACAGAAGAAAACATGTTCACAATAGTAATTTATAGGACCTTCACAACTTTATATTAAGTTTGAACCTGAGCCTCGGAAGTATGTCATCATATGTAAATGTTTCTGTTGTGGCAAAATCAAGACACACTAAATCATAGTTCATATTAATATACCTACTATTTAATCGTAATTTGTCTTTTTTGTAACGGACGTCCAGTCAAAAATGCAACAGCTCGAATTTCCACTTTTTGAAGTTGGTGAAAAATATTGCAGTTTTCTATTTTATATACATCATTGTGGATACTCAGTTTCCATTGTTTATTCACATTATAAATTATATACAGTATATATTCACAATAAGGTTATATGAAATCCAATATCAAAATAATAATTTGTATTGTTAGCCTATTGTAGGTAAATCGTCTCAGTCCGAATTGACGGGAAAACCAAAACGCGGGTGGCGTCTCCACAGTCCACAGACTAAACACAATACGTCACACGTTACACTGTATAGATGTAAATAAATACAGTTTTTGGCTACATTCGAGTAATATGGTTCAATAAATTGTAAGGTAAAGACGATAACAAAAAAAAATTGGGTTAAAATATTTTAAATTGTACGTTTTAATGAATCAAACGAGAATAATCGTGTCGGCACCTAGAAAACGTTCAGAAACTTGGACTCGTTAAAATTGTGAAAAAAGCTGGGAAATTCTTTTTGATTATCACTAATTATAAGGGGTGGCCGTTTGGGAGAGTTTCAACGCACTTCCGGGTCAATGAACTGTAATGCTCGTTTTTGAATTAGGAACAATATTTCGAAATCATTATTTAATGTCAAAATTTTACAAACATTTTACTGTTGTATCTGATTCATAACCAGACAATTTTGGAACAGATGAATGGACAGATTTAATGTTCGGTCTACACGACTTTCAATTTGTTTTTTATCAGTGTAAAAACAAGTGTTCATTCAGCACTTTGAAAATCTTATATTAATACTATTTAACTGATATTGATAAAACGAAAAACATTATAAGCGTAATAGACTTTTATACCTACTAATCTTCAAAACAGCAATACGTTAAACTGATAACTTCCTTTATGAAGTCGGTCAAAAAGCTCACGCTTTGTATGTGAGCTTTTTAAGCTTCATAAAGCCTCTAACATAATTCAATTCTGTATAGCTTAAATGTGGTAAATGTGCCATTTCTCGGTCACATAGTGAATGGTTAGTATATTAGGTCAATGACTTTCGTGTTATTCAAATAAAAAGCCTTTGGACTTTTATCGTCAAGTATTTCCTACGCCAGGCTAAAAACTTTTATGAACTTGTTTAAATTGAAGGCGACCTAATTGAAAGTACTTAACTTAAACTTAATTATGTGAAACTTTCTAAACGTGCAAATACTTTATAATGGCTGAGGCCAAAAGAATGTGGTCTGGATTCAACAGGAGCATGAATCTTTTGTGAACTGGTGTCATATTTAAAGTAAATTCGCATCCGGGTTCAAACGCACAGCCTCACCATTAAGGAAACTGTTTGACTAAACCACATTATTGCCATATGTATGTTAAGTATTAAATAAATAACTCCTGCACTACAGTGCACTTTTGTATTGTCTCATTCAATAAAAATTAAAAAAAATCAAAATCAAAAATATCTTTTTAAACATAGGTAACTACAATTATGACTCGCTAACAATAAAATAAAAAAATCGTCTCTACATTTACTGCCAGTTCCCAAATAAAGGGCGTAGAGCGGACAAGAAGAACTGGCAAGAAACTCTGCGCCACTACTTATCTGTGACTTTATATAAACTATATATTATCTAAAACATGTATTAGGCCTCTATATTTTTAACAAATACCTTTCTTTTATTGTTTTTGTAATGTGTCTATTTTGTTTCCGTAAATTAAAAAAATACTTATTTAACCTCTCGACTATCCACTGATGGTTTTTATTGAAATTTTTTGATAATTTATATTAATATCATCGATAAATCACATTCATTTTGTGGATTCAAGTAATCAAACACATTAGCGTTATGCGACAAAATTATCGCATGGCACAGCCGAACAAATACTCCGCTATATTTTATTTGTACTGTTAATTAATACGGTTTATTGTTATTAAATCACTGGTTCAATGTGTTTCATACTAGTTTTATTTTGACAGTTTTTAATATCCATGTATACAGATGATTCATTCACATGTTAATTGGTCATCGCGACGGTTAAAGGAGTGGCGGAGAGTTCCTTGCACAAAGACGAATTTTTTTATAACGTATTGTGTTGGCGACTTTTAATTGTAGTTACCTATATGAATAAAGATTATTTTATTTTGATTTTTGATTTCGTCGTAAACAAATAAAGTCGTTATGCACTTAAACAACAATTATTTTACACATGTATGTCGCAAAGACTGTTCTCCTTAATTATTTATTAGTTTTTTAAAGACGAATACTACAAATAATTAACATGACATAACGATTTTTGGGTTGTCTAATGTATGAACTAGCTTAATATGGTTAAAAATATATATATTTTCTTCAGTTATTCATAACAAGACCAATTACAACCCCACTGTATATACAATTTAAAATTGTGTTAGAATTGCTAGTAAGTGTATAAATGTTTGTGTGTGAGACTGAACCAGAATTCAAACCATACCAATCGAATAAGAAAGGAAACTATGAAAAATCTGTCCAAAAATTACTGTGTTGGTCATGCAAGCTGAGGTTTTTGGGTTCGATTTCCATTAGCGGTAGAAACTTTCCTTCGTGTATGGGTTATTGTCAAAAGTAATTTAATTATTTCTAAGTAGGCAAGCACTATTAGAGCTTTATTAAGGAGCTTTATTACGATTTGAAGTGTGTATAATTCGTGTTAAATCAGTCTCACCCTAGATTCTACATATTGTAATGTATCAGATGTCTGCAAACATCCCACGCCGTGGTTAAGGGTGTCTACGGTGATTCATCAATTGCCACCCTTAATGACGTCATTATTGACTTGAGAGCTCATACCAATCGGGTTTGTCGTTCGTTAAAGATTTCGCGGTTTACCAGTATAAAATTTACAATGTTAATTATAGGTTTATACAAGAAAAACAAAAAATACCTTAGAATTGTACTTATAGACGACTTCAATAAAAGAAAGAAAACGCGACTTTTAATATGAGATACACACGACTAGTAAGCCTCAAGTGAAGTAATTTTTAGATTGTGTTAAAAATGCTACTACGTTTACATACATATTATATCACCCAGATAACATGTAACAGATAATGCTTTAATTCTTGACTGTACCAGCAATTGAGCCCAAATAGCCAGTTCCATATTCGGCAGTCGGGCCTGGCAAGCATTGTGCAAACCTAGTCAGTTTAAACCTAGTAAATTCAAAATACTCAAAACCTACATACTTCCTTTAAATACAAGTACAACGCTGCTCTCACTTAGTCACAGGTGTAGTCTTAGACAAAGACTTTAAACATTTTCTCTTAAAAAAATATTACCTTGGCATTCTAGAGCTTGAAATTGTAACATTTGGAGAGAGCAGGTTGTCAGAAACGTGCACCAGTGGGATGTTGCTTGCATGTAAAATAGCGTTCTATAGTAAAATATTAACAATAACATCTATGTATAATGTCTGAATAACAAAATTTCCCAAAATAAAATTGTCCCTAACTCAGTTAAATTACGTTAAAAGTATATTTTAATTTTCGATATTAATGCATTTTTAAATGTACCTAGAATGTTCACACAGTGAATAAGCAATTTACAGCTAATAAGAATTGACGCTGAGTGCAAATAATGATAAACTATATATTTTACATAAACTAAACTCTAAAATTAAAAAAAATGGTCCTTGACTGCTGACGGGTTTCCTCGCTGTATTGCCATACTTAAGCGAGAAAAGCACCAGCTCATGAATCATCGGTTTTGACTACCAGACGCCTACATAATTTCTTAGTAAGCGCCTTTGCACTTGTAAAATTGGAGGAACGACTCATGTTCATTCTTTTTATACGTATATGTTGTCTCAATGTAAATAATTGTATACAGAATAAATGTTTTACATAAATACATATTATAACACTCACATCAAAGAAATATGTTCTGTCATAGGCTTTAAGTTAGGTAAAATTGGGTTAAAATTGCGCTATCAAAGGAGTTATAAAGAATTATGCTTGTAACCTATGCCTAACTCTGTATAGTCTATAGTTTAAAACAAGATTTGACACGTGTATGCTAAGTATTAACATGGCGCTCGAGTTGTTTTCTTTTACAACTTTGGGAATACTAATGTTGGGATAAGCCTTTCCGGGCTTTCCGACTTGTTTTTGATATCGCTTACCCTAAAATAATATTCAACATTTTCCGTTTGTCTTACGTAAACAATTTTCTAAAATTTAACTAAAGCTGTTTTTTAAAAAGAGAGCTCATATCAAAAAATATTTTATTACACATATACTGATGGTTCTACAAAAAACAAAAGATATTAAACAAATCAAACCACAAAACTTAAACAATTTTAAAGAGTTATATAAATGAAGTGATTTGATCCCTGTTCCTGACATTTGAATCTTTCAATTAATATTAACAAAAAATTTATTTAGTCAAAATAATTAGTGATTTAGTTTAAATTGTTTATTTCTACAGATTAGTATTTAAGTTGCTTATTTTAATTATTTTACAACTGAATTGAAATAACACAATTGAATTACTGTTCTGTATTTTGTCTTAGTTGCAATGTTAATAGAAATATAACTGTATGTGAGTGCTGCGAAGAGAACCTGCCAGCTTTTTGATATAGACGTTATCAATACTTAAAAATCATTGTTCATATAGGTAACTATGGTACACTTATGAATCGTCAAAAAACTAAAAGTTAAAAAAAATGGCTTTAAATTTACTGGCAGTTCCCGAATCAAGGGCGTGGTAGAGAGGACAAGAAGAACTGGCAAGGAACTCTCCGCCATTCCTTTAAATCGCCAAGCATGTTTCACAGCACGGTTGTAAAGATCTGCAACCATACATAGCAACTTACGTGGTCAGAATACCATAAGGAATAGGATTAATGTGGTCACAAAATTAGGATCAAATAATTTGATTCCGATTAACAGAAAATTATGCGGTCTTTAAAGCAATATTGAGTAGAAGTGGGGTCGTTTGAAATTTTTCCGACTGGAAAATTCACGTTCGTTTCATTTAATGAAATTTTCGATACAGTTCGTTTTCACAATGAGCTTGGGACTGCGGGGAAATTAAACATTTATTAATAAATTTTAATTTATTCTGGTTTTTGAAAAAAAAAATATTTCCAGCTCTTAATGATAGATTAGGGAAATCTATTTTAATTCGACTGATGAACCGGGTTAGAAGATTACACAACAACCGTTTCATAATGTTACCTCTAATGTGTTGATGAGTGTATTTAATATATCGATTATGTATGTTAAAACGCGGGTAAAGAGTATTCTGGTAAAAAATACTACTCTATACTATATACTACTCTATACTACTATAGAGTTAAAAAATATTTAAAGGACAAAGATCCTTTTAATATGTCAGTAATTGCTCAGCATTGGGACAGTTTAATTCTTGAATAGCCTAAAAACAAAAGCATGGTACTTTAGTTATTTAAATTGGTCATGTGAGTAACATAACTTTGTATTAATTGTTTATTTTAAAAGAGCAGCTATCAAGTTTCTTGCCGGTTCCTCTCGGTAGATAAATGTCTTCCGAATCCTTGGTGGTGTAAAAGTTGACGATTCAAAAGTGTCCTTATAAAGACCTACTTGAATAAAGATATTTCAGTTTGAGTTAATTTAACCTAGCATTTTTATTTTTTATAGCAGTATATATATATTATTTTTATTGCTGTTTCTGAACGTCTATTAGGATGAGATCAAAGAGGTGATATTTGACGTCGTACGGCCGTCCTCGTCGCAATATCGCATTGTTATTTATAAATTGAATCAGAATTCGTAGATGAAATATAATAATATTGTATTTTATATGAATTCCAGAAATTATTTATAAGACAACTGTGTCATCCATAATAATATTATATATGTGAAAGTAACTCTGTATGTATTTTTCACACTTAATCTACTTAACCGATTTTGATTAAATTTGTTATCGAGATAGATTAAACTTTAGGGAAGGACATAGGCTGTATTTTGTATCGCGAAACATTCATTATATTTATAAAACAGTTATAAATATACTTACGTTTGTGTGAAAGGGCAAGAAATTAACTACTACTAAACTGATACATAACCGATTTGAATTTACCACAAAGAAAATTGTTTCCAAACTCATGCAATCCGTACCAATTTCCGTACCACTCATACTAAGTTGAAACAAAGCGAATTCAAAAATGGAACTGAAAATTGACGAACAAAATTTTAGTTTTAAAATTGGAATGTCATCAAAAATGCACATTTCTCTATTTCCTGATAAAGGCGTTTGCCTGGAGCATTCGTATATTAAAAACGAGGGTATGTCCTAGCACCCCCAGACCCCAGTAATCTTGACGAGCCCCCAGGCTATCGATTTCTGCTCAAGATTGAAATTGAAAACAAAGATATTGGCAATTTCAACATTACTCCTGTTACATTACGAGATGGGGATTAATATGTGATTACGCCGATCAGAAATCTCATTTTACGTGCCTTACATTCAATTCTTGTATACGGTGATATTGATTTCACCTTGATCCATCAGCTTTTGTTCTCACTTTAATGCAAGTACGTAATTACAAAACATATTACGGTAAATTGATATTTTCTGTCGTCTGTTATGGGTAGAACTGGTGGATTAAAAAAACACCTTATTTACGTTACACCTACTTTTTTTACATCACACTTAGGAAACTTTTCGTTGCCTTGTTAATCTGTGTGGTATTGTACAAATTGACGATTCAAAAGTGTCTTTATAAAGACCTACTTGAATAAAGATATTTTGAGTTTGTATATAAGATTTATGTTATGTTTTAGTCTGTAAATTTTGATTGATTTAAAATTTACCCTGTGGTATTTAATTACAAATTAACAACATCCCGCTGTTACTAATAAGCCAATGTGAAACAATCAGGCAACTAAAAAGCGGAACCAATTCTGAGCTCATCCGTGTTTGTCAAAGTGGTTCTTTTCGACGTTACTACGAGTTCTCGATGTTGATTACTCACAAAAGTACTGTAAAATAAACATGATTGTGAATAGGTTCAGATTCTAAGTAGTAGATTGAGTGGAAGTATGACTATTGTAGTCATACTTCCACTCAATCTACTAACCGATTCTACCATATCGTGATTAATTACGCGGCGTTTTTAACTATCTGCAACTAGTCTTCGAATGATATATTCGAAAACTGTTCAGAGTTCGTTGCTATTTGATTGCGTTCGAGTTTAATCAATAACACGTAGTAGTGGTAGACAAACTCGGTGCGCCCTTTGAAACTAAAAAGCGGAAATTGCGTCGCGTTGTCTTCCCTCAATGCTCATGCTCGGAACGTCTTCATTAGTGGTATAAATTAAAATGCTTTTTGTAAGATAATAGGTTTTCTGTTCGACATTACACTGTGAAAAGAGCTTAACGAGATTTAAAGTTTAAATAATGCCTTTGAGGATTATGTATTCAAAGGTTTTTTTTATAACTTTTGTTTCGCCTTTTATTTTCCATGTTTTAGTAATGATGTATAAATAATGATTTTTAGTGTCATCAGCTGTAAAAGATTGATTTTAAACGTATCTTCGAAACTATTTACTTAATGGTACACACATAGTCCTAACCAAAACATTATAAATTACATTAAGTTGAATTATAACTATCCTTAAACAACCGGTAACTTTTAATCATATATACACGATTGGTTCAGACAAAGAACTGACTAGACATACTAAGTATGAACCTTTTTTAATTTGGTAGGGTTTGCAAAACAGATTCGAAACACCTAAAGCAATTAAGTCTGGTAAAACATTTCCATAAAAATATAACACTAATACCGAAAACTGTCTCTAAGAAACTCGTTAGTTCACTTCAGTGTAAAATAATACAGAAGAAACTCTCATAAAGACGGCGCGGCACAGATTATATACAACAGTTGCAAGTCGTACAAATTGTCAGCGTTAATCATTTTACTAACAACATGTTAGCGTTTGAAGAGTCTTTTAAAAGTAATTTATTCTAATCGTTATAATATGTACATATATTAATATATTAAATCTCCTATAACGATGATTGTCCCCGATGGATTCCTAAACTACAGAACCGATTTTAAATTAAATTGGCACACCGTGAGCAGTCTGGTCCAACTTGAGAATTATGATAGCTTAGATCTTTAATTATAGTCGCAATTTTATTTTATTGCAAATTATTTGTCTATATAATTAATTGACAGTCACAATTATCTGTTAACTCCAAAAGATTCTAACAGATGTCGATACTTTTTGACTGGATTCAATAGATGGCACTGGTATGGTAAACCGACAAACGTTTCATATAAGCTACAATTCAATAGCATGACTATCACGTGTTATTGAGATATATAAATAATTTGTATGGCAAAGCAACGTTTTCCGGTTCAGTGAGTATTAGTATAAAATAATTTATTATATTCAATTAAAACATTGCATTCATTCAATTATGTGTTTGAAATTATGTTTTTAAATTAACGATATTGTCTCGTGTCGATATCAAATTTAAGGTTATTGAATTATGTTAATTTATTATATCTGTCCCCAAACATCTTACGTGCTAAATATATTTAAAAAACAATAAACTTATGAGATAATCAAACAAGGTATTTACACAATTATATGGGAACTTGAAACATTAAAGAGATAAAACAAAATACAATATATATATAATAATACAAACAAGATACAACATACATTATGGTTAACCCTTTACGAAACTCGAAAAAACTTACATTTAGTTTATGACTTGACATTGTAATAATAACTCATTGAACATTAATCTTCATAAAGACTGATCGAATGTTTTTTTAATCATATAACACTGATGTTGTTTAATAGTATATTAAAATATATGCTATATATTTTTGGGTTAAATATAAACTTGACATTTTATTATACAAATATAATACATTTTTTTTATCTATTGTTATAATAAAAAATGAACTCAATCAAGTTGATGGGAAATATAATTCGATTCGTTACAAGCATGGTGCGTGGGAGCGTTTAGAAATCTGTCGTACAAGATGGCTGCCTTTACTACCAGCGACAATGACATTAGATTGACATCAACTGTCATGTCAAGCTGAAGTAGGTCATAAACGCCGACAACGTCGACAATCATAAAAAAAACGTAGCTCTTTTTATTACAAGCAACTGTTCAACTGTGTATCTCTTAAATCAACATGAATCGTAAAAACCAAGATTAGCATTTGCAGTGCATTCTGCATTAAGGAATATTACCTCTTTATAAATCGTTGTACATTTTCACTGTTGGTTTAACAAATTAATATATCAATGCATTAATATTAAAACCGACGAAAAGTACCTTACAGTGAAATGTGTGGTGTGATTTTCATGAAATAGTTTATCTCCATTGCCCAATTGCGTGTTAAATGTTAATAGACCTTAATTTGGAATCGTAGCATATCACAAAAGAACGTGGCAAAAAAAGAATAAACCTTTTCTTATAGAAGGTACAAACATTTGTAAATGTTTTATTTATGTAAGTCAAAATATTTTATTCATTAAGGACCATTTTGAATCGTCTTAAATCTAAGTGATTCTACGTCTGTTCGTACACGACCAAGCTGAGAAGAAGCAGGCAAGAAACTCGGCTTGATTGATTTTTTTTTTTAGAAATGATTCCAGTACACTCTTTGAAGCTAATTCATTCCCAATATTAAACTCAAACTTAAAATATCGTTATTCAAGTAGGTTTATTTATAAATTCACTTTTGAATCGTCAATTTTTACACTACTACGGGTTCGGACGGCAGTTACCTACCGAGTATAACCGGCAAAAAACTCGATAAATCAACACTTCATATTGGGTTAATATAGAAACTTAAACAATAATATAAAAATAAGGGGTATTCAATATTTTCAAATTAAAATTGTATTCTAGGTTTGATAAATAAAGCACAGGATTCAAATGATTTATAAATTATGATTCCAAGCCGATTAATTTCCACAAGTAGAAATTGCAATGCGCGCTAAAATCACAACTGTTATTTTCTTAATGTAAGTAAACTTTGAACCGCTGTATGCACTGACGGGCTTCAATATGAATTTCATTTTCGTAATATTTTATTATGTTTGTGAAAATTAACTTTGCAACTGTTTCAATGTAAATATAACTTGGATATTGTCATTTTATTTATTTCAATAACACCTCGACGCTTACAAATCTTTAAAAGATTGAGCCTAAATTAATGAGTAAATACAAAAATTATCTGTTGGCGTCACAACTCTAGTATTTGGCTTACGACATTCGTTTCTTTATTTTTTTATTTATAGTGCATGCGTAGTTTCCAAATGGAATCGTTAATATATAGTTCATTCTAACAGAGGTTGCTTCTGCAATTAACTTCATTCTTAAAGTTATACTTTCATAAGTCGAATGACAAAGATGAGATTTTAAAATAAATTTAGAAGCTTTTCGAGTCACATCCAACTTTTATGAGTTTCCTTGACCGGGATAAAAAAATTAATCGAGTTTTCAGACTTTTTTCACGCTCTGTAGGTATTAACAACGTTTTTACGCGATGTTCGTGTTGAAAGTTTGCTTTAAGTTTACCTGTGAAGTTTAAATGGCTAATTTTCAGTCACTTCGGGATGAAGCTTAAGTGGAAAAGTATTCATGGTACGTACATACGTTACTTATATATTATCATTGATTTCTCATTGCAGTTATTTTTATAGAAGAGGGGCAAACGAGCAGGTGGCTCACCAGGGTGAAGTCACCGCCCAAAGACACTCACGTGGCTGGGAGCTCGCGCGTCCGGACATTTTAAGAAAATCATTTAAAGCTTAAAGCTCTCATTGATTGTATGATATTTGTTGATTTGTCAATTATTCATAAGTAATAATATCTAATAATACAACTTTATAAACCTAGATGAAATTAGGCATATAAAGATATTCTTAATATGCCATGATATTCTTATAAAGATATTCATCTATATTATTATAGATGATATTCTTGTCATATAGACAAGAATATCATCAGCATATGGTGCAGCCTCCTGGATCTTCAAAGTCGATGGTGTATTGAAGATTTCCTATACGAGATTCGAATTCACGGGTGTAACAACAAGTCAACCACTACTCTGTCATCAAGAAACACGAAATTACATAGCTTTTGCTGCTGAAATGTGAAGCCTAATAACTATTAATGCTGTGTTAATTAAATCGTTACCCATATACTAATTATACGGCCCAACATGACCCTTAAACGAAATTACCCCCATACATATAGCATTTACAATCCAAATTAGTGTGATAGCTATCTATAATTAGACAGGTTACAGTTTAGTCCGTTAACAGGAAAGTTAAGGGTAAACGTTATATTACTTTGCTTTGACATAAATCTTCATACATTTTTCATAAATATTGTGTCGTTAAAAGTTTTTACGGGCCAGAGCAGGCATGATTTTTTTTTATTGCGTTTATATGTGTTCTCAACACACAACAATGGCCTGGAATTTAAATCTGCCAGTTGCCTGTAGTTCACGGACCAACATTTATGGACTATTTCTAGCATTCTTTATAAACATCTCATCATTTGTGTTTTATATACAGTATTATTACATATAAGACATTATTAACCCCCGTTTCACGTTTATTATATTGTATTATATTTTTTATTTCTTAAACCTATACAGCTTATCAAAAAAAGTTTCCACAATAAAAATAGATTAAAAATAAAGCCAAAATAAGGTTAAAACATAGAACCGGAAATAGAATCTAGGATCAGAAAAAACAATAACAAAAAAAACACGAACAGAAAAAAATAAATGAAAAATATATATACATATGAACAAGTGACTATATTATGTGAAGAACGAGCATTTAAACGTGTGTGTGTATTAGTGTGTGGGTCGTTTAATTAAACATGACTTAATTCCAAAGAATCCACCTCACACATTCTCACACTATTACACACACTAACACAAAATGCTCATTCATCACTTAAAATTCATTTTAGGTTTGTCATGCACTTTTAATTATTCTTTTTTATTGGTTTTATTAAATTTATTATTTATGTTTTATGTGTATTTATTGGTCAGTTTTTTTTAAATATTTAATTATCATCTGTGTTACTTAGCAGTATGTGATAAAATAACATAACCCAACTCAGCACACTTTCGATTCTTTTGAAATGGCGGTAAGCGAGAAACATAATTCGAAATTGTAATTTCAGATCGAAGTCGACCAATTTTAGTTCAAAGACCTATTTCCAATAAACAGCTTTTCAGTTGAGTTTAAACAAGAGTTTTCTTAATTCAGTTTACTGGTTTCCGTTAGGTTAAATCCACAACTCAATTAAACTTTAGAACCTCCGTAAAGTTTACTAGCGGTTACTGGATTGCTCTACGTGTTAGTACGTAAATATTCAGATTGAATAAGATTTATCAGGATTACATTTAAATACTGGAATATTCTTGGTACCAGTGCTTCGTCATCGTAGTACGGAAGAAATAGACTATAGACTGGAACTTGGCTGCGCATGAACAGACACAGCACAAAGGTTTGTTGTCCACCTTTTTAGATGTACGCTTTCTTCTTGAAGAACCAAAGTCGTATTGGTTCGGAAATGCAGTAGACTCAGTGCGTGATGATTTATAAAAGAAAATCCGTATTTTCATATAAGTTTGCGGACTTAAAGCATATATTGAGTTATACATCAAAAAAATGCTTGATACTTTTTTTAATACATCTATCATTATTAATTGTAGTAATTAATAGATATATATATATATAACGAATATATATTTGCATCTAGGTATCTTAGGTACTTACAAAAAGGCTGTATCTGCAGTGACGTCACAGTGAATATAACGTTAGTATGTTACATCGCAAGCCGGAATTTCAACTTTTATTTGCGGGCAAAGCGAAATTTGGGAACCTTCCAAATTAACTCTTAGCCAAGCTTTGCAATTATGTGCGGGAAAACCATTACCGCAATTGAGAGAGCAAAAAAAAAACGTTGGAAATTATTATAAGGCTTTGGAGGTTTTAACTTTATCCACTTTGTTGCGATTTAACTGGTTTATTGCGGGATTTTCGAGCAAACACTATGTGTAAATTCGTTTTATAATAAAAATAAGGGGTATATTTAGGAACATATGTGAATAATATGGTTATAAAAGAACATGCTCAGCAAGTCAAAATCACTGATTGCCCGGCTCGAAACCCTCCCAGTGGCTAAGGTAAGTTGATGAGACTTCATAAAAGCAATTTGTGATCTATGACGTCATTGTACTGATATATATAATAAAATATTGAAGTATTCGCTGGTCCATAGTGTAATGGTTGTAGATATTTACAACTGTGAAACACGATGTGGGATTGGCGGAGTGTTTCTTGCCAGGTTTTCTCGTCCGCTCTACGCCCTTGATTTGGGAACTGACTATCAATGTAGACTTCAAATGTTTAATAGCAGTTTTAATTACGAAAAGCAAACTTATCTAAAATGAATTAACACATTATATGTGACAAACTCATTGTTCACAGTTTACACAATTGATGGACACACACTGTAATAAATCAATCAGTGCGTACCGTATAAGTTACTAGAGATTGCGTTTATGAAGAACTGTATATTATCTCGCACACTGAAACAGAAAACCGACGTTAAGTAATGCAATAAGTACTGGTCTAATCATTGTCTCAGTGACAATTTCTAGAGATTTCTATCTTCAAAAACGATATTTCCGTATTAACGTATTGTTTATTATAATTTGGCGAATCGGGCTTTTGGACATGTATTGTAGTACTGCCACTGGTTGTACTGGTTGTAATCGTGCCTTGCGGTGAGTTTTGGAGTAAGCACTCTGCCCCTGTTCCCAAGCCCACCACTTTACTATTAAATAATAACTCTCTATTATATCTTCTCGGTAGATGACTACCTTCCGAACCGGTGGTAGTGTAAAAATTGACGATTCAAAAGTGTCTTTATAAAGACCTACTTGAATAAAGATATTTTGAGTTTGAGTATATAAGATTAGATTACACCTACGTTATTATTCCATTATTGTCTATATCTAAAGGTCTAAACAAATTAATTGGTTTTCTTGGTGAAAATTCTTATAACTTATAACTTGCGGCACCCTGTGACGTTTAGTTGTTGATAATCCCGGCATGGAGAGACAACCAACGCTCGGATTATACAGAGATTCGATAGAGGTATTAGGAAGTAAATAAGGTGATTGTTTACTATGCAAATTAGATCCGAAGTACGTGCTCAAGGCGATTTGGTTATATTGAAGGTGCCAACTATTTTGAAAATAGAATACTTGACTCATTACAATATTTAGGATCTTTATTACTTAGGAGAGAATTAGAGAATGGGTTTTCTTAAAACGCAAGGCGTTTGATAACAAAAAAATAATCGTTTTCTTAACTCTGCACGAGAATGTGACATACTTTTGACAAGGTCATATGTTCGACAGTCATTTTAGGAATGATTGCGGAAATTTATAAGCGGTTGTTAGATTTTAAATTTTAGATGAGCTTATAAAACGCTTAAGTTAATCGTGTTAATGTTTAATCTGTAAATAAATAAACAATACTACATACATTTTTCACATTAATAAAAACCTTATACCAAATATTTACATTTTCAAATGTCTTTATCTTACAGGGAAAATATAAATTACCACAAATTTCTACAATCTGAAATGAATTTAAAATGTCTCGTTCCAATATTCTTTAAGCCGGTCTAAGGAGTAAGATATGACTTGAAAAGCTCCCGAAAAGCTTACAAATCCGACAAGTCTGTTATTGGATTTTAGGGACTAAGATACAAAATGTATTCAGACAGGTAGAATTACTAAATATATTTTAAAAAATTGTAAGTAGATATCACTTTCATAAATTAATAAATTCTCATAATTGTCTTGTTAACTAGTTACATTGCTCAGATGTATGTACCTAGTTACTTAACCATAAAAATTAAATAGGTCTTATTTGCACATTTATAACCTTATATTCTTTATATTAATTAATTGAAGAAGGGTCAAACGAACATACCATAAAGAAGTCACCGCCCCTAGACTTTATTTAAAAAGTAACTTTAACACGTAATAGAACCCGGTTGACTTGCTTCTGTTCCTTATGCTGTTCTGTGTCTATTATTTATTTATTTATTTAATAAGGCAAACAAATATAACCCGAACAAAATTACAAAAAAAAACACACAATGCATGTATGTGCATAAATTGCACAGCATTACAGATATACAATTTAAAAAAAAAAACAACTAAACAATCATATATAAAACAAAAAAAAAACTAATTCCCATCGTTTCAATTTTCTCTTCCGTATGTCGCTAAAATCCTGTAACGTAAAATTCCATGAAATCCCAAATAGTCTTAATATCGGTAGGAGGTAATTGTTAATACTACAACAAGACAATTTTAATCTTACACAAAGTGTATAGAGTTGAAAATTGAATGGTTTTCACCACGGAAAGGCTTAATTTTGAAGGCGTGCTTAGTTGACCGGTCTGGGGATTTTGAGATTTGTCGTGGACTTTTTTTATTGCTATTGTGGAATTATTATCACCGCAGGGTGACTTGAACGAATAGATTTTTCACCGTTTTATTTTGTTTTTTCAAATAATTCATCTATATTTTACGCATTGTTAATTAAATACTGTTACAATTGTTTATTTAAAGAATTAATTTGAATATTATTTATAAAATCACATCATTACTGACGAAATAATATCGAAGGAGACACAAGATTGCGTCTCATAACAAATTCAGTTTCCATGTGTGATAGATATGAACATTTTTTTAAATTTAAATCATCATTCGGTGCAAATAGTTCGTGGATTCCCTTATCTAAAACAGACAGAATCGTTGAGGGTACCACTTCCTAGAAGGCCGGCAACGCATTCACGAACGCCCGGCCACGTGAGTGTCTATAGGCAGTGATTTCACCTTTACTCAATGCCTCCTGTGTTTGACCACTCTTCTATAAAAAAACATGATGGCTATCTCCCCATAAATGCAACTCTTATTGTCATTATTTTCTGGTTTCTATTAGAAAAGCCCGTGTTCGGGTTTCCGCGCTTAGAAATTATACATCTCGTAAATTTCTTTTAAAGTATGACAGAGCGGCGTTGAAATAATATTTTAGGAAAAAATTAAAAATGTTTTATGTAGATTATCACAACAATTTATAACCTGGCAGAGACTTCTGAAAAGGCATTTTTCAATACATGCCACATACAGCGTGTAAAAAGTTAATCTAAACACTGAAGCGTAAGTACAAACCTCTATAGTCTTCGGTATCCCGAAATAAGGGTGATTGTACATTGTTAATGTTTGGCAACTAGCGCGTGCTACGCATGACCTAGCTTATACGAAGTTATTAGCACCAATTCGGTAGGGTGAATATATTTAAGGCTTGATTTGCTAACGGTTTAATATATGTACATAAGTTACGTATATTTGAATAATGTGACGGTTTCTTTGCGATAAAAAAGTGTAACACGAGCGTCTTTGATGTAGTTTGTACATAGTTCTTATGAAATCTAATATTAAATAAATGGTTGGTATTTTTTTAATTTGCTTTTTATTTAGTTCCTTATTAATAATACCAAGATTTAGTCTTTTAAAAGTTTAATATTTCTTGATATATCTATCAATCGATTTAATCGATCTTTTCTTTATGTATATAATGTGTATATGAATGTATAGATTTAAAAACTTATTACCTAATACAACTTGGGTTCCTTCAATGATGAAGACATTTTAAAGACTTGTATGGACAAGTCTTTAAAATGTCGGCAACGCACTCACGAGCCCCAAGTATAGACATGAATAGTGGCTCGTGGGTGCATAGTGCACCTGTAGGAGTGGTTTCCTTACTGTTGTGCCTTCTGCTCGCTTGCGCTCTTCTATAAAAAATTTTTTTTTTACAGATAAAATTTGAGGAAGCAAAATGTGCATAAAAAGAAATAGTTAAATAATAGAATGTCAACAAAGTTTACATATAATAACACATGTTCCAAATCCTCAGTCGTATTTAAAATTCGCACAACATGCAGAACTGACGAATAACAAAACAGAAAGTTTGATATAGACATAAAAATTCACAATGGTGTCGGTATCAGCGTTCCACTAATGGTGCACAAGAGTGCCAAATCGCCAATGACTTCGCGTTAAGTGCCAAAATAACGCGACGCGGTGCCAAGTGCGAGCGCCAAATCGTGTACACGTCCCTTAATGAGACTGTACGTGTCTGGATTTTACTTAATAAAATGTTTTATTGTCTAACAAATGATAATACGATCAATATTTTTCTCAGGATCAGATGTCGATAACTATTTATCAACTTTATTTACCGCACCTTGCATCGATTGTAAGCAACGATACGTTGCTTTGTCAATCATAAAAAAGAATGTATTTAGAGAGATAGTTTTTTTTGATAGAATCGAGAACAAATGAGTAGGAGGCACACCTTTAAGGTAAAGTCACCGCCCATAGACACTCACGTGGCTGTGAGTTTGTGAGTGAAGCTAAAATGAAATATGTTTAAGTTTGATATTTTAGTATAACCTAAAATGAAACAAAATACAAAACTAAAACAAATTTAAAAACTTAGGTCCATATGGCAGAGTACCCACAATGCTGACGGCATTTCCTCGCTGTATCGCGATGCTTATACGCTGAGCAAGGAAATCACCAGCTCTTGGATCACCGGTACTGACTACCAGGCGCCTACATAATAGTATTAGTATTTTAGTTAATATATCAATACTTTTATTAAAGATTAGAAACTGTGTAATCTAAACAAAATTATGAATTTAGTTCGTGAACAAATTATGCAAAACATAATCCATTTCAAACGCAATTTGGTTTTGCGTGCATTTAACGATATTTATTGAATTTCATTGTAATAGACATACATTTAAATAGGTAACACAATAATAACGTGTCTCTCTATCTAATGAACTATTTATGTAAAATTTTGTCACATGGCCAAAAACGGATTTTCCTTTTTAAATACTTATCTAACCTAGGATAGATATAACATTTCTTCATACTTCACTGTCTGATTCCTTTGCCTAAGCTTACTCCAAGTCAGACCAATGTTTTTGACTTCCACGATGATAGATCGCAGTCAGGTCTTGTTTGCGCTGTCCCTGAGGGTTCCACTTCAAAGGATGCCTTGGAATATGGGACGGATTGCGCAAAGTATGACAGAGCCAGCTCCATTTTTGACGCCGAATCTGCACATCAACAGGATCATCGTGGCTTCTAGTTTAAATATGTCGGAAAATCTTTATGAAAAACTGAAAACTGTAAATGCAGTGTTTTTCTTCACTGTACTATATGAGTAATTTCTTCCGTAAACAGGCTACACGCGCGATCAGATAATTTGTAGCCTAACTCAAAGCTGTAGTATGATATACAAGAAATATACTAATGAATAATTAATAGCAATTTGATCTTCTCTTTAATATCTTTGACACAATTATTCTAATGGCGAAGACAATTTTCATAAATTCATCTTCAAATTATCCATGTTGTCGCCTGCGCCAAGAATCAGTTCATTAAGTTTTTCGCATACAGCTTCAAAGTATGGCTCAAGTTACAAGCTTATGAAATATATATAATCTAATATATACAATTCTCGTGTCACAAGGTTTGTTACCTTATTCCTCCGAAATGGGTTGACCGATTATCCTGAAATTTTGTGTCCATATAGAGTAGGACTGAGAACACGACGGTCAACATCTATGAGAGAGAAATGTCTCTTTTTTTTGGCAAACAACGTTTGACGGGATCAGCTTGTGCTATTTAAAAGTATATATATACTTGGTTTAAAGCAACATTAAAATCAAAATAACGAACTGACATTGTCATTCTTCTATCAAATACGTTGAAGCATCGAACACTTCTGAATTATTTCTGAATAAATAAATAGAATTTACCTTATTTCTATATTGTATTTTATTTATTTCTAAGATTGTGCCATTATCAAAACGAAAGTAATTGTAACTACTTATTAAAAAAACTATAAAAGGTTTTAGTATTTTTTGTCTGAGATTTAATGTCTTTTCACAAAAACATGACATATTAGGATTTAAAAAAAATGCTGGTAGCCTCTAGCTTTACGGTCTCTTCTTACCGATCCATTCACGAATATTGCATAACCTTTTTTCCATCTGCCATCCTTCTTTCTTGACCTTTCTCCTTGACAAAATTAGTAGTAGCAAAGCAACTGTAAATCGCTTTCATCTACTTACTTATACCATGCCAATATTCAGTGAAAAAATCTCTGCAATAAATCTTTATTTCGGTGTTGTTTGGTGGAAATTATTTGTGCTGTTTTGCAATCATTTCTCTTTGACGAGTTCATACTCCCCCTATACGCTAACGGGCTACATTTTACTTTACGTTTAAATGACAAAGAAAAATAAGTGGTTAACTCATATCAATAACATTTCTTTAACGTATAAAAAATTATATATGACTAGCTGATCCCGACAAACGTCGTTTTGCCAAAAATAAATGTCTCTAAAAATAGATGTTGGCCGATTCTCAGACCTACTCAATATGAAAATTTTTGGAGAATCGGTCAACCCGTTTCGGAGGAGTAAGGGAACGAAAACTGTGACACGAGAATTTTATATATTCGATAATAATACTGACTGCGGTAAACAGCACTAAAAAAATGAATTATTTTTTTAAATCGATTTTAAAAGGATTTGTAAATCGTACGATGATCGATATATAGTGGATTTATAATAATTATATTTGAATTTTCTTAGTCTAATATACGAAAGCGCCAATTGTTTTCAAAAGTACTGAAAGAAATGCACGTTTCACGTATTTTAAAAGGAAGTGAAAATTAGCTGAAAGTGCGCTTCAGAAAGGGTTAATGACATTTATAATTAGAAAAGTTCTGTCGCTACGGCAGTGGTAAAAATGTCAGCTCGTTGCAAAGAGGATAAATTTTAATTGGATGTACGAAGTCAATTTCGTGTTTAATAAACTTTGAAAAATCTATTCGTTGGAGGTGACGGCTGAGTGCCTCGTTATAAACAGTACTATTATTTTATAAATAAAAGTTAATTAATATTTATTGGATTCTCTCAATTGTTGATGAGTATTCGTATGTAACTTGTATAAATTCATTCGAATGAATTAAATATTGAATGCTTTTCTATGAGACCAAGTGTTTATAAAATTCTCCAAGACAGTTTTTCATGTAATTGTATATGTATATTCAGTAGGTCGGTAGGTAGCTAATTAGCTTAGCTTATTACTAACTACCCACTTAATAAGGGTGGCGAAAATTTTAGACAACATTTTGATTTTTTGTTTCCACCAATCAATATTGTTTTTAAATTGATATAAAAACTCAGTTTACGTTAAGTTAAAACTTTTACCTTAAAAAAATACATGGCGTTTGCTTATCCAAGTAATATTAATAAAAAAACTCAAGCTTAGATACTAATTGACTCTTAATGTTAATTGGTAATTAATAATAGATTCACAGCCTTAAATCACGAATAATGTAAGTATTTAGTTGATATATAGGTAGCAATATAGTATATACACAAATAAGTCTTGTTAGTCAACTTCACAACAAAAAATTCCACTTGTTATCTATAACAAGTGGAATTTCCAAGTGCTAAAATCCGTTTAAATTGGATAGGTAACAAGTAGAGAGTTGTAATGAACGGAATGCCTCGCATTCCGGCCAGCGAGACCACTCAGGTAACGTTTATTGGATTTCCTTGACTCTAAGATTTTATTGAGTTTTCGACTTTTGAGTTCAACTGTGCTTATAGGCTATACTTTACTGTGTTGATTTTGTTTGAATTTACTTAGAACGAAATAGTAGTTAGGTAGGGTGTGTCTGCGAGGTTGAGTCTCGCATATCCCTCCTCCTTTGGGAAATGCATTTCCACCTGGAAAAAAGAAAGACATGGGTGTGGCTGTGAGAATGTTATTGTCTTCCTGTCAACTTGTTGTTTATGGTGTAATTTTATGAAGTTTTTTTTTGTTAAAGTATGGAATGACAGCACAAACACTTATTTACTTAAATGAAACTTTTTCATAACCGATTCGTTTTTCATTCTATAATTTCTAACATCTCCAAATAAATAATGTTAAATATCGCATCGTTTCTGCCACCGAGTTTAACGCCTAACATACTACAGAAATTCACCTTTGCACCAGTCGATTTGTATTTTAAGTATTCTTTTATTTTGTGGGTTGCCTGGAATAGTTCGCTAATTAGTGATAATGCCGCCCGTTGCTCTTATATGTATATTAACATATATATATATTAATATCATCTACTACCACTGTTAAAGTGCAAGAAATTTTCAATAAATAAATAAAAAAATATTGACTAATATATCTTAAATTCACCGCACACAAGCTACCATATTGAAATGCATAAAAATTAACTTATGACACAATGCAATTGTCTCGACACCCTCCTATCGGCGCAGCGAACAATGCAACAGAATTTACATTCAAATAACACAGCCGAAATGAAATGAACAAACATTCATACCAATCGTTTTATTTTATGACTTTATTTATGTACGCTAAATCTATTTATATACAAGAATATACAGACTATAACACTTTCGTTATCGTTTTCTCAGCTTATTAGATCACAGACACTGTATAGTTTTAGTTTGAAGTGAAAGAAAAAAACGTACCACTCCCTAAAACCCCGACAATACACTCACCCTGCTACGTGAATGTCTATGGGTGGCGACTTCACCTTTATGATGTGCCTCCTGTTCGATTGCCCCTTCTTCCTTCTACGCTACTACAAGTAGATGCGTCTATTACAGAATTAAGTAGGCGCCTGGTCAGTACCGGTCACCCAAGAGCTGGTGCTTTCCTCGCTCATATATAAGCATCGCAGGTAAAAGCTTATTAATTTTATTTAATTTTAATTTTAAAGCAGATCAAAGTGATTTTTTTTTTGAAGATGTGAATGCGTCATATCAAACGCAGTCTAGAAACAAGCAAATAATAAAACGTACAGTGAATTAAGTTATGAGTTTCGCTTGAAGCGAGTTTAATATTTCACGTGAAGTTGGATGCAATTTTAAATGTGCATTTTAAATTGAGAAGCACACAGTACATATACTCTTGTTATGAGTTGCTAAATATATAACTTATCGCTGCAACAATTAACTTATAATTCTTATATGTTAGGATGAAATTAATTTATGATTTATTTTCTTAATGAAACGTAAGTATCAACAAGTGATATCCAAGAATATTAATATACTACATAGTGTCTATAGACACGTTAAGGTACCTTGAGGTAGAAGTATCGTCGTACTGGATGATATGGGATGTGGCCAATAGTTCAGACGACGTCCAAATTTGGATGATTTTCGGCCAGGGCCGGAATAGGCACTGTATATACCAATGCAATTTTGAATTTAAAAAACCTGTTTCATTTTATACATTTTAGCAACGGATCAACTGGCGCTCTATCATTTAAACTGTCTTTTAATTAACACAAAATTACATATGAGCCGTGTGTACGAGGAGAGGCGTGTATAATTCGAAACAAATGGAAATGTTACCGGGATGAAATGCAAATTTATTCAATTAATCCACCAGCCAGCCTGTATTGGGTGTCGCAAAGCCGTGATTGGCGTTAAGTCGCTCAGCTGCGCGAAAGCGAACGACCGACATACTTCGAACAGGGTAGCACTATGGCTTTAAAGGACTTGAGCTGAATTCAATTAGCTTATTGTTTGTTTGAGTAGAACGTAACGTACTTACGTCTCTACTAACATCCTATAAAACTCTGCTGCAAACCACTTTTTATGTTTAAAACATTTTACTGAAAATTATAATCAATCTGAAACACGACTATGATTCGATTTTCTGTGTAATACCTCTTAGCCCGTAAATAAATATTTATATAGGCCTAAGGTCTGGCTAGTATTAAAATCTTTATTATAATAATAATTTTTAACAGTTTACTGTAATTAAAAAAAAGTTAAGTCCGACTCTGGCAAAATCCGTATAATGAAATGGGTGCATTCGAAATTTTGTTTGCTTATCGGTTTGAAAGGCGAAGGAATAGTTTGTAGTTTTGCTTAACTTGCAAATTGATGATTACATCGCTTAGTTCGTTCTGTAATACATAAATCATTCAGCACTCAGGATAATATTCAATAACTTTTTTAATAAACAAACAAAATCACAAAGGGTCACGATCTCTCCTATTTTAAAGATTACACTATTATCTCGAACAATAAACTAAAATCAATCAACCTAGAACAATAGTTACCTTCATTTGTATCAAATAGTGATATTTTAACCAACACTGAACATGATTAAGGTGATTTTATCCTAAAGGAAATTTATTTTTACGAATTCAGTTACAAAAATACCAACAAAAGTGTTCATGCATCATTTACTAGTATTCTGTATGCACAATAAAAACTTTTAATTAAGACTTTCGGCAGACATCGTGAAGGAATTGGCAAGTGCCAAAAATACAACATGTGTGATTTAATTTTAATAGAATTTTGTTAATTTTAATTTAATTCTGTTTGTTTATGTTGTCTTTGTTGTTTTGAACTTGCGACTGTGTTTGTGTTAGTTTCATATCAAAATTATATCTATAGTATAAAAGTTAATGTATATTTTCTGTGGTCAAACAACTGTAATTGTCTATTCTGTAGTTCCTACTTTAGTTCAATAAATTCTTACGTTCATAAAGCTTCCATACCGGTGTTTCATTATAGATTATGGGCCCAGCATTATTTAGAAGTGAATAAAAGTAGTTGTAGAAGTGTAATTGTAATTGGAATGGCAACGAACTACTTGATTAATGTTCCAAACTAAAAGGGCGGGAGAACTACAGCGAATGGGTCTTTGCCGCGGAGAATTTTCTGATCCTTGTAGGCATGCAGCATAGCATTAAACCAGAAGCAGGGAGGATATTAGAAGCCGCAGATGATGTAAAAACAAAGGCGAAACTTATCATGACGATAGATAGTGCGCTGTATGTACACATCAAAGATGTGAAAACTACAATGGAGCTGTGGAACAAGTTAAAAGCATTATTTGATGACTTTATTTCTTTGATTTTTCGGGATTCACGCGAAGAATTGCCCTGTTACGTAATTTAATCTCAATTTGTCTTGAAAATTGTGCATGCAATGCAAGCGTATGTTACGCAGATAGTCGAAACAGGACATAAATTGCGTGGGACCGGCTTTGGTATTAGTGACAAATGGATTGGATGTTTGGCTGGTCTATCTGAAAAATTCATGCCGATGATAATGCTGATAGAACATTCTGGAACCAAAATTACAACAGACGCCATTAGAACCAAGCTCATGGATTTGGAAATGGAAGTGAGCGGCAGTGTCAGCAGTGAAGTAAATAGCGCGTTTGCTAGCAGTACGCAGAAGTGCCCATCTTATAAGAATAAAACCGGTCACCAGAAAAATAGTCAAGCGACAACAAACGTCAATGTAAAAAATGTCAAAAGTATAAAATGTTACCGATGTAAACAACCGGGACATTTTAGGAATCAATGTACGAGTTATGTTAATTCAAATAAATTTCAACGGAAACAAACCAATGCGTTCAGTGTAGTATTTTTAAATGGTGAATTTAATAAGCACGATTGGTACATAGTTTCTGGTGCTAGTACACTCTTGACAACAAACCAACCGTGGATCGAGAATGCATTAAATCACAAGATGAAGGATATTGTCGTTGCAAATATTGAAAGGCTTGTAGCCTTTTGTGTTCTGAGGACATAACAATCGTAACCCAAGCTGATGAATGTGAATATTAAGTCCAAGTCAAAGATGTGTTATGCGTTCCAGGATTGACAACAAACCTTTTATCTGTGAGCCAGTTGATAAAATCAGGCAATAGAGTGCAGTTCACGACAGATGGTTGTGCATTGTTCAATAAAAACAATGATTTAGTGGCTTCAGCAGTTCTAATAAATGGAGTGTAGAAGTTGAGAGTTCCTGACAGTATGGTGGCGAACTTGACAGTCTCGGGTAATATTCACAGACTAGGACATGTCAACAGTAAGTTCCTCAATAAAATTATTAGTGCAGTTGAAGGAATGAATATTCAGGAAAAACACCATCGCAAAATGGTTTATCAGAGCGGAATAATCGCACTATTGTTGAAAAAGCGATATGTTTATTATTTGAAGGAACCTGAGCAATGAATTTTGGGCTGAGGCAACAAATACAGCTGTTTATTTACAAAATCATACTGCAATACCTAGCTTATCTGATAAGACTCCATATGAGATCTGGAATGGTTGTAAGCCAGATATAAGCTATCTAAGAGTGTTTGGAAGTACTGTGATGGTACATGTGGCCAACGAGAAGCTCCAGAAATGGGATAGGAAATCTGAAAAACACATATTTGTGGGACATTCAGAAGATGTGAAAGGTTATCGCATATATAATCCTTGAACTAAGCGTAACACAACTAGCAGAGATGTGATAGATAACTATAGAAATCCCCAGAGGTCAGCATACCAGCCACTGAAAGTGGAGGAAACTCAGATTCAGTGGGGGACTGTAGTTTGAAAGATTTATCTAGTTCAAAGGACATCAGTACAGATGAAGATAATATATCAGATAATACCTACACACCCAGTGACTATGACAATGCTTATTCTTCACCTGAGCAGCAGGTTAAGAATAGCAGAAGCAGAAGGTAGCCAGAGAGATATGGGATGTTGAATATTTCTATAAATAAATTTGATGATGCTAGTGGATTATCTGTACCAGACGCTCTACAAGGAAGTGAAAAAATACAATGGTTAAGTGCAATAAAGGAAGAACTTCAATGTTTTAAAGACAATAATGCATGGGATGTAGTGCATATGCGATAAGACAGTAAGACTGTAGTGAAGTGCAAGTAGGTGTGACAATAACATTCGTTATTGTGCACTGTTAGTAGCCAAAGGGTTTATGCAGAAGCAAAATGTGGACTATTCAGATACGTTGTCGCCTGTTGTTAGGCATTCGACTTTAAGATTGTTGTTCGCATTATCTGTTAAAGTTGGTTTAAATATTACACATAGTGATGTCACTACTGCATTCTTGAACGGGGACCTAGAAAAAATAATTTACATGCAAACACCTGAATGTCTATTAGATTCTAATATTGTAAAAAATAAAGTTCTGAAATTGAATGGGGCTATTTACGGTTTAAAACAATCCTCAAGGGCCTGGTATAAGAAAGTTGATGAATGTCTTGTTGGTATTGTTTGTAAATGTTCTAAATTAGAACTATGTTTATACACTAAAATTAAGGATAAAATCTTGACCGTAATTGCAAGGGTTTTTTTTATATTTTCAAGTGATTCTGAAGAATGTGATAATTTGAAAAAGGCATTAACTTCTTAATGTAAAATAAAAGATTTAGGGCAAGTTAAAAATTGTTTAGGTATGAATGTTAACATTGATAAAGTTAAAGGCACACTTACTTTAAGCCAAAAGAATTATATGGATAAGTTATTAAATAGATTTAATATGGCAGATTGTAAGTAGCAGATACACCTTTAGAAAGTAAATTAAGTGTTAATATTGTAAACAATAGTAAATGTAATAGTCAAATACCTTATCAACAACTTATAGGTGGACTTATGTAAATACATGTGCAGCTAAATAGCTGTCTTAATAAGACCTGATATAGCTTTCTTAGTTAGTTTTCTTAGTCAGTTCAATAACTGCTATAATCATGAGACTTGGTTGTATGCTAAAAGGATTTTAAAATATCTTAAGAAAACTCGAGATTTTTGGTTTGAAATATTCTAAAAGTGGTAGCTTTAAATTAGAAGGGTATGTTAATTCAAATTGGGGAAATAACATTATAGATAAGCGGTCTTATACAGGTTTATGTTTTACTTTAGCTGGCAGTGCAGTTTCTTGGGAGGGTAGAAAACAAAAAGCAGGTTTCTCTCTAGCACAGAGGCTGAGTTTATGGAGTGGGAGTGCCATGCTGTTACTTAAAGTTTCAGCCGATTGGGCAGGCACGGCCGGAGAAATACCACTCTCTCACAGAAAACCGGCGTAAAGTGATGCAATTGGACTTTGTTCATTTTGTACTCGCGTTTCGTTCGGTGAGTGAGATCTTCCGGTGCCCATCCTTTCCCCTCCCCGTCCTCTCGCCCTACCCCTCCATTTCCCAATTTTCCTTTAAAGGCCGGCAACGCACTCACGAGCTCTCAACCGTGTGAGTGTCTGTGGGCGGCGGCTTCACCTTTATGGTGGGTCTCCTGCTCGTTTGCCCCCTCTTCTATAAAAAAAAAAAAAAAAATGGGTACAACTGAAGCATGTAGAGAAGCTATATATTTAAGTAACTTGTTAAAGGAAATAACTCAGGAGTCATATACCATTAATTTATTTAATGATAACCAAGGTGCTCTTAAGATGTCCTGTAATAATAGTTTTAATAAGAGAACTAAGCATATTGATGTAAGATATCATTAAGCTAAACTACTTAGAGAGATCTGAAATGCCAGCAGATTTGCTTACTTAAGGGTTTAGGTGGCATTAAACATTATTATTTTATGAGGCTTTTGGGTAAACAGGATGTTAAAAGAAAAAGATTTATTTTTTGCAATGTATGTACTTTATTTTCGTCATGATTCGTTCATAAAGCTTCCATACCTGTGTTTCATTATAGTTTTTAACATATTATCTGTAAAACATGGTCATGTTTTACAGATAATATGTTATGCTTCTTTATTTTTGAAAAATAACTTTTTCTTTTATTGTGTTTTTTGTAATGTGGTATGTTTTGTTTCCGTAAAATAAATTACCACTAAATTATTTATTCAATTTGGAAAACTATTTAGACTATTGATTTGGAAACTGACAGTGAATGTTGTCAAGTTTTTTTTTATGTTTTATAAGTGCTACGATTTTAATTTGATTCATATTCTATTAAATGTAGTTAATATTGTTTCATGAGAAAATAAAAAAAAACCAAAATGATACACACAAATAGAGTTATAAAATACGTAAGTTAGATTTAAAGGGTTCTTTACAATGCTATAATGCTACTGCCTGATTTGTATGAGACTTATTTTCTGTGCAACTAAATGTATCTCAAGTGATTTCAGAGACAAAGACACTTGTTATTCTATCGCTTCTTATTTTAACGCAATATCGAAGTGAGAATCCTTCTATACAAAATCAAAACACATAACGTGGAGAGAACCAGTGCTCATTGTGTTGTTGAAAAAGAGGTAGACAACATTTTATTAAAATTGTCTATAAATTATATAAAACATGGCATGTGAAATTCTCGTGTCACAATGTTAGTTCCCGAATTTAACGGATTCTCATTAAATTTTTGAGCATACTCTGTAGGTCGACAAACATATATTATGTTGCAATTAAAAATATATACAACCCTAAATTTTTACCCATTTATAACCAACTATATAATATATAAGAATATTTAAAATTTAAATTTATAAAACTTAAGTTAAATGTTTATATTAATAAAATGAGATTAGACTAATTTAACTATGTTTATTCCAAATATAAAGTATGCTGTAACTTTTTGTATAACTAATTGGAATATAGATACCGTCAAGTTTACCACGAAGAAACAAAATCGACCAAAGGTTTTCAAGCAATGGCAATCCACTTCATGGAAATCTACACGTTGTTTTAACACGATCCAAAACAGATCATTAGTTTATTAGATTTGTATTGCTTAAATTAAAGAATAATCTAAATTAATGAAAAAGTCACGTAAGTCTATGGACGGTGACTTTATGGTGTACCTCCAGCTCGTTTACCCTCTCTTCTATAAACACCAAACACTGTGTATTAATTTAATAAGTTGTGTATGAAAATAATATGCGTTATGAGACAGTATTGACGCTATGATGTCAAAAATCAAAATCAAAAATATCTCTATTTACAAAGGTAACACTTGTGAATCGACAAAATAACTTTACATTTACAGTTCCCAAATCAAATAAAGCAGACAGAGTTAAAATTAAAATTCTAATGTCAAATCACCGATTTTTTTGACGCAATTCAGTAATGTAGTTGAGCCAACCTTAAACCGCTAATTCCTGGTGGTACCACTCAGATTGGCTACCACCTTTAATTCATAATTACATGTATGTTTTTCGAATCAAAGTTTGACGCAAAGATCAAAGATTTTAAACCAAACGCACGTGCGTTCATTAGCAGTCCCCTCTCCAAACGCAATATTTATTTTGCGCGCTGTTCCTGCCGCGTTAGTTGCTCGTCAGATCGGAACCGGAAATCGTATTCAAAAATCACTCCAATTTTTCAAGTATCATTGTTTAAGCTTTATTAAAAAAAACAACAAAAATCGGTAGTTAAATGTTGGAATTTTTTAAAAAGATTACCTATACCTGTGTTTTTAATATTCTTTTATTTATGCTCTGAAATTGTACTGCTATAACTTATGCTGTTTTTTTATTTATCTAATTTAAACGACGTGATTGTATACGAGTATCTTAAGACCATATATGATTTAATAGTCTTAAAGAATTTAAAAGCTGAGTTTTTTGAGGATGTCTGATCAAACCGGTTAATTTTTGAACCCAAGACATAAGATTTTGACGTACACAAGTGATTATTGTTACGATTTTAATTGGAAAAGATAAATATTCTCATACACTACTAATATATATGAAAGATTTGAAGAATACATACGATTTGATCTAGTAATTATCGAACCAATAATCAGGCCATGCTCTTAGCTGTCCAGACAATCTCGCCGAGGTAGGTATGGACCATTCAATTTGGCTTAAACTTAATCCTCTTACCTTCACGTTGGGTTGATTAATATAATTGTAACAAAAACATGCAAATTAAATATACAAATAAAATATCAACTATCTATGTCTCTTTATTCACTTATTACGTGAGGGCCACAAGATTTCACATTTAGCCTAATAAATATTGCAGTAAATTAAAACCTTATACAGGTTTATTTTATTTTATTATATCTATCCCCAGACATCTTATGTCCTAAATACAATTAAAACAATAAACTTATGAGATAGCACAACTAGGTTTACACATAAGACAATTAAATGAGAACTTGAGACATTATACAATAACAAAATACATTTTTTTTGTTTGTGTATATTATGTGTATGTTATGTGTGTGTATGCGTAGATACTCAGAACCATCCATATACGTCTGTATATTGGGGTTTGATAAGCACGTTAATATAAGTCCAATTAACTAAATACCATTTAGCCCGAACAAGGATAAGAGCTAAAAGCAGTATTAGCCATGTCTCAGAGCAATTAACACTTGTTTCTACAAGGCAAACACATGAGGAAACCAGTATGTTTAATATCATGCACAGAAAGTCGATCGCCTATGTTTATACAGAATATATGTTAATTAAGCTTTTCTTTTTGTCATTAATTTTAATTATTCTATTTGATTTTTTTTATGTTCCTATGTATTTGGATTGTGTGTGAAATATTAGTTATCATTTTTTTTCATTCTTGTATGTATTTTTGTTATACATTCTGTATTAGAACTAATGAAAAAAAAAACAAAATCAATATATTTGTTTATAATGAGATGCCTACAGATGGACAAATCATTTAAATTACGATCTAGCCTTAATTAAGACTAATGAGTACATCCAACATAACTAAGTTTGAAGCGCCGCTGGATTGTTAATTTAGTATACGTTCAAATAACAATTAAATATATTTGAGTGGGAGTGCCATGCTGTTACTTACAGTTTCAGCCGAATGGGCAGGCAAGGCCGGAGAAATACCACTCTCTCACAGAAAACCGGCGTAAAGTGATGCAATTGGACTTTGTTCATTTTGTACTCGCGTTTCGTTCGGTGAGTGAGATCTTCCGGTGCCCATCCTCTCCCCTTCCCCTGTCCTCTTCCCCTACCCCCCCCCCCCCCCCCATTTCCCAATTTTCCTTTAAAGGCCGGCAAGGCATTCACAAGCTTCCAGCCGCGTGAGTGTCTATGGGCGGCGACTTCACCTTTATGGTGGGCCTCCTGCTCGTTTGCCCCCTCTTCTATAATATATAATCGGTGATAACACATATATATATACGATATACGGCCACAAATGATGGACAAAGATATCGAAAATTGGACGTCCAGAATACATGCGAGCCAGCCATGGCAGTCATATGCCATAAATCATATTCAAAAAGTTAGGCGACACGATTGTCTTTCGAAATGTCATGTCAATGTGCAATAATCATTGTTTTATTGAAATTAAAAGCTCCGTACTAAAAAACCCAATTTATAATGAATTAGTATGAATGTTATTGATCCGTAAATACTCAAGCCATACGAAAGGTACAATTTTGTGCAGGCTGTCGTAAGCCGATTACTATGCCTTCCAATTTGGCGGTAAATCTCTTCACACCTCTACGAGTTGCTTTGTGCAGGTACAAATTACTCTACGGCCTACGCATTGACACCAATACGGATTACGATTTAGGGTTATGCTGTTAACTGTCAGAAAACTTAAAAGTTTAAATAAGCTTTGAGTAAACGCGTTTTATAAAATATGTAATTATATTGATGATGGTTTGGGAAATCATTTAACGCTAAAAGAGTTTATTGCTTGTTCGTTCTTAGGTGCGTACGAACAGGCGTAGAATATATATTTAAGACGATTCAAAATGGTCATATACTGCGGTCGTACCTTACTGTGTGAAAAGACTTGAATTTTTATTAATTTATTAGTTTTATCCGTAGCACTTAATATTAAAAATTAAATACATACTTATGGTTTTAGTAAAAAAAGAGTTAGATTGAACTAAGTGTTTTGAGTATTGTACGATTTTATACTTTTAAAACAGTTTTAATACACAAAATAGTCTTATATAAATGACCAAAATTGAGGTATTTTGCAAATGCTATATGAATATGAAGACAGAGAATTTCATAGTGTATAGTAATTGTTAACTCAACATAATTTATACCGACAGTCTGAAACTTCCAAAGTTTCATTAGCGAAACTTGTAGTATACTTGAAATATTACTGTTATGAGTTAACAAAGTATTTAGAGTGATTATTTTTTAATTAAATTTAAAATGAATAATTAAACACTGAAATAAATTCCATGCACTTTGCATAATGCTGGCATGTCCTCGCTCGTGATGCTAATACCATGAGCGAGAAAAGCACCAGCTCTTAGGACACCGCGTTTATTAAAGAATTGTGTAGGTGCCTGGTAGTCCAAGGTCCAGGTCCAAGGGTATCTACTCCAATAGATAAATTCAAAGAGGGAGGAAATTAAAAAGTACATTGTACTGTTTTATTATTAAAATTCGTTAATATTATTTTGTACGTCACTTTGACTTTTTTTATCTTAATATCATATAGCAATAAACACCTACTGAAAGCATTACCTTGCGTACAGTGCAGTTGTAGTGGCAGCCTTATAGCTTCCAGGCAATTGAAGAAGAAAGATACTTAAACAACATCGCCTTGCTACTGAGATATGTAAGGAATCTAACATTATAAGTCTAAGTAGTTTTTCATTTAGTCGGTGTTAAATCACTAGATAATGCAGTTGTTTAGTTTTTCTCTCATTATATTAAGTGTATATATTTATATTGTAGATGAAGAGCGGGTTCTCCTACAACAGGTACCACGAGTACCTATTATGTAATACTGTTTGCGTTTATGTATGAAAAACTTTTATTTTTCTCACATTTAATCGATCACACGTATATAACTCTATTCACGATACCGACTTTTTGTTTATAATTATTGAGTAAAGAGAAATAATTTGAATTATAAAATATTTTAAATAAATTTTAACCTCAACGCAAATTAATGTTGTTTCATGAATATTTGAAGTATGAAATCAAAGGCAAACGTGATAAATTAACTAGTAGACAGCGTGGTGGAGGATCTGGCTGTAAATTAGAACCTTAATGAACCATTAGCTAGGAATTAGCGATATAACATGGCGAGCTAATGCGCTTGACGATTTAGTGCATACATTTTGTACCATAAACAAAAATTATCACTAACTAGTGTATAGATTCGTTTTGAAGTGAAAAGTTATTTATAAGTGCATACAGGCCTTATAATAATATCCTATAGCAACCGCTTTTTGATCATTACTTTGAGGCATAAGTCTAATTTTTGCCCAATCTTTATACGAGCCTAGCCTATTTTAAGTCATGTATGATCGTTCATATTTTTTATAGAAGAGGGGGCAAAGGAGCTGAAGGCACCAATTCGCCGCCTACAGACACTCACGTGGATGGGAGCTCGTGAGTGCGTTGCGGGCCTTTTAGGAATTGTATTAGCGTTTCTTAACTATCCAATTTTTCTATCACGAGTCATAAAAGTAGTAAAGGTTGTTTTAAATCTGATTAGATATATGCTGATAACACCTGAATTATCCATCACTCATTTGTCATTCCATTGTTTGTCCTATTGTCTGTGTATAAACGGTCCGACATTAATTTTCCTTTGTAAGCAGTTATTACGTTAATAAAGGGAAATTTACTTTGAAACATGCAGTTTTACAACATATGTTATTTTCACAAGAGCTTCGTAAATGCTAGGTGATAATAATAGTTATAAAATTTAAACGCTCAACGAATCCAGGTCACGCGAACATCGATATAGTATATTTAATATTATATTATTTGATTGCTTGCAATGTTGTATTGTATATTTGTACTATCTTCAGGAACTCGGTATTAAGTAGCTTCTGTCTACCACAGTGTAATCTCGCATACTTACTTTCTTCTACGTCTCACGACGATGCAACAAATCAATTGAACGTCTAGTAGTCCAAGGGACAGTAGAGGATGCCTCTCAGCAGATCTCCCAGGTGTTGCACCGATCACATCAGGCCTGCAGTAGGGAGTATATGAGTGCTCGCAAACCGAACAAGATGGCGGGCCTAAGTAAGGCGCGTAACTTTAACTGCCCAGTCCACCGAGACTTGATGGTCAAGACCGCGTTATGAAGAAGAATATTTTTTGTAAAACGAGCGGGATGCACTCAAATCGAACCAAAGTCGGGACTGCAGTCCGGTATGATAGTTGCGCCGAATCTAATACTAAAAATAGTTTCTTAAGTAGGCGCCTGGTAGCCACTACCGGTGATCCGAGAGCTGGTGCTTTTCTCGCTCAGCGTATAAGCATCGCGATACAGCAAGGAAATGCCGCTAGTATGGGTCTCCGCTAGCATCTGCCGCAAGGACCTAACTTTTAAAATTTGTTTTAGAAAAGTGTTTTGTTTTGTTTGTTATTCTTTGTTTCTTTTATTAATAATTTTTATTCTTTAAATTTGTTAATACATTATTGCATTGTCAAATATAAAAATAATATTATTATTAGTGCAAACATATGTATCTATTTAATTCTTAGTATACTAGACATATGATATATCTAAACAAATTTTTGAAAGTCGATCCCGATCGATTAACGATTGATAAAGAAATTAATTGAAACAAAACAAAAATAAAGCTAAGAACTTCGGGAAGCGCTGTAATATCCCGATAGCTATATTCTGCAAGCTCTCTGAATATTCATGTTGTTGTTTCATACAACGCATACCGTCTTTATGATAACACATCCATGAACTTCCATCGATCCCACTAACATAACAAACTTATACTTACTCGATGTTCTGGAATATATTACAAGGATATGGCTTCCATTTAAAATAGGAATATGTAATTCTCTTTTTATTATTAAGGCATACATCATGGTGTTAATAATATGCATGGTTTTGGTGACAATGCTTGACGATGCCGAGGTATGTCGGGGTAATGACAATATCGGGTTCTAATTCTTAATTTATACTAATAAATTGATATTTTAATTAATTTTTGTATGCATGTAACGAGACGTCTGTCATTAACATCCAATCGGAGCATCGCTAACTTGTGGCTATGTGGGTTGTGACTGTGTCTGTGTGAAGAACTTCGATTGATGTAATTCTATTCTAACTTGGTTGTTGACTCACAATTCATACAATATAAATATAGTTTAATACGTTAATTTCAATGAACCAAAATTTTTTATATTGTATTTAGTACGAGCGGCACTTGGTTACATTTTTGCTATGCCGCAAAGTGTTGCATAGCACTGTTATATGATAGCAACTAGTATTGCCGGACGTATTCATCTAAGAAAAGGCTCACCGCTTACGATCTTTTGAGGCCCGACCATCGACAATCTAACTAACAAGAGGCATGCTCTCTCTTGTAACTAAACCTAACCCGAACACATATTGTGAATGTCAAATAAAAGAACAGACTACACATTCTGTTGTACTTTGACAGGTATGATGCAATAAGTTTTATAGCGTAAACTTTTTATACAAAGATTTAAAACCACGTCTACTATTGTTGTATTATTATATAATATTATTTTCATTATCATGTGTCGAGCGCTAAACGCAAAAAAAATCAGCGTAATTGTTTTAGAACTGGGGGGGCCTAAAGTCATTGAGTACGCCCCTGTAGGCCCCGGCAACAAGAGTCGGAAATATGCAGTGCACTTTACGATTATTGCTTCCTCAAAGCTCTGTGTGACACTAGTCGAGGCTGAACGCTGGTTTTATTGTTTATTATTCTTTCAAAGGGGCAAATAGAATCCACGCTTCAAACACAAATAAGGCATGAATCTTTTGTGTAGCTGCTCTTGACTTTTATGACGGCAATGTTACATGAACTATGAGGGAAAATATTTAATAAAATATAAAACTAGTTTTATTACAACTTTTCATGCACTGCTTTCAGATCACACATTTATTAGTGTCACATTTTTTTTTGTAATAATAATCAGGGGGTTACGAATAAACATGTTCCTTTTTTCATCTTGAATTCTTGGTTGCTGCCAAACAAATGTAGCCTTTAAAAAACTATCGGTTCAACCTGCAGTGGAAGTCTAATTCAGGTGTCAGCAACCTTTTTAATCAACCAATTTTAATCTGGGGGCCACATATTAATATTATCCATTTAAACAACTTTTAAATAAAAGGTTAAGAATGTCGATGCTAAAACTTAATTTCTTGAAATACGGTCGCATCGTTATTTTTAAAATGTCGCTCTCCGCGTGTTTCTCATCCCTGGTCTCATAGCAACATAGTTCCATTATAACCTTATGTTATTTGTCTGTTTATTATAAAAAAAATAACACCACTCAGAGTTTTATTTATCAAACATGTTGGGTTGATCGTAACTTTTTCGTAATACTTTTAAGAGTATTCTGAAATACTTCCTCAGGCTTAAGTTTTCGTAACATGTGAGTTTATCCTTTTGTAATCTGCATAATTCGCAGACGCGTCGCTATAAAAATGGTAATGCGAACACGAGATTTCCTTTTCAGCGCTTTGTAATAAGCTGTTTGTGGCCTCGGGCCGAGTTTACTTCGTACTTTGTTTATTTTATGTGGAGATTTGGTATCTCATATGGACGTATGAAAATTGACTACTTTTTATTACTATTGTTAATGGGAGTTAGTTAGCTTAGCTATACTTATATTAGATAGATTTATAAGATTTAGGTTCAAATTGATAGAAACTGACTGATAGAGAAATATGTATTGGTGCATCTAGCTGATAGGTACAGAGATACTTAAAAAAACATTATAAGTAAAAATTTCACAAAAGAGATTACATTACGACTTAGGGTCCTACAAAACAAAAGCGTACCACTCCCTAAAAGGCCGGCCTCACTGGTTCCCAGCCACGTGAGTGTCTATAGCCGGCGACTTCACCTTTATGGTGGGCCTCCTGCTAGTTTGCTCCCTAAAGAAAACAATTATTAAACATACACACTATTTTAACTCAAACTAATATAAAATTGTGTTTTTAATAACGATATTTTTTTTCAACTGAGATGTCGTTCGGGAGCTTAAAAATATTAGTAAATTTCTGAAATATTTTTATCAATACGCAAAACATATAATCTGTTATATACATTATAATTAAAATATCATTTTGCGTTTCAGATTAAGGACACGAACGAAAAAGTATGCAAGTCACTCCTGTCAAACAATTCATCGATCAATGAAAAATTCCGCTTCGAAATGTAAGCACTTTCTTAAAATACGTCAGTCATTAATCATAGGAATCCACTACAGACTAATATTAACGCAATGTTTCTAACCATAGGGCCTGCTTCAAATTACTTTATAAAATATTTTATTCTATCCGCAGACTGAACGGAAGCGGATCAGCCGTCTGCGCCATATGCTGATTTCTGAGTCGTGTTGGTTAACTCAATGTTTGTTTTATCCAGCAGCAAAAAACTAAAGATAAGTATTTTATGACGTCCTATGAGGCCCTGGAAGCCAATAGCAAAAGTTATAGTTACATTGACAATCTGACAGACCATGACGCATGACAGCCGTAAACCTAAAAACCAAGTAAGTAGCAAAAGATGTGGTGAAAAGTAATTAGACAAAAATAATGACTGATGACGGCTCATGACTGATGACGACTCATTTCTGATTATCACTCATCCTATAAGAAACAACAGAGCCGCCCCTTATAAAAAAAAGGTCCAGTTTCTGCTATTTAATTCATGCCATATATATGATCCTGATCCAACATGATTTATAAGCTAATAATAGTTTATAAGCGAACAACACATTTTATATAATATAAAAGCTAACACGTTGTGAGAACAATATTAATTTCAAGTGACTTTGATGTGGCAACTGGCAAGACATCTCAACAATAATTAATTTTAATTAAGGCAACATTGTACATCGAACTAATAGACGTTGAAATCATTTAATTACTCTTTGGTAGAAATAAATAGTTATTGCCTTTGTGAGGCTTCGAAACTAATTACGATTTTTCTTGTTTATAACGATAGGAATAATGCTCTTATAAAATTGACGTTTACTTCTTTGTGAAAAAGCAAGAAACAATTTTTAAAGGGAATTATTTATTTTCTAAAATTAACATTCTTTAAATATTTTTTTGTAACCTGTAACGATATTATACTTGAAAATTTCATTTGACACTTGATTCATCTTTACTGTCAGATGTCAAGCCCAGACAGACTTCATGACGCCATATTTCCGAAACGAAATAAAATAATTTAATTATAAATTATTATATTTATATTAAAAATATATTAATTGATAAGAGAGAGAAACGTAGAGATCTATACATATTTGTAAGTGTTAATTTTATTTATTGTCATTCGATTAAACGGCAAACTCTCTAAAGCGTCGAATACAATAGGCTTTGGTTGGTTTAGCTTTTCTTCCATGACAATGATTTTTCTTCACTCTATGTAACGAGTCTCTATAACGCTAAAAAATTCACAGTCCCTTCAGTGTCGTTCTGAAGATTATGTAATGAATGTTCGCTTATTTACTTTTATTGTCTCTTGGATGAGATATTGTTCAATAGACTAATTTACTTCATAAACGTTACAATTCTAATAATAAAATATATATATAGGTCATAGATGATTTCTTCATTACCGTGATTCAATGTTAAATCACCGCCATTTTGTGTTTATCACAAATATTAAAATTAGGTATAGGAAATCAAAAAAATATTACTATTAATGCTAACTACATTCACTGAAAAATGTAGCCTATTTATATGCGGTTAGAAAATCTAACTTAATGTTCGTCACAGGTAAGTAAGTAAGTAAGTGTTATAGACTTTGTTTATCACCCTTTTAAACATGAAAAATAAATAATTCTCTTCCAAGTACTACAATTTAATGACAATTTCAACAACTGTATTATGAATAAACATAGCTTGAATAGTCCGCAATCCTGATTCTATTCTAAAACAACGAACATCAAACATACAAGTTAATTTTAACCTTCAACTTTGATAATAAAGTTGCTTTTCAATCGACAAGTCTTATAATAAGGGTGTCATGAATGCGATAATGATGACGCTACATTAAATTAGAATGTAGATGATTTTGTGAGGATTATATTTAGAATTACTATCACATTAGGATTGAACAAAACAATGTGTTATTACAAATTGTCGTTCCAACCACCCAATTTAAGAAGACATTAATTAAATGGCAGACTCACCTTATAAAAAATGCTACGTTTGTTAAATATCCCTAGTAGTCTTCCGTAATTAAGAAGTGACACTATTACAGTATTTTTATATATTTACCACATAGAATCGTATTAGCGTTCACTTATGTACGTCAATGATTTTCTTTTAAAAGGGCATCCAAAATAAATCTTTGAAGAACGAACTTAGCTATAATTTTAAGCGTCGTCTATGTTTTACGAATCTTAGTATTTAAAACGATTCCCAAGCTCTTTATCGTTCTAATATATATATTCGACTTATAAGCGAAGAGCCAAGGGGATCTAATAAATGATAAAAATATAAATTTTAATACAACCCTCTCAAACAATTTCACTAACGAAGGCGCCATGTGTAAACTCGTTACCGAGGGCAAACAAAACGCTGTGATACCTTGTTAACCCTGTCTGTCTAATTTGTTCTCACACTATTTATATTATATATATATATATATATACATACAAATATCGAAAATATATGTATACACATAAATACAACAACACAATAAATAAAAGAAAGCTTAAAAATTAAAATAATACTGTGTTGTATTTATATTTATTACGTTAAACCATTGTTAAAATCCGAGGCCAAAATAGGTAAAGTTAGCTCTAAAAATTTTATTTCTTGCAAGAACTGAATTTCAGTGAGGAAATATCAATGGTAATATTATATATATATATATATATATATATATAATAAATAAAAGAAAGCTTAAAAATTAAAATAATACCATATCTTACAGGTACATTGAATAATACTCTAAAATCTTCAACACAGTCAAGAAACAATATAAAATATTATAAAAGTGACAATATATACATAATTATATTTATTTTAAGACGCTTTCAAATGATCCTTTGTTCCTTAATCTTACCTTTGACTTTGAAACATATATAAAACAGGAAGTGAATGCGTACTTGATTTTTGACAGATAAGTAGTATCGCAGTGCCACTACGTTTAAGCTGACATTCTGTAACTATTTCCCAGAATAAGTATAGAATTTGAAACACCAACATTTTAAATTAACAGTTGCGGCTAACCAAACGTGTGTTGTATTTATATTTATTACGTTAAACCATTGTTAAAATCCGAGGCCAAAATAGGTTAAGTTAGCTTTTAAATTTTATTTCTTGCAAGAATTGAATTTCAGCGAGGCAATATCAATGGTAACACAATAAAATCAACTGGGAAACCTTTGAAAGGTTCGATTTGTCGCGAATTCGCTTTGTTATCAATCGAATACAATTTTTATGCGTTGTTCTAAAATTGAATGTAAAAAATACTCTTGGTAATAATAAGGCACGTAAGGCTTTTATTTTTCATTGTCACGGTTTAACTTTACGTACTTAAACGCTATTAAATGGCCTGCCCCAGCATCAATGGGGATCTTAGTGTCACCAATATAAAAAAAATATATATATATATAACTGTATTTAGAATAAGACCATTTTTCGAAAAAAAAATAAACTTGACACTATCAAACCTAAATAAATTTTCGGCTTCTTATCAAATAGTCATAGATGTTACATTCTTATGAAAATTAAGCTCGTATGGTGAAGAATCCTCGATGTAATTATGACACATAAAACAACCGACCTCTTGGAAAAGGAACAGTCATATATATACGTGGTGGTTACTATTTCTCTATACCCACCATACTTTTTTTTATGTAAGAGGAGGCAAACGAGCAGGCGGGTTACTTCGAGTGATGCGCCAACCGCCGCCAATGGACACCTGCAACGCCAGGAGGCTCACAAGTGAGTTGACGGCCATAAAATATAATATAAGAATAATATATAATACTATTTCTATTTACATATAGATTTTGTTTTAATACAAAAATAAGTAAGAACCTTAACGCCATCACTTCATTAACGAAGCGATGAAGACCAATCAAACAGCGCATTCAACCAAACTCCTGGCAAATACGAGTGTCCAGCATAATTTGATCTCTGCACGTCACTCAGTGTCTTACAATTTACCACGATGTATCAATTTAAAAGGCGGTAGAGGAGGTCAATTTGTGGTGGTTGGCAGTCAATCACAATGTAATTGGCTATAGAAGCAAGATAGCCGTGAAATGATGACTGCCCCTTGACAAGGGTCCAGGCATATGCTCTCGACCCATATGGCTTAACATCTTCCTGTAGGTTAATCTAGACAGTTGTAGACTTGTTACGTATACATGGCAAAAATTTATACTTTTTTTCCAAACAATACGAAAGAAACCTTGACGGATTTAGCGGATTTTTAAGTAGCAAAAACAAACCGAATTCTAATAGGGCCTGTCTTCCGCTGCATGGTAACGTAACGTAACGTCTCGGGTATGTTGTTCTATATTATTATTAAAAGATTATATTAGATAAAAAAAATATTCTTAATATTAACCTAACTAAGTAACTTAAAATAAAACAAAACACAAAACTAAAACAAATTTAAAAAGTTTGGTCCCTGTGGCTGAGTACCCATACGTATTATTTAGTTATATTTCAAATGTTATAAATTATGATTCATATTGATTTTTTACTCATTCAATTACATAAAAAGAAAAACGTTTATTATCCCAGATATATAATGTCGATTTAATACGTTCTTCATTGAAATGATTGTCTATCATGTATTTTTCTTTTTTAGTTTCTTCTGTATTCTCCCGTAAGACCACCAAATAAAATATGATGTTTATGAAAACTAAGTTACGCAAACTCAAACAATATCAAACGCACGGCCACTTCATGCACATTAACGACACCCTTTGAACACAGATGCATGCTAGGACGCCTTTCGTAGCACAGACTGAAGGTCTCTGTGCATTGCATCCATGTTCTTTGCTACAAAGGTATTTAGTTTCAAAGTCCCGCAGCACATAATATCTCAGAGGTCAAGCAATATCGGTCGTCGTATATGACCGCACGTTTCGTACGCTTATCCATTTAATATAGGTCTGTCTGGGTAACATTTGCCTGCGTTTTGAAGTATCCACTATCTGAGAGATAATTTTAAAACTAAAACTTTGCGATACAACTATTGTTGCAGTGTTTGTTGTTTACCAGTTGAAGCAAATATGATAGCGCATTCAAAGCTCTTCAAAAGTATTTGATATGATCTATTTGTGGACTCAATTATTGATTTCTTAAATTATTTGACTTAGGCCGCGTTGATGGGGCAGAGGGCGACTACAGTCATCTCCATCGCCTTATTCTATCTCCCTTCGTCGCACAGGTCTGTTTGGGTCAGCCCTGCTTCCGCTTGAGGATTCCAGTCAAGCGCCTGCTTGGGGTTTTGTATCTCACAGGAGGGGCTGTTGATATTTCAAGATCCTAATCCTAATTCATCTACTTTGTATGTCATATAAAAGAGGGGGCAAACAAGCTACATAATATATGTCGGAGGAAAGGAAGATATAGGTTAAAATCAACCCATTTATTGATAATTGATAAATTATATTAATTACAAAATTGATTTATTTAAAAATAGTGTCAAATGCTATCAGATTATTTCATTATACTTGACAATTCACTACATGATTATTTAATAGTTCAAAATATTAGTTAAGAATTCAAAAATGCGTTTATTGTATTGACAGAGCAAGGTTAGCGCTTCGATTGGGGTCTAGGCGCCATCTTGTTGTTGTGACATTGTGTTCGGGATTCTATGGAATGTCTTTGGGACACCATTGTACGGTACATTTGACCCTATGCCCGCTGGTCCTTATAATTATGTACTCGATTGCTATCGTAATTCCTGTGTTTTTGTGCTCGCGCATAATATATATATTCTGACGACCACTAAGCCAGAAATAATGGTTATCCTCCACGTTAAACATTATTTTTACAAAAATATCAACTCACTGTACTTCATATCTTTTAAGTTTTAATAAAATTTCTCACACCATCATTCCATTATATGAATTTATTACATTTTATGAATTTACCAAATATTGTAATAACCTTTCCCTTATACTTACATTTATTCCCCTAAAAAGGAATCACCGATAAATGTACTCAAAATGCGTTATATCATAGACCGGCAGACGAGATAATAATGAAGTTATCCCCCGTCCTGTCTGTTTAGGAAACAATTAGGCATTAGGGTCCCTACCGGAGGGCCGGAATATACGGTAGCGTAGTTCACAGTATGAATTGGTGCAGGCGGAATTTGAATTTCACTTTTAACCAATGTAATCAAATAAATGTATAAATTTAACCACCAATTATTGACGACCATTTATCAAATATCAAAATATTTAATGTAATGTTATATACAAACTTAAAAGGTCACGTCTAACAGAACAATACTATATAATATACCTCATAATTTTTATGTACAAACTTATGACTATATACGTAAATGATACTGTAAAGTACATTTGTACATGTACTTTTGTAACAAATGGTCTTATTCATAAAAAATATAGCAAATTTTAAGTACAATTTTATTCATAAACGCATTTTAGGACCATTTTTGTTCTGTAAAGTTATACAGGCCCGGACCCTAGGTTTAACAGTGATAAAAATATGGCCGACATCAAAGAGCTGATTATGACGAAATATTTTGACATTTACCAAAGTGTGTTATGTCAAACTTTTTGTTGAATTTTACAAATTAAATTAATAAAAATAACACGTGCATAATTATTATTATAACTGCAAGCAATACATTATTGTTTATTTAATCAAATTGCACTCTCAATGTAAAAAAACGCTGTTTTTTTTTTGATGCAATGACATTAACAATGACTAATATTTCTATTTTTTGACGTGCCACAGACTATAAATAAGTAATAAAAGACTGTGGACACATCAAATACGTATTTTTAGGTTGTAATGAAAACAATTTCATCCTCAAACTGTAGTATAGTTATATAACGTTTATGAATACAAAACTTAATAAAACGTCTAATAAATTTGAAAAGTATGATAACTAAGGTATAGTTAAACAGTTGAATTCAAATTGAATTATTGAATGAAATGATATTTTCAAATAATTTTCTTTACATTCCAAAAATACATGATAATAAAATCGTTTTGTGTGATCAAAACTCTACATAGCAATTATAATTGAAACATCTGTTGAGAGTAAACAATGTAGCGGATGTAAGCTTAGGATGAGCAACTTTGTAATACTTTCTACTGCATTTTTAATAAACGTTCCCAAAAAGTCTTCTCAACATTTATTAAATGATAACAGTGCTTCTAAAAATAACCATGCATTCATATTAATTTGGAAATATGTTATATATACAATAAATTGTCAAAATTACATATGCCTGGTACATTTAATAATTAAACGTATCATTCCAAGTTCCGAACATGTCATTCGGGAACATTTCAATTTAAACTTAGTTTATAATTGAAATTCAAATTATAAGTTCAATTATAACTTGGTAATAAGCCCTCCGAGACAAAGGAAGTTGGTTACTTATAGTTATTATGGTAACTATATTGAGTATTATACAATGTTAGTTCGTGAAGTCGTAATTGTCTCTAGTGTGAAAAAGAGGGATTGTATGGGGGGTGCGAGGAAGGTTCATCTACCACTGACTGGACGCTATGACAGACTGCTATGATGTCAAAAAATTATATATATGCTTAACGGTTCAGAAATTGACAAGATGACGTCCGCATATTGATTGTAGTCACTAGAACAGTAATAATAAGTATATAAATCATAAACTTATTCTTATTGAATAACGACCAATAAAAATCTTAATGGTGATATGAAAACCTGTAAATGTACCAGATATTTAGTCCAGTTTATATAATAAAATTAAAATATAATAACATAGCCGGGTCAATGACACCGCCTCATTATATGCCTTATTATAAGCCTTATTATATCACCGTAAAAAAATCGTGAGAAACTTTGATTTGTTGTCCCTATATTTTACTAAAATTAAAATAATTAAATTTCGTATGGATCGTGAACTCAACATTAAAGTTCATCGTATCATTTCATCATGTTTTGATATCTGGGAGTTCAAAAAATTATTTTGTACGAAAGTATTACTGATTCTTATTTGTCTTAAAAGAGAGGCGGAGAGATTCTTGCCAGTTCTCATAGGCTCTACGCCCTTGATTTGGAAACTGGCAGTAAATGTAGAGCAAAAATTCTTTATAACTTCATTTATTGCTAACTTGACTCATAAGTGTATTATGTTACCTATGTGAATAAAGATATTTTTGATTTGATTCTCAATGGTTGCATGTTATGTACACCTAAAATCGTCACGTATCAGTCACACTAAGCACCTACTTGCTTAGATAACATATGTATATATAATTTGGAGGTCAGCGAATGTCACCTGGGCATGTGACTAAATAAAATAATAAATAATAAAATGTTGTCACTGCAGCTACGAACTGCTACGAGGACGCTACAGCGTAGAGCGAACGTGCATACAATTCAATGACTTATTTTATTACAATAGAGTCTAAATTACCTTACACTGAATGTTTGCAAGTTTTATAAGTATAGTTTGTACATCAAACAGCACTATGTGTACATAACCCATTTTGTTTCAGCCTTTTAAGGTGTAAAGCCAACAGGCGAATGCTTACAGCTTTCATTGTTAGAAAGTGAAATGACAAAAACTGATTTAAACCCGGATTTGTTAAATTGTTCACATAACATATGAACAATTTAACTTGGATATATTTGGTCTAAGGAGAAATTCTTTACAAAAAACTAAGATTCAACCTCGCACACTCACTCACACAGCAACACCATTGCAGACACTAATACACATACACACTTAAATGCTCGTTCCTCACTTGTTCCACCTCATAATATAATCATTCATATGTATATATTTAAATTTTTTGTTTGTATTTTTTTTGTTATTGTTGTTTCTGATCTTAGATTAAATTTCTGGTTCTATGTTTTAACCTTATTTTGGCTTTGTTTTTTATCTTTTCTTTATCGTGTAAACTTTTTTGATATGCTGTATGGGTGTAAGGAAAAAATAAACATCGCGTTCAAAATGTATTAATTATGTGTAATTATAGCATTTTTGTTAAGTCCTTGCCAGAGTACTTCGTTGCATCGCGATACTTTTACGTTGAGAGAGAAAACACCAGCTCTTGGGTCACTCTAAATAAATATATAACTGTTATATTATGGTGAAATAACAATGAATTACTTTTCAAAATATTGTTGCGTAGCTATTAATCTAGATATCACTACCGTTTGTTATTAAAAAATGTAGTTTATGTTAGTTAACTAAAGTTGGTTTTTCAATGGTGAACAATGTTATTAGCATTGCGTTCCACAACGCATCGGTACGCGAGGAATCCAATTATTTGGACACAATCAACATGGGATCATTGGAGAGATGTTATTTGGAGGAGAGGGTATCATGCGTTGGGTTTCCGCTATCGAGTAAGTGTATGAATTCGCTCGGAATCGGAAACTAATTGTGGCTGATACTTTGGCGAATATTTAACATACGTTGGAAATTTTTAATACCAACGCGTGGATTTTGACTATTAGACATCGTATTGTGTTTGAGCCTTCGTTGGGTGAGTGCAAGATTTTTTTAAACTTACATACAAATAATAATACTTAGATAAAAACTAAAAGACTACATGAAATTTATACAATTTGGTGACACAAGCCAGAGTATATAAACAAATCTAAACCACATAGAAGTTGTGGGAGAATAAAGGTCTCGAATTGCTCAAATTTAGGCTTGGTGAAAAGCTTAGCTCAGCCATTGCATTTGGATCCACTTGCTTGAAGCAATGGCTAAGCCTGGGAAATTAATTCATTTGCGCGATTTATTATAGATGACGTCATCGTATTGACTGTACCTATCAGCAAATGATAGATGTCGCGACCTAAAAGTTTAGTTGTAATAACTATATAAATCAAAAACTTATTCATAAAACCACAATAAATGTGTAATAGTGATCTGAAGCTGTAAGCTTGCCAGAAATTGACAAAAGGATGACTTGTTTTTCGTCGTTTAGACACTAAAAACTAACCCCCGCTTACATTACTGTACAAACTTGACAATTGAGGCTCAAGTTACGAAAGGAAAGCGAAATTCGAATTCCAAATAATCATAAGATGTCAACAGCGATGTAAAACTTGTTTTGTCGCGTATTATTTTTTAGACACGAATATTTTATACTAACTTTCACATATATGCGTCTCCTTCTGGTTATATATTTTTTTAAATTGAAACGAGAACAAACTGAAAATAATAGAATAGTTAGGCAGGTTGCTCTCCCGAACCCAACCAAATTGGAATTAAATAGGTACATTTTTGTGGCGTTTGTGGGCGTGGCAGCTCCAACCTTCCTGTCAGATTCCTGCAGTTGACATTCGGACCCAAGACTGGATGTATTATCCACAGCAAAACACGCCAATGATATGGCCAACATACACAGAAACATAAACTATATAACATTAAACAATTATTAGACACACCAAACACATATAACATACTAGCTAAACCGGCAAACGTTGTTTTGCCATATAAATTATTAAAAAAATATATACAAGACATAATTGAATTTCACGGTATCTCGTTTACTACAAAATAAATTTAATTTATACTTTAGCTTCAACAACACGTGGTAGTCATGCTATTGAATTGTAGCTTGTATGACACGTTTGTCGGTTTACCATAGGAGTGCCATCTATTGATTACTTACGAAAAGTATCAACATCTGTTAGAATCTTTTGGAGTTAGCAGATAATTGTGACTGTCAATTAATTATATAGATAAATAATATGCAATAAAATAAAATAATTAAAGATCTAAGCTATCCTATATCTCAAGTTGGACCAGACTGCTCACGGTGTGCCAATTTCATTTAAAATCGGTTATGTAGTTTAGTAATCCATCGGGGACTAACATCGTGACAGGAGATTTATATATATAAGATCAAGTATTATCTATCAAAAAACACTCCTATTAACTGTCAAACAGTCAGAGTAATGTATGTAACAGTTGTTTATAAAAATATTTACTTGTACCAAACGCGAAACCCCTAAGTTTTCACAAAAGACGGCATCTCCGAACCACGTCTGGGTACTTCGTAAGACCAATATTTTCTTCGTAAAGAGGGGTTGGTAGACGATAAATTCTACCGAGCCCCATTGATGTTTAGTAGAGCATTAGTTCTTCTTTGTAATTCTCAGCTATTCGATTGAAAAAGTAGCTTATACGATAGCATTCAACGCAAAGGGGACTAAAAGGACATTGGAAAAGAAATAATAGTATAAAATGTGGCACGCTTATTGCACAATAATTTATTTATTTATTAAGCAAACAGATACATCACAATGCAAAAATACAAGTTATAAGATATGGTAAATATGTATACTAAACTTAGTTTCACTGAAAAATCAAAACTACAGGAATGACAACAGAATAAATGACAGAGCAACTATTATATTTATGATATATTGAATCTTATTAGAATTATAACGTGAAAAGAGAAATTATAAATTTCAAAACGGTCAAAATCTTAATCGAGTCGAACCTCTGCAGACGTGATGTTAACGATGCAATGTACATTTTATTTTTTTTTTCAATGTAGAACTATCTTTGTATATTTTAAAAGTACTTGGTCCATTATATCCATTTTCATAGAATACCGATAAAAGTGATTGATTAGAACAAACATAAATTGATAAACATAGCGCTAATTACAGGCTCTTAATTACCTCGTGTTCGCGTGGTCGGCGTGAATCAATCAAACTAGGATTAATAGTTAATACTGAGCGAAGTCTATCTTCCAATGCATATAGTAAATTGTTATATAAATACGTACGTTAGATTAGACATATTATTTTCTATTAAAATAGGATTTCGTTCTTTGTGCCATTAATGTTTAAGTGTTATAATAAAATATACTTATATATATATATTTTCAGACACTCACTTGCTTGTTTCCATGCTTTTAGTATGGAACGGATTGTTTATGTCGCCATTCACTCGAGTTTAAATATCTAACTCAAGCTTTTCTTTCAATATATTGGATGGATTTGGATTTGGCAGATATAATTTTTAATACGTACTTTATATATCCACATACAACAGTTATAGCATGAGTGTACGAGTCTAAATTACGTTAAACGGTTATCTATATGGGATATAACTTAATTTATATAGTGTAAAAATATCCATTTATAGTTTTACGTACTAAACGATAAAAAAGCTTGGGTATGACTCACCCTGAATACTATGATAGGACATAGAAAAAACTGATAGGTAAATTCTAGAACCCTCGTAGCTCCAATAAGAAAATTATTGACGTACATAAATGAACGCTGATACGATTCTACGTTAAAAATACGCAGACTTAGGCCACTTTTTATACATATATGTGTATACACCAACAGAGCACCTTCGTCCTGTGTTTATTACTTTAGGCATACTTTACAGGTCTTGGACTTTGCAGACAGACTTCTATGTGTCGTTAATGTAAGTTTTATACGTTCTCCCGTAACTGCTAAGTACCCTATTATTCTGCAAACGCGTACAATATTCTGGGAGTCAAAAAGGAAGCTTATGTTAAGGTATTGCTTATCTTACTAAGTTAACTCTCAACTTGTTAGACATTCGTCGTCTTTACGTCCAACAAGTAGTCATATTCTTTAGATTATGTCGTCTCCAATTTAGATTTATATTATTATAAAATATATAAAAAAGGAAAGGTCCAAGTACAAAAGTCTTTTCCCCAACTTTGATTTTGTTCCCTTTGGAGTATGGAGACATTTGGACTTTGCACAGGCAAGTGCCAGGCACTTGCCTGTGCACTTGTACCCTTGTACCCTTAATAAGTATTAAGGAATTAAGTAGGCGCCTGGTAGTCAGTACCGGTGATCCAAGAGCTGGTGCTTTTCTCGGTCAGCGTATGAGCATCGCGATACAGCGAGGAAATGCCGCCAGCATGGGTACTCTGCCACAAGAACCAATATTTTAAAATTTATTTTTGTTTTGTGGTTTGTTTTGTTTATTAGGATTAGGATCATTCAATCAATATTTCTATTACCTAAAAATTTATTTTTTATAACAACTACAGACTTTTTTATATATTTTATGTTTGTATAGTCATTGGCTGTTTATTTATATAAAGTTTCATTCTCTTATTTTTTTTGTATTTCCATATATTAAAACGGATGCGTACATGTTATTCCGACGTATTGATATAGAAACTGGATTTTTTTCACTCCTGTTAAGTACACTTGTTGAATAAGATCAAAGTGACGTAGCCATAGCGTTTTTAATTGCCACAATTCAGCAAGAGGGTTAGGACATATCAATAAAACGGCACATTTATATCTTTTGACGGGGGATTTACTGTTTTATTTACTCTGTGGTTAAGTATAATTTACAATGTACATTCAGATGATAAATCACACATTTCCTAAAATTAAAATGGGTGTAAAATATGACACGTTGTTCGTTGATTAATATAAATAGTTTGAGTAGATATGACAAGTATTTGCCACTTCAGGATGTTGAAGTAGGAAATGCAATTGATTTTAAAAATGGTGTCTGATGTGTATTGATGATACATTGAATTTACATCTCATGTTATGTTCCATTTGAATAAAAACAGCCGCAAGCTTACACGTTGCTGTACAGTTTTTTTTATAGAAGAGGGGGCAAACGAGCAAGAGGCCCACCATAAAGGTGAAGTCGCCGCCCATAGACACCCACGCGGCTGGGAGCTCGTGAGTGCGTTGCCGACCTTTTAAGGGAAATTAGGAAATGGAGGGGTAGGGGAAGAGGACGGGGGAGGGGAAAGGATGGACACCGGAAGATGTAACAGTATTATTGAAATCGCATCTATTCAGCTGTTTAAGAACTATATAACTTTGACTAATAATAAAAACGTTCTGATCCAACGAACGTATTGTAAATTTATAGTTTTAGAACCAGTGCTACCTATGTTCTGCATGTAATCAAATCCAAGATGCCACTTATGCTATAAGTTATCCATTAAGCAGACAAAGCCTTCTGTTAAACATAATATTGTAACCAGATCTATTGTACTTATGCATCAGAGTTGAATCTTGACGCGCAGTTGAGAATCGGGAGCGGACTAGAACAACTGGCAACTCTTGTAAGATTTCAGCTGTATTATCCGTTGATATCGTAATATTACAAGCAACTATGCCAACGCTGCCTCCGAGATTATACAGGCTACAATAATTATAAGCTAATTGAAACATAATATGTATTATGTAATTTAGTGCATACTAAGCTACAATTAACCTGATTCAGACCTCGCATACGTTCAAATACCAACTCAAAATATCTTCTGAATTGTTTTTTTCGTCTTATTCGTAGCTTTGTATATACTACATAGAACCGAGCTATATTAACTTGTCGTTATAAAAAAAACAAATGCCATGTAAAACTCAACTCAGTGAAATTACACATTATTAGACCGTGAAAAAAAATTGTAGGCTTGTTTTGTATCGTGAGCACGATTTTAATGTTAATTTTCCTTTTACGTAGCCGCTTATCCAAATAACCATTACATAAATGGACCCCTTTCTTTGCTCAATCTAAGATGATGGTTATAAAAACACGAAAATCACAAGATCAAAGCGCGATCATCTACAGATGTTTAACATTTTAACCTTCACTATTGGAATTTAAGTTTTATATATAAGAGGCTAGGGTGTATTATATCTGTGCTTTTAAAGTTACGCAACGAAAACTGAATTGTTTTCGCAATTTTCGGTAACACCGCGCTAAAAGTGTTGTGGTTTTGGCCTGTCATGGAAAGGTGCTATGACTTTGAATTTCGAATGGAAAATTCATTTCTCAATAACGAATTATGCCTAGTGAAACCGCGAACAAATTTATAACTGGCATGTGCCAAAAAAAAGATAAAATATATTATGATTAAAATGTGTATGACCTAAAGCATTTAGTTAATATAAATTTGTTTATCTATTCCAAATATCGTATCAGTGATCATTTGTGTGTGTAAGGTATCAAGTAAGCGTATATTGTTTACTTCTTTTAAAGTAAAAATTGTTTATTTCAAATATAATCTTTTACAACCGTTTTGGGTACAGTAATGTTGGTTGCAGATATTTACAACCGTACTGTGAAACAAGCCTGGTGACTTAACGGAGTGGCGGAGAGATTTTGCCAGTTCTTCTCGTTCGCTCTTCGCCCTTGCATTGGGCCCTTGGCAGTAAATTTAGAATAAAAAAAAATTTACCTATGTAAATAAAGATTTATTTGATACTTGAACGTCGCTCAAACTAAGTATATACATGACAACTTAAACAAAACTTCATTTATTAGGTACTTGATCTATCTATATATTAGTTTTCAGTTTATGCCTGTTATCTAGTATTAGCTACCAAACAATTGTCAACAGAGCAATTAAGTACAACGTAGTCTGAGAATGTTGGTGATAAATATTACAAGATATTGTAAGCTCCTACACCCATTACGGTAAAGCCGGCCTAGTGCTTGTGTGGCATAGCATTGCGGCTTGGACTCTAGCCAGCTTGTCTTTGATGCTTTAAGGAATTAACAGAATGACTTGAGTATTGATAGCACTGTTCACCAGAGCTTTTCCGACTATATGTAGTGGTTCGAATTTTAATTTACAATCTTAGCTTTTAATTAGCTCAGCTTTAGTAATTAATAAATTGCATTTTTAGACCTATGTTGTTAATATATCAAATATCCATAATAAAATCTCAGCATAGAATCAAATTGTAAAATGAGTCACCATTTAGTGCCATCTACATAATAGTAGTGCCAGCTTCATAAATGGTACTGTTCTATATGGATAAAAGTTATACTGTAATTGTATAGATGGCGCTTGTCACAATATCAATGTTTCAATTTTTTAAACAATATACCAATGTAATTTTAAAGTATTATGTTAAATCAATAGTGATATATTAAATACAAAATTAAACCATTTTTATTTCAATCAAAGAAATACTCTAAAACCGTATCATAATAAGTGTTAAGTTATTTGGCACTAGATGGCAGTACTTACACATAGAAAATTTGTAATTATTATCTTATTTGATAAAAAATACACTAAAAACACAATAGACTGAATATTCTTTATTAATATATATATTATTATTATATATAACCTGCCTTTCATTACTTGCATTTCTTTATAGACTTATAACCCTTATGTATTCAAGACACCTTTCTTAAACATGACTTAAATATTATACGTCCAGAAGCTATACATACTTTAAATAAAAAAAATATTAAAAATTATGTCATAAAATTATTTATACATCGCCTCATAAATTTTTTATGACGTATTAATTAAAAACTAGAAAATTAAATATGTATACTCATTTCCGTACAATGGGGATTCCTTTTGCGAAAATATGTGATCCATTAGATAGTACCTCATTAAGAGCATTCCGAAAATAACGAGAGAAAAAAAAACATAAAAATTATTTCCTTATTTTTTTGCCCGCGCAAGGCTAACCACCCAACGCTTAGATTGAAATACATTCACTTTAACATCCTGGGAATCTTTTATATTACATTGTTCAATTTAATGCCGTATAAAACTTACATAAAGTCCATATGTAATTAAAAACCCGATCTGTACAATCTTAGCCAATAAAATAGTATTTATAAATTATATAAGTCGCTAATGTCTAATATTACTGGTGAAGAAGCACCAACTTATCAACTTTTTAACATAATAAAACTTTTAATTTTCTATATGCAGTTTTCAGATGGATTGTCTTGGCACATCGGGTCTGGGACGGATTGTCTATGGAATTAGCGGTAATGTAACAATCATAGTTTATCAGTTCTCGTTTCTCATAGGCAGATTGTCTATGAGAAGAGAGGAAGAATAAACGGGAATTGGATAAGCATAGTTGGTACATCGGTCCTTGCACAGATTGTCTATGGATAATATGCCTTCCGAACTGGTGGTAGTGTAAAAATTGACAATTCAAAAGTGTCTTTAAAAAGACCTTGAATAAAAAGTTTGAGTTTGACTTAGCGGTATGTTTATCCTACGAAATGTCTATGGCCTATGCCATTAAACAGTTACGCGTGTATAGAAAGGAAAATCTCCTGTTTCAAAAGGTTCAAAGACTTCCCTCCAAGGTTAAAACAAGCACTGGCAATACTCTTCTTGAATTTATTATTTCATATGAATTAAAACAGACCTTATTAACATATCAACATTTTTCTGCAACTACCGCATACGAACAAAAAAATAATTTATGCAAAATTACTATTGACCATTTTGCATAATAACCATTCTAGATCGGCGATATAGACTATGTCCGTCTGTCAACGCTAAATCCGGTAAGTTATTGTTTATTAATTACCTGTATTGAATTATTATCTGTCAACATACATAATCTGTGCAATGATTTTGACAACGGAATCCAGATCTTTTTTTTTTAAATGTAGTTAATCCAATATGCTTTTACCATTTCGAATTTGGAACCAGTGAAGTTATTTTAAATTTCGAATTTGGACTTCAATGACATTATTTATTTGAATTTCGAATTCTCTCCACATACTATTTAAATATAATTCACTTTTAAAATATTAAACTCATATGTAAGAAGTAAAATGAAAATGTATTATCGTTTTGCAAGTCGTCATTGAACGAGTTGAGATGTAATCTGTTTTATTTAGTGTGGCCTCACAGATTTAGCGTCATGTTGTGAGTTCTTTCTCACGTTCGGTAATAATTTTAATATTTGATTAAATGCTATACATAAATATTGTGATGTCAAAACCTACACATCAGTTCCTGCAGAAGCGTGTAAGCGTTGACAGTCTGCACTATTAGAATTATATAAAATCTTCATAGAAATAGCCTTTATTGTAAATATAAAAACTTTAGAAATCTACAATTAAAATAGCATTTAGTCATTTCAACTAAATAAAAAAAGACAATGGACTATAAATTGCACGATTTAAATCTGTATTTTCTAAATGCCAGTGTATATTTGCTCACCATATCACTTTGTCATATTGTATACAATCAAAACAAATACCTTACAAACATATAAAACTCGTCCAAGTTCACATATAACATATATCTTAACTAATTATTGTTTTATACGATTTTTTACACATCTCTTTGTGTTCCATGCATTTGCAATAAAAAAAAATCACGATCTTTATTCATTGCAAGAGCAATTTAAAAATAAATTCGTCTACACATTAGACTACACAAAAAATACTGTGGGAAAGACCTTGCAGATAATCATTGATTCAATTTTGTGTACGAAATAAGAAATTATCTAATTCAAACACAGTGCGACCTTAGCGTGACTTAAGTACCTAACACGTATTAAAAAACATTCGGACAGACATTCTTTGTGTCTCTAGTAGACGGCCTTCGGTTTGATGAACGGCTTTTTAGTGAGAAAAAACCGCGTCCGGTGAGTTTACCTAAGTTTTTGCGATTTCTCAGAACTTAGGTAATGCATTCCTAATTCGACTTATACCCTTTTGATGTCATATTTTTGTTTGGATAACAATCTAACTATCTCGATTACGCAGGCCCGTTTGACTACCGATGGCTAATTAATTGTACGATTCTTGGAATCTTTCACACTAAATGTGTGTGAAAGATGTTTTAGTTGGAGTTTAGTCATAAGACCTCTTTGTAGTATTTTTACTGACATTGTTATTGCGTTATCTAAAATCGTTTTAACTTTTTTTCAAACTAAAATAAGTTCTTTCTGACCGACTAATGTTAATGGCAAAAAGGTTATTGAATTTTCCACCTCATCGTTCCATTTTTATCGCCTTGTGCTACATTTTGGTGCATAGTATTAGGCGCTAGACCCCACGCTTACACTCTTATGGGTGGCTAGTTTACTCTTCCTAGCGAAAATGGGTGGGCGTGTGTGTGTCTGCGTGTGTGTGTGGTTGAGTAGTGTGTGACTGTGATAGATTCTGATCGCGATATTGAAGGCTGGTCTTACAACTACAGCCTCGGAAGTACGTTCGTGTAGAAATGTGTCCGTTGTGACGAAATCAAAACGTTCTAACAAACATATTTTTGTCTCGAGCTTGAAGCTGGACAGGGTATTCTCTATAGGAGGATCCTTCTCTATTGAATCTGGTCTTTATAAGGACACTTTTGAATCATCATTTTTTTTATCCACGACAGTTATCTACCGTCAAGAAACTCAATAGCTCTTATATTTATCCACATAGTCAGTCATTTTTTTAAATAATGCCTCCACTTTGTACCATCAGTGTAAACGCAAGGACAGTGACAGCATTGGAGTTGGTCCTAATATATTCATAGCTAAGTCGTGAGGACTCGACAGTTTGAATTATCAAAGAGCATTAACAAAACATTTTGCATACGCTAATTATACACCTGCTCGATACTGAGGTTGTGAGGATAATTGTAATTGAGTGTTTGACCTCATCTCCGTCAAAACATATCTATGTCTAAAGTTTCGTGACTATTCTAGCTATTCCCTAATTATGTTGATAGAAAACCTACCTGATTTATGTCCGTTTTGAACATGAAGTTTGTCGGAGGCAGTAACCTGAGGCTGGATATATATCTATATATATCTTCGTTATATATACAGTTTACTATGCAGTAACTGCATAAGTGGAGTTTTGTATAGGACACTAGTAGGGTTACAAATGTTACACTTGGATAGCATTCTGTCTGGAATGGTGGAGGTAAAACCTATCGAATGAGGTGTAAACAGACAGTGGAATGCGATTTGAATGTATTTAAAGATGTAATTAGTAATACGACGCAGCCCTGAAGCAAAACTGTAATACGTCTTTATTAGGGTTGCCACCCACATAATTATAATGACCCAAGGCAGTAAATGTATTCAACAATTGACGGTTACTATGTGGTATATTTTCATTCAAATATATGTAAATAATTGTTTTCAATGAAGAAATGAAAATGGCCACGATATACCTGCTAAAAATTTTATATTGATTCAATCAAAATTGAGTATGGTAAGTAATTGTAATAGAAGCCTGGATTTTATTAAAATACTACTTATTTGTAGTATTTTAATAATAGAATTAATAGACGCATTTAAAATGCGCTTTTGATTGCAGTACAACAATAGTGTTGAATTTTAAAAAAAAGGTAACACTTCTTGTTTCCTTCCGGAATATAATTAATCTGACTCCATTAATTTTTATATATATTTAATTATTACATTAATTGTATTGTACGTGAGATAATTACATGACATTAGAACAATTGTAAAACAAAAGAAAATTATAAATGGCCAATGACAAAAGGAACAAAAAAAAGAAATTAAAATAGTTTCCACGTAAAAAGGTTTTAGCCCTGCGACTGAACACTTATATTACAATGTCGCACTCTGTTTTAGTTTTTATTGATTTTGCTGCTCTCATTTTAAATATAAGTTATAACTGGTATTTTAATTTGTTCAATAGTTTACTTGTATCATCATATGTGCTGTATACAAATTTAATGTTTTCACGACTCTAAACTGTAATAACACATGATATTCATCAGGCTAAGACGATTATATATTATAATCCGAGGTCACGTGTGATCATGCAATTTAGTTCATGGAGAGGTTTCGCTATTATAAACAAGCCAGTGTTTTGATAGTTCACTTTGTAATTATTTAGTTGTATAAGAACTGTCATATTGTAACATATATGATTGTCAATATTTCTTTTATTTTCTACGCATCCTTGTGATGGTGTGCATACATGTCTTCTGTAAAGTCTTCTTTTTTTAAAGCGAGATAATCTGATAGAAAGTCTCTTCCCGGTTGATTCAATATAAAACAAGAGGAATTTTAATTCACGCAAAAATATATGAAACATGATCAATGTTTCATTCATCGTTTCGTGTCCATTTTTATTAAGCGTGACATTAGGACGTGAAATTAGGATTCAAAATATATTGTGCACGTTTAAGGATTACTAAGGACTAAATATACTACCCAACTAAGTGTAGCCTCGGACTGGGGACGACTTAACCTAGTCAAATTCAACCCCAAAAAGACACAAGTTTGCGCGTTTTCCACTAAAAAAACACCCTTTGTCGCTACTCCTCTCTTTGAAGACACCCTCCTTAAAGCCTCAGCCAGCATCGGAATACTGGGCGTCGACATATCGGACAATGTTCAGTTTCGCGGTCATCTGGAAGAAAAGGCTAAACTTGCCTCTAAAAAGCTTGGTGTGCTCAGTAGGGCGAGACGATACTTCACTCCGGGCCACCGCTTGCAACTTTATAAAGCGCAAATTCGGCCCCACATGGAATATTGTTCTCACCTCTGGGCGGGAGCCCCCCAGTACCAGCTCCTTCCTCTTGATCGCATTCAACGAAGAGCGGTTCGAATAGTCGCTGACCAGTCACTCTCCGACCGGCTTGATCCTTTGGCGCTGCGTAGAGATGTTGGATCTCTCAGCATCTTCTATCGCATTTACCATGGGGTGTGTCTGGAGGAGTTGTTCGGATTAATAACTGCAGCTGCAGCACGTTATGGAACAAGCTGCCCGCCACGCTATTTCCGAACCACTACGACTTAGGGTCCTTCAAGAAAAAAGCGTACAAATCCCTAAAAGGCCGGCATCGCACTCATGAGCTTCCAGCCACATGAGTGTCCATGGACGGCGACTTCACCTTTATGGTGGGCCGCCTGCTCGTTTGCCCCCTCTTCTATAAAAAAAAAATATAGATAGGAATTATATATTTTTTTTAATTGACAAACCACCAGTAGGCACATAAAATGTCCATAGACGTGAGTAAGTTGCCGGCATTTTAGGTAATGGTTGGTTCTCTTCTGGAGCGCCCCGAGTCGTATAAAACGAAAAAGGGGAGCAAACACACACATATAGACACTCACTTCTGACTTCCAGTCTCTCTTTCTCGGATCTAGTAAATAATGAACCCAACCCAATTGTTGTGCGGGGTAGGATTTACATGAAACATGTGTGTTTTAATAATGAATTTAAAAAATACTCTACTGCAGCATCCTAGCTAAAGCAACAGGAGCAACAAAAAAAACCAAAAATTATGTACAATATCTGAGCGTGGTTTTTGTTGTGCACATCTAGTAATGTAAACAGCGGTTATGTACCAATTGAAAAGTGTTTAATAGTATTGTATATTTTATACGCTGGCGTGTCAGATAACCATTTCCGTAATTATCCTAGTAACACTATTGTTCAACCATAATTGCCTAATAGCGGACTTTTCTCGCGTTTACTTTCAATTGTAAGGAAGCGTGGCAGTCTTATTGTATACACATTTGCATATCATTATATCGTAGCCTTATTACACAGGGGCGTACTCGGAAGGATGAATTTTACATTCAATACAATTTTATTTTAACTCTCGCTAAGTAAGTTTAAAAGAAAATGCATGCAAATAGATCCGAAAAATTTACACATTTATCATAATTTTAATTATATAAGTAGATTGAATTACAGTTTTAATCGCAATAACGTTTATACCTGCCGTGTATAATTTATGCACATTAATGTTTATAAGGAGTATCATTTATTACTGTCGTAATTACTAAAATAAGTGATAAAACAAAATTTTCGTCTTAGGGCCTTTCATACGGACCCCAGTGTACACAATACACCCCTGTGTTGAGTTGTTACTTTGATAGAAATCGAGCTTGAAGGTCGACTCTGTAATAACATTAATTATACTCGTATTACGTGTAATCTGTGTTCAGATTGACGATTAGTATAACTATTAAATTTTATATTAATACTTAGGTTTGATTGCTCTAATAAAAGTCTTATTTGTCTTTTGTAGATTAATCGATGTTGACATAAGCTGAATCTAATGCATTCGATTTTTAAAATCTATTTCATAATTTAAATTTCGAACATGAGTTTTAAGGCTATGTTTTCAAAGATCTCAATGTAAAAAGATTATAGTAAATATAAATCTTTTTCGAAGCCTTAATAACATGAGTTACCCGTCGTACCTGAATTTAAAAGTGCGTGTTTATATAATTCAAATTTAGCTATACAAAAACAACACGTATATTTAACAATAAAACAATTAAGACCTCACTCCTTCCTCTGATAGTATCGTTAAGAATAAATTAGCGATAAATTAAATTTTTACACTACCTTAAAACGCGGAAGTTCGCTGTACCTTGAAGTAAGGCTTCCTTACCTAGAACACACTATCAAATGTGATATACCGATGCAGAAGAGCTGAGGACACGAACGAGTTCTGTTAGATCAATATGTCTAAGGTAAACTAAAACAATAATAGGAAAATAAAATTTATTTGAACAAAATTAGTATTCAATTCACAGCTTAAATTATTAATTAAAAATAATATTAATCATTTAAATTAATTAAGCATCATTGCAATACTTTTCAATCGATTCGCAACGGAAAAATGCGTAACTATTAAAGTTGTTTTGTACCAAAATACATTTATTTATTTCATGGAAACAAAACAGACACATCACAAAAATACAATAAAAGAAGAAGATATATGAACAAAAGTACAGAGGCATCCTAAAATATGTTTCACAGATAAAATATGTTATATAAACAGTCACAAGTACAGAAAACAAACAAAATCCACAGGAAGAAAAAACAAAACAAAATTAAACTATAAATTAAAAGTTACATACCTAAACACACAATAAGAGACGTAAACTATAAGATATATGATATATAGATATAAAAAAAAATTCTATAACATTGACCTCAATCTCGATTCTATATCACACCTGAACGCAGCAGAGGGGCACGAAAAAATGTCTAAATTAGGAAAGTTATCATTAAACGTTTTAAACATTCTCTGTAATGGCACACGAAAACCGATGTTTGTCCTTGTAGACGATATTAAAAAAGTGTGAGACAAGCGGAGAGACCTGGTTGGTACGTTAAAATCAATTAGAGAGAGGAGCTCGGATGAAGTCAGCTCCCCCTTACAAATCCTTCTCAGCACCATACAATCTGCCATAGTACGGCGCCGGCCTAGCTGCATAAGAGTTGAAATGTGTGCGCGATTGCATTGTGAGCGGTTGCGGTATTTTAGTATTCGGAGAAACTTTTTTTGGACACCCTCGACTCTTTTTTTCTGGACCGCGTAAAATGGGTTCCAAATAGGGCTTGCGTACTCCAGCTGGGGCCTAACAAGCGACTTATATAGATATAGGTATGTATTATTGTCCCTGAATTCTTTGGAAATGCGGGTTATGAAACCCAGCATGCGAAGGGAGTTGTTTAAAATATGATCTATATGATTATTGAGAGTTAGTGTGCGGTCCAAATGTATGCCCAGATCTTTAACGGTAGAAACTGTTGCTAGTTTTTGATTGCCTAGCCTAAACTGAGCCGTGATTATATTTTTATTTCTGGTAAAGACCATGTGCTTGCATTTACTATATGCGAGGTATAGTTTGTTTCGTCTGCAATATGCGTCAAGTCTATCAAGGTCCTCCTGAATGCATTCCACGTCAAATGGGCCAGTCACAACCCTGTACAATTTCAAATCGTCAGCGTAGAGTAAGTATCTACAATTTCTGAAACACTGAGATATATCATTGATGAAGATAGTGAATAGCAGAGGACCAAGAATAGAGCCCTGTGGGACCCCAGATGTCACGGGAACCGGCGAGGATCTGTATCCATTAATAACTACCGATTGGATACGACCGCGAAGGTAAGCCTCAAACCACCTCAAAAGATCACCCTTTATGCCACCAAACGATAACTTCTGTAGAAGTAATAAGTGGTCAACCTTATCGAAAGCCTTCTGGAAATCCGTGTATATAGAATCTATTTGAGTTTTGCGATCTAAACCGGTAAAAACGTAGTTAGTAAATACAAGAAGATTAGTGAGGGTTGATTTCCCGGCAATAAAACCATGTTGATGATCGGTGATGACATTTTTTAAGCTTGAGAAGACATGACGGTGCAATAACCTCTCCAAAACTTTCGGAATTGCAGAGAGGATAGAAATGGGACGATAGTTTTCTATATTATTTCTTGCTCCAGACTTAAAGATGGGTGTTACGTGGGCAGATTTCCTGACAGATTTGCTGACATTCAAACTAGAAAAAATCAGTACTCTGTAGAAACAACTTCCGAGTGAGGTACTTTCAATCCAGCCCATTTGAAGCCCAAAGGCATCATGTTAATTCCAGTCTCTCACCGAGTCTAACGATGCAATAGGTTTACGTTGTACTTCGTATGAGTTTCCCATCACTTCCCATTTTCTCTTTTCTCCCCTACTCTCTTATATCTCCCTGTCATTTTTTAAATCCTTCCCCTATTTTTCCTGTACCTTACCTTGTGGATAGTAAAGCTTACCAGCGTTATATTTCAAAGCTTTGCGACTCAGCTTTACAGTTACTAAGGTAAAGAAAACCTAATATTTAAAGGTACTTGTTATTGTATCAATCATATTCAATTACAATATCCAGTTCATAACATTTTAATCACTGTAATTAATAGATTCCGAACTGTATACAACTGTATAATCAAAACTAGAAATTCAAATGTATTATTTTTTATGTCAACAAGATTGTTTGAATAATATCTTTGTAGTATAAAGTATTTGTATTATTTATTTTTATGGCTTGATTGAATATTTACATTTTGTAATAGATTGTGATAATAATTTGTTATTCATAAATTTTTCATGTGCATAAAATAAATAATTCAAAAAGTAATCAAGATATTAAATTTAGTTGTCAGTTCTATTTATAGATATTATTGAAAATGGCCAACGCAAAAGTGACAACGATATGTTTAAACAAAATTTAATTCAACAATTATTTATTCAGTTAGGATTGATAACAACTACTCCATTGACATACTACACATTCTTTTCAATTTTAAGAGCTCGCAATTTCATTTATGTGATCCATCATAATTTTTTAAATGCATAGTTACCGAGTTATTGCGAAAATACTGTTTTCATCTCTTTCACCAAGATGGCGGCCGGGGGACAAGGGTAGCGACCACACGATTTTTAGGGTAAGCTATGGAGCTTCCCCAACATGTCGCAAAAATAAAACGGCATCCTCTTATAAATACCAAATTCCTTAAATTGTAACTTTTCAATGGTCCTATTGAACGTTTGAAGTTTATGTTTATTGTTTATTTTAAAAGAGCAACTATCGAGTTTCTTGCCGGTTCTTCTCGGTAGATGACTGCCTTCCGAACCGGTGGTAGTGTAAAAATTTACGATTCAAAAGTGTCTTTATTGTCCTACTTGAATAAAGATATTTTGAGTTTGAGTTTGAACGTCTCTTAAACTTAGTTTACATGGATTCACGGTCGCTCAGCTAAGAAGAGCCCACAAGAAACTCAGTAGGGTTGTTACTTTTCGTCGGCGTTTTCGTCTTAACAATATATCACTGCTCAGTTGCCACACCCACATGCAATCCCTTGGGAATAACCTGTATGAAAAGTGCCTTATTACTATTTGGTCCAAATCAGCAATTAAGCAATAATACCAGATTTGTGCAACGATTATACACACTTGACCTTTTTCAAATCATCTAAATTAGACTAATATAATAATTAAAAAATATGATAGCATATAAATAGAAACATTAAAATAATAATAACTCAAATTGAGACATAAAACCAGTTGGTTCTTTGTTAGGAAATACAAGATATCAATCAAATATGTCTGCGCGCAGGCTAGAGACAAAACGCTGACAGTTATAATAAATCTTAGACTGGTAATAAGAACAAAAACTGCAATTAGAACAATAATACTATAAATATTAATACATTATGGAGCCATCACTGTATTTCCGAACCAATACGACTTAGGCAGCGTACAATTTATTAAAAGGCCGGCAACACACGAGACACGTGAGTGTCAACGGGCGACTTCACCTTTATTGTGTGTTACCGGTTTATTCTCCCCAAATATGTATATTTTGTTTATTTATTCCTACTTTATTCTACTAAAACAGTAGAAGTAGATAATGTTAATATTAGTAAATATAATACCAACGGGCGCTCTAATCGAGCGAATAATACTTATACATTTGGACTAGTGTATTATACATATAAGTAAAATAGAAAATAATTTAAATTGAAAAATTATTTATATTTAAGTTATTTACAATTAAATATATTTGAGTGGGAGTGCCATGCTGTTACTTAGAGTTTCAGCCGAATGGGCAGGCACGGCCGGAGAAATACCACTCTCTCACAGAAAACCGGCGTAAAGTGATGCAATTGGACTTTGTTCATTTTGTGCTCGCGTTTCGTTCGGTGAGTGAGATCTTCCGGTGACCATCGTTTCCCCTCCCCCGCCCCCTTCCCTCCATTTCCCAGTTTTCCTTTAAAGGCCGGCAACGCACTCACGAGCAACCAGCCGCGTGAGTGTCTATGGGCGGCGACTTGAACTTTATGGTGTGCCTCCTGCTCGTTTGCCCCCTCTTCTATGAAAAAAAGGAACTTATTTATATCTGATCAAAAGATGCACTCAATATGATGAAGAAAATAAAGTGATAATGATCTACCAATAAATCAAATACCAATATCCAGGACGTTAGTCGATTTATTTGAAGGCAGTATAAATGTCACGTTTAAAAATAGATTTGTCTATAATGAATGGATAATAATATAATTTTACACATCTTTTTAAGCAATTTGTTGGAAACATAAATTGTGAATGGAGAAAATAGTTACAAATTACAATTTCTCCGGTTGCAATTTATGAGAAACTATATTATTTATAAATGAAATCGTGTTTGGTTATTATTTAAATCGAATAACTCCCGTTTCTTTTTAAACATCGTGTTATTATCTGTCACTTTTGGAAATAAGTACTTTTAATTTTGCAACTGCTGGGGTTTGTGATACATGGTTGTGAATAATTCATATAAAATATTTTAGCATTGTATCTTAACATCTCTATAGAGTTTATTTAAGTTTACCGTTATCTGTATTAAAAACAGATAATCATTCTAGTAGGTAAGATCATAATTAAAAAGTTGCGCTCGCATCCGTTCCGATAATGATCTCGCGACAAAATCATGTTTTTGTAATCAGCCAACCCATTTGAAAAGGAAATAAACCTTTTATAACCAGAAAATAGGTTTTAGCATATTTTCTGCTTTGTTAAGTTAAATATCAAATTTGGTGTTCTTTTAATAAATGACCTATATGTTAATATAATTTTTTTAAAAACAGATTTTCGAAATTTTCTTAAAGTTTTTTGAGTTGAAAACGTCAAATGTGTTTATAAAATAGGGTTGGTTAAAATTAATCAATCGCAACATATTCGAAACCCGAAAAATCCGTTAAGTTTATTCTAATGAGCGACAGAAGCAATATTACTGTATTTGTTTTAATTTTGCAAAACAATAAAATAATTCTAGTGTGCTCTAGTTGGGCAAAAGTAAATACTGTTTTATTTGTATCTCGTAAATAAATGTATTAATCGCGATCGCTTTTCAATTGGACCATCACCTGATAAAGTGTTGGTTGTCTGTAGTACCGTTATGGACCAGCCCATCCAGTCTATACTGTTCATATAATTGTAGTTAATTCCTTCGCCACTGAAGTTATGCGATACCACATTGAACTGAATGTAGTGCGACTTTATACATAAAACATTCATTTAATTTAAATATGTTTTTTATCTAAATATACATTTTGCTAACAAATATACATCTGTAATGTTAATCCCTGAAATTTAAAAGGATGAAACCAAGCAGTCAATTGACTTAATTTAATAATATTCATAAATATTAGCAGTGGTTAGCATTCTATACGTCTCAAAGGCGGCTTTCAAATACATCACTAACACATGTTAATTCTTCTAAAATCAATTAAAATGAACGGACACTCAATTAATGATCTATTACGACACGGATTGTATGAAGTATCATAGAAATTCTTTAGAATATTACGTAAGTGTGTGAAGGTCTTTTATGATTTATGAGCAATGCCAAGGCATTTTATATGTTCCACAAAATCTAATAAAACTATTTTAATATAATCAATTAAGTAAATATCATTTATATAGTTATGAATATAGATATGCAATTCAATTAATTTATTTTGAAAGGTAGGTCTATTGATAAATTATAAGACAAAATTCATATTTGAAGGTCCTTGGTTCTATTTCCGTTTAAATGTGTTTTCCCTCATTGGAAATATTTTAGTTCCTATTTAGTAGCTTGTTATAATTATTATCAAGAATTTAAGCTTTCATACATTATAGGTACCTATTCATTTATTTTATTTCACATAAACATATACTAAAAATAATATGGTTTATTTTGAAGTTGTGTGAATCCCCTAAAATTTGGGTTAAATTGCAATTTCAAACTATTTACTATACGACCTTAATTACTTAACAAAAATACAAATTTGTTATCATCTTGTCACATATGAATAATGAGAGTTCATGTAAAAATTACACGTTTTAGTAAATCAGTAATCAAAATATGATTTTTTTTAAATACAATTTAATTTCCATTCACTTTTTAACCTGGATTGATATGCATTTTAAGTCAATATAAAAGTGGCACATTATTTAGTCATACGATGTTTAACCGACTAGATCGGGACAGGACACAGGTGTCCCAGTCGTGGGATCAGCCTTGATCTTGCTGTATTTTTCAATCTATTTTCATCATTTATGGGAGAGTCTTTCGTTTAAATTGCCTTACAAATAACTTTGTGTCTTTTTTATTATAACATGTTTTCGTATAGTGATCCGGTATAATCGCATCTTTAAACTACATTTTAATTTATTTTGTTCATAACTGGCATTTATGTTAAATATGACATTGCTTCTGTTTAAATGATACAAGATAGATAAAAAACAAATTAAAGAAATCTTTAATGTCATCCTATTTCAACTATAGAGCCGTGGAGCCTCTGGAATGCAAACGCGACCCCAGTAGTCTCTATATACGGAATCGTGGGTTACACCCGAGGGGTGTTGTAGTGGGTATGGCTCACCGGTCGGCTCTGAGTAGCAGAGGTTTCCTGGTTAGTGAGTTGAGACCCACATATCCCCGTGCGTAAAGCATTTCCTCCTTGTTTATCAAAAGAGGATTAAACACTGATTTTAATAGTAACAAATACCCTAGTTCTCACCTAGTTTTAGTACACATAAATGTTAACCTAAGCATTAGTAAAAAACCGCCACCACAAACCCAAAAAACCATTTTACCTATTACTAAGAACTAAAACTTCGACATGTTTCCGTTACGAAATTTTCCGTTAACTTTTAAATTCCGTTAACGAATTAATGAATTCAAGCTTCCATTTATATGTTTAAAAATGCCATTGTAATTTGAATTAAATTTATATTATTTTGATAGTGACCACGAAGACTTGTCAATAGACAAATTTTTTAGCCTCGAAGATTAAGCAACCAATAATAGACATGACCGTACATGTACTAACATCTATAGACATTATCTACTTCTACTGTTTTAGTGCAACAAAGTGTGAATAGATAAATATTAAACGTACGTGTCTATAAACATTTTCTCAAGATTATTTTTCTTGTCTATTCGGTATCGCGTGCGACTGTAATGTTAGGTACAAATGAAATTAACAACTTCCTCCCATTACTCTCTTGCCTTAAGATAATTAGTTCATAAATTGCGGGAGTAATCGCAAATCTAATCATTTGTTATTTATTCGCACGAGCGTTTTCTATCTTCATTCGGTTTTGCTTTTTTTAATATGAAGTGGTTTTAGACATAAATGTGGCATAGACATTTATCTCTCTTGCCTTAAAAAGTGTACTGGGATCAATTCTTCTCAGTTTGGTCGCGTACGAACAGGCGTAGAATCACTTAGATTTAAGAAGATTGGTCAAAATGGTCCTATGTACCTTAATGAATAAATATATTTTGACTTTGACTTTGTTTATATAATATATAATAAGCGTCTAGTAAACATGACTTTTAATGAAAGCATCGTTTAATTGATAATTAGGTTAAAAGGGCCTTTTTTCAACATAGATGTTTCTACGCGCGTCTCAGCTGTGCAATGATAAAATAGTTCTACAAAAGGGCATAAGTTTCTTTATAGCATTGTCTTAAAGATTTAATGCATTTCTAGAAAATAAAATTCTTGAAAAATGCATGGAATCTTAAAGCCCGTAACCGAGAGTAAATAAGCCTTTAACAATGTCGTAAACTTGTCGCAGTACGTTATGGTGAAATAAAACACGAAAATTGTATTTTTATTTAGTAATTAATGTTCTATACGTTCGTTAATAGGGGTATTAACCTAAATTTAAGAGGTTCTAAACCATAATAGAAAAACGCTAAAAGAGGTAGCTCCTTGACACCAAGGATCAAATAAGATGTTTACAACGAAAAAACCTGTTTATATGAGTGATTTAGCATGAGTAGTTTAGTACTAAATTGTAAGTAGATTAATAAAAACAGAGTGTTCCACTTAATAGAGCAAATTAATGGACACTTCCAACTGTAATATATTTAAATTAGTAAACTAGACTAAACTTAAATTAGTTATTAAGTTGTCTTGTCTTAAGGAAAGGAGCTAAATTGTTTAAAATTTACTTGTATAAGTTATGTATTATATATATTTTAAGATAACTAATGTATTAGTTATCTTAATTTTTGCGCCATGTATGGCGCAAAAATTATATTGATCTGATACAAAACTTTATATATTGATATTTGGTGTGAAGTGAAATTATTAATGTTATCCTAGTGATTATCTTTTGTTAGACCTCCTTGATAGGCCTTCCTTATTATACTCCACTATCCATCTGATACGAACACCACAAATTTTTGTATGTAAAATATTATTTGTATAGGTTTCGTGAAATTATTGCTTCCTTTTAATCTACTGTCACACTGGAAATAAAAACATCGATTAAATATCAATACTGCTTTTGCGTATTATTAAAATTATGTGCCCACAATTACCTATTAATCTATCCGCTATGATAGGTATCGTGAAGGTACGTTCTAAACCAAAAATCATCATCAGCTAAAATATGTAAATCTTCCTTAGTGTCCTAAGGCTTCCCTAAGGACCCACATCGGGGCAGAGTTCTTCTCTGTTCACTCAAAATCAGACCAATGTTCTTCGCTTCCGCGATGATAGAACGTCGCCAGGTCTGCTTGGGTCAGTCTTGTTTGCGCAGTCCTTGAGGGTTCCAGTCCAAAGCTTGTCTTGGGATATGTGACGTATCTGCGCAAAGTACGACCGAACTAGCTCCATCCGCGTCCATCTTCGTGGCACATCCTCCAGAGTTCTATATTGGCGATAGTGTTTGGCCAGATGATCTTCAGGATCTAAATCTACCCCAACAACACCATTGACAAGATCATCATGCCTGCTTGTTATAATTAAAAAGTAACGCTTTAATTTATTTAATTTCATTATCTAAACGATACTAATTTAAAATGTTTGCGCATGTTATCAAGAATACATTTGTACAAGAAAAATTAATGGACAGCATCTGTTGATGACTCTTATCGTAATTATAATTTTGCCACCTGGCACCTGTGGGAAAAAACACCTCCACCTGGTTATAAGACAATGTTGATATTACAGTTTATTACTGAAGGCTAGTTGGACAACGGTACTGTGTCGTTTTGTTTTAGTCTGTATTTAGCAATGGGCATAGTATACTAAATATTAGTAATACCGTTTGCACTTTGCCAGCCCCGCAATACGTTTTTGATGTAAATTTTATTTACAACAATAGTCATCTTGTATTAACAAACTTAAAAAAAAAAAAACAAAAATCTCAAACAAAATTAAAAGGTTTGGTCCTTGTGGGTAGAGTACCCATAGTGCTGGCATTTATCTGCTGTATCGCGATGCTTATACGCTAAACGAGAAGAGCACCAGCTCTTGGATCACCGGTACTGACAACCAGGCGCCTATTTATTTTTTTAAATAATATCTTAGTTCTTATTACTCTGATGTCATACTGTGCAACTAATAAGCATTGTAAAAAAGTGTTAATAGGTATAAGTAAAATTTATACTAATAAATTTGGATTAACTTAAACTTAATACAACTTAACTATAATGTCATTAAAAAAGAATGAGTAGGAGGCACACCATAAAGGTGAAGTTCCTGCCAATAGACACTCACGTCGCTGGGAGCTCGTGAGAGCAAGCTTTTTAGCAAGTGTTACACTATTTTCTTGAAGGACCTGAAGTCGTATTGGATCGGAAATACTGTGTGCCGCTGGTTTTGTTTATCAGTCATAGTCTGTGCCTTTGTCATTCGGTTTACCTTTTTGCCTATGTGTAATTTTCAGTTTATATCAAAAGTATTGTAATGTCTGTACAATTTTCTTAGGTGGAATCTAGATGGCGTTTTATGGAGGCCACGGGTGTGTCGTTGCACTATCCGTGTAAGTAAAAGTGTTTACTTACACCTTGTCCTTTACTATGTATTAAGCGCGTTTTGTAACGGAGCTTTTGAATCGTCTTATTTCAGTATCACAGTATATTCTAGTAACTGGTTTGATATCACAGAGTTCAAAATAAAATGCTATTTCTTAGTGTTATTGGAAGTGAGAAGTGAGATGATTTTTAAAAAATAATAATTAGATATGGTATCTAAATATAGATATATGTATCTAAAGTTGCTCTTATATGTTCTTACATCTGTTAATGTCATTTTCTTCTAGTGTTTAAGTGCCATAAAGTGTTAAATAAATAAATAATAAATAAATAAAGTTGTTGTAATGTAATTAGATACTTGTTTTATTTTATGGAGTAGGAGGCAAACGGGCATAGACACCTGCATCGCCAGGAGGCTGACAAGTGTGTTGGCGGCCTTTACGGGAGACAGCATACGTCGCTTTAAGGCCCCTTTACAGAAATATCTTATTTGACAATTTCAAAATTGTAAACCATAATTTTAATTAAAAATAAAACTGTACACATAATTTGTAAGCAGTTGAGCAGTGAATCCTTTTAGGAATCATAAACTTCCTCATTAAGATTTTTTTTAATCTTTTAATAAAACCCAAGAAACTTTAAGAAAACTAAAAAATTATTAATAACACAAATTTAAATATATATAATTCACAATCTCGTTTTTTTTTATAGAAGAGGGGGCAAACGAGCAGGAGGCCCACCATAAAGGTGAAGCCGCCGCCCATAGACACTCACGCGGCTGGGAGCTCGTGAGTGCGTTTCCGGCCTTTAAAGGAAAATTGGAAAGGGAGGACGGGGAGGGGAAAGGAGGGGCACCAGAAGATCTCACTCACGGAACGAAACGCGAGTACAAAATGAACAAAGTCCAATTGCATCACTTTACGCCGGTTTTCTGTGAGAGAGTGGTATTTCTCCGGCCGTGCCTGCCCATTCGGCTGAAACTCTAAGTAACAGCAGGGCACTCCCACTCAAAAATCGTTTAAATAAAAACAAAATTTTAAAAAGTTTGTTCCTTGTGGCAGTGTAACCAAAATTCTGGCGGCATTTCCTTGCTGTATTGGAATGCTTGTATGCTGAGAAAAGGACCAGCTCTAGGATCACCGGTACTCACTACCAGGCGCCTTAATAAGCTGTGCACTTGTACCTCAGAGTACAAAAGAAACAAATATAAATTCGGAACTAAATGGAATATCATTTAAAAAGCACCTTTAGCAATGCAGCAAAAATTAAATTATCAATAATAATAAAAACTAATGGCTTAACTAATTATCTTTCAGGCATGTCCACTCTCAATGTATTAATGTAAAGGTGTACTAAGTTTGCTAATCATTTCTTCGTCGTGACATATTTCTTGTGGACCGGAACTGCAGATGGTATACCCAACATCCGGTGTCATGGTTAAGACCCAGGTTCTATATTAAGCGGAAGCAATTAAACATTATGATAGGAAATTTTAGTGGTTTTAATAATAGCACCAGAGTTATTATATATTTGTCATTGTATTAATCTTGTGGTTATTATTATTTTTATAATTATCAGTTCTGTGAATTCTTGACCTGGGCTTATATATCGTGTGAGAAATGTCCTTTACATCTTTATTTGACTCCTTTAACTTTAATTTTTAATTAACACTATACAGTCGCAAGTAAAATTAATATTAGGTGAGCAACTAGCGGCCTTATCACTCTCGGCTATCTTTTATAGGCAACCATAAAAAGTTTTCTATGTGTTGATTACCTTTAATGCATTATTAACAAATATGAAATGCTAAATAGTAGTAGAAAACTATGTGAAAACTTGAAAATACAACTTGAAGTTAAGCAATGCGCTGCTGTTAGTCCGCTACCGCTTATCACCATATCCACACCTATACAAGTTTACAGGATCAAATTCTATACTCTAATTATCGCCATTTCTAGTCACCCAATAAGGCTTGCCACCTTGCACTGTTCATGTGATGTACGTAAATTTATATAGACTAGTTTTAGATTATACTTATTATAATCAATGCAAGCTTATGTATATCAAGTGACTTGATATCTTACATATGCACGTTTAATAATCATTTTTAAACATGGTCAATTACATTGGTAAATTACTAAGTTTCCCTGTGGCAATACCTAACGCTGGCGGCATGACCTCGCTGTATAGCGATGCTCAGCGAGAAAAGCACTAGATTTTGGGTTACCGATACTGACCACCAGGCACATTATTTATTATTTAAGAGCCTGTGCACCTGTAGCAAAGTCCACACTGGTATAAATAATATATTTTATCCCAAAAACATGTCTTTCAATGTTATAATGACGAGTCTGTTGGCGCATGCCGAACTACCGAACAGAGGATCCCGGGTTCGAGCGTCGGTACGATCATAAATGTGATGAGCATATTTTTGGTCTTAGTTTTTTAATATGTATTTATTTTTATTACATAATATGTAAATATAGTTTGTAAGGACCCATGAAATAAGCTGTAAATCGCTAACTTTGGGGCTAAGTTTTTTTATTATACTAATGAGCACTTACCTACATATAACTTATTTTACCTGAAATAAGCACGATTTATTTATTTATTTAACACTTTATCGCACTTAAACACTCGAAGCAAATGACATTAACAGATGTAAGAACATATAAGAGCAACGGGCGGCCTTATCGCTAATAAGCGATCTCTTCCAGACAACCCACACGATAAAAGAATACTTAAAATATAATAAGACAGGTGCAAAGGGTGCGAAGTATACAAAAAAAAAATAATAATAATAATAATAATTAAACAGAACACAACATACATTAAAATAAGAAAAGCGAAAAATATGCTAATTTAAATCTAGAATAACAAATAATTATATTGAAGACAAGAAATGTTTACGAAGAAGTGATTTGAAAGATGATAGTGAGGAGGCTGATCGAATAGGATCGGGAAGTGAGTTCCAAAGCTTTATAGCGGACACTGTGAAGGAGTTTCCGTAAAAGGAGGAGTGGTGGGGTGGAATTTCGAGGATATGTCTGTTGGAAGAGCGCAGATTGTAGTCGTAGGGACCCATAAATTTGAAACGATTTTTGAGGTAGGACGGAGTTTGAGGACTGAAGAGGATAGTGTATAAGAGGTGGAGGATGTGGGAATCCCTGCGAAGCCGTATGGGCAACCAGCCTAGCTGCTGTCGGTAGGATGAGATGTGGTCGAATTTCCTTAGGCCAAAGATGAATCTGATACAGAGATTTTGTAAGCGTTCAAGCTTGTTCAGGAGCTCCTCACTCAGATCGGGGTAACAGGAATCGGCATAGTCTAAGATGGGTAGAAGAAGTGAGTGAGAAAGAAGGATTTTGGTACGGATAGGAAGAAAATTAGTTAAGCGTCTGAGAGCATGAGAAGATGCGTAGAGTTTGCGCCCAACTTCTTTGACATGCGACACCCAGGAAAAATTCTGGTCAAAGATCAGGCCTAGATTCCTCACTGTTCGACTAATATTTATAGTCACGCCGTCTATAGAGACAGATGGAAGACTAGCCCATTCAATTTTAGAAACAAAGTGAGGACTACCGAATATGGTCACTTGGCTCTTTAAAGGATTGATATTGAGTCCAAAGCTTTTACTCCACGCCGAGATAATGGCTAGTTCCGCATTTAAAGTCTCCATGGTAAAGGGAAGGCGGTCAAGAGTAGATTGGGCGTAAATTTGAAGGTCGTCAGCAAAGAGATGGAAAGACAGAGATAAACTAGCAGTTAAGGAGTTAATATATATGGCAAATAGAAGAGGAGATAGCACGCCACCTTGTGGAACACCTGATTTCACCATTTAATTATTATTTAAAATAAACGATGTTTAAGATGCCTTAATTTTATGCGAAGAGTTGGCTCTCAGCTTGTTCATAGAAAGGCTCAAGTCAAGATTAGCAATAATTAGTGTCTATCTTATCACGGTCAGGCATTTTTTTACGAAACAGTAGTAAGTTCCACTTCGATGAGTGATACTCGCGTAAACATAATAAATTCATTTCACGTAGCTATTTTTGTCATTCCCAGTAAAAAGGTATTTTTTTTTGTGAAAGATGGGTGTGACGACCGTGCGAGAAATGCGGCCTCGACGGGACAACGAACTTATCGGATTCACTGTAAAAATCTAGAACCAGTATGTATAAAAACAAATATAAAAGTGCCGTAAGTAATATAAGGCAGTGCTCGGTCTGTATCAAGGATAACTCTTCTTAACAAGGACATTTTGGGCTTTTGGCAGATGCCAAGAGGGAACTAAAGTATTTAACAGGAAGAGAGGAAGGAGATCACTCTTGAAAGTGTAGTGTTACGGATTGTGATTGATTTTGGAGGAGCCATACCCACTAAACACTCCACGGGTGTAACCCACGATTCGGCATATGGAGACTACTGGGGTCGCGTTTGCATACTACCAGAGATGGTAGGAGGGTATAGGAAAAGAGAGGGACTAAAACTACGGAGAAGAAACGGATTTGCTCCGTTATTCATCGCATGAAACGTGAGGATAAATCCATATCATCACTTGACGTCCCCTGAGCCCCCCAGTGGTATTTCCCCGGTCATTAAGCTAGCAAAGCTGAACAGAACATAATGTATTTCGATTCGAAAATATCCCCAAATACGCCCCAGATACGATAAATATATTGAGAAGGGCCTTTACAAGTTAATTTTCTTATAACAGGTAATCAACGAAATATACTGCGATGATGGTTAACAATAATTGAACACTAACGACATATTACTTATCCTGTGAATAAATTACTCAAGATATATGACGACCTTTACCGCCATCTGTCGATTATTTTTAGTTCTAACTTGTCTTAGACTTCAGCTGTGTTAGACAGGTTTTCCCATAATGGTATTATAATTATAACACTTTTCTATTTTCTTTTAATTGATATTGAACAATTGTTGTTTACAGCTGTTTAATGCAGTGTGAACAATTAATAGTGTTAAAAGTGTCTGTTAACTAACTTCTTAGTAGTGATTAATTGTTTGACTCTAAAGGTAACGTAAAACTATGTGCTGTATCATTTAATAAAATACATAAACACATAGTCCTTGTTATAGTTCCAACCCTCTGATACAGCCAGGTTGGTACAGAGATGCAGACAAAAACTTCATTTACAGATTAAATATATAAATACAATCGTGTGATATATATTAGTTAAAATTCCGTATCTATTGTACAGGGCCAAATTTTAAAAATTAATAATTTCACCTCTGCCAAAGTGTTAACTGTGGTAATAATGCACATTATTTATAAGGATCATTAGAACGGAATAAAGTTTTTCAACTTGTGCAATATTTTGCACATTGTTAAAAATATCCGTATATTGGAACACCTTGTTTATAGATAATTATTTTATTGGCTCAATTACATGTACTAAAACTAGTTATTATAAGAGTTAAATAAATTTTATATAAGTCTGTCTTTAACGACATAGGTGTATTTTCATGCTCTCGGCATGTTCTTAGAAATAAAACTGTTGAAAGGTCCAAGAAAATACAAAACCTTTTACAAGATTTTATAAGTTTCCGTTTTTGGATACTTTTCATTGTTTTGAATGTACTCTGTGAGCGTCTCACGAGGGAACAGCTGTAGCTCAAATTATTTTATTCAAATGTTATGTGAAAGCTGTATCATGTGTGTCCTCTTAAGAAAATAATCAAATTAAACTAAAACAATAAAATAAATTTTAAAAGTTTGGTACTTGTGACATAATGTTTGCCATATTACAGAATTATATTATATTAATCCAGCTTTAAAATTCGTATATATATATTCGTATATAATAAAATTAAATTTATTTTTTTATTTTATTATATCTGTCCCCAGACATCTTATGTGCTAAATACATTTAAAACAATAAACTTATGAGATAATTAAACTATACATAATAATACGAACAAGATCCAAGACCACTACCAGGATTCAAAGGTTTGTTTTTTTAAGGTATTTAAAATGCCTCTACAAAAGGTAAGTACGAAGATATAAATAGATATAGATAAGACAATAATTAAAATATTATCGTCAAGTGACTAGTTTAGAAAATATAACAAAGAACGTATGGAAATTACGACATCCTCATAGAAATTAGGTCAAATTAGATTGACCTAGTATTCACAACACGACATAACATGTGTTTTTAAAACGAGAGCAATCTACTTAACAAGAAACAGATTACCCTATCGTTAAGATGACTATCCTTTATTTGTTGTAACCAAACAGATTTAGTTTTATGTATTCATATATCTGTTAGACGAACTATGTTTTAAAAATAAATAAGAATAATATTTATATATATTACATAGAGATACGCATATATTTAATCAATCTAATGATAAGATGTTACTATGTTAGGCGTTACTCCCGTGGTCACTAGCAACTATTTTTCCTAATTAACACCAAAAAAAACTTTTGATAGCCAAAAACATATTTTTTACACACAGAAATACATACAAACATTTTAAGTATCTTATATCTTTTTTTTATATAGAAGAGGGGGCAAACGAGCAGGAGGCCCACCATAAAGGTGAGGTCGCCGCCCATGGACACTCATGTGGCTGGGAGCTCATGAGTGCGTTGCCGGCTTTTTAGGTATCTTAGCTCTACCCAAACCCATTTGCATCCATTTGGCTTCGCATCTTTAGGCTTTTCTACCCAAGTTCCATTTTGCTTATGTGATTTTAGTTCCTTTTCTATTGAACATTTCCATTATTCAGAATTAGGTGATGAGATTGCCTCACTATAGTTCAGCGGTACAGGAATACCTTCACTACAGCTCAGGTAACCTTTTTCTTGATCATCTTTTTGTTTTGAAAATAATACTATTTCTGGTAGACTATTTCTTGGTGTTTGAGTGTGAGGGTATTTCAAACTTTTGGTCTGGTGAGTATGTGTGATCATCAGTTGGTTCGGATGATGAGTGACACATTGTGCTGTCCTGTATCAATACCTCTGAAACATAATTTCTCTCTACAGTAGTTTCAAGAAAAACTACATCTCTACTTTTGATTACTGGTGCCAGGAATAATAAATCTGAATCCTTTAGTATTATCACAATAGCCAATAAATATTGCTTTTTCTGCTTTTGGATCCCACTTTCTTCTTTTTTCTTATGGAAGATGAATCATTGCTTCACTCCCAAATATTCTTAAGTGACTTATATTTAGTTTGCTTCCAGACCACATTTCTTCTGGAGTCTTGAAGTTCATGACTTAATTGGAGATCTATTGATGAGATAAGCAGCAGTGTGTACAGATTCAGCCCAGTATCCTTTAGATAATTTGGCGTTAATTAACAAGCACTTAGCTTTTTCAACCAATGTCCTGTTCAGGCGTTCTGCAACTCCATTTTGCTCTGGAGTATAGGGAGTGGTGGTTTGATGAACAATTCCAGCAGCTTTTAAGAACTCACAGAAATTTGCATTCATATATTCAAGACCGTTGTCAGAGCGAAGACACTTTATACTACATACCAGTTGTTTCTCCACTTGGCTCTTAAATTCTTTAAATTTTTCAAATGCATCAGATTTCTTGTGTAGAAAATAAACAAAAACTTTCTTTGAGTAGGCATCAATTAGGGTCATAAAGTATCTTGCTCACTGGGGGGAGTTAGTTTCCATTGGACCTCAGATGTCAGAGTGTACCAACTGAAGTACTTTAGTAGTGCAGGTTTAACTTTGTTTTAGAGGTAAGCGAGTTTGTTTTCCTTGCAGGCAGGTGACACATGCAATATTCTTATTTTCTTAGAAAACTGTACACCTTCAGTGTTATCAACTAATTTCTCCAGATTTTCAAAATTCAGATGGCCCATGCATTGATGCTAGAGATACATGTCTTGCTTGTCAACTTCAGATAAGTATGCATGTTAACTTTTCATATCTAGCCTGTACATATTATTGACTTTATCAACTGAACAACATTGTTTTTATTAAATAATAAACTGCCTTTACTGTAGAATTTTACCAGACCTCCATTCTTTATAATCTGACTGACTGATAGTAGATTTGTTGCCAGTTCAGGTACATACAAAACATTTTGAAACAGAATTTTGTTGTACTGATTTTTATCATTACACACATCGAATATCAACTGACTAGTACTGTGAACTGATAATAACTTGTCATTTGCTACCTTTATAGTCTTGATAAGTGGCTCCTTTTCCTGTTGTAATAGATTTCTATGTTTGGTCATATGTAAAGAAGCACCAGAGTCTATATACCAAGGATCTTGTTCCTGGCTATGTGTTGAAGCTATGAAAGCAGAGGCATAACTTGAACTCTCTTGATTCTTTTTAGAAGATTTCATCTAACACTCAGCAGCAAAATGGCCATATTTATTACAGTTGTAGCAGCGAGGGTCTCTTTTAGGTTGTTTCTTGTTACCCTTATTCTTGTAATTATGGTTGGCGGCAAATGCAGATGTGTCATTTTCACATATTTTGACATATTGTAGAATTTTTGACTTAACTGAGTCAGCACTTAATTTCATACCAGAGCTTTCTATAGCTATTATCATCGGCTTATATGTTTCAGGTAGACCGGATAATAGGAGTGTCGCGAGCCACTCGTCATCTACTTTAAAGCCGATGTTCCGGAACTTGTGAGCCGTGGTAATAATTTTGCTCACATATTCTTCCACATTTAGCATCCAATAAGATTTGTTGTACACAGATCTCGAAGTGCACTTGCCAAGCAGTCCCATACTTCTTCTGCGGACTTTGCATCTTGAATGTGAACGTAGTTTACAGAGTCCACTGGTAAGATGATCTTAGATTTTGCTTTTATATCGCGGTTTGAGTCGACAGATTCACCGGGCGCAGGTTCAACACAGTCCCACAAATCTTCGTGTTGGAGATGTTTTGACTGCAAATCTCCATGTGGAATAGTTTTCCCGATCAGTAAGATTGCTTGACGACATTTTGACACAATATTTGTAATGTTCAGTGTTTTCGATCCGTAAAACCGACAGTCACTTCGAGGTTATGTTTTACCGGCATACGATATTTTTACTATAATTTAATGTTCACGAACTTTCACTACGTTTATCAGGGCTATACTGGGCCCATAACCTGTTAGTTATTGGAGTAAGTGGAAATTACTTAAAATAAATTAAAGGTTTTATAGTACAACAACTGTCTTTTTGGTAATACCCATAGAGAATAAATTACTTAGTATCATGGACACAATATAGAAACTACTATTTAACAGTAAGTCTCTCATTAGTCTAGTTACTTAAATGCGTGGACAATACAATTATATTTTTTAATTCATACTTTGAATATTATTAAAGTTTTATCTAACACTACCACTGTTAGTTTAGTAGCTTAACTGTGTTCTAAGGAAAACTATGCACGAATATAATTATTCTTTTTATTTGTGTATAAATAGTCCATAGAGCAGGTCGAAAGGAATCATCTTAGATCAAAATCAAGGTCATTCGGTAGGCGTTTAGCATTTTTTCGTCTATTGAAATTCAAGATGTAATATGAAGCCATGTAGCTTCTTGTCGAGCGAGATTATATACTAATTATAGACATGACGCGATTCACCATTATATATGATACTAGCTGAACCCGACAAACGTCATTTTGCCAAAAAAAATGTCTGTAAAAATAGATGTTGACCGATTCTCAGTCCTACTCCTAATCTCTATATGGCCACAAAATTTCAGGAGAATCGGTCAACCCGTTTCGGAGGAGTAAAGGATCAAACATTGTGACAAGAGAATTTTATATATGATATAGCTTATATTACTTTGTTTTTAAGTTCAGCGCAGCATCGCATCAACTTAACATTCCTGTCATAATTAAATGTAATAATGTATGTGAGTAACAGTACTGAACAACTGTAAATTAAAAATAAAATACGCATATTTAAAAACGGATATAAATGTATGTTTTTCTGATGTTATGGATAAATTTTGTAACCTTTCGTTCGATATTGTGTTGTTTTTTGTGAGAACATAAGGCTGGCAATGCACGAAGTGTTTTCAACACGTTTTTTAACACGACTCATTCATTAAAATTTCGTTGTTCTGTTTAGAAAATAGAATAAATCTTATTTATTCATATGTGTATAAATAATTAACTTTTATATTGTCTTCACTAATACTTATAGACATATGAATAGATAAACCGCTCCGATGAATAGGATGTTGTGCTAAACAATGTCTCCAGTCAGATCTTTGTAAGCTCGTTGAGTGAATTCACATCGGCAACGTAAAGTATTTCTAACTATTTTAAAATGTTATAAATTGTTATAATGTATCGTATTGGTGAAGACTGTTAGGATGGATGTGTAAAACAAAACATAAATAAACACATAAAGATGATCTTCTATCTAGAATATAAAGCTATAACCATTTGCTATATAATAATTGATTTAAAAAAAAAGTAATTTAATTTTTTCTGTGTAAATCGGTCATCGTAATCGATAAAAGTGGATTTTCACCCTCGTTAGAAAAGCTTTGACAAAGCCCATTCTGTTTCAAAGACACGTGAGGTAACTTTTTTTCTGCTTTTTAAGCATAATATGCTTTTCATAATTCTCATAATACAGTTTTGTTTATATGACTTAAATAATACATCGAATCGTCAAATTGTAAACGTCATAATAGACTTATAAGATTATTTCTAATACTTAAAAATCTTATTTGAACAATCAATTTTTGACATTATGAACCGCTTTCGTTTCGTATTAAGAAGAAAACGTCAGTGCATAGAAGGCCTAACATACAATATTCCACATAAAATGATCGATCTTATTGGAATTTGTAATGTGTTACAAACAAAATATATGAACAGTTCTTAATTACACTTGTATTGTTAATGACAAACTTTTTACTTTTCATTAAAATGTCACGTACCAAACAAGGATCATTTTAAAAGTAACAAGAAATATAGTTAAAAATGTGCTTATTTGAAAATATTATTGTTATAACTAATTCATACATTATTGATGATATAGCTACTTATAACATCAACTTATTTCAGGCAATCCGAGATACGAGAGCCACGTGAGTGGCTGAAGAGGCTAAAGAAGGCTTCTATAAAAAAAAGAAAAAAAGTTGTCATTAACAATACAAGTGTTATTAAGAAGTATTATTATATTGTCATATTATATGACTAGCTTATCCTGACAAACGTTGTTTTGGCAAAAAAAAATGTCTCTAAAAATAGATGTTGGCCAACTCTCAGTCCAACTCAATAAGGCCACAACATTTCAGGAGGATTTCATCCCGTCTCGGAGGAGTATGGGAACGAACATTGTGGCACGAGAATTTTATATATTAGATATATGAAGGAAATTATTGACAAACAGAAGTTATCGCTGATAAAATGTGCAAAATATATAAATAAATATGTCATATGTGTCATAGCAAACAAAACAAGTATCAAATCAGTAATCAGGGAAACACGAAAAATCTTCCCATTTCTCATCCAATTAATCGTATGTTATTAATAAAACAAATAAGTCCTTAAATAAAAGTATACGAGGAGAGTTGTTTAAAAAAGAATACTTCTCGAATTTCAAGAGACATTTGAAAGTCATTACGGGCAAAGACCTAAAAATAATTGGGAGGTCAACAAAGGACGGATACCGATCAGGTAATTGTTTTTATAGTTATGATATTTCTTTATTTTTACGTACATTTCCAGTTACACTGTCTCTGGCAATACGTAGAACCAATTTAAAAAAGAAACAACTTCCGAGCATTATAAGATTTAAAATTTTGAATTGTCTTCTCAACTCTGTGGAATTAATACTGACTTAAGACATCGTGAAGAAATAGACCGAAATATCACGGATAATCAGACAAGACAGACAAAGACTTGATTACCTACTTAACAATATTAAAGAAACCGATGCAATCTGAAGCCCAGTAATCGTCAAAGGCTGGATTTTTTGAAAATTTTATCAAAATTTACTAAGTATTTTTCTAGAATAACTCCACTATTCTGTAGTGAGTTTTTTTTATATAGATTTACACATTGTTGCAGAAGTAATAATAATTGTTAGTAGAAGAGTAACGAGCCTTATTAGCGATCTCTTCAAGGCAACCCACAAAATGAAAAAAATAATAATATTATCTCAAATTAATAGTTCTAAAAAAGTTGTTATTTTAATAACGAAGAGGAAACAAAAATAAACTTAGGCTATTATTATTATAATATTATCTAGATTTTTTGTTTATAAATATATATAATATGCATATAAGAACATCTTAGTTGCTAAAGATATGTAAAGATTTCCTCAAACACGCAGCTAAAAAACAAAAACCAAAAAAAAATGTAACTTAAAAAAAAATTACATAAGAATTATGATATGATATGTCGTACATAGACATCTAGATCTTACAAGATGCTTTCGAATTAGAGATTAAAAAGATATGTTTTGTATGGCAAAAAATATATATTTACTTTTGATAAAATAGTGTGACCTAGTAGTTTCATAGCGAACACGTGCGGACAGTGGGGCTTTGTTAAAAATGGGTCATCTTCCCCTCCTTAGATCGCTTTAAGGTCATCTGACAAGAAATACACAAGCATTATTACGACATATATTTTAAAGTATAATATTAAATGTTAGCTAATTTTTTTATTTTTACCACATTTCTCGCCAAGTGTAAATAGATACATGAAACCGAAGTTATAATAAATACAATCGGGACATTAATTATATATTAGTGTTAAAGTTTCAGTAAATTATCTAACTTCTTATAGTTAGAAATTAAATAAACAAAAACTAAAATATATTTAAAAAGTTTGGTCCTTGTGGCAGAGTACCCAACGCTGGCGGAATTGCCTCACTGTATTTCTTTATAAGTATCGTAAAAATTTACACTAATAAAACCTGAAGGTTTTTTTAAACGTTTTTTAAAGTACAATGCACTAGGAACTTTTAATTTTGACTTATTAATTAATTTTCCTTAAACGCAAGGTTAAGTGAATGTATAAAAGATGAATATTTGGATATTCATAATAAAATGAATAGCATTAATATATTACTAACACAGCTCAATCGATTTGTGTGCCCAATATCTCTTAGTTACTTACTTACTACTTATCTAACACTTGCTTGCTTACTTAGGTACTTATTCAAAGAAAAAAATTCTGAATTTGAATGCGTAGTCAAAAGTTAAGCCTTTATATTGCTCTGTTTTTTATGTGAATCTCAACAAATTTGCACATTTAAAAGGCGAAAGTTTACAACGCAAGGTCGCCAGTATCATCTCTATGCACTTTAGACAATACGTTGACCTCTTGTCCTTTGACGTTCTCCGCTTGCGACACAAGATCATCCTTGCTGAAATTATAATATAAAACACGACACCATGTATAATAAATTAATTATAACTATCTGCCGATCAAATGTTATATAAAAATAAATTGCACACATCTAAAATGCGTTTTAGCTATGATACACTAAAAAGTAAATTTCTGGTTCTATTTAATTACCATTAAGGTAAACTAGATGGCGCTGTATGTAGTTTTACGCGAACGCGATCTAGTTTGGTATGATGACAGAATGCTTTCTTAGCGTTAATATGTTGAGATTAGTATGTCACTTGATTATTTCTAGATATCTATGTTTTTGTAAACATATAACAGCTAATAAATCTTTAGGTTTCGGTGTTAATTCAACGAAAATTGAATATTTTATTTATTTTTTATTTCTTAAACCTATACAGCTTATCACAAAAAGTTTACACAATAAAAATAGATTAAAAACAAAGCCAAAATAAGGTTAAAACATACAATACAACGAAAATAGAATCCAATATCAGAAAAAAATAATACAACAAAAAAAAACACGAACAGAAAAAATTAATAAAAATATATGAATGAACATATGAACAAGTGCAGTATATTATGTAAAGAACGAGCATTTAAGTGTGTGTGTGTGTATTAGTGTGTGCAATGGTGTTTCTGTGTGAGTGAATGTGCGAGGTTGAGTTTAATGGTTAGGTTTTGTATTAAAATCAATATTACTATGAAAACTAACTCTTAAGGCTTTGAAAGTACAAAGTTAAACAACGGATTCTCGCTGAAAGAAAAACCTATATATATAGTTTTCTATTTGAGTTTGATTAAGTTTCTTGCCTGCTTCTTCTCAATTTGGTCGCGTACGAACAGGTTTAGATTTAAGACGATTCAAAATCGTCCTATGCACCTATGTGAATAAAGATATTTTAACTTTAAATGCACCATATCCCAAGCACAAGTTTTGTACTAAATAATAAAATAGAAAGATGTGTTAACGGCCTTAGCAAACACGTGTTGTGCAACTATTGTTCAACATCCACAAAAGGCCATGTTCGCAAAAAAACACGATAATACAAGAATGCTTTTACTTTCTTTGATATTTTTTTGCGATAGTGGCATGGATTGGTGAAGCGTTGCGGTTCAATGTTTTTACTGGATGATAAAATGAGAGTTATGTTTTTTGTGAATATGAAGTTATCAATAAGTATGCTAGAATAAAACAGTTTTTTGTAAAATTAAACCACATCATTATCAAAATACTAACGTTTGTTACACCGAGAACAGACTTAGAGAAAAGAGAATGTGAATGAGAATTAAATGTGACAGGTTTAGTTTAACGATAGAAATAAAATTTATAGGAAATTAGCTATCTTTGGTGAATATATAATTTTTAAGTATAAATTATATTGTTATAAACTATATTTTCAATGGTGATTTATCAATATTTTCAATATATAACCTTATAAAATTTCGTATTACTTTAATCATATCTAATATATAAAATTCTCGTGCCACAGTTTTCGTTCTCTTACTCCTCCGAAACGGGTTGACCCATTCTCCTGAAACTTTCTGTCTTAGAATCGGCCAACATCTATTTTTACAGACATTTTTTTATTTTTAATTTTGGCAAAACGACGTTTGTCGGGATCAGCTAGTATTGTATATATATTTATCACATTAATAGTAATATTAAATATAACAATACTACATAGAACAATATTAATCAATCCAATTATAAAAATATATTTATAGAACCACAACAATGATCCAATCTTGAATGAAAGTACCAACGTCGTTACCTGCACAAGTCTTGTGTGCATTCCCACACCGTTATCTGTTATCTCTTTCGTTTCTATAGTTATGTTTATCCGTCTCACGTTATCCGATCCAATTTTGACGTCACTATTCACTCTCACTATCAGTGATAGTATAGAGAAAATTATGTTATGCAAAATATAAAAAAAACAACACTTAACTATAAACCAATCGTTTACAAACGATTTTGTTTGTCTTGTCAAAATATAATATTTAAAAAAAATATTATGTAGTACAGACAAAAAAAATAGTTTGCTTAAATTATGAAACGTTAATATCCTGTATTTATTAAAATGAACCTCTTTATTCTATGACAGTTAAAAGTTGTTAACTTTGTTGTCTTAAGTTTGCGTGTGTATTTCATATTTAGATAGGTTTTATTAATGATAAAAGCGCAGGTGCTACAAAGTACTATAAGCATTAAAATATGTAATTAACGTAGCTCACGTTATGCGTAAAATAAGTTTAAATAAACAAGCGGACTCATTAAAAAAATATCTAAGATCTCTGTCTCGAACTTAGGTGTGTAACTAAAATTGTGCGTTAATTTTATAAATAAGTTTAATTTATTATTAATCATTCATTATGAAAACCATCTACTTTTACCTATACTATCTCTGACGTAAGAGCTACGCACACTTTCTTTAGAGCGAGACGGTATAGGGAAATTTCATGCGTGAGAAAGGAACGGCAATAGAAAACAAATGGTAGGTTTTTATTGTAACTTTCTTTGTTCACGTGTGCATTGCTTTATCGGTGAAAGATCTTTACGTCACAAAGAAATCTTATTTACTTTCCAACTTAACTATCACGCATAGCGCTTAGATACGAAATACTGTATCAAAATGTAACCTAAGAAATTTATTTATACAGAGGCCTAAAGATACAATTATAAATATCATTTGACCCAACTAAAATCACCTCTCTATTGACCGATTTAAAAAGCTGTCTCTGAGCATCGATGTCACCTCATTGCCCCACTTTCCCAATATAAATTTATTTACGATTTAGGGTACTTGTATTTAATTATCATTACACATTATGACACATGACCGATAGTTACATGATTTTTATTAGTCATATAATTCTTGAAAAAAAAACACGTTCCATTCTCTCTATCAACATTAATACAATTTTTATTTCGAGCTTGCACAATTACAAGTTATAAAATTAACACCCTAGAAGGCAGGCAACGCACTTATGAACTCCCAGCCACGTGTTTTTTTTTTTGGATCTCGATTTTTGGGATCTCGCTGTTGGCCGTGAGGCCTTTAAAGCTCAGCAAAGGGCTGGGTGGTGAGCGGGGGCTCGGCCGAGACTTAAAATTAAATGCGATGCCTTGACTAGCACAAGGGCGTCTCCTGTGAGACTCGAACCTCGGCTTGGGCCGTCAGGGCTGCGGACTGACCTGACGGGCCTTATCAGGAACTCACAAAGTGTGAGCGAAGTTTAACGGGGACGGTTTTTAAACCTACGTGAAAAATCAAATTAGAATTAGCCGTGCAGGCGGCGCAAATCTGTATCTAGCTAATGTGACTTGATCATCCGGATCAGTCCCAGCCACGTGAGTGTGAGTATGAGCGGCGACTTTATAGTGGGCCTTCTGCTCGTTTGGCCTTAAAAAAATTAAGGCAAAGATATTCATTATTTCTCATTCATTGCAAACCACTGCACGATTTAGTCAGTCGTATCAGAATTGGCGACGCGTTGCTGATGCCTTCTGCCCTTTAATTGGGTCTTAAGTCTGTCAATTAAGACAGGGAAAGAGTGGACTTTATAACCCAACCTCTGTGTCTTTTCCAGGAACGTGGGACTTCCTATATCTTGGAGGGTGTCAATTGACATTTTCCTCAGTGATCAGCCGTTTCTAACCGCAGATTTATACTTAAAATGTAACCTTGGATATTGAAAAAAAAAGTCTTTGTCGATCGTATCAAAAAAATCGCGAATCCTCTATAGAGTCTACAATTAAATTCTTCAAATTTCTATACAGCCAACACAATATGGACGCAACCTGCAATTTATATATTTTTTTATCCATTGTATTGTGACGTGTGCCCACACAACTTTGATCTATTTTAAATGTTTACACACTGTGCGTAATAATATAGAACAAAAATATTTCATAAGCATCGCTTCATTTTATAATATTGATTTGAGCTTTAAGTAGATTAAAAATAAAGTAAGTTATTTTAAACTGTAACTTAAATTTATTTCTAATTGAATATATGAATAATTTCATACATATCCAATTTAAATTATTTGACAATTGAAATGATTAACTTAAAGCTTACGCCACTTTCAACTGCAGCTTCTCCAACATCATTTTAGCTTTAAGTACAAAAGCTATATATCTATATATCTGCTATAAGTTTAACAAAGACCCCACCCTTCTACTCTACATAAGGTTGGTCGGGGTCGCATGGTTCCGTATAGAAGAGACGCGCTTGTAAGTATCCAATATACAACTACTGTTCCCCATATTTAGCTTTATTTTCACATTAGAAATAATGAAAGAAATTTTTAGCATGATATTCCTTCCATTGATACAAGTTAAATTTATATCGTATTTTAATTATTATATAAGTTACTTTTTATATTATTTACACATGTAACGTGTTGTTTTGTTTATTAAAAAAATATTTGGGCCAATTTAATAAGTTAAGTATGCAAACAAAAGAATACATTCAAATGACAAAGAGATTTAATTAGACATAACTAAACCGTATTAGTAAAATAGAATATTTCAGTATAATCATTATGTCAGTCAAGTGTTAATTTGTCATATCATAATTGAGTCTTTATATTAAAAGACATAAAACAAACAAAGCCTTTCGTTACTAAATCTTCTCGCACAGTACGTACACTCATTCAACGTTAGGGAGAAATCATGTCTTTCACAAACTTTCCCCAAACATAATAGAGCCAGGTATACGAGCACAAAAAATAGTCCTTCGATCCGTTGATAGTGACATTTTATACATATGAGGTCACGATAAAGTAAAGGAGAATTTTAAGGCCTAATATAAAAATGTGCATTAAATACATAAGTAATTGTACCTTAATTGCGGTGTGTGTGTGTATTTCACACTAAAACCATCGAGTAACGTAAATATTTGTTTAAAACAAATTTTTATTCAATTGTTTCACTATTGTTATGTTTACTTTTGTCATTATTTAATTTGAGAGGAAAATTAAAATAAATGAATCTTAAATTTTAAATAATTATTAAAAATATTTTGTAAATAATGTTAAACATCATAAATCTAACATACCATATTGTCTCTGTACCAACTAAGAACTTTTATAAATTTCATCCGAATTATATTCGTACGAAATCGTATAATGTTCGTTTTTAACTTATTAAAGTTAATATATATATATATACATATATTTTTAAGAAACAAGAACTATACAGTTAAATCACATACGTTGTTATTTTAACTTAATAAGTTTATTTGCTTTTTCGTACATGAGTACGTTCAAAAGTGATTATTTTTTTTACGAATAAAACTCCAAACATTTGCAATAGACGCGAATAAAACGCAAAAAAGCAAGAATGCTAGTTGTCAAAGGGCCGACCTTATTCCTTTTAGAAAGTTCAATAGCACACGTGTGCTACCTGAGAGATTACGTAACGACCCCACATTTCTACTAAGTTTAATTTTTTACAAGGCCAATATACTTGTGATAGGAGGGTTCAAATTGGTTCGTATTATCCGCTAGTCTGGCGGAGAGTTTCTTGCCAGTTCTTCTCGTCCGCGTCAGCGCTCTTGATTTGTAAATTAAAGTTGTTAAGTAAATTTCTTGTCAAAGAAAAATTAACTCGATTCCATTGATATTTTAATATAGAGACTACTAGCAATTGTTATATTAAGTGTGAAAATGGAGCGTGAAAATGAATATTGCTCTGTTCCGGTAGTTATTTTGTTTTACAAGCTATTAGTTAAAAATTTAAACCAATGACGTATATACCAATAAAAGATTTTAAAACAAGTGTTAAATTACAAATCTTTATATTATTATTTTTCAGAATTTTGAGGCCTTTTTTAAAAGAGGATGCAAACGAGCAGGAGTCATACCATAAAGCTCAATTCGACGCCCATGGAAACTGACGTGGCTGGGAGCTCGTAAGTGAGGTTTATATTAATTAAGTTCAGTCTTCGAGTTTGTAGATTCTATATACAGAAACAAAATTATTATTTAAATAAACACTCGAATCGATTTATTGTATACATTATGAAGCTTACTTAAACTGTAAAAACAAATTATTTGCCCAGGCAGGCCTTAACTTTATTTTTGTATGTACAAAGCTGGTTTAGGCTATCATTTGACTACATTCAGTACATTTGTGATCTATTACCCAACAAAAACCTTCACATTAAAACTTAAGATATAACTATAGATCAAATCAAAAATCAAATCAAACATAAACCTTGTTATCACTGACCATGGCTGTAACCTTCACACATTCATGTTAATTTGTTTTATACACAAATTGTTTTTATATATAAGATTTAAAAAAAATATATAATAATGTTTTACGAATGTGAAAACTTAATTTTTTTTAAATAGCGTTTTTTCTTATTATTCTATATTTTCAGTACGTCTGCTACTCCAAATCAATTCGCAATTGTAATGATAAATTTGGAATTAAATATCTGATATTCAATATAAAACTGTTATCACTCATTTACAGACATTTACGTGGTTTATAAGTATGTAAGAAAATACTTGAGACCGTCGTGCTGATCAAAACGTTCGCAAGTTTATTAGATACTCTTTCTATTATTCTTCTATTGGATCGGTTCTAATTTCTATTGTTACTTGGGGAAAAGCCCTTTTACGTTCATAATTTTTTTTATAGAAGAGGGGGCAAACGAGCAGCAGGCCCACCATATAGGTGAATTCCCCGCGATTAGACACTCACGCGGCTGGTAGCTCGTGAGTGCGTTGCCGGCCTTTAAAGGAAAATTAGGAATTGGGTAGGTAGGGGAAGATGAAGATGGTATCGGAAGATCTCACTCACCAAACGAAACGCGAGTACAAAATGAAGAAGGTCCAATTGCATCACTTTACGCCGGTTTTCTGTGAGAGAGTGGTATTTCTCCGGCCGTGCCTGCCCATTCGGATGAAACTCTAAGTCACAGCATGGCACTCCCACACAAAAATCAATATGATGTTATATCATGAATGAGAAGACTGCAAACTCGTAACATTAATGTCAAATCATTATGATGATGTAGAGAGAAAGTCTTACTGGCACAATGGTGCTGAACTGCCTGAACAGTGCTGGGTTCGATTCTATCTACATAAGTGTGATGACTATATTTGTTTGTTGGTAGGGGTATCACAATAAGATCTAGATTTAGAACAACAAGACAAGTGTTTTCCATATTTAAAATACAGAACTGATACACTAAGTGAGTGTGAAACTGTAAAAGGATGTGTCACACGATCTTTGTAATGTTTATAATCAAAGTTGGTTTGACCCAAATTCATGTAACTAGTACTCTTATTGTGCATGTTGCACACATCTGTATTTCGCACGTTGTACTCACACACACACGTAGAACGCACCTTCGTTAACATTTACCATTAAAAATATTAGAACTAATAAGAATACACTCTCGCAGATCCCGCGGAGTTTTAAAGAAATTTTCGATCAAATTCTCAATTCTCTCTTTTTTTACTTAAAGTCATAATAATTTTGAATAAATCACCGTACTTGCTATTCCGATAAATTCTCTTTAAATTCTGAGTTGAACCATTCTATAACATCTATATGTGATAAATTTATTGACCATTTTAACTAATGCTATGAAAATATCGACACACACCTAAAAATTGCTTAGCAACAATCTTATTAGGGCACACATTCAACCAGTGAATGCTTGCATTGATAAACTCACACATAGAACCGCTTGTGTGTGTAACAGTACAGTATTGTGTTGTGGCATTAGAGCGAAAAGAGATGGTTCAGATGTTAATTTAATATCATTTAGAACTAGGACGATAGTTTATGCTAGCTAATCCAGGTTATTACAAGTCAAAGATTAGAGTTATATACCATTTTTAATGATTAAATAAAATTCTATATATTAGATTCCAATTGACACGGGGTTAAAAAGGCTATTTTTGTAATATACTTAGTCTTGCCATAAATATTGTTATAAAGAAAAGCACGATTTTTTTTTATACGTAACATTTATTCCTTTCATAGTGAGTTAGTTTAATACATCAATATATAACTATTAAAAATATACAATGTTTATTCGAAGTGGTCTCCATTGGCTGCAATACAGTCTTTTAAACGTTGAGGCCAGTTATCAATAGCAGCACGAACTCTTTCTAGAGGAAAATTCTTCACTGCCAACCGAATGGATCGTTTTAGGGACTCCAAATTATCATGGCGTTTAGAGCAAGCCTTACTCTCTAAAACTGACCATAAATCATAATCCAATGGATTTAGGTCAGGACTTGACGACGGCCAGTTTTCAGTGCTGATAAAGTCCGGAACGTTAGTTTTCAACCAAGATTAGGTGGATCGAGCTCTATGACCCGGTGCCGAGTCTTGTTGAAAGCACCATTCTTTGTTATTGAACATGGTGTTAGTTAAAGGCTTAACTACCGTCTCAAGAATGGTATTTTGATAAACTTGTGCCGACGTTTTAATACCTTTTTCACAAAAATATGGCTCAGTCACCCCTTCATAGCTAACACCCCACCAAACCATCACTGAAGTGGGATAATGCCCACGTTGTACTCTGTTTACTAATTGCGAAGCTTCTTTAGAGCTTCCAGCATAAATACGGTCATTTTGTTTATTAAAATACTGCTCAATTGTAAAAATTTTCTCATCCGTAAACAAAATTTTTTTGTGACCTCCCTTTGCGTACCGCTTAAGTAGTTGTTTGGATTTTACCACCCTATTCTTCTTTAAATTATCAGTTAAGAAGTGACCAGTACGTCTCTTATAGGCTGCAAGTCCTAAGTCATCTTTTAATATACGCGACATGGTTCTAGGAGCTATCTTCATCTCCCGAGATAAAATCTTTTGCTTACGGACAGGATTTCTTCGAATTCTTTCCCTAACTGCTTTAATCACCTTTTTCACACGAACGGTACGTGGACGGCCAGATCTTTTTCTGTCACAAACAGAGGAGGTATCATTGTACCTATCAATAGCCCGGTAAACAAACATTTGACTAATACCAAGCGGGTGGAGGGTTTTAAAAATTGCACTTTTCTCCATACCTACTTTATGTAAGGCAATCACAGCGATTCGGTTCTCTTTATCACCCCACTCCATTTTAATATAACAAAATATTTAACAATATAATGGCGCGAAAATAAGAAAACACATCAAGCAATCTTATAAAAATGACAGATTCCAAATTCAAACGTAATATTTTCTTTTTTTGAATAGTAACAGTATTTATGGCCAGACTAAGTATATATATGTAATTCAAGAGTAATAACGTACCAAGAAGCCTCGAAAAAGAAAAGCTCTTTTTATGGATTATATAAAATTAACTTATAAAAAACAAACATATCTTATTATTTCATCTTTTCCGGTGACGTAGTTTTCTCTTTACTTGCAGTATGTAGAGAGAAAAAATCCACCAGTGAAGACTCTAATTTTATGCGACGCACATTAATTCGCAGATTTATCAACGTTATCTAAAATCTCATTGTGAGAACTCATAGGATCAACGCAATTTCGAAACGGTTTTTGCAAAAGTGTACGAATTTAAAGAATGGCGAATGTAATGTAATTGTGTTATTTCATAACGCGCACCATCAAAAGACGATTAGACGTTTCAAATGGCATGACACTCGTGTCATTAATGTCATATCTTTGTGTAATGTTTTAAGGCGTTTAATTGTCAAAACTATACGTATACATAATTTATTATCAGAGGAAGGTTTCCATTTTCATATTATTCAAAATAAGGAATTAAAAGCTCCAATTCAGATGAGCTTTATTCAATTTATCGATATCAACTGATCGGTCATTAAATTAGGAAACGAGGCTTACACGGCGCCGGAAACTGACTTGCCGTCAAATCAGTGTCATTACGTAAGCTGTGACGTAATCATATCGAGTTCAGTGAAAGTTACCACACCAATTTCACTCACCTATCTTTCTCTTCATTCCATCCCTTTCATCCACATACATATTTCATGATGACATCTCGTTTATTTAAGAGTACTCTGCCTCTATCGTACGTGTTGTTTGTGAATATATCCGTCTCTCGTAGCTTCTTCACGCTTGGCCTGTTCCATTTTTTCGACTGCATAGGCGTCACTTGACGTAATCAATTGTTTCTCGCCTTTTAAGCTTTTAAGCCTTGATAAAAATGATTGATTGGGACAGTTTAACGCTAATTAAACAAGCTATTATTATGTTGATAAGTGTTAATAACAACAACATCCTTATGATACGATGACGTCCAAGCTTTTAAACAAAAGTTTATTATATCAAAATAAAATAATTTGAACTTTACTATTCTGGAAATATCTTTACTATATGGATGTCAGTTGAATTTTTTTTTTTATAGAAGAGGGGGCAAACGAGCAGAAGACCCACCATAAAGGTGAAGTCGCCGCCCATGGACACTCAAGTGGCTGGGAGCTCATGAGTGCGTTGCCGGCCTTTTAGGGATTTATACGCTTTTTTCATATTCATATTTCTACGTTGATATAAGGACAATATTAAAAATTAATATCCAAATGTTGTTTCAATAGGTACATGGACAGTTCCGATCCTCTCTTCCCCGTAGATGTGTCAAATTTCAAGATGCCAGTAAATTTCTTAACCGCAGCGAATAGCCATTTGCACAAGTTTCGGGCGATCGGTGCCAAGCCAGTGTTGCTCAAGGTTGGCAGTAGAAAGTAAACCCGCGAACATTCCACTTACAGCCTACGACGAGCTTTCGTCCCGCAAGGCTATCCGCCGCTGTCTAGGGCTACCTCTAGCTTGCCCTTTTAAACAAACGATTTCTTCTATGTTTCTCCTATGCTAAATAATAATTACTTATGACTATAATTCTAACACTTGTGGACGATTCTTGTTGAATAATATAAATATATTATTCAATAATAATTATTAAGAAAACAAAATAGATATATATATAATAAGACCATACAAAAGTAGTCGTATTGACTAATAACAAAGATGATCGTATGTATATAAAACACCTGATATGTGGGACTATGGACTGGTTGCAGAGCTTTGGGTTTTGACTGAAGTTCGAAGCCACGGTAAAGTCAGGCTGGAATAATTATAATATCACATAATATTATTTTTATGGCTAACAAAAGAATTATAATTGTGCATATATATCCTCACCGCGTCTTATTGCTTCAAATTAGATTAGGTTTACCTGCGCGGTTTATATTATGTAAGAAGAAGATGAAAGTTTCGTTTCGTTTTGAGAATATAAAACTATAATATCATAAAGCACGATACCTATCGTTTTCTAAACGATTTAACGTTTTAAAAACGTTCTTAAGCTTTGAGAATGACAGTGACACCTTCGTCTGCCATGTTGAATTACCTGCCTAACCTAACCTTCCTGAGTACTAATCGTATAATGTCAACCTGTCAACCAAGCTTTTGTCCTTTTCAAATAAATGTATTTATTAATGTAAAAACGATACGATAATAAACGATTTTTAAGTAGCAGTCCATAAAGGACCAAATCAAACCTTAAATAGGCGAGCTAAAAATGTGTACGCGACAACCCTATTTCCATCTATCCTTATCTCAACTATTCACCTTTAAATTCTCGTTTAGTTCTCGAAATACTTGAACACAATACCTACCTTGATTGCAGTTTACTATAGTTATTATGAGTGTTTTTCTTATATATTTGTGAGGAAATAGGTTTAATCGTTGTTCATCACCAAACAAGCCAAACTAATAGAATTAATTTTTTGTCTATTGCCGATCCGTCTCATTAAGAGATCCTAGATTTCAGGCAGTGAAACTATTGACAGATTAAAAATAATTAAATGTTACGACTACCAGTAGAAAATAAAAAAAGCAATAGAACTTCACAATATCAGCAATAAATCTAAAAAGATTTAAGTTTTGTTTGTATCTTAACTAGACAGTGGTTTAAATATCAAGTCTGATTTGTATACAAACGACGTCCTATTAATTTGGTAACAAAAACTAACACAATAACAAATTTGCGATATGGTAAATGAATCAGGCAAACAAATGAAAACGTAAAGAAAATCATTAGCCTAACTTAATCAGTATTATATCAAGATGTTCAAGAGTCGTCTTAGGGATTAACCTTCTTAGTAAAACTGTGTCAAAGTCGGTACATCCGTTTAGTAAGATCTCAATAAGGCATATACTAAATTGCATATACATTTCTTCTTAAGAGGCCGGCAACGCACCCACGAGCTCCCAGCCACGTGAGTGTCTACAGGCGGCGACTTTTTAGTGTGCCTCCTGCTATAAAAAATACTAAAAAGTAGGGAAACTAGCTAAAATATTTTTAAGTTCATACAAACAAAATAGGTTATAAAGAAAAGCTATGAATAAATTGCCTCAATACAAAACAACAATTAAGGCATCATATAAGACTTTTTCGTATTAAATCAAAAATGGAATAATTGCAAGCATATATCAAAAAAATATAATTAGCGCTTGGGTCACCTTAGACTTGACTCATTCACAGGTCGTTGTGACCTTTCCTTTTTTACCTCCTAAATCACCGGAAGTTTCTTATTTGGATTCCTGAACGACCTTTTAGTAAAAAAGAAATTGTCTGCGATTCTTTGAAATTTTTTGGCATTTTAAATACATACTTTCGTTTTCCTTAAATTTTGCGACAAGTTGTCATATTCTTAATACTCCTTCAGCAAAAAATAGAATAGAACTAGATTTAATTTTTGCTATTTTAAGACAAAGTATAATAATAATTTTCATGTATAAAAACATGCTTTAGTTGTTATACGTAAAATTATATATTTAAGCAATCCTGAATTGAATATTAAAAAAAACACTTCGTCTTTACTTTATTTATTAACACGTTATTGTTAATAATTGCGAATAAATCTAAGTAAATATAAGTGCAACAGCCTTATCGCTAATGAGAGATCCCTTCCAGGCAACCCACACAATGAAATAATAAAAATAAATGTAGATAGGTGCAAGAGATGCGAACCAAAATACACTTACATTGATTAATATGGAATAATAACTAAATTAAAGAAAAAAGTTTTATCGACCAATAAATATTTACGAAGAATAGATTAAAATAATGTGTCAATCGTATGGAATCAGAAAGTGAGTTCCAAAGCTTTATAGCACTCTAAAAACATTTGCCAATATAGGTGGATTGAATTTCCGGGATATGTCTGCTGGAGGGGTAAGGCCATAGGGACCCGTAAATTTATTCTTAAGCTAGGAAGAAGTATAAAGTAAGTTATTCATCTATAGAAGTTTACCAATAATAAACTTTCATAAGTTGTTTAGTAATTTCCCGTAACCTATGCAAAGGGTAAGGTATTAAAATAAATATTAATATTCTAATACAACGAACGTGAGCAATATGACAGCGGTCCTTCCATATAACAAAATAACGGTTATTGAACACATATTAGTATAAAATTCTCATATACCCCGACAAAGTTTGATTCTAATAGAGTTCACATTGTTACCACACACCACCACGTTATGAAACCAGCTGTCTGCTACGGTATATCAGAACCAAGTCAGACCCAGAGACCCAGACCGTAAGACTGAGGGTCCTTTAAGAAAGGAGTGTACCCTTTCTTCAAACCCCGGCGACGCACTCACACCTCCCACGTGAGTGCCTATAGACGGTGTGTTTCAGGTGTCCTGCTCGTTGGCCCACCTTTGTAAATCTCCCTTATTAAATCTAGCATAGACAATATAGTTAAACTTTACAATCATTTTTGTTGTGTAATGATCTTACAACCGCTTTATTAAAACCAAATCAATGTCGAAAAGACCTCGTCTATTTCTGACAATTGTCTGTGTGATAATAAAAAAGTTAAAACAGTGCAATAGAGTGATTTATTTCTTATGAATAAGTGTTTTGATTTATGTAAGTTGTGGTTAAATACCTTATAGCAGATATTAAGTATTTTAAACATTAATATTTATTTTAATTATTAATGAGATTATTTTATTTATAGAACGGGGGAAAAACTAACAGGCGAGTTATTTTGTAAAGTGCTTACCGCTGCCACGGACAACTGCAATGCCAGAAAACTTCGAGGTGTGTTACCTACCGGCTTTTAAATGAGACGTACGAGCTTTTGGATTCGCTCGATTTAGATCCAGCTCAAGCACTGGCAAGGCGACGTGTAAAGAAATAATAATTGTTATTTACTGAATATTTAACCAGTGACATATTATATATCATAAATATAATTTATATTTATGATATATAATATGTCAATTCTTTGATTCGTTGATTCTTAATAGCTGTCAATATAATCGGTTTTTTTTGAGAATTAATTGCTCAATAGAATTATAATTCGCATGATTTTTCCATTGCACAAAGTTGTATGATGAATAATTCAGTATGTAATTTATTTACACGCCACTTCATTATCTAGTTGATTGGTTATCTGAAGGTTATTGTGAACTTTGGCATGGTAACATAATCCATGCATCACAGATACCTACATGTATTATACACGCATAAACCTAAGCCATTACAGGGTAACATACTAAAACTTTATGAAGGAACGAGACGGTTTCTCGTAACTTTTGCCCGGATTCTCCTGAATCCTGAATTTCATAGGAAAATTTGATGGCTGAAAAATAATAAATGAATAATTAAATTTGTGTGTCAGCCTTCGCTTGGGAGTCTCCACAAGTGGTTTCGAAGTCAGTAGGCCATGATTTTCACTGCTAAAATAGTGAAGGAGGTTTTTCTCAAAAACGCCCTGGTTAACGACATCATTATTCGATTTAGACAAGATGGTAAACGACTATTATTTGACGGGCTTACGTTTGATATACCGCGTGGAAGTGTAAGAGGTAGGACGTAGCCTACCTCCCACAAGCAAGGTGAAAAGTCGACGCAGCCACAGAGCAGTAAAACAATAAAATCTAAGTACAAGTATTTCCTTCACCTTTAACCTCTGGGTATAACTGCACAGGCGCTTAATAAAGAATTAAGTAGGTAATCAGTACTGGTGACTCAAGAGCTGACGCTTTTCTCTCTCAGCGTAAGCATCGCGATACAGCGTAAGTAACCCATGTGTTAAGTAACAAGCAGCAACATTGTTTAATGTGTTCTAGTGTTTTTTATTTATTTAAGTTTCATTATTTTAATAATTCTAGTTCATAATACTTATAAATAAAGATATTAAGGAAGGAGGTAGTATGTTTTAAGTTTACGAAAAATGGAAATACAAAAATCACTCACATCACATTCTTTAGAATGTCTGTCGTCTAATAATATATAAGTTTTGACAGGATTATTAAAGTTGATGGATCGGTGAAATTTAAATATGAAAGTTGCTAAATTTACTGCGGCATCACGCATCAGGCAAGAGATTGTATTTATACCAAAAGGTTAAAATCATTTGTCGCTGTTGATATTTTAATAGATATGTACAAATAATTACGAAAATAACGAGTGGTTATTTTAAGAGAAATTTCTCTTTCAATTAAGTCATATAAATAGTCCCGTAGAAAATATGCATTTCCTCCGACCGAATACGGAGATCCTCGACCACGCGAGACCCCGGACTGACCCAAAGTGGTAAGCGGTCGAGGCAACTTCCTTACTGATGACTTCTTATTATTCATTATTTAAAAGACAGAAGACTCGAAACAGTATTTAAATCTGTTAATAACATAGAATGTTTTCACTACTATTAAAATATCCTGAATGTATTTATTTTATTAAAACTGTCCCCAAACATCCCATGTGATAAATATAATATATATAACTTATAAGATAATTAAACATAAAGTATACACACAAAACAATTATATGGGAACTAACAAGATATATAAATGCAAGCATAATTTAAGATTCAAAGGTGTTTTTTAAAGTATTTAAAATGACTCGAAAAGATGATTGTATGTATTGCTCGCAAACACTATAGCAGCTATATATATATTAGATGTGTGTTGCCCTAATTTATATCGATATAATATCGATACCAAAACTATTTATCTGACTTGATGTGAGCATCATACAGAGAGGAATGGAGAAGGCATTTTCTCTCTGGTCCAATGGGCCCCATTAACACAAGACATAAGACTCTAGAAAGTAAAGCACAATAGTTTTTTTTGTTATTCTATTATTTGTGGTTCTCCAATTAACTACATATATATGATATTATTTACATATTATCCTAACTAATATAAGTAACTTAAAATAAAACAAAACACAGAACTAAAACAAATTAAAAATCTATAATATTTATTATTTTATATTTTATCTACATATATACTTAGTCTTGCCATAAATATTGTTATAAAGAAAAGCACGATTTTTTTTTCATACGTAACATTTATTCCTTTCATAGTGAGTTAGTTTAATACATCAATATATAACTATTAAAAATATACAATGTTTATTCGAAGTGGTCTCCATTGGCTGCAATACAGTCTTTTAAACGTTGAGGCCAGTTATCAATAGCAGCACGAACTCTTTCTAGAGGAAAATTCTTCACTGCCAACCAAATGGATCGTTTTAGGGACTCCAAATTAACATGGCGTTTAGAGCAAGCCTTACTCTCTAAAACTGACCATAAATCATAATCCAATGGATTTAGGTCAGGACTTGACGACGGCCAGTTTTCAGTGCTGATAAAGTCCGGAACGTTAGTTTTCAACCAAGATTGGGTGGATCGAGCTCTATGACCCGGTGCCGAGTCTTGTTGAAAGCACCATTCTTTGTTATTGAACATGGTGTTAGTTAAAGGCTTAACTACCGTCTCAAGAATGGTATTTTGATAAACTTGTGCCGACGTTTTAATACCTTTTTCACAAAAATATGGCTCAGTCACCCCTTCATAGCTAACACCCCACCAAACCATCACTGAAGTGGGATAATGCCCACGTTGTACTCTGTTTACTAATTGCGAAGCTTCTTTAGAGCTTCCAGCATAAATACGGTCATTTTGTTTATTAAAATACTGCTCAATTGTAAAAATTTTCTCATCCGTAAACAAAATTTTATTGTGACCTCCCTTTGCGTACCGCTTAAGTAGTTGTTTGGATTTTACCAACCTATTCTTCTTTAAATTATCAGTTAAGAAGTGACCAGTACGTCTCTTATAGGCTGCAAGTCCTAAGTCATCTTTTAATATACGCGACATGGTTCTAGGAGCTATCTTCATCTCCCGAGATAAAATCTTTTGCTTACGGACAGGATTTCTTCGAATTCTTTCCCTAACTGCTTTAATCACCTTTTTCACACGAACGGTACGTGGACGGCCAGATCTTTTTCTGTCACAAACAGAGGAGGTATCATTGTACCTATCAATAGCCCGGTAAACAAACATTTGACTAATACCAAGCGGGTGGAGGGTTTTAAAAATTGCACTTTTCTCCATACCTACTTTATGTAAGGCAATCACAGCGATTCGGTTCTCTTTATCACCCCACTCCATTTTAATATAACAAAATATTTAACAATATAATGGCGCGAAATTGAGAAAACACATCAAGCAATCATATAAAAATGACAGATTCCAAATTCAAACGTAATATTTTCTTTTTTTGAATAGTAACAGTATTTATGGCCAGACTAAGTATTTGTGTATTTTAAAGTATTAATAAGAGAGATAGCGTGTTCTCGAAAAACAAGTAGATTATTACTTAAAGGGAGGCACTACATATTGTTAACTAAAAAGCAATAAATATTTTTATTTATTTATTTTTATATCAAAATACATATCTAATGCAAAAAAGAACCATTGTTAGTTCAATACAACAATTTAAATAGCATTCATTAACAATAGAAAATTCCGATACATTAAGCAACAAAGCATAAATCTTCGGCAATTAATTAGTAAATAGTTTTGAAAGTGAAACTCAAATTAATCTATTTTAAAACGTCGGTTAAGACGAATTTAATGAGGTTTTAATGCGGTCGTTCCGTGAAGTGAATTGTGTATTCGATAAGATTATCTTCAGTGGAAAACTGTTAGGATTGTATATTTTCTTTATTAAGTATATATATATTTTTATTTAGTTTTTTGTGTTCGTGTTTTTTTTTTGTTGTATTATTTTATCTTCTGATCTTAGATTCTATTTTCGGTTCTATGTTTTAACCTTATTTTGGCTTTTGCTGTATAGGTTTAAGAAATAAAAAAAATAATAAAAATAAGTATTTATAACGAATTGGTGACTCGCGTGTTGTAAAATTACTACGATTATGTAAGATGTACTAACTAACAACCGTTACGTTTCGTTTTACGAAGGTGTGATGTTCGATTTTCTATTAGATTATTGAAGGCAAAATGACGTTACAAATCGTCTCCTACATTCTAACCCTCATAAGATTCACTTAAATTATATAAATAAGCCTATTTAATATACCATAAAACATACAAGTAACATGGGTTTGTGAGTTGTTCGTTGTTATTTACCTCAATATCTCAGCCCTGTATAACTAATAGGGTTTACTTTATTATTAATTACTTTATTGACACCTTAAAAAATAAAATGTGAACCTTGAACACATTACAAGGAAGAAGGAAGCTTCTAAAAATTCAAGCCGCACGATCCTATCAGTAATTTTCGGTAGGCTACGTGTTGATGTATCTTCCTTGTAAGGCTTTGGGTACACTTGGTTAATTTTGAGACGGATAAGTATCACGTTTTGGGCTAATATATATATATTTATACCAAATATTCGCATAAGTAAGATTAAGAATACCTCTTTGTACCTACAATTCAAATCGCACCTGACGTTTTATTTTGATCAATATTAATCTGTAAACGACACTCAAATAGAAAGTTTACTTGATATTCGATCCTGTTTAAAACTTCCCATTAGGTATATTGTTTACATAAAAAAGGGCTTTTTAAAAATGTATTTTTAATGTACCCAGTGTGTCACGGAAGAAAATCCTTGCGCATCACTCAAGTTATTAAACTGGCGCACGCGTCGATCGCATACCGTATGAATGACAAATTTCATTAAGCCTTGGATATATTTTCCTAGTGGCGCACGTGCCTTAAATACGAGAAAATACCTTTTTGCGACTTAATCCAAATCACATTTTTAAATTATGTAGTTAATTCTATTAATTGGTAATTAATAGAATAAACAAATTAGTGCTTTTTTCTCTCAGCGTATAAGCACCGCGATACAGCTGGGAAATGCCGCCAGAATTGCGGGTACTCTGGGATCAAACTTTTTAAATTTGTTTAATTTTTGTGTTTTGTTATATTTTAAGTTATATTGAACTCGAACAGGTGTCACGGTAAATTTGGGTTTTAAGCTTTTGTAATCTTCATAAAGCACTCTAATTTTAATTATTTAAATGTTTAATATTTAAATACATAAGATTAAATGTAATTTTGTAACACGTATTGTTCGTAAGTAACTTTTTAATTTATATATTCATGCTGACATGCAAATTAACTAGCCAATTAACTACTACGAGTGTATAAATCATTAAAAGCCCACATTACATTCAACAATAGACTATCGATCCGACATACGATTGTGACAACAATTTTAGGCTTTATTAAAATTAATTTTCCAACAAATTACAATTGTATAATATTTATGAAGTTTACTAGAGATTTACATAATAAGAAACCATAAAAACTTAACAAGCTTTAACGTCTCTATATTAAAATGAAGGTACGTTGATTGAATATAATTTAAATTCGGATATTGTCAAATTATTATATATATTTGTCAACTTCAGGACAATATATAACTATGTATTATAAAGTTACGGTTAGGATTTATTTATATTATGTGTATTGCTGAGTCATAGTTTGGTTACCCTACAAGCCGATTTAAAAGGAGCATTCGTGTATTGTTTTTGTAGCTTAACCATTAATTATCAGCTGGTAGGCACTCAGGTGGGCTCTGAACACTATAATTGTCCACCCACAGCTTCTATTGATGGCTCAGCGCTGACTTTGATGTGACACTCACGGAAAAATTCCTCTTACCTAATATGATTTAGATAAACAGATGCTTTAACGCGGATTTTACGGTGATTAGGGTACATTTTTTATATAGAAGACGGGCCAACGAGCTGGAGGCCCACCATAAACATGAAGTCACCGCCCATAGACACGTAGCTCGTGAGTGCGTTGACGTCTTTTTAGGGAGTGCTACGCTTTTTCTTGAAGGACCCTAAATCGTATTAGTTCAAAAATACCATTGCAAGATTGATATTGGTATCAAGATCTTGTTTATCCATTTGTCAAGTACTTTTATTTTGCGGGTTGCCTGGAAGAGATCGCTTATGAGCAATAAGGCCGCCCGTTGCTCTTATGTGTATTAACATCTAGTATCACAATCTACTTCAACTGTTTAATTGCGATTAAGTGTGAATAAATAAAATACATCCGGTCTTTATTTAATCAAATATTCAAATTAAATGTGAGGTCTGAACCTATGACAACTAACAGCTCCTACACAAAAACCGAGTTTGGAATTGGAATCGTATCAAATAGCCAATATTACTAGGAAGACAATTTTTTCCTGAATATATGACTATTTCATTTCCACGCCCTCACTGCGTAAGCTACCGGGAGTAGACTTACATATTGGATGTAATATTAGATATCCAAGGACATCTGATTGTATAGAATAAAAAATTTCAACTAAATCCATTCTCCAATGCAACCATTCCATGCCAATCACGATGACACTTGAATACGAACAGCTAATTACCGCGATCGTATCAATATACACTTGCATTCACACTGTAGTGGTGTCCGTAATTTATACTGCAAGGACTATAGCGAGAGACACTTGTTTTAATAACGACTTAATTTGTTACAAGTGGTTTATTGAGAGGCCAACACGCTAAAGCTGGCGTATTGTCTGTTTGGATCCACGTGGTAAAAAACCACTCTCTTTTCCTTATAACTTTTAATATTAATTTATAAATAAACACTAAATATTCTTAATTTATCCCTAACTTAAAATAAAACAAAACACAAAACTAAAAAAAATTTAAAAAGTTTGGTCCCTGTGGTAGAGTTCCCAATGCTGGCGGCATTTCCTCGCTGTATCGCGATGCTTACACGCTGAGCAAGGAAAGCACCAGCTCTTGGATCACCGGTACTGACTACCAGGCGCCTACTTAATTATTTAATAAGCGCCTGTGCAAGTGCACCCCATGGTCCAAAAGTCTCTACCCCAAATGGAAAAAAAATCTATTAATATTTAGATATAAGTATAAGTTTTTGATATATCCGGTAATAACTATAAATCTAATTACGCACTTACTAATTCATGTCTTTAAATATTCTTTATACGTTTTAACTGAATGAGACAAAATTGTTACTTAAAAGACTGGAGGGATTTAAAATTTATTAATTATTTACGTTATTACTTATGTAATAAGTATCGAGTAGATACTTTGCAATTGTTATCAGACGGCACTTCGAATTGACGTTTAATCTTTAAGGAGTTTTTATATAATGTGTACTTACGTAAAGCATAGACTATTTTTAATTATTTTATTTATGTTAAATTCGGACTTTAATGCAGCAATGATTTTTAGAATTATGCAACTACCACGCACTAGCTTCAAGAGTGCCGATTACTTCCGAATGGTGGCCCAGAAATTATGAATAACAGAGATAACTATGACAGTTACTTTATGGAACGGATGAGGTGTGAGTTAAAGGCAGTCGGTGAGGTTAAAGTATGAATTTGTATGCCTTATTCAATGTCAATAACTCACACATAAACTGGAGGCTTAAGCATATGAACAGGCACCTCACCGTGGCTATACCAGAAAGTCTTTATTCTCAAGCTATCGATAATACAATCATTTTTGTACCAGCAATACATTTGTGAGTACAATATAATAACTGTAAATCAACGTACGGAAATGTAAATCATAGTTTTAAATAATTCAATATCCCGAGTTAATTAAATATTGTTGACATTATTACTATGCAATTATTAAATAAAATTGTGATTATCGGAGCACAAATGTGATATGCAAATGGCCTATTAAATTATATGGTCCATGTTGTAGACTTATCGATACAATTGTTAATATTGTACAAACATTCAGTTTGCGAATATATGACTTTAAAGTAACGGAGAATGAGAACTCATAAGAAACGACAATTTTATTTATTTGTTGTACATTACACTTATACAGTGGAACTGGATGTTAGAACATATTAGAGCAACGGGTGGTTTGATCGCTTATAAGCGATCACTTCCAGGCAACCCAAATTAATTTTTTTATTAAACTTTATTCATAAATAAATTTATTTCAAATGTCTTATACCCGCTTTTGCGCATAACATAGATGTATTGTTGGTAGCAACTAATCGTCGAGTACAGACAATGCGGGACCTTGGTACAATTAATTAGATACAACGCTGGTATGTCGTAGTGTCAATATTAATATGAAATGATCAGTATGGCTGAATGATTGACAGTTGCCACGCCTTCACGGTTCGTACATGTGATTTATATATGGAATCATTAAAAAGAATAATAAAAACATAGCATTAACATTAGTATTTATCTCAAAAAACATTGATTCTTTTAATTTACTCAAGTTATATTTAAAAATAAAGCATATTTGTATACCCGCATTAAGTCAAACTATATTTTTAAAAAATAGAACAAGAATAAGAGTAGAAAATTTCAAACAATTTTATGTTGTTATAATAGTATAAATAAATTATACATTCAAATATGAACAGGTCTCAATAAATATGCTTTCTGACAGGAAATTATTATACACTTGTTAATTTAATGTTTGGCTGTCATATATGTTATACAAAAGATTGATTCGTCATGTTGACGACGTTAAGGTTTTTATTGACTATTATTATAACAAAATCTATCAAAATTAATTAAGATTTTTGAAATTAAATCAAAATTAGCAACAAAAAATCAGAAAAATATCTTATTCACATAGGTATTACTCATGAATCATCAAAAACAAAAATTTTACTCTTCATTTACTGCCAGTTCCCAAATCGAGAGCGGACGACAAGAACTGGCAAAAACTCTCCGTCACTTTCCAACCTATATCTCCATTTGCCTGGAAGAGATCGCTGAAAGCGACAAGGCCGCCAGTTGCTCTCTAATTTAACTTGTGTATTTTAAATTATAGCAGCGTATAAGAACGTTTTAATGAATTATTTAATACATCTATTGGATTATTGTATAATACATACATTTTATTTGTCTTTATTTATACATTATAAAAGTTATAAGATGCCAAACACATAAGCGACTTTCTAATGCACCAATCAAATTGCATGCAATTTTGTATGCACTTTTTTGCAAGAAAGGGTGGAGAGAATTCACACGATTTGTAAAGGTTATAAGCGGAAATTGCGTCATATTAATATAGACTTTATTTTATACGCATACGGAATATAATAGCGTGCTACGTGAATTGATTTTATCTTCGCTTGTTAAGGCCCGGCGAAGCGAAAAGGAAGGGTTATAATTATAGTGACTACATAATGTATGAACTTGAATATAATGCGTAATATACATGTATTTTAAAATTCATATTGATTTATTATGTAGTTTGATAGTGGTTAAATAAATATCATTCTTATGTAATGATAATAAATGATTTACAATATAAATTGCATTTGATTATAGGAAGACGAAGCCTGTTAATTTATTATCTATGCGAATGTAATTTCTTAATAGTTTTGTATTTTGACAAAAACTGCTAACTAAACGTGTGGTTAAGTAAAAAATTTAAGAACTAATAATATTAAAAAAACTTTATTGTAACAAATACTTAAATACTAAGAAAACACTATAACTTATATATAATAAACTAAAACAGAGGAAGTACAAAAATAGTGCCGAAAAAAAAGCTACATATAAGTATGTTTGTTAAAGCTTAGAAAGTATACAATATTTACAAAATATAACATTATATAATTAGTATTTTTTTTTCAACATTCACAAAAATAACCACATAGATTGTCCTTATTCTATATATATATAACCGGCGTCATCCCTACGTTGCATTGAATAGATTCCTTTCAAAATCTTCTTTTCTTTATAGAAGACCTTTTTATAAAAGCCCACCATAAAGGTGAAGTCGCCGCCCATAGACACTTACACGGCTTGGAGATCGTGAGTGCGTTGCCGGCCTTTAAAGGAAAATTGGGAAATAGAGGGGTAGGGTAAGAAGACAGGGGAGGGGAAAGGATGTGCACCGGAAGATCTCACTCACAAACAAACACAAACATTTGGTTTGTTAAGGTTAAAATATACATATAAAAAAATATATATAGTAGTTCTTTACATTTTCTCCTTTTACGGAAACTCCTTCACAGTGTCCGCTATAAAGCTTTGGAACTCACTTCCCGATCCTATTCGATCAGCCTCCTCACTATCATCTTTCAAATCACTTCTTCGTAAGCATTTATTGTCTTCAATATAATTATTTGTAATTCTAGATTTAAATTAGCATATTTTTCGGTTTTTCTTATTTTAATTCATGTTGTGTTTTGTTTATGTATTATTATTATTATTACTTTTTGTATACTTCGCACCCCTTTGCACCTGTCTTATTATATTTTAAGTATTCTTTTATCGTGTGGGTTGTCTGGAAGAGATCGCTTATTAGCGATAAGGCCGCCCGTTGCTCTTATATGTTCTTACATCTGTTAATGTCATTTGCTTCTAGTGTTTAAGTGCGATAAAGTGTTAAATAAATAAATTTCCGTGGCGCTGCCATCGGTTTAACGGATAAAAATAAAAGCAGACACCCATTGTGGAATATGTTAAGTATCCAATTTTTACAGTGGCAATGTGATGACAAAAATATCATTTTTAAAAATCGTATGGAATGACTTGTATGCTAATTAAATGCACAGACTATTCAAATTTCAAAAAGCAAAATTACACAAAGACTAACCTTGTACATCGGTTTATCATCGCGTGGCATACTTATTAGTTTCACAAAATTTTCTTTATGTTATATACAAGGCGGACTATATATAGATTCTGATACTTCCTAATACATATGTAATAATGCGACTTTCTTGTTATGTAAATATTATGTGTACACGGTATACAGTTTTTTCTAAGATACATACATTGTTAAGGCCTACCTAATTATATAATGTTGATAATTCTTGTCTAAACTTCTATAAAAAGTATACGTATTTTATCTGTCTTGCTGTTGAAGGTGAAACCATTTTTTCTTATTTCATTGTGATATGAGAATTGTTCCGAACAATTTTCATATCTTGATCGCAATTTTCATATGTTGAATGCAATTGAAGTTCTTAATTGAGGAAGGAGCGTTTTCAAAGAAAACCTGTCTGAACCAGTTCTATATTTACAATAATAATCTTCGCGATCCTCTGCCATACCTTATGTTTTTTTTATGAAACAGGAGGCAAACGCTAACCCATGTACCAACAATGCTGGGAGGCGTGGTGAGACTCGGAGGATGACTTAAGCCCCAAAGATCGTAATGGTTAAAATTATAAGATTCATTATTTTATTGTCAAACTGAAAATATCTTTATTCAAGTAGGTCTTTATAAAGACCATTTTGAATCGTCAATTTTTACACTACCACCGGTTCGGAATTGAATTTTTGTGTATACAAGCTGTATATAAGTTGTATAGCTTAATACCACTATAATATTTTAGTACATAGTTTCCTATAACAATGTTATTTACCGTTACAACTACGTACACAACATATATTTTTAATACATAATGGAACTTCGCTTTATATTTGATTTTAAATTTAAATATAAAACTTAGTTTTTTTTTGTTGCTAATCAAACGTTGTGATCGTGAATAGCACTAAGGTTTAAAGAGCTACTGTGTACGAAAAGGATTAAATAGACGCGACCTTGGTTCGGAGGGAAGCGTGGCATATTAATAACGATTCACGTATGCAATCGCCGTCAAGAAGACATAAGCAAGGTGGAAGAAAGGGCAAGGAATGTCAATTGCGTCTAGGGCTGTCAAACACTATTAAATTACGCTGAGACGCACTACTCTATCAGCTGCATATAAATCTCTAAAGCTAGGCTAAGCTCTTATTGTTCTCAAAATATATATGGTAAGAATTAATGTTAATACTGTTTGAATTCCATTTTTAATGTAATAAGTTGTTGTATTGACTTTTATTAAGTATCTAATCAAAGTATCAATCAATCGTCTCGAGCGGGATCGAGGGAAAATGCCGTTGTAGTCTCTTGTCTTTTAATATGATACGACCGCTTGTCGCAGAGCTGCTTAACTTTTCAATTATTTGCTTATAAAGTTTAGTGAAAGTGATAAATTAGTTGTTACAGTTGAGTTACAATTGTTTTTTACTAAAACTGTAATTGCTTGTTTTTCTTGCATTTCACCCGTAATGGTAACCACAAATCAATGGATATGAACGTATATAATTGTGCCTCCGACATATTTGACACAATAACCTCTTTTGAATATTAGAAGGATAACATTGACAGCCCTAATTGCGTCCAAGGCCGGCAACTAGATATAAGCCGGATGAATAGCAAAACGTGTGGGCTCCTATAATTTAGACTCGGCACACGTCCACCTTCATTCACTAGCGTTTGCCCGTTAATTGTTCGTTGTAAATACGTCGATGACTTCTAAGATGGTAAATATATCTGTGTAGGTACACGCGAGGTCGAGATGCTTTTGTAAAATGTCAAGGGTTTTTTCTATCATTAGCTGATGGAGGTATGGTTGCAGGTATGTTTTGTTTTTTTAATGCGTGAAAATGTTATGTTTATTTAATCTATTCAGGGCTATATAAATATCAAATCTTTTGCCTTAGCTTGGCCAGTTGTTGCCAGATTCAGAGTCATCACACACACACACATACTGGATTATACCCAATAAATAAAAATAGACATTATTTACTGCAATAATATGACACATAAACTCATTATATCTTAGATGTAAATGCTAGTTATATATATGCTAGTTTCTAATAATACAACACCGTCTAAAGACGAGAAATTTCATATTCGTAAGTAATATGAAAAATAATTTAAATTAATTTTATTAATAAATATATCAGTTACCTTTAATTAATAACTAACAATTATTCATTGCTAAGTAAATAGAAAAAGGTGCCAGATAAATCCTAAAAGTACCACTTAAAATACTTAACATAAAAAAATACAACTATATACTATAATTATTAATATTTATTTATTATGTTCATTTTGAGACTACAAATAAGTTTTCAATGTATCAATGCTTTTTTTGTTTGAATTATCTTTTAATTATTTTTTAATTATAACATCTGTGTAGGTATTGTTACAGGTTGCTATAACTTACATAAAGTTAAGTTTTTGCTGTTAGCGTCACTAAAATATCAACACTCGTTGATGTTAATAGTTTAGGAAGGGACTCTTAAAACAACTTATTTTTTACAATTATAGCAGAGGGCTCCCAGAGTTAAATCGATTAAGGGCTTTAAATTGCAAAAAGTGTATGAAAATCTTGACTTATCATAATTATGTATAACATCACACAATATTTATTAAAAAAACAAATAAACATAAACATTTTTTTTGTTAATAATTAATTTGTGCATTAAGCATCAAAGTGAAAATGTCTTGATTCAGTAAGGTACATAGGAACATTATAAAACGTCTTAAATCTAAATGAATCTACGCAATAACATACTGCTAATTGGCAATAATACATTTATAGGCTATCTTATTATTGCATGACTCAAAAGCATCCTTTCCCAGCGCATCCTTATATTGTAAGAGGCGATACAACCTTCAAATGTCTTTACCAAATTAAGCTTCGGTTAATGTTCACTTAATTTGCAAGCAGATATCTAAACAATTCTTAATTACCCTGTCGATCACATTGAGTTTCCGATTCTTACAATCGTGAGTAAATTTATGTTTTAAATAAATAGGAAATTATTGTTTTGTGCATGGATATTGTATTGTAGAGCTTCGCGCAAAAAATCAACTCTATAAATAATTAATGTACTAATTGAAATATATATATAAGAGAAGAGATAGAAATTTTTTATTTAGCAACGACTCTGTATAACATTATTGCACTACACATACTTATAACATATACACAACTACGAGTATATAGTATATACGTGAAAAAAATTATATCATTAATATATTCCTAAAAAACAATTTATGTTAAATGACTGATCAAACGATTACTTCTCGATCGAAGCCTTCTGTTATATATAAGAAATCCATCAGTATCAGACGTTATACAGTATAAACTCAATGTATATAATGTACTACATAAGAATTTATTTACGAGAGCTTTTGGATTTGGCATCTTAAAATAACTAGTTTTATTAGAAAAGGAAGCAAAAGAGCAGAAGGCACACCGTAAAGGTGAAGTCGCCGCAAAGTTGCTCTCGTGAGTGCGTTGCCGGCCTTTCAGGAAGTCGTACACTCTTTTATTGAAGGACCGTAAATCGTATTGATTCGAAAATACCGAGGCGGGCAAAATAATTTCAAGGAACTCAAATATTATGTATTTATAAAAATAACGAACTTAAGCATTATATATTTGAACACGATTGAGTACATTCCAATGTTCATTCCACAATTACGACCATTACGTGGCTAATGCAAGGTCAGCTACGTGTGAAGTCTGACGAGGAAACTCAGATGATCCTAAAGCTTAGACTTGAGATTGTGACCTAAAAACACTTTAATTACGTTAAGACTCTTTAAATGAGTTTGATTGACCCAGGATTTCCTCCTGATGGAAATTATCGAAGGACTGTCTATCAAAGCACTACAGTATTTTATAATATACGTTATATTATGTTACATCGTTTCCTTGCCACATAATATACTTTTATAATAAGAATTAGTAATAAAAATATATTTTTAAAATATTGTTCAAAACAAACGCACCTTAACTACACCGCACGAAAATATGTTTAATAATTAATTTGCGAAATAATTCTTGATTAAAATATTATACGTTTCCTTTTTACGTTTTAATTGTATTTCTTTTTTTTTTCATGTATCCGTCCAGATCGTGAGAGGAAGGCCGTACGGCGTTTTGTTAGGACGCATCGCTAAATAACACAACCTTACTTTAACTACATACGTATAGAAAAAAACCTGATTTTTTAACACGGAAGATATTTTATAGCTGTGTAAGGAAATTAATATGGAATGTTTAACGTAAATTACTTAAAGAGCTTAGGATAATAAATATTAAGTACCGACTTCGTTATAGTTTTTAAAGTTCTTCACTCTATGTGTAGTGTTTATTTTAAGCCATTCCGAATTTAAAATAAAAATATTATGTTAAAGTCATATGAACGGTTCTTAGGACAATCTTTTCATTGATGCTTGATTGAAATGTATACGATCTTATAACACAAAGATGTATGTGAAAAGACAATGCATTGCGACCTTCATGGATAAGACAAATTCTTCTGAACGTGGGCGACCGCAAAAACTGTCCTATGACATTGCCGCACCTAACATCATACTATACTGTGTTCAAGGTTGATTTAAGTTTTTATTTTGTGTTTGAGATCGGACAATTGCTTCAGCCCACACAATGTTGGCTTCAGTTATAGCGAAATTTGTTTACTTGTAATTTTTTTTGGTACAAGAATAAAAAAAACATTTTTTTAATATTTAAAAAGGTTTTATTCTAAATACCATTAAATGTGTAGGTCTATATTTTGGTCAGTTACTGTATTGTGAGTGTAGTAACGACGAGGACATCCGCAGATACCATAACATTTAAAAAAATAGCCCTGTGCCGTGTTTTATATATAAATGACAGGTATAAATTGAAATAATTATTATTTGTTATCTATATTCTATGTAACATAACTCAATAACAAAACACTTTTAATAATAATACTCTGAGAAGAAGAAGAATTCAAATTAAATAGATGAGAAGGGAAAAAATATGAGAATAAATATAATTAATAAAATATAATTTATACAAACGAGAATTTTAATGTACCAACGACGCTTACACTGAGACTCCAAACTATATGCGTAGGCGAAGAAATTTCGGCAGGTAGCTTATGTTAATCAGACACGGATCTTTTGTTTTGATAAGTTCAGGTCTGTTGCACTTAATCAAGCTCGTTTTATTATGAATATGCAAATATTCATCTTTTGAACATTCACCTAACCTTGGGTTTTAAGGAAAATTTATGGGTCAAAATAAAGTGTTCCGCACTGCAAGACGTATAAAATAATCTTCGGGTTTTTTTACACTTAATATTAGGGAATAATCACAAAATGATTTAGAAAGAAATAAAATTGCAATTGAACTTACATAGCCTTTGTTTTTTGAATTAGCCATGTAACATAATTTTATACGAAATATTTATTTTAAAAGTGCAGCTATCGAGTTTCACGCCGGTTCTTCTCGGCCTTCCGAACCGGTGATCCAAGAGCTAGTGCTTTTCTCACTTAACGTATAAGCATTTTGATATAGGGAGCTATTGTTTTAGTTTTTATTTTATTTATTTTTTAAGTCTTATTATTCATATATAAGTAACTGTACTAAATAATGATGTCTTGAATATAATTATTTTAAAACATTTTCTAAATTGCGACCGTATTAAATAACAAATTGGGCTATTGACACACTTTTCTTGGCGTACCTAGACTAGCTGGTACTCCTAGTCTAGCCTACAACCATAGAAAAGATAGAATATATAAATTTTATTATTATAATTGTATACAGACAGACATTCAATTATGTAAGCTAGAGAATATAAGTATAAAAGAACGTCTAGACAAATAAAAGCTACGCGTCGGAACATAAATGTTAATTTTTTACTTCTGTAAGTCGATGTAAGGTTATCCGTGATTTTTTGCTACTTTTGTGCTTTCGGTTATGAAATAGGTAAGTTTTTGTGCATTAAATCCGAAATTATTATGACGAACATCATCAAAGAACATCAGGATTACAATATTACAAATATATAAAGATTTTTGTCGATGATAAAAATGCTACAATTTTTATTTGTATTTCTACATACGCAATTATTCTGTCAACGGTAATTAATCCCTGGAAAACAGGGGTTTTCTAATACGTAAATAAACTAAGGACCTTCCTACGATCTACAAACTACGATCCTTCCGTGTTCGGACTAAATATTTTACCATTAAACAAAAACAGTATTACAATTAATTTCCTTCTTGGCTTGAGGACTTACTGGAAAAAATAAGTTTTAGGCCTAAGTCTTGTTTCGAATTATTACATAGAGCAGTCTTATCAACATATAAATATTATGTGAAAACAATATCTGACATTAGTATATTTTATTTTGACAATTTGCATTCGTGTACTGAAATTATGTATGTAACTACTTGTGTCTAACTTAGTAACTGTAATTACGACACAAACACCTTCTGTTCTGTACTTAGGCTCTCTGTGGTAACTTGGTATCGTCCCACTTCAGTCAAGGTTCCCTCAATAAAGCTCTATGACATCATGTCTTAAACGTATGCAGCATTTAAGGAAATTATGTACTATACCCCTATAATAGAGTATAGTTTAGCGAGACAAGGGCAATGCGATGATGCTTTTTCATTTCTCTACAAAGGTCCTAACGTGAGGCAGTATACACAAAACGTAAGGTCTTAAGTACCATATAGTTATTGTTTTGTATTTGGACTTAATTACATCCAAATAAGGTTTAGTTTTGCATTATTGTTTAAATTTTGGACTGAGTAATAAAAAGAGTGCTAATGTTACATGGTTTGGCTTGTGCGAACGTGATGTAGTTCTGGCTGTAAGTTTCGTGTTCTTTGCCCAATTCATGCTGTATTAGACTTTATTGTCAATGGGATATGGTTTAAACTATTATTAACAACGACGTAGGGAGCTACAGGGCGCGTTGATAATGTATCATTATGTAAGATAAATGTGTCACACATTTACATACAAACATTACACTATAAAATACTTGTATACAACAAATATAAATTGTATTCAATTGAAAAAATACGGTATAAAATTGACACATTTCATATAGACATAATAAGTAAACAGTTTATAAAACTAGCTAGGAAAACATAACCTATTTGTACTTACAAGTAGGTACAGAGTTAACAGACATGGTTATTAATAAATATTTGATATTTAATTGTCTTAAATTTTAACTCACCAGACTAAATTATTCATGTCACATTTTTCAATTGAATAATACAATCTTACTGTTCGTTGGAGTGACGAACGTAAACCATACTAATATTTATCAAAAACGGTTCCATACAAACTTCTCAATATATAAACTACTGATACAGATGTTTTTGGGCAAGTACCTCCTTGCAGAGACTCGTCCGGGTCAATATGGCGAGGTCGTGAACGATCGAAATCGACCTGATTAGGCCCAACCGGGTCTACCCTGGAACAGTGATGTCTGTCGAGACGCTGAAGACAGAGACAGGCAGCGGCAGCATCCCATAAACCGAACACGACGAACTACCCTTTAACCCATTAATAATTATTTTGGTTCGCAGTAATACCAAATTAACCAATCCCACCACTTCCTAATACCCTAGTAATTAATATAAACACATGTATGAATCTGCAAATGAAATAAAGCGGATGCGTTCGAGGTTAAACTTAAAAAAAAGCAGAAGTGAATGGAACAAAATTAAGCGTCATATCCATTGTTCAATTACCTATGTTAGAGGTAAAGGTCGAAGATGAAAAATCAAGCTTATCATTCTAACACCCGTCAATTATGCGTGAAAATTTGTTAAGCGTGGTTTTAATGATGCAACAGCAATCTGCAGGAATATGTGTTATTATTGTATTCATCTTGAGATCAATCTAATCACTGATTAGCTAAGCTAAGTTGTATTGTAAAGAAAAGCAACCGCTAAGGACAATGACAGCTCGTCTTCATATCAGCACCGCAATATGTTATATATGTATATGCTGCCTTATCGCTATGGAATTTATTATAGGATAAATGCAATATAACAGTTGTTACGCCAAAAAAAGCAACGCTACGTGTTAAGTTCAAAAATAACTTCTATAACATTATGGAACCAGCTGCCTAACACGGTATTTCCAAATTTATTAAAAAACTAAACAAGCTAAGATTGCTAAGATCGTACAAACTCCTAAAAGGCCGGCCACGCATTCACGAGTCTATGGGCAGCGAATTTAATTTTATGTTGTGACTCTGGCTCGTTGGTCCAATCTTGTAAAAAAAATAGTTAATTAAATTTTGATTAACCTGAATTTTGCATGACGTTCTTTTTTTACAAAACCAGGTTTTAATATACAAATAAAAAGTGAATATATTAAGTGTTAACGATATTTACAAATGCCTGATTTACCTACACAACGAATTCAAACGCCCATAAAAGAAAAAAAAGATTGTCATCACCATCTTTGTTCGTCGAAATGACAATAACAATAAATTATGCAAATTTTCTAAAAGCTAATCATCGCATTGTTTGATAAAAAAAAACACACACACGAAAGCAAAAGTATTCGACACCAAACTTCAGGGAACACAGACAAAAAAACAGAGTTTAAAAAAAACAAACTCAAACCGTTTCTGCGTATTTACATACGGAACTATAAAAATGGGTCCGACCATAAACGTTTGAACCAATAAAGTTACCATGTTTTGTTTTGATGATCCGAGCAACAATGCAATTGTTTTGTATTGTCAATAAGCTCTACCTAAATTGATAAAGGGTGCCGCAATGGTGTCAATTTTTTTGTGATATCATTACGTCGTAAATGAGACAACAAGTCATTACAAAGTATAGTTGCTTAGATTGCTTAAAGTTCGACCCGAAAGTTGAACAAACTATTCCACGTAATGTCTAAATAGGTTTCTGGATTCTCTATACTCGTATTTTCGTTAGCCATAGATATACAAACCAGCTTGTCTATGTGCGGTTAATAATCATAGAGTATAAAATAAATCACTCCGCAGTTACATTTTTATCAAAGGTGTAGAGCAAACACGAACTTTCATGAAACTCTCCGCCACTCCTTTAAATCGCCTAGTATATTTAACATTACTGTTGTAAAGAGCAACCAAGATGTACCAACGAATGTAAACTATAGTAAATTACAATGTAAAACCTTTACTAACGCTGGGCATAATGTAATAGGACCACACATTTACGTTATGTGTGGTTATTTTATTTTATTACATCTGCCCCCAAACATCTTACGTGCTAAATGTATTTAAAAGACAATAAACTTATGAGATAAAAAAACTAGGTTTACATAAAACAATTAAATGGGAAGTTGAAACATTATACAATATACATAATAATACGAACAAGATACGACATACATGTGAACTCTACCGGGATTCAAAGGTTTGTTTTTTTTTAAGTTGTTTAAAATGTCTTAGTATATAAAACTTACAAGTGAGGCGAAATAGAACATATCAAAAAAAACTATTTTTTGTACTATTAAGTCTATAGTGATTGAATGGTGATTATTTTTCATTCCCTGTGTGTTTCGAAATATATTATACAAGAGCTGGTGATTTCCTTGCTCAGCGTGTAAGCATCGCGATACAGCGAGGAAATGCCGTCTGCCACAGGGACCAAACTTTTTAAATTTGTTTCAGTTTTGTGTTTTGTTTTATTTTAAGTTAATTATTTTACATAGAATACCAAACCCATGTATAGGTTTATACAAATTAGTATTGATTCTTTTATTTTAAAGGCCAATTGTATTTTGACCTTGCAAAGAAAACGAGTGTTCCGCCGACAGTAGTAAAAGGTAGCAGCATTTACGTATTGTCTTGAAATGTTCAAGAAAGCGAAAGTTTTAAGAATTGCATTGTTAATTTGGAATCAAAGAAAAAGTAGAAAAACATTTTATTGCACGTTCACTTTCAACACTAATTATGCAATTGACGGGCTTTTGTTACCTGTTTAAAAATAGTTGAATAAAAAAAATAAAAAAAACCATTCCAGTCTCGCTGGAACCGAGTAACTCAGTTAAGCGAAGTGATTTTTATTTTACTATTTAAATATTAGCAAAACACGTTTAATAACTCGAAATAAATATATTTTTGGACCTGATCAATCATAGACCATGGATTGTACGATGCTATCGTAAATTAATTTCACCCGTTAAAGAAATCTCTTTAAGATATAATAATTAAGATAACTAATATCTCACCAATTAATTTCCCATTATCAAACTGCGCATAAATAATTTTCCATCAACAATAATATGTTATCATATCAGGTACAATCAGTATCCAGGTAAAAAAACTCAGCCGACACCTTTCCATCATAATTAATCTGGGTGTATTTTGTGTTAAGCTGTAGTTTTGCCTTAACAATATCCTTGTTACAACGGATGTATGGATTACATGTTGTTTTAGATGACACTGATCCTCATATGGCCCAGTCCCATTTCGTTTTTAAATATCAGATGATGACAAAGATTGGGAAATAATTTGCTTCAGCTTGGCCTCCAAAAACATTGTATTGGGATCAAAAAATAAACCGAGTTAATTGCGTATTTCTCAGCTTGGTGACAGGCTTAGAGTCATTTAGATTTAAGACGATTCAAAACAGGAACGTACCTTACTGAAAAAATGTGTTTTTAAGTTATAAAACCTGGTTAAAATAATTGATTGGCTGTAGCATTTATATATTTTTATATAAGAGTGAGCAGGTGGAGCACCATAAAGGTGAACTCGCCGTCCATAGACTCATGTGGTTTCCTACCCCAACCGGTCGTGCGTGCGTTGTCTGCCTTTTAACTGAACGTACAATTTGTATTCCAAATCTTTACTGTATGTCCGTAAATAATAAATTACAGTTAATATTTGATTATATTTATTTTATATTGGTTAGTTTTCACAATAAATTTAAATGTCCAAGAGGTAATATTATAACTGACCTAATTCTAAATGTAACAGTGAAGTAAAGTCTTTGTTGTAATCTTGTCTTCCTGTAGATGATGCGGGCAACGATGCGTCAGATGGCATAGTAAAGGCAATTATATTGAACTACGTAATTATATATACGTTTAGTAATAAATAAATATTTAAGTGTAAAATAAAATAATTAATTAATATTATCAACTACTTATAACCGTTTAGTATAAAATATAATGATTTCAATATATATATACTCAGGTAAAAGTCATATTTAAATGTATGTGTAAAACCAAAATCAACACACAAGTGAACATAAGTGTGGTCTATTTCTGTTAGATTTTTAAAAAATATTGTACACTTATAAATCGTCAATTAACTAAAAGTAATAAAAACATATTTACTCTACATATACTGAAAGTTCCCAAGTCAAGAGCGTAAAGCGGACGAGAAGAACATATAACATTAATACACTTAAAATATTATTCATAAGCTTCATTCATAACCGTTGCTTTAAATGCGTCAGAAACTCAATCTTCTGTAATATGACCTATCTTGGCATAAAGTAAAAGCAACTTTTACTAAACAATGGTATATAGTAGTCGCATGCATTTATCCTATTCTTAATGTACAAGTTATTATTTGACTAGGACTTTGAATTTATAAAACTTTTTTATTAAATTTTGTCTTTTTCAAAACTACAGTGATATCGGATTACATCTTATATTAAACAAGTATTGTGGGTTACCTGGAAGAGGTCGCTTATTAGCGATAAGGATGATGAATTAACATCATCTACTTCTACTGTTTAAGTGCAAATAAGTGTGAATAGATAAAATAAATACTATAGACCGGTATTCAAGAATTCAGTCTCAGTATACCAATTGTAGTTCAGTATTGACTGAAAGTTATAAAACCTTCAGAAAGATTTCAGTAATTCAATAATTACTGAAATCTTATTACAAATGTAATCAAATATTTACTCAATTGTTCGTAAAAATTAAAAGCTAATAAATTCGTTTTCGGTAAGAATATTCCAATAGTTTTGATCGATACTGAGGCGTAAACTAAAATATTCAGCAACATTAATGTGAATGGTCTTTACTGGCGGAGGCCATTGAAAGATGGCTCCCAACAGGACATTATTTAGATATATAAAAATTGTCAAGAGTAATTAATTATATGTGTAGAGAAAAAAGACTAATAAATAAAACACAAGAAAAACATAAATTAACAATTATAGTCAATACATTTTATTAAAACGTAATTCTTTATAAGTTTACGGAAAACTCACTATGAATAATTATGTGGACTAATAAATAAGTGATAAGGAAACACGGTTCCATAATTCCTATGTTTTAACATCTAATGATAACATTAAATATATATTGCATTAACTAAAGGCAAAATCTTATTACTACTACGACGTCATATGTTACTCGTGCAATCGTTTTATTTAGATTCCGATAGGCGCTTGGCGCTGACACTTGGCGCTGTGCAGCGGTTTGCGACAACTGGGGGCTGCTGAAAATCAGTGGTGTGGAATATTATATTCCACACAAATCCTGAGCAGCATCCCATTTGGCGCACGCCCGCGGCACTTGCAACAATGCAATGTGTTTATTTTTAGTTAATTTTAATTTTGTACCTATAATTTATTGTGATGTTGTGTGTATGTCCAAATAAACATATTTTCTTTCTTTCTTCTTTCAGTAAAATAAATGTGTGCTAATTTTTTTATTTTATGTTGTATGTATATCTAATGTCGCCATGTATTGCGTAATACTAAATGACATATTCGGTATTGATATATATAGATAATTACAGAGTACTGATGAAAACATAAGTCAGCTTTTTTTAGTGTATAGTAGTAGTTAGTTATAGTAGTCAAGTCATGTATTCTATATAAGGCCGTGTCAATCTTTCACAGGAACACGACAAATTGTTCTGAAAGACCTCTGTAAGATGTTTAAGTAAGTTTGTTGTTATTTTTGACCGCAAGTACATTAATACAAGTTAAAGATGGAATCGAGTATCTTTATTTTGTAGCAGTAGCCGAAATAGTAGTTTAAATCTATTTATACACGAATATTGTTTTCGTTATGAAATATGTTTGGATCGAAAAATTGAAAGAAGAAAATTATAATGCAGTGACGATCGCATATCTACTGCTGTTAAATATCAAATATGCAATTATGATTAAAACTATGCTTATTTCGTCTTTGCTGACGCTTTATGACATCACAAACCATACAGTCATGCGATTCATAGAAGAAATTAATTGCTCGTTGCATAGTAAATACATAGTAATTTATTGTATCGAGATTATTATTCTATGAACTTTGTTCCAATGTGTGTTACGAGAAAACCCACTCTCAACAATTGCGGTTGTAGTGTCGAGAAATTTCTGTATTTAAAAATCTATATTTATTTAATAGTATATAACACACAAACAATATAAAAGATTCACACATATTATATCTTTTCTACATAGAATCGTATCAACGGTTTTTATTATATCTAGAGCTACAAGGGTCCCAAAATAAACCGGTATGTACCGGTATGGTAATACTCACAACAAACTCACTTATCACATTGACTTATGACCCTATGTACCCTGGATGGGGTAGGGGGCATCCACAGCAAAATTCCCTTCCCCGTACCTCAACAGTACGTCACCAGGTCTGTTTGGTACGGCCCCAGCATACCCCACACAACATCATTTCCTACGAACTACGGTGATCTAGACACATACTAGAACGGCAACTTACCTATAAACCTGGCATCATTGCATGTGTCTAAGCGGTAGATAGCACTATACAAGCTACCCTGGTTTGCCTTCCCTTAAAATAACGCCAAACCAATTTATATCTTAACTTGTTGGGAGAATATATTTTGCAAAGTTTGTGACCGCGTGTTGATAAATACCTCGCTGTGGAAGGGAAAGTGATTCGTGTGATCTTGAATCAGGCGTATTTTTACTTATGAAGCTTATTAATTTTTTAATTTAAATACATAATTTATGGTACAAGAACATAAAATATGTTTGTAATATTTTTTTGTTGTATCTCATGCCGAAATGTTTTTAAAGCAATTATGCGATTAAATAAATATAAAACCATTAAATGATTTGAAATACGACTAATATTTATTTATAGATTATTGGTTAGAACAGCAACAGATAGAACTGTTGTCCATGTAGAGTTGTTACTAGTTAGGCCTTACACAAGTTCTGAAGCTACTTGTAGCATTTATTCCTGTTGCTCGGCTACTCCCTCAATTTCAGAAGGATATTTTCTTCTACTATCAGATGACTTCCAAATAGTGAGCTATAGTTGGCATTAATGCTATTACATTAGATGCTTATGGAGATGCTAGCGCGGGGTAATAATGGTAACAACAGACCTCATTTTTAATATCTACAATTGTTTCATTGAACCAAAAATAATATTGTATTTTTTACATTTCATGTGCTTATCTTCACCTCTCTATGATACTAATATACATTAAAAATACTGTTTATCCTCGTATCTTATATTCCATACGTCATAGTTTGACGTAAATCAGGTTAAGACGCACGTTAATATATTCTGATACGTTACTGGTGAACAGCATGTTTTTATATAGAAGAGGGGGCAAACGAGCAAAAATCATACCATAAAGGTGAAGTTGCCCCCTATAGGCCTATACGCCTGGGAGATAAAGGAGTACCAAGATTTGACAGAGTCAATCCAATAATAATAAAAAGACTAGACTTTAAACTCTATAGACGACGAAATGCGAAAATGGTCTCTAAAATAACTTTATTCATATAGGTAACTCACACTTATGAATCATCAAGAACAATTTGAACATAACACAATTACATTTTCTAGCTGTTGCGAGAACTGGAAAGAATGTTCTAGAAGTATGTCCATGAGGAAGCTTATACAGAGCAACCACTATACCGTGCTCCACCGAATGCATCCATATCAGTAAAACATTTTGTGATTTGATATTGTTACATTGATGTGTCATGTATATAGTTTATTGAGTCATATATAAATGCTTATGAAATAATGCTATATCACACGTATTAGTGATTCTCGTATCAGTAAAAGCTAAGGCTTTCCTCTGTACTGTACAATTTTTTTAATATATCAAATCAAATCATCAATTCGACTCTGCATAGTAAATGTAGAGTCTTGTCTTGTTGAGTATATGGAGAGTGTCTTGTTCTCAAATAAAGGGCGTAGATAAGAACAGGCGAGAAACTCTCCGCCACTGCTTTCAATCGTCAAGTACGTTTCATAGTACGTTGGTAAAGATCTGCAACCATTACATTTGCACCAGCGAATGTGTCAATATCTATACTAAATAAAAACAATGAAAAACCTTTACTATCATCTGTGGGAATAGCGAAATAGGAGCACACATTAAGGTTATAGTGAGAACAACCCGCAAACACGGCACACCGTGAAGTATAGACCAAGAATATGCACTCAAGCTTGTCTATGCATAAATCTAGTGTTTAGTTCCTATTTGCCTCTCAATGGCTCGGGACTAAAACGGAACCTTTCGTTATTTAATCACGTTTTTAAGCACGGTCTTATAATAATTAACACGTGAGTTAAATTGTTATGTAGGAAATCGTTATAAGCACAATATGCAAATCGATTCTTGTAGTCACGGCGCGTTATATCTTGATCTTATAGAACCTCAACCTTCAGAGAAGGTAATAAAAAAACAGAAGAAAGACGTAATTTTTGACGTAAACTTGAATCAATCGAATAAATGTACGATATCGTCTTATATTTTCTTAATGAAAAAGGTTTTTTTTAAAATTAATTAACTTAACACACGCTTCTTTCGAACAGCTAAAAGGAGAAAAAATCAAATAATTGGCCTTCGCCTTCTAAGATGGCCCCCTGCTGAGTCTACCGATGAGAAATTCATATGTAAAATGATGTCATACAATTTCAAAGACGCAATTTCCAGAAAAAATGTATCGCGGCCCTGAATATATTATTCAATGTATTTTTTGGTTCGAACATATGATTGTTGTGCTTATGTGCGGAAAGATAGGAAATATATTAAAAACTATTACATAAAAGTTACAAAAAGTAAGTCTAGATTTTATACTATTGGATTAGTCACTAATTAATCAATAGTTAAAAACATTTTGTATTTAAAAGTACGTTTATTGTATTGACCAATCAGAGAAGAGTTGAGTGGGATCTAGGCGCCATCTTGTTGTGGTGTGTGTGACGTGTTCGGTGGTCGACAGAGCCAGTCTTTGGAGAACCATTGTACTGCAGTTTGACCGAGTTGGGTCATAGACACTGTTGACAGTAAGATCGTTGACCCTGCTAAAATAATTTTGAACTGGATGACTATTCTAACACCTATGTGTATTGTGCTTGCTCATTACCTACATCGCAATAACCACTGAGCCCGTTGAGAATAATGCTCCTTCTGAGAGATATATTAACAATACTATAAGTTAGCATGTTATCATCAAATCAAAGTTCTACATTACGTCACGCTTGAAATCATTTACTACGACAAAGAATTGACGTTTTAAACAAAATAACAGCCTAGCGGTGTGGTCTCAATATGTTACAAAGCCACTTGTTACAAATTGAGTGTTACGAATTGTTTAGACAAAATTATATTTTAAAAACTAGGTGAAATTTTGTTATTCTACTGTCATCTTGATGAGACGTCCTTTTATGTGATTCTTAATATACGGTTTTACTTCCTCGTATAAATTAATTTACCTTGAAAATGTAGCGGTAAAATTAAAAAGTTATAAAAAAAGGGAAAACTTCTAGGTCATTCAGTAAGAGTATTGAGAAACAGTTTAGTCATACAAAAAAATGTGAACGAATTGTAAGGAAAAATCCTTTCTAACCTGACGCAATATCATATTACATTACACAATATCGCGTTGCGTTATAATTTTGAAATTGCTCATAAAAATATTTAAAAAAATATCATTCGTAACTGCGTATGTAAACAAGTTAGCTCACAACATATACTTCATTGATAGAAGAACTACGAGTATATATTTAATTACCACTGCCAGCTTTAACCACTAAGTCGCGGTGACCATTAATGACTTGGTGTACGTAATTATAACTGATTGTATACAAATTACTAGCTGATCCCGACAAACGTTTGTTTTGCCAAAAATATCTCTAAAAATAGATGTTGGCGGATTCTCAGTCCTACTCAATATGGCCACAAAATTTCAGGAGAATCGGTCAACCCGTTTCGGAGGAGTACGGGAACGAACATTGTGACACGAGAATTTTATATATTAGATATTTATTATGTATTTTTGTTTAAATTAAGATTATGAAATTGTCTGCTGTGTGTGTGTGTCAGTTGTGTGTTGTCAGTTAGCACTTATAACACAAACTATAAACCGCATACTTTGGGGTTTATGTGAATAATATATATGTAATTACATTATTATTATGGTAAACGCTGTGTTATATTATTATATACTCGTAAACCCGTAAAAGGATATAATAATCACATTTTACGAATAATAATAAATATAGCATTGAATGGTGCTAGGCATCGTGAATAAAAAATATATGAATACATAAGATATAACGCATTAAAAAACATATGTTAAATATAAACATACGAAACCAGTTATATTTAAATGGCATTCACTTAATTTTAAACTAATAGATTTGACCTTGAGTAATTTTCACTTGTACGCTAAGATGAATCCGGAAAATGAAGAACACAGTGTAAAGAACAATCACTGATCATTCGGTTTCATTTTAAATCCGTGTTTCTTTTTTTTAAGTGAAATAAATAACCGTGTATAGATTTTTTAAATATGAGCTTGCTCCATCTTTAAAAAAATTGTCTTTGTAGTTTTGGTGATTTTATTTAAGTCGAAATATATTTATTCATTAAGGTACATAGAACCATTTTGAATCGTCTTAAATCTAAATGATTCTACGCCTGTTCGTACGCGACTAAGCTAAGAAGAAGCAGGCAAGAAACTCGGCTTTATTTAATAGGTATTTAGTAATTAATAAATTATGTTATTTATAAATTATGTGGCATTTCAACGACACACTCCTTAACTTCCTTCCTCAAGGGAATCACAAAAGTTTTGGAATATACCAACGAAATAAACAAACAAGCCTATTTAACCACAGTTTCCGGTCTTAGATTTCCTTCTTTGTTATTGTGGGTATTATAAGAGCGTTGTCTTCCCATCACAACTGTAACTTTGGTTACACCACTGTGGCAAAATGGCGTAATATTAAGAGGTGACATTTGAAAAGTTTGTACCTAGCGATGAACAGGAAATGAGTCAGTTTTCGTCTTGTACGTCTCAGACGAAAAAACAGCACGTTTACAAATTATAATTCCTTCAAGCGGGTATGATCTTTATTACGATGTTGTAAAGTATATAATAGGCTACACGTGTATGGCGATAATATTTTACATGAAGAACACAATTTGTTCATTAGACGCTAAAATCATTCTCACGGTTATACACGTACATACACGTGTTTTACGCAATTTACGCTGGAATCAAAAAAATAAGTTGTCGCATCACATAAAGGTCACTAACTCATCATTAACTCAACATCTATGGTAAGATCTCTCAAATAAGAATGAATTTTAACATAGTGGTAAATACAATGCAATGTCAGTTACGTTATTTTGTAACTAATCGGAAGCGAAGATATTTTTATGTAGCAGGAGGCAAACGAGCAGGCGGATCACTTTGAAGTGCTGGACACCTGCAACGCTGGATGCTTACAAGTTAGTTGCCGGCCTTTAATAGGATGATCATACAATCAGGATGCGATGTTTTTTTAATATTCTTGTCAGTCGTATTAATTCAATTAACCTTTCTATTTATTTAATATTGGTTTCTATGACTCTTCTTTAATTGCCTCCTCTCAGTTTTTTGGAAAAATATTTAATGTACAGATTTTCGATTTTTACTGTCTTACTATTAGAAATCTATAATTTGGGATATATAAAAAACAAAATAAGCACTATAATTATATAATATACTACAATGTTAAGAAAATTTCAAGGGCTCCATTTTCACACGATAAATAAATAAGCGCTTATTTACTTCGCCGTAATTACCACATAATTATTACACACAATTTGTTATAACTAGTTTGTATTTTGAAGGCTTTGATATTTTATTTTGAATGTGTCCAGAAGCGTCGTATTGGACCTGTATGGTGAAGTATCTGGTGAAACTACTTGGCAAGTTATAAGCTTAGTCAACAGTCGAATCTTTGACGATACTAATCAGTATATTTCATTTAATATTCCATGAAGACCTTATCTTATAAACGTCTTCAATTAACAGATAACTTTTAGAAAATTCGTAATTTTCACCGAAAGATAAACACAAGACAGGAAGTTGTCTCAACCCATTAAACTTAGATATCAAATCTGTTGTATTTTAGTAAGTCTGAGCTCTTAAAATATTTTCATTTTAATATATTAAAACCTAACTAATAGCAATTGACATGTAACGTACATTTGCAGTAGTATAATTCTACTAGAACTCTTCATACATTTTCTTTTCATTCATCTCATCATTCTGTACGAGTCATCGCTTTATCATTCTATGTGGAAAATGTATAATAAATTTTCCGCTTTCTCCTAGGACAACGGCTACGTTGACTCATTAAAAATGGCTTCACGAGAAATACACCTAAATATTATTATAGTCTTGTTCCTTAGCGTTAATTGTTTTACACACACTCACACACACATGCATACGGTGTGCCAAGCGCAATCTCATCGCAATGAGTATGTTTTCTTATAATTTAATTATAAAGTGTACTTTTCAAATTGTCTTGTTCAATTATAATAAGAATCGGATGGCGCAATGGATCCCATACCGTACTGAACAGACAAGATCTATATTTAACTTTACACAATATTTAACACTTCATACTAAATGATTCTTCACAGATTAGATGTTGCCTATCGTTTTAATTATGAAAGTAGAAATTGTGTTAGCTAAAAATTAACACATTTTTAATTTCACCAATCGTGAGCACTTTAAAAGCCGTCCATGAAATGGCACAAATTTTTCATCATTTAACATCTGAATCATCCAATTAGACTACTTAAGAACGTTTTGCGTTTTATCTAAGAATTTTTATAGACGTGTTTTATCGTTTAAATATTTTTTTAAGTAATCATATACTACATATGTGTAAGCTAATATCATATGTTTATTAAATGATACCAAAAACTCACACCGAAACGAATTTTCATATAATATATAATGAAGATTTTCTTTATATATACTAACATCTAAATACATTATTTATGCATCAATGTGTGAAATAAATAAATTTGTAATTAATTAACCAATATCATATATTTAAATAAATAAATTCCGTAGAATAAATAAGCTCGTATAATAAGTTAATCGGTCTAATTGCACAGTTTGAATGAAGTGTTACATTACGGGCGTAATGAGGCAGCAAAGTATATAAAATTACCATAAAAAACATTAGAGACACGTTGTCCAAATAGGTACGGACATTAATTATTGTCTTCTCTTAAGAGTGCCAACTAGTGAAGGTTGCCAATCAGCTTCCTGGTAGCCTTTCTGACTTTAACGGAATAACTTCGCAGCGCCACTCCGGTCCATTAAAGAATATTACGTTACCATTAACAAGTAACAACATTAAATATTGTTTCATTAGACTGACATAGAAGTTTTGTTGAGATTATTTGAAAGAAATTAATACCTTTAAACAAATATTTAAGCACGATTAATAAATATTTAAAACAAACATTTTAAAAGTACGCATTCTCAATTGGGCCTCGCTCAGTATAATAACCGTCGTCATTCAGACTTGCCTATCGTCAGCGACACACAACAGAAAATAATATAATGTGTTATGTATCTGAAATATTATAATTAATTACAGTGGTAAACCCTAAAAACCATGGCAACAAAATAACACGCAATTATTTCTGGTAGTTAATTACAAGACTAATTAAAATAATCTTGAAACAGGAAAATTTAATAATTTCTAATCAAAACACTTGTGTAACAATGTAATAAATGTTCACAAACATAATTAGTAAAATGTTTCGTCTCTATTTGTGGTAAATAAATCGATGCGAGTGCGTTGCCGGCCTTTGAGCTTAACTTTTAATTGTTCGGAAATAATTACTCTAGCGAATTTCTAAAATGTACAATGTAAATTCCATGTAACGTCACCCGATTTAACGATAAAACAAAGCTTCTATTCCATACATTTTTCTTCCGATTTAACGACCACTCTTTAAAACGTTATAGCATGCACAGTCCTTTCAGTGTGGTTATATTTATTTAAATATATCTGTCCCCAAACATCTTATGTGTTAAATATATTTAAAACAATAAACCTATGAGATAATAAAACTAGGTTTACACATAAAACAATTAAATGGGTACTTGAAACATATAGTTGTATTATATACTAAACCCACGAACTATTAGTTATATAATGAAGCTATGAATTTAGTGTATGACCTTATGGCAAAAGTTGCGTTCCCACATAGTTGTCAAGGCCACAACATGTGGTCAACAGACCAAGGTTCTTCCTAAGTTTAATATCACTTTTTTAAATTAATACATTTGTTTGGTATATATATATAGTAGAACGTACGTTATATATATATATATATGTGTTTTAAACTTTTTTCGGTTTGAACACGTGGCTGGGAGCTCGTGAGTGCGTTGCCGGTGTTTAAGGGAGTGGTACGCCCATTTCTTGAAGGACCCTAAGTGGTATTGGTTCGAAAATACCGTGACTGGCAGCTGGTTCCATAACGTGGTGGTGCTGAGAAATGTCTCACGATTCGACGCTATGTTTATATTATATTTCATATGTCATCAAATAATATTGTTTAGAACATCATAATATGCAAATTCATATTTTTTTAAAAGGTGCGCCATGAAAGTAATATTCTTACAATGCTTTAGTTATTTGAATTGATAAATTCATAATAAAATCATGTTACTTAATAAGAGGACTCCACCAATCTAAGATGACGGAAACTTTTGCTGTTACAATGTCAAAGTAATAAGTCTAAGTATGGAGAGATACAGAACTATGTTGAATCGTCCTAAATCTAAATGTCTCTATGTGACCAAACTTAGATGAAACAGGCATAAAACTGGTTGATATGATTCTCTATATATATATATATATATATATAAAGATATATTTGAGTAAAGTAATATATCTTTTCTGAAAAAACATATCGCCATGCATGGGTATTTCTGTATTAGTAAGAAACCTCCTATTTAAATTCTATATCAAATTGCGGTTAAATAAGGAATATTTTATTTTAAACATTACCCAATTACTGTTACTGAACAACAGGAAATATAGGTTTGGGTATTCCGAAATACTTATGGGCAAACATGAGTTATATAGAATATATGACATGACGTATTCAAAGATAAGTTTTCGTTTTATTCCAATCAATAGTTCAGCAGCGTTCATATTTTTATCATAACAATATAAATAGGATATTGTGTGGTTATTTCAAATGTTCTGTTTATACTTTGTTTTGATGAATTAATTATTTTCTCGCACAATTTAACTCGATATTCAATATTTAGTCATGTTTTTATAATACAACTATTTATCTAGAACTAGAATACATTGTGTTTACAGTATACAAAGGAAAATATTTTATGTTTTGATTATTTTCGTCCCGTACTATAATGTTAGTACAATTTTTCTTTTCCCCAGTGTGTTTTCTATCCAAAGGGATATTATGTGATGTAGTTTTATATAATATATATATTCTATATTATGTGGGCTAAGTGACAAGGCAGAAGGCGGGATTAAGCAGAGAACGAAACAAATTAACCATGAACTTATGTATTATTATGCCACGGTTAGCTCGAATCAATACAACTTAGGGTCCTTCATGAAGCGTACCACTTCCTAAAAGGCCGACAACGCACTCACGTGCTCCCAGCCACGTGTATATGGTTAGCGACTTTACCTATATATGATTCCTGCTCGTGTGCCCCTTCTTCTATAACATAATAACGCTAAGTTTGTAATGTACTTACCTTAATGTAAGTAAACGTCAGCTGAAAAGTCAATTTCTCTCAAATCACGAGATTGTTTAAGGAAGCTATGATTGTTTGAGTATTGTTATAAGATCTTGTTTACAGCATCCGAGTTCTATGTGCACCGTTCCCACAGAGCGTGCGATAAACTTTAACAAAATAAATATTCATTCGGTTAGGTATAAACAATCCCGTTTAGGTAGCGTACGCAAAATAGGTTTCAAAATCACACATAATTATACTTTTTCAATAAAAAAATTTTATTCATACAATTTTATTTAAACAGTTTGTAACAAAAAGGATTCCTTCTTAATACGTTAGAAAACGTTAACGTTTAGAATTACTTCACTATAAATTACGAGCTCAAACTACGTTTAATTATTTAAGGTATTATCTTGGGCCATTTCAATTCAGAATTTTTCAATTAAACTCTAACTCAAAATATCATTATTCAAATAGGTCTTTATAAAGACACTTTTGAATCGTCAATTCGGTTCGGGATACAGTCATCTACCGAGAAGAGCCGGCAAGAAACTCGATAGCTGCTTTTAGAATAAATAATCGAATGAAATAAACAATTATTCATGAGAATATAATAACTCGGAAATATATAATATAATAATAAACGTTATTTTCAAACTGTGGCTCATCCGACATTGAACCCTTTCCGCTTTCAGTTATCTCCCTGATAATGCTCTGGAAAAGGTAAGTGCATTAACTAACTATTTATTATTTAAATTAATGTAAAAAATAGTTTTGAAAATTTAAATGAATCAATTCAAACTTAACCACATCATGATCTATATCTGAAATGATCTAACACGAAAAAAAACATGTCAAAACCGGAGATGTTAAAAGGAAAATTCACAGATGAAAATTCTTAAGTATGAACTAAGGATTTTAATACGTCTGCCGGAAAGGAAATCAGCAGAAGAGAACTGTACAGAGGCATCCATTGCTGGCTAAGGTTCGTTTCCGAAGTAGCCTCCAGCAATATCCCATTCCACGCATGATTACCATAATAAACCGTTTACTTTGATGTGCACCGAATTGACATTTTTTGACAGGGTTAGGAATGACAGTGAAAGAATGTAAGCGCTTGTTATATAAGTAGCTTAAGAATTCAATTGTATTGTAACTTTTGCATATTTTTTGGTTTCGGTCGTTAATAAATAACATTTACTGACTGATAAATAAACTTCTCTATTGGGTATTAACGCTGACACATTGATGATATGTCACAAATCTGTGAAAACCAAATTAATTTCAATTTCCCCTTGTTTTGCTATCTTTACTTGTTAAAATGATGACTATTATAAGTTGTACTAAAACTAGACGTCATTAATACAAAACATAAAACATCTGTGTCTACTGTCTGCGCATTTCGAAAATTATAATAAAAATCATAATTTGGAATTTTCTTTTTCGAAATTTAGTTCAAGCCTTATTCAGTTCAAACCAATTCTAGACTTACTTTCATTTAGCTTACACAATAAGCTTATGTTTTTAATAATTAAAAAGAATGAACCTTTTTGTATGTGCCAGGTGGCAAACGAGCAGGCAGGCCTCGAGTGAAGTGCTAACCACCCGTGGACACTGCAACGCCAGGAGTAAACCTCCTGTAAGTAGGCGAAGTGTCGGCCTTTAAGGGAGTTACTGGAGTTTTAGAAATACTAGTACACAGAACAAGTGACCAAAAATAGGCAACTTATATGTTGTGTTGTGCCAACATTTAGATTTTTATTTCAACTCCAACTCAAAATATCTTTATTCAAGTTGGTCTTTATAAAGACACTTTTGAATCGTCAATTTTTACACTACCACCGGTTCGGAAAGCAGTCATCTACCGAGAAGAACCGACAAGAAATGCGATCGCTGCTACTTTAAAATAAACAATTAATATAAAATTATGTTACTCACAATTCAAATAACAAAGCATTGTAAGGCTTCTCAAGAATTGAACTGTCCCGATGCTGAGCCAATTGCCGACACATTAAAGGGATCTTTGTCCTCTGAATATTCGTTTACGGTATAGCCTTTTTAACCAAAATACTCTTTACGTATTTAAATTCACAAGAATTTAAAACATAAGACCATCTAATTACAGTCAAACAATCACTAAAAATCTGTCTCCTGCAATAATTCGATGCCTGTCAACCTGCGTAAACCAAAAACTACAAGCTATGACGCTTGTCATTGATATCAACAATTGATTAATGCTTATCAGCAATAAGCGTACAACTTTCACAATACGTTATCTTATCGCTACCGTAGTAAATATCATAGTAAGCTATAAATACACCGTGTTATTGCTTTTATAAAACCTTTGCTCACGGCAAACATAGCGCTCTTTTGATCGTTCGTGTGTATTTAGATTTTTCTTTCGATCATTCTAATTCCTGTAGAGACTGCGCCTATGATTTTTATCTGTATAAGTTATCCTTGACATAAATGTTCGTTGTTAATTCTTATACCAGTTGTTGTTCTTTAATTAGCCTATTTTATTTCAGTTGGGCGTTGCCTACTACAACGGTTTAAAAAAAAACATACTTTTTACATATAGCATTGCCGTCCCGGCTGGACTATCAATTATATTGTGTACAAACCTTCGCGGTTTCAAAATATGTAATTGTATCTATAATATAATATAATTATAAATCGATTTTTGATCTGTTGCGATGATGGAATGTGTGAATAAATCTAAATTTTTCAAAACATCTTTTCACATCACGTCTCTGTCACGCGTGTGCCATTTCATTTAGAATCATTAAAGCGTAAAAATTGTGAGATCATTTGACCTTCGAACGCGAAACTTGTCATTTCTTTCCTAGTATGCTGTCACCCATCCTGTGTTATATTGGCACGGTCAAAAGCCGGTTTCTGTGTGTTGATCGTTGTTAGTTGTATTGTTACAAAATTATTATTAGCACATTGTCCAAGTATTGTGGTAGGCATTCGTATTGCTTACAAAAAGAAAACGAATCATTTGTTACTTTACTCATCGCGATTTTCATAGATCCAGAGGTAGAAATGCCCCAAGCAGTCATTCCAAGTACATCACATGATTAAACAATCTTACTTCGTCGATTAGCTGTATCACTAAAAAATTGTACCCTTATTTGTTTTAGTTTATGCGTTCGTGTCCGTTACCTTGTTAGACTAACACCGAATATTTTTTCTGAGGAAAATAACTTATGAAGTATTTAATTTAATTATTTAAAAATCGAACACATATAATTTAAAAAATCGAATAGATCACATTTCAAAATCTAACGCACATACAATATTTAAAAATCGAACAGATCACATTTCAAAATCTAACGCATACACAATATTTAAAAATCGAACAGATCACATTTAAAAATCGAACGCGTCTACAATATTTAAAAATCGAACAGATCACATTTCAAAATCTAACGCATATACATTATTTAAAAATCGAACAGATCACATTTAAAAATCTAACGCACATACAATATTTAAAAATCGAACAGATCACATTTCAAAATCTAACGCATACACAATATTTAAAAATCGAACAGATCACATTTAAAAATCGAACGCGTCTACAATATTTAAAAATCGAACAGATCACATTTCAAAATCTAACGCACATACAATATTTAAAAATCGAACAGATCACATTTAAAAACGAACGCATATACATTATTTAAAAATCGAACAGATCGCATTTAAAAATCGAACGCATCTACAATATTTAAAAATCGAACAGATCACATTTAAAAATCGAACGCATAATTTTTAAAGATCGAACCACATATAACATTTAAAACTACTCAAGGTTCGCATGTGTGAATTTATCTTTTAATAATTACAATGTAGGTACAATTACTTATTGCAACATTCTTTGAACTTGAATTTCATTAGGGTATAAACACATCGAACAAATATATATCATTTTAATATACTTTTAAGTTTTAATTTAGTATTGCACATAAATTACATTTACATTTGAAATTATCAATAGATTTAATAAACCAATAATAAAAATAAATCTTTTCTTTCATCAAAACAATTTAAAAGCATCCGACGCGCTTGTTTAATTGGCCTTTAATAATATAATACTGACGGTAATTTGAGTAATGAATAAAAAATAAAATCGAACCTAAGGAAAAATCTATTAATCAGTATAGAAAATTGTGTTTTTCTCGGATGGACCTTTTAAATCACCTCTAATACAATAAGTTGTAAAACTGTGTTATTAACAATCGCCTCAGCCAGTCGAAGTTATGGAGAGAGAGAGGAGAAATATTCCATAAAGCGCTCTCGTATTCGTTTAGAATGCTTTGTTATTTTAAATGTCAGTAGCACATTTTTGTATTAATTGTTTATTTTAAAAGAGCAGCTATCGAGTTTTTTGCCGGCTCTCCTCGGTAGATGACTGCCTTCCGAACCGATAGTAGTGTAAAAATTGACGATTCAAAAGTGACTTCATAAAGACCTACTTGAATAAAGATATTTTGAGTTTGAGTTGAGAGTAGATTATATGGATTTAGAGTATTCGAAAGGTCGCTTCTCTAAATCCATCGACCATCTGACAACCAGAGACAATTACAGAAACATAATTGTATTACCACAAACAATGACTATATACGAGACATACTATGACTCGTACTTCAACACATGTGATCACATCTTTATAGATTTTTCACAAAACCAGTTCTTCGTACACATTTCCTTGAATAGAATCTTTATTTACATAGATACTATGTTATTAGACGTTATAAACCTTCCATTAGAAGTTCAAACGTAAATATCATTCGACGACCTTTGCCTTATACATTTTACACTTGCTTCAATCAAGAATAATTTATGTATTTTTAATGAAATCATTAAAATAGTTAATCATGAAATTGACTGTCTTACCTATGACCTCACTTCGAATCGGTCTACAGTGGTCAAACATCGCAAATTCATATATTCAACTTTTTATGTATGTATGGTGTAAGAGCTATTACATTATAGTACAGTTAATTTAATTTGTATTTTCTTTGATAAAGAAACGTTACGTTATGGTTTTATTTTGTGGGGAAATTCGACAGTTCTACTATACATTCTGGAGGTAGTGGCATACGTAAAATATATTAAACTTTTCTTTATCTCACACTTTATGCTTTCGATAATTATTTGTTTCCTTAAAAACCTTGGGTGATATAATTATTTTGTTTGTTGTGTTAGTGTAAAAATTGACGATTCAAAAATGTCTTTATAAAGACCTACTTGAATAAAGATATTATGAGTTTGAGTTTGAGTCTGCAGTACTAATCAGTATGACGTCATCGATCCGCTTGCGCTAGCGTCTCTCGAGCGCTAAACCACTGGGGCTTTCGGGTTTACCGGACAATGGTTTCGACTGTTCGAGGAAATTCCCCTTTCGATTGGAATTGAAATGCATACCTTAAATTCAATTACGTGAAATACAGTGTAAACTCCATGTAACCTGTCTTAAGCGTCAAAATCAATTTGCTTTGGTTGGCTTAGTTTTGCTTTAGCTTGTATTCCATCCAATTATTTATCCCTTCATTTAACGACCACTGTCTATAAGGATATAAAATGCACAGTCCCTTAAGTGCGTTATATATATATATATATATATATATATATATATAAAACGTGCCCTATCGACAAATCAAAACGTCTGTCAAACGAATGTATATTTTTATGAATGCACAATCATATTATGCAAAGCCGTCACGTTGTTGGAAATATCGAAACGTGAATTTGGAATGCGTAATTTGGTCATCATTCAAATATTCATCATAATTCACAGATAGGCAATGTTCAACAATGTAAACTTATTTAAACTTAAGCTTAGTAATGTACTGTGGAGGGCATTTTGTGTGTCTGTGAAATTAGAACACCCAAGAAGAAAGTTTGTTTTGTCAATACAGTGGGAACACGTTTATTAAATACAATTAAATACCTTACTTTATTTTCAAAAGGCAACAGTGAGACGATTACTTGCTATAAAAAGTCAGAAACAGTAGAAAAGAAATATAACGGTTGAGAAAATAAAACAAAAGTCATATTTTGTTATTTGGACATGACTATTTTCAATCGTCTTATATCTAAATGACTCAACGCTTCGTACGCTACTTAGGTGATGAGAAGCAGGCAATAAACTCAGCTTGGTTGTTTTTTTAGTGATGGTGATACAAAAAGCCCTTCCACACACAGGTAAAGAGGAAGCCAGCCCTTGATATTGGAAGACAATATCGAGTGGAAAATGGAAAATGTTAGAGGGCTGTACCATGAGTATAGAGATAAGCTCATCGTCAATATGTGTATGAAACAATTGAAATAAATCAATTAAAAATTATATTATTCATATAGGCTTACTTACACTTCATCGTCTCTCTACGTTTACTGCCAGTTCCCAAATCAAGGGCGTTGAGCGGACGAGAAGAACTGGTAAGAAAGTATGTTCTACAATACATTTGGGGAATATATAATGAAATTCTATAAAATCTATATCTTTGAAGTTAAGTATTGATAATAGTAGCTTTATATACACGTACCTAGACCTATGTCTAGGTCCGGTTTTTTTTTTGTCAGGAAATATTCCATCCACTCAATAATGCATTGTCGTGTTTAACATTTTACGAAGGTCGTTTTGAATTTCAAATTTTTTCGCAAACATTTGTATGTAGTATGTAGTTTTGCTTTAAAAATTTTCACTTCTATTAAAATACAAGTAGCCTCACCAATGTACTGGTTCGTATTTACATTTTTTTTTGTAACAAGGAGGCAAACTTGCAGGCACTTCGAGTGAAGTGCTAACCGTCGGACACCTGCAACGCCGGTAGGCTTACAATTGAGTTGCCGGCCTTTAATTAATCACAAATATTCTTCCGAATCTAATACGTTTTGACTTTTACGCGATATTGGTAAAATAAACACGTTTGCTTGAAACCAAAAAAATACTTGTATTTATTTTCGTTAAGACCGTACCTTTAACTCAAAAGCCGGCAGCACAACTGTAAGTTTTCACCTTTGCTAGTATCTATGGGCGGCTTGCACATTATTCGAAGTGCCCCACCTGCCCGTTTGCCTTCTGTTCCATAAAAAAAATACGCATAGAGAAAATATATTTTATTCTCTACCGATGATTGTCTATGAATGATGTTGACCTATAAACCTTTTTGTTTATCTGTAATTGTTTATACTTGTAATTTCTATATAAATAAAAATGTTTTTGGAGGCCAAAAATTGCCCGCCAATATTGCTTCGTATTTGACCGTACCTTGTATATTATATTGTTAAGCTGTTGATATTTACCGATTGCGCAACAGCCAAATCTCAAGCGATAGATAGCTAGGGTTATCAATGTAACGCAATGGCATGAAGGCTATGACATAGTTTTCTTTGATTATCTCTAAAGTGCTTTATGGGTGAGCCACTGAAAATCAATTTCTACTATATCTCATAATTGTATCGCAGCATATGGTTTTTGTTTCATTGTGAAACATAGTCTGCTTTTGTGATTAACATACATGATGTCATGTATGTGCCTAGACTTAAATATAACTTATATGTGCGACTTGGTTCATAATTAATATGAGTATTAAGTTCAAATTATATATGTCCACAAAGGCTTTATTAGATATAGTTATTGTTTACATCGCGAAGTAATTTGAGGAATCTAGTTGTCCAATGTTGAATAATATTCAAATAAAAAATACTATTGCAACTTATATGAATGCGCGGATTGAATAAAATGTAGCATAAGCATTCTAAATATAGGTAAGGTATTATCTACTTTACTGGATCGTAAGAATATCTTACGTTTTTATGTCTATCCAATATGTATGGTAGCCATAGTTTGAAGACAATGATTTGCTTTGCTTGCGGTGAAGTAGAAAGTAAGCCCATTCTCTATGCCTATTTGTTATTTTCTGAAACAAGACGAAAGTAAGCAGCCGGTTTTGAGTAACCAACCATGAACACCAACGCCAGGAGGATAGAGATACGCTCTTTTCTTAAAGGACCCCAAGTAGTAAAAGTCCTAAAAAATTACTATCATCTTCTAGTAACTTTTATAGTAAAGTAGTATTATTGTAGGTACTTATTATGTGGACTCTATATACATATATCATAGCAAAAGAAAGCTAAAGAAAAGTCCTGTACTAATCGTTATTACTCAAACTCAAACTCAAAATATCTTTATTCAAGTAGGTCTTTATAAAGACACTTTTGAATCGTCAATTTTTACACTACCACCGGTTCGGAAGGCAGTCATCTACCGAGAAGAACCGGCAAGAAACTCGATAGCTGCTCTTTTATAATAAACAATTAATACAGAATTGTGCTACTAACAATTAAAATAACAAAGCATTGTAAGGCTACTCAAGAATTGAACTGTCCCGATGCTGAGCCAATTGCCGACACATTCAAGGGATCTTTGTCCTGTAAATATTATATAATGTATAACGGATCGTGAAGATGCACAGAAGATTCTGTCTACATTTAGCTTGAGTATTGCTATAAAATAAATACTAAATTTCCTTTTAAATCATATGTAATAAACAGTATTTAATTAAGCGTATATTACTACGTACGGAGTGTGCTAGATGGCGGGCGAAAGATGGTGGCGGTAATGGACAAGGCATGGAATTCCTTGACAGGACCACATTTTTATTTACTAACTATGTTTATATTCTTTTGCTCAGCATGTAAGCATCACGATACAGCAAAGAAATGCCGCCAGCATTGTGGGTACTCTGACACAGGGACCAAACTTTTTAAATTTGTTTTAGTTTTGTGTTTTGTTTTCAGTTACTTATATAAGTTAGGTTAATATTGAGAATATATTGTGTTTATTTACTAACTATTTGTTTCTGTTTATATTGTGTGTAAAACGATTATTATTATATATTCAAGACATAATTTATTATTTTTTTTTTTGCAGCAAAAAGCCAAAGATATATTTAAAACGTATACATAAACATAAACTATAAAAATAATACAATGTTTTTTTTTTTTTTTTATAGAAGAGGGGGCAAACGAGCAGGCGGCCCACCATAAAGGTGAAGCCGCCGCCCATAGACACTCACGCGGCTGGTAGCTCGTGAGTGCGTTGCCGCCCTTTAAAAGAAAGGGGAGAGGGTCGAGGGAAGGGGAAAAGGATGGGCACCGGAAGATCTCACTCACCGAACGAAACGCGAGTACTAAATGAACAAAGTCCAATTGTATCACTTTACGCCGGTTTTCTGTGAGAGAGTGGTATTTCTCCGGCCGTGCCTGCCCATTCAGTTGAAACTCTAAGTAACAGCATGGAACTCCCACTCAAAATGTATGTATGTACTCTCCAGACATAAAATATATTATCTTTCCAAAAACACTCCTATATAAAGGTAAAGTGTAGTCAGATTATCGAAAAACATGTCACTTACATGTGAAAAAGCAAAAAATGTCTGGCCTAATAGTTGATAATTTTAATTTAATTACACTATAATTTCGTTACATCTGTTATTTCTTCTAGGGAAGTCTTCAGTTATTTATGAATATTTATGTTTGTTTGTGTAGATGGGGGACAGCAGAAAATCAGTGGTGTGGAAACCTTTCGCAAAGAGCCGTTTCCCGATTGGCACACACACCGAGGACAATTACAACACAACAACGCGTCTGTATAGCATAGATACTTTAGTCACATCTTTTATCTATATTGGATGGTTTTGTATGTGGACTAATAAACCTGACGTCAAGGTGCAATAGCAAATTTCATCCGTACCACCTTAATGCCTGTCGATCTACAACTGTACGTTTTTAAGGCAGTTTCTGCCGCGCACCATCCCTTTGTGGAACCAACTGCCAGCGCATGTATCCCGCTAAGACTTGGAGTCCTTCAAGAACGTACCCTTAAACCGGCAACTCACTTGTCAGCCTCCTGGCGTTCCAGGTGTCCATCAGCGGTGGTCAGCGATTCACTCAAAGTGACACGCCTTCTCGTTTGCCTCCTGTTACATAAAAAATAATATGATTAGTCGAACTTAAACAGCTAAACAATTGTTAAATATAGTTTAATTTGGGTAACCTACATTAGAAAGAGTTAATGTTGATAAGCTAAGGTTATCAATATTATATATAATGAACACAATTTTGTTGCTTGTTTTAGCATTTAAATTATATTAATGTTTCATATAAAACTTGTATCCCATGTTTACGTGACGGATGCTATGAGCCGACATTATGAGAATGTAATACCAAACGAGAATCGTTGTTCTGGTCATTAATGTGGAGATTTTCTCATGTAAACATTGTAAATAAAATGCCATAAGGTTTTAATTGAATCATACCCTGCCAGTTTGATTCCTGTATGCTTCATTGAACCTCAAGTTTTATATATAGGTACAGTAGAATTCACTTATAACGACTAACCAGTTTTAGCGACTATAATGTTCACTCAAGTTTGGTTTCGTATCGCATTATATTCATATATAATCCTCGCCTTTAAGTAGCTTAATACGACATAGTATCGCAGGTCTCTTGAATGTCGTTATATCCGGATTCTACTATATAAACAAACTTTATACTATGCCCAATGTGTTCCAATCGAAACCATGAATAACACGGATAGATACAAGATGACATGGCATCCATGTCAGGTCACGTGCCATTGTGACCTGATACCCAATACATTTGCTCGATGTATAGCATTACGTAACACGACGCCAACTTTCAATGTCGACCGCATGTATTTCATGTTCCATCCTTATTGATAATAATGAAACAGGAAGAATTAACACCTAGCATCGACTAATCTATTCGCAGTGAAAATCTGTTTAATACAGTCTCAAATTAATAATCTGTCGTTCGTTATCAAGTGTCACTGTGAACAGTCAGATATTAAATAAAAGTCTGTCAGAAGTATTATTTATAAATAATTAGCTGACCTGGCAAACGTTGTTTGGTCAAAAAAAAATGTCTCTAAAACTAGATGATGGCCGATTCTAAGTCCTACTCAATATCGTCACAAAATTTCAGGAGAATCGGTCAACCCGTTTCGGAGGAGTTTGGAACGAACATTGTGACACGAGAATTTTATATATTAGATAAAACATACAAAAATATATCGTGACATAACAATACGTATTGTTTGTAAAGCCTAAGATTGTGAGTCAGAGTGAATTTCAACTTGAAGTAATGTATATTTTCATTACAATTTTACTCAGGTGCACAACAATCGTATATAACTTCGGTGATACTTTGTACTAACTAGAGTGGTTAGCAATGTAAACCACACATTTAAGCACACCCAGCTGTATATTTGATGTTGACCTTACTTATTACGGGCAATCATAATAATTGATTTGTCATAATTATGCAAATTAACAAAAGCTGACAAGTATTATTTTTTAACACTCACCACTAGGCTGTTGATCGGTTCATACTAATACACACTGTAATTATATAATATAAATAAAAATAGTGATCCATTTCACATTTACTTTAACAATCTGAAGTTATATGACAAACCATTCGCGGAAAATTCTTCCGCTTAAACGAAAACAGTAATAAGTCTAATTATAAATTACACAGTGGGTGTGTCAATAAAATTGACTATGATCTTTACTCTATATGATGTCAGTTGTGATTCACCAATAGTGACTACAATTTATGACTCAAAAATCAAAACGGACCCGGAAATATAGCCCTGTCTTCCACAACAGGATTGTTATCAAGTGTCTCTATGCCATAATTTAGCTAAAAAAATCTTCCCGGATTAGTCTCGGTGTGCTGTTTTTTTGCGGGTTGTTCTCACTACATCGTGTGCTCCTATTACGCTATGCCCACAGATGATAGTAAAGGTTTTACCCTTGATTTAGGAACTGGGAGTATGTTTTTGTTTTTTTGAAGATTCATAAATGTAACATAGTTACCTGTGTATATGTGAATTACAATTAAGGATTGAATTCGACGCAATTTTATGTTTGCGACATGTGTATAGAACTTAACATCAAGTGTGTCGGGTCACTCTTGTCCCCCGGCCGCCATCTTGGACAAGGGGGTGAAAACACTCTGTTCACAATATCTCAGAAAACATGCGTCTTAACAAAAAAAAAATAAATTCACAATTTGCAAAACTGTTGCCGTCCAACTTCTAGTCTGATTATTTCAAATGAGGTATTTTATGTCATTATAGAAAAACAGGAATTATTTAATTATGTATATTTCAATTTTACACGAGTTTGGTGAAATTTCAGCAAAACACGTGTAGGCACCCGTATTGGGAACTGAGTTTCGTATACATATGTAATAGTCTCTATTAATAGAAGTCCATAACCTTATTACCATATTAACCTTAAGCTATATAGACATGATATTTCTGATGGGTTTACAATGAAAATTAAAATGTGTACTTTGTCTCAACACATTTTATGATTCAGCTATGATATCACAACTCTCATCCGTTCACATTTTTCGATAAGGCTTATATAAGTACTAATCGCATACATGTTTTTTAAATTAAGTTTTTATTAGTAATAATAAAACATTGTTTCTATTACGCGTTATTGTGTACACTATACTTGTTTCATAGAGTTTTTATATTTAATTTTAGTATCTTATATTATGTTTTCGACAATTTACACCAAAAATCTTATCATTACTAGTCATATCATTTGTATTGTATGTATATATAAATAGAATTTGATCGTACTAGTATATTATTTGCCTGCGACTTCGCATACCAGTTGTAACTATAATCGGCTGTAAAGTAATTATGCCACAACATTATCGTTTAAGGTAAAAAGATTTGCTATTAAAGTTACGTTATCGTTACGTATTGTCAATGTCATAACGTACGGGAGTCGCGGGAGTGGCTGGAGCAACCTTGGCTGGCGTGAATCACAGCGAAAGTAGGAGAAATGCCTCGCCCCGCGCCACTTACTTTTACTTTCCAGCGTGTCGTAACGGACGGCGACGAACGCCACTCGTCCGGCGCACGCGGCCCGCAGCGCCGTCGCGCCAACTCTCGCGTACCCCACTCGCGTAACTGTGCCCGGATTACAGTGTGTGTTACCCTGGATTAAGTGAAAACAACACGGGACTTGTGCAAGTGGAGTGCGGAAGGAAAGGACGCAAAGTCGGCACCGTTCCGGCAACCTCACCTCCCACATTGTCTATCGGTAAGGTTTATTTTTAGTGAAAGGTGAGAGAAATGTATCCAAGGACAACACTTTCAATTGATTTCACGAGGCAATAAAAACTTCGTAACACACCGCGCAACCTCACGGTCTCACTTTCGGAGTCTACGCGCCGAGCCTTGTTCTACGATCACTTTCGATTCTTGCAAAATCGCTTGGAACGTTGGACTTTTCATTGAAAACTATATTCAACGTTTCGCTACTTTTGACATTGAATATTTGTCTCTTGTTGGTATTATAGGTCCGTGACCATGTGGTGGCATGTATAACTGAAAGGAACACGCACCAAGGCCAATTCGATACTAATGGTAATACAGGCAATCGTGAAGGATTCAGTTGATACGGATGCAATACGATTGCAAACTTTCACACGCGCAATCAATGTTCTCAATTAATCGATTCTTTATTAATGTTATGTTTGAGTTATAACAACAATATAGTTTTAACGTAACAACTAAAATTGTCCAACGTAACTTTCATTTTCAAATATGAGTCGTGTAGGTGTGTCGAGAATGGATTTATGATAAAGATCGTGAATTGCCAGTGACAAAAGTACAATGCTCAGTACTACGCGTTGAAAACTTTCACCAGGAGAAATGCTCACGTGAAAGTTGTGTTTGTTGTGGGTGGTTATCCTTTAGTAAAATATAACAATCTATTAACCTTTGAATCTTCTCTATTTGTCTCTATCCGTCGAGTTGTTTTCACGGTGTGATAAAAAGAGACAGAGGAGTACTCTAGCCCAAACGGTACACTCGTAAAGAGTGGTGTTTGCTATATTGGTTACTATTTATAAGTAACCTTTACCATACCCGAACAATAGCCAATTCAATGTTTTAACTCTAACACAGTAAACTGTCGACTCAATTATATGAATGTTCTCTCTATTACTCTATAATTTCGCTATATATACAAGACATACTCTTTGGTGAGAAACCTGTCGTTTTGTGGGGACTGTATAACTGTACATTTGATCATACATTGCCCATTTGCTCGTATAGTTGATTCGAATTTCAAAAAAGCCGGAACATTAGTTTTTGTCTATGCGGGCCGAAACGAGAACCGAATACATTAATAAATCAGCATATATTTTATAAGTACATGCTCTTTGTATTTGCAAATATTCAAGGACACTATCCAGTAGGTCACATCTTTACAATCACAACTCAAAATAAACTTTGACGAATGTCTCAGTTTTTAACCCCATAACAAGTTGTGTCCAAAAATATCCAAAGTTTTTTTTTGTTTGATTGTTTAATTAGGTAATGAAATTGAAAAAGTGACATTTATGTAAATATTATGATAATATGTGTCGTTTTTTCCGATAATTAGTCGTTTTTTGTCTGTGTATAAAATATATATTATATATACAGACAAAAAAAAATAAATATATATTATATATTTTAAAGTGTATGCCTTTCGCTGTATTACAAAATTGAAAAGGAAATAACATTTTACACAAATGAAGAGGCAATTAAAACAATTCTCACACTAACTTTATGTAATTCCACATTGATATCGTAGTAATCTTAACAATGCGAAGTAAAAACGAAAGCGAACTAAACGCACCGAAACTTTTGAGTAGAAAATATACAATAATTTTGACATGTGTGAGGAAATCACGCACAGCCGTGACACTAGGAGTCATGGCTTTTTTCGATAGCTCATTAAATCAACAAATAAACATTGTTACACAGTTACACAATTAACGTACGAAACATTTTATCAAATCGCGTTCGTACTGAAAGTGTTATCACAAATTGGGCAATTCAATTAAACTAGAGAAAGGATGTAAATGCAACCACGTGACCTATTTTATATAATTATCTGAATCTTGTGCAATATTCAGACTTCCCACGCGAGGTACGTGTTTAGTTGTTATTATTACTATCAAAATGGTTGCATCATCACCATTGATAATTAAACTCTTTGTTCTAAACATTACATTTAATATTCATTAAACTTACTCTCTAATCTATAACGCTTTTGTTAACCTCATTCGGTGGCCTATTTCAATTATGTGCGATCCAGGGCCATCGTTGCTAGTCTAACAAAATATTGCTAACAACTGTCATTTCATTACTTTTGACTTTGACCCGAATCACCTAATAAAGCTCCTTTAGCGAAGAGCCAACCGGTTATATACTTATAAATAATAAAAATATCCAATGTTAAGGAAATAGAAGCAAATTACAATTTAGTAATCAATCAATAGAAGCGAAGATTAATCGATTGCTATGTTGCGTAGGATGCAACAAGTAACATGGTACTCGCGGTGAGCGTCTTGATTTGTTATTCAATGTAAGGCATAATATGCAGTGTGAAAATAAAGTGCAGCATAGAATCATCGTTTAATCTGTTGGTACCGTCAGCCTCAAGTAGGTAACCGCGGCGTAGGCGACTGGTATACATTGCAACGTGCCGATTCAAATCCAAGGTCTTTCCTAGTGGAAGAGAACGGAGTTTCCTGCGGCCGTCTATCTCTCAGTACACGGACACACGCAAAACGCACACGCGCCCACGTGTGTGTCGTTCTTTGTGTTGTCTCTCTTAACTACCGTTTAGGACTCATCTTCTTTTTACGCCGCCTCGTCCGCTTTTCGTTGTTGGAAACTACGCGCGTTTCGTTATATAGGCAACGGACGATGCGCGCGCGCCGCAGTTACTGTGTCACTGGAGCCCGCGCGAGAGGTGGCCTGCAAGGACTGTATCGCGCCGCCAGCCTTTTTTTTTTACTGTGCGTGCGATGTTTTCACTTTCGTCATTTTGACCGGGCCAGTTTGATTTGACGCCGCTCGCGCACGGACGTGCCCGCGGCCGGACATTGTGTTGATCCTGTGATCGCTGGTGCTTCGGATTGTTGTTGTTTATGATTTATTTTGTGAAATAATGGCTGTGATGCAGTGTTAATATGTTTGACAGTAATTTCCTTTTGAGTTTCTACAATGAGATTGCGAATAGAAGTGCACTACAGTTGGCAAGGTGAGGCATTTGATTGTTTACCTATAAGTTTAGCTAAGTTTTATGAGTAGGTACTTAAGATGAGTATGCAGAGGTATCGTGCGGTGTGGCTGACACAACCTTGTGTCTAATGAACGCACTATACGTAGCCTCATCCGCTTCTTGCCTTCGCCTCTGTGCCTCGCTCGGAGAGGTTAATAGGTTCACATTAGATGGTGGTTTGCGAAATCAACTGAACACCGAGGCATGAATTGCGCCTGCGCTGTCGCGTACTCATTTTGAACATAGGACGGCTCTGTTGATTCGCAAATAAAAAAAACTAATTGAATTATTGTAAATAAAAATCTAAATCATTTAATTCACATTAAGGCGACACATTCAGATGTGTTGTGTAAACATTTAATGCAGCTAATGGTGTGATCGTTTTTTGTTATAAAAAACAATTGATTTTCTTTCACTGCTCATTATAACCAGTTTATATTAAGCAATTGCGATTGGTATTAATTGATGATACAAATAGTTGTTATGCAGTTGTAAAATTTCACTTACACATTGCGAAACATTAAGTTTTATACGATTTCATTAAATTTCTTAATGTTGCCACATAATGTGTCGTGGACTTGTCAAAAATCGATCGACAACATTAGCACTGGCAACTTCGAGTTATGTTAAATATAAAATAAATCTTATATTTTCATTAAAATTATTTAATAGATAGATATCGCGTGTCAAAGTGTGTTAATTTATAAATCATTATCTAACATGAGTTAATTATATTAATAATTTCTTATAAAAATAAATCATGTTCAGATGTGAATTTAATTGCCTCTCTATGTGTGTGATTTTTTTTATGTAAAACAGTTCTCTTATATTATTTTCTAGTTAGGATGTTCTTGATTCTTGATGTACTTGATTTAAACCAATTAGAATCTCCGAGGGATTGGATTCTTAATTGACCGTAAATGAAAATTAGGGCGCGTACGCGTAAGACGCAAAAAGCTGTGGAAACTTTTTTAACACCTTTCTTCAACCTTTTGAACTGTATTAAACTTATAATAGTTTTTTTACTACTTATCTAACTAATTTTATTCATGTAGAATTCAAAAAAGTAAGAAATTATTTTTTTATAGCAGGACTCAAACCCTGATTTCTTGTTTTTAGTACTATACAATTGTAATATGTTTTATCTAACTCACCTTGACGTAATCTTTTCGATAAATGTAACATAATAATGATTAACTTTACCGATTTAACTGCTTCGAAAATAACAATATTACATCGTTAACTATTTATACAAAATAATTACCACCCTTTTAATATGTATTCAGAAAATATTCATATATTAATAATGTATTTAATTATTAAATAACACTTGAAATAAATTGAACAAAATACAATTTGTTCTAGTGGTTTTTATCACATAATAACAATACATATATATATGACAAAATAGTATATTCGTCAGCACCAACCATTATTTAGTTTTTATGGTGTTAGAAAAAAAAGCCGACAACGAACGCGTGACCCTTTTAAGTGTCTACATTCTATCTGAATGTCAAAAATGCTTATAAGTAATTTTGTTGCTAGTTTCGCGATTAAAAACAAAATATAATTATACAATGCCTGGTATCTTATATGTAATTTATCTAAAAGTTCTAACATGAATAGTGTTTACAGGTTTTAAATTTTTTTTTTTAATGCTAGTCACTAATTGTTTACTTTTTTTACAGTCGCAAAGAGTGTTTATTTTATTGTTCACACTTTGTTGCACTAAAACATTAAAAGTAGATAATGTTAATAGATGTTAGTACATATAAGAGCAGCAAGTGGTCTTACCGCTAAGCGATGTCTTCCAGGCAATCAACAATCACTTGTATTGGTTGTTCAAGCACTAGGCAATTCAAGTGCTTGAAGAGCTTAATTTGATAAAAACTGTCAAGTTAGGCACTCCACTGTCTTATTATAGTATATATTATTAAATTTGTTTGTTCAATTCCACTTTCAATTTGTTAATTATTAAAGCAATTATTTTTTTAATTATAACCTATATTCCCATAGTTATCGCAACACGTGTATCCTTATTTTTGTACAAACTAATTAGGTGACTGTTTACTTAAAACTAATCGATACGAACACAACCGCAACTGTTTCCTTCAATTAATCATTTATTTGTAATTATCCTGTAAAACAAAAAAAAAAACAACTTATTATATAAATTTGCATCATATTATTTTTTACTATTTTCATATAATAAATATATACACATACCACTGTGTTCTTACCACGCACCACGACTTTATGGAACCAGCTGCCCGCCACGGTGTTTTCGAACCATTATGACTTAGGGTCCTTCAGGAATAAAGCGTACCACTCCCTAAAAGGCCGTCAACGCACTCACGAGCTCCCAGCCACGTGAGTGTCTATGGGCGGCGACTTCACCTTTATAGTGGGCCTCCTTTAGATTATTTTTCCCTTACTATAGAGCCATTCATATCAATTACACTAGCCTCATGCAAAGAAGGGTTAATTTTAACTCTCTTATGTTTCTAGATCACCTACGGATATGTTAATAATCGAACTAAGGACCGGGATTGTAATTATTTTAATAAATAAAATTTTCCTCGGTGTGTTTAGGTTTTAAGTTAAAGGAAATTAAACATGACTAAATAAAGTTTATTTAATTGAAACTTGAAGACAATTAAATTTTATTGTATGTCATATTATTTTACATATATAGATGCTTCAATGTGTTTTATATAGGCAGCGCGTGCGCAACGAATTTTATTCACAAATTATTAACTAAATAGCCAGAACAGTCAACAAGTACTCAATGTAAGTAGGTTTACAGCTCAACACAAACATTTCTGAAATCTTAGCGAGTGATTGCGACATCTCTATACCTAAAGGCTTGTTCGTACTTATCTTGCAAAGGTTTCTACTATAACCTGTAATAGGAAAAATGGGGAAGGTCTTTCAGTGTTATAAGTCGGTAGTTAGATTTTTTGATCTACCTTACAAATATATTTTAAAGTTATAACATTCTCTATTGCGTAGAACGAAACTAATTTATTTAAAAAACATATATACATATATATAATATATTATATACTAGGCAGATATTATATTATTAATTACTTAAGGGCACGCTATAATCTTTTGATTATTTTCTGGTTTGAATGTTGTCACCGAATGTTAATAAAAACAAATGTATTAGAAAAAACAAATATAAAATCACGGTATATTAATGAATTATTAAAATCTAATTGACCTCAAGTTAAACAAATTAATGAATTTCTTCATATGACATTGAACTAAAAAAATTATCAAACTGTGTGTATCCGTCAATAGAATTGTGAAACGACGTAATCTATATAAACTATTATATATTAACGAGTTTTATTCATATTCGTAAATTACAAATCTATATAACACTCAAGGGACTGGCGTTATAGGGGGTGGTCGTCAAATGGAGACACGAAAAATCATGTATGAAATGCTAAACTAACCAAAGCCGACGAATTTCGACGCGTTAGAGATTGACAAATCTCAATTTTACATCCAGTGACGTAACATGGAGTTTGCACTTAGGTGATATTTCATTATTAGTTATAATAACTAATTACAAGTCGAGCCAAAATAAAAACAAATGAAAGACGTTAATTTGTTTACTCGTCTCATTCATAGTTTTTAACGAGTTGTCTATGACGCCCATGTATTAACATACATAATGGTATGATTTATCATACTTCAGCTATTCACATCGGTGAAATAAAACAGAAGCGGTTGCTTTAACTCTGCTCAAATTCATCGGCAGAAATTTCACTTTTATTACCCCGGAACCCTTTGACAACAGTCCCATCGGGCGGATCTCAAAGTGTTAAGCGCAATAAAATTTAATAACACTGTCAATAATACGCCCGGCACCCGGCCCTTTCTGTTCCTGACGGCACAAATTGCTGAAGGACGCCCGAACTGGGTCACTTCGGAAATAGTTTATTGTTATCGGCTAGTATGCGCGTACGCATCACGCACACGTCGACACCAACTAAACGCTACACACACGACAATTCCCGATTCAATTAGGACTCGCACATCCTCTATTCACACCGGTTCACCTTCAAGTCTCAATGGTACCTGCGGTATTTGCCTAATGTCTTCCGCTTTCAGATCTGATTAACTTTCCTAAGGCCAACGGGTCGATCAAAATTGAACATCGGATTTATTGTCGAAAATATTAATAACACTACTTTTCAAAGGTCGTGATTTTGTTTATTAATTAAATACCTACAAGGGTATTTAAGATTTCGACTTTAATTAATTTTATTCAGTAAGGTACATACGACATTTTGAATCGTAATAAATCAACTACTGTCAACGCGACGTACGCGACCAAGCTGAAGCATAGCAGGCAAGAAATTTCAGCGTAGTTTTTGTATGGTGATGTTTTTACCAATACCGAGTTGAAGCAGACTTATTCCTAAACCTCTTTCATCATCAATATAAACAGATAATTTATCAAACGCGTTTTCTCCCGTACCTACTGTCCGATTCGTATGTTGTTCGTACCTAAAAAGTGAACAAATTTTGCGTCTCGCTTCAAAATATGACCTCACATTGTCATTGCGGCATAATGCTGAGAATTCTTTAGTGGCATGTTTTATGACAGTTTACCTAATAAATATACGAATGAATGCTTAACTAATAAAGATGCTACGACAACCTCAGAAGCCTTGACCACGTCGATAAATTAATTATCACAACGTTGTGAAGCGCTAGACAACCAATTGTTCTTCTGTATTCAATAGTTCGCATACTGTTAAAGTTAAAGTTTCAAGGTTCCTAAACAATACGCGCACATGCGTAGCGTTGCACAAGTATAGCTAACAACATAGACAATAAATTTGGTCTAGTACATTCACAGATCTGCGTTCACATCCGGAGTAGGGCGGCAGTGCGTGTAGTACACACAAACGCATTTCACGCACACATCGGCCTCTTTAAAACGAACGAACATTTCCACCTGGTAATGAAATTAGCTTTGAAAAGTTTATAATAGCGTCGCGCAGCAAGAACCTATGTGTCCTTAGATATATATATTTGGCCTAAGTAGAAATTCTTTAAAAAAAAAACTAAGACTCAACCTCGCACACTCACTCACACAGAAACACCATTGCACTTAAATGCTCGTTCGTCGCATAATATACTCCACTTGTTCATATATATATATACATTTATTTTTTTCTGTTCGTGTTTTTTTTGTTGTTATTGTTTTTTTCTGATCTTAGATTATATTTCCGGTTCTATGTTTTAACCTTATTCTGGCTTTATTTTTAATCTATTTTTATTTTGTAAACTTTATGTGATAAGCTGGAAAAGTTTTGAAAAAAAAAAAAATAATAATAATAATTTATAATGATGGCAATGTCATTTTTGTCGTCAGCGTTGTTTATGAGAAGCAATTACCGTAGGTGGGATAAATAGATTGTCGTAGATAATTTTTTTAAGCTTCTAAAACATCATTTACACAAGGGAAAAGAAACTATTCCGATTCATATGTCCCTTCAATGGGATAGAGAGTCAACAATTATCCTACATCGCGTTCTATCTATAGCTTCGTATCTCGCTTTAAGTCGATTACTCGATTTCTCATCATCAATCACCAATACGTCACCAGGTTTGGTACGGTGGTATGATGACGTACCTAGTCAATCGTATTATATATTTTGAATATGAATTCATCCTAATTGTATTTGCTTGTAAATACAATTAGGATGAATTCGGGTTAAAACCGTGGTATGTTTGTGATTGAGAAAAATTATGAATAAATAAAACTCATTCCCCATATATTAATGGCGTGTGAAAGGAAACAAACTTTATACGAAGCTATGCAACACTGCAATCAGTATGTAGTTATTCATTAATTATAAGTAAAACGCGTATGATTGCGTTTAAATAATTCAAGTTATTTAATATTTGAAAAAGTAATATTTAGATATGTTTCATAATTAATGTACATACGTGGTAAATATCTCTAACCAGTCGATATGGCTTTATGCACACAGTTATTTAAGGTAATTTCGTATGATACACGTGTTGCATACGCCATCCATTTTTATTTTATTTTATTATTGTCCCCAAACATCTTATGTGTTAAATATATTAAAAATAACAATAAACTTATAAGATAATAAAACAATAATATGGGAACTTGAAATATTTAAGAGATAAAACATAATACAATATATATAATAATAAAAACAACATACATGCGAACACAATCAGGATTTAAAGGTTTGTTTTTTTAAGGTGTTTGCAGTCATAGTCACTTTTTATCTTCGGAAGTTTTAAGTCAACAGCTCTTAGACTTTTTTTGAAATTTATAATTAAACTACATGTGATTTTTACGTGTTAAACTTAAAATCGTGTGAGCAGCAAGCTGTAAAGAGGATTTCTCTCTTGTGTAATTCAATATAATTATGAAGGAAATGAGAATGAGACCAATTATTATTTTAAATCTGTTTTCAAAAGTTTAGTAATAACACGAAGGCCAGACGAAATTAATTTTTAAATGTAAAACCTCACCTCACGATGCATACAAACCTGATTTGAAAACACTATAAATAAATCATTTTCGAGTTTTAAAACTTACAAATCAAACGCAAAATTCTTTGACGTTTTAGATTTTTGCCAATAAAAGAAGTTACGGAAGCACATAACTAACACTATACTCTTATCGCGAACACCCGCACACTTTTGAATATTTGGCTTCGCTGATAAGAGAAATTGGGACAGTGATTGTACTGTGACTTACAACCCGACGTTCATACGCTTAATCTGGATGGATTTATATTATATTGAATTAAATGTCATGTTTGTGTGTCTGTTTGCGGGTTGTTCTCACTATAACATAAATGTGTGCTCCTATTACACCATTCCCATCGGTGTAAAGGCGTTAAATTATTTGTATATACAAATCTATTCGTTGGTGGTGTAATGGTAAGCAACCATGTGTGTGTGGAACCGTACTGTGGAACATACTTGGCAATTTAAAGGAGTGGCAAAGAGTAACTTGTCAGTTCTTTCGCTCTACGCCCTTGATTTGGAAAATGGCACTTGTAGAGTCATTTTTTTATATAATTAATGATTCATGGAACGTTACATACATATATGAATAGATTTATTTCTTGTTTCTTCTTTCCCCTTTAAAAAAAAGTCGTAGCATATACGACTTTTATACATATATAGCAATACGTTTCTTAAGGGGATTAGTGGGCTAATCACTGCTATATGGTGACCGGCCATAAACAATATTACACCTGTTTAAGGCGTTGCAATAAAGACAATATTGTAATGTAAAAGAAAAAATCACATACACACGTGTAATTTATTTGTTCTCAGTCAACATTATTTTCTCGAGAAAAACTCAAGTGGAAAATTGTTCGATTCTTAGATTACTAAAAAGTCACGTACTAAGTGTTAAAATAACACTTCAGTCATTCGAACGCAACGTATCTATCTGGGTTAAAGTTTAGAATATTCGGACAAATAACTTACTTTGTAATAGTAGTTACTCCCTTACAAACTTAACCTAAATTGAGAATGTGTGCACTATGTCTCAATACGTATGAAATCGAATCAAATATAACTTGATTCATACATATTTTCTTACCTATTAATCCTCAAATAATTGAAATATTGACTCAATAATTTTCTGCCAAATCAAGGGCTAGAGTAGAACTAGAAACTCTCCGCCGCTAAATCGTTAGGTATGTTCTATAGAACGATTAAAATCAATATTATTATTTCATTTCTGTGGTAAAATTTTTGAGAGTTTTAACCTTATTATATAAAAGTATATTTCACTTAAAGGCCGGCAACTCACTTGTAAGCCTAGCATTGCAGGTGTCCACGGGCGGCAATTAACACTTTACTGAGTGGGTCACGTTTGCCTAGTCCATTGTAGCATTAAAAAATTGTACCTAAATAAATTATTGTGGTTAAAATCCAGTACCAAGTACTCATATAGTAATAATGTTAACATATCTAATGTACTGGCACGAGTAAGATATAGACATTCCTTTTACAAATGCTTAAAAACTCGTATTAATAAACTTCATGGCATAATGTCAAATTTAAAACAATACATAATAATTAAAACACAATATTTAAGTCAACCGACACCCGATAAAAGTCCAAAATTGACGTAACCTCGTAAAAGCAAGGAAATCAAAAACCGAGTAGCTACAAGTTACGTGTTACGTTACGTAAAACCTTTCGTATACTTTCTCTGGCAGATTTAGCGTGAACGATTACGCAATCCAAAATGGCAGCAGACGAAATTTCATCATTTCGACATCGAGATGCCGACGTATAAGGAGAGCGGTGATGTGAAATTCGAGGATGACTTCACGATTCCTGAATACACGTGTTGTAACTTGTATATAAGGATCTTTCATAGTTTATATATTAAACATTAACATGTTTAACCAATTGTTCTGCGTTATTCACAATTCATTCATTTTGGCTTTGATATATATTCGTCGACGTTTATCTATGTATATTCTTAAACATAATAAACATTAGTTTGCTCCTTTACAACTATAGTTGTTAGCAACATCTAATGTACATAATTTTTACCTAACAGCGCTATATAAAGTAACTTTCTAAAACGAGGCGGTGTGACCTTGAAATATAGCGCTCTTACAAAACCGCGGAGCTGAGTTGCGGACCCTACCGCCCCCTCCATGCAACAAACAAATCTACGCGCACTCTCGCGCAGGCGCTAGTGTGCCTCACGCACACATCAACACGTGTAATGAATGTGTGCAACCAGTTCAACATAAACCGAGTAGAAAGGAGTAGTGAAAAATCTAGTCCATTCTCGCAGGCTACCATCAATTTGCCACATTTGTCAGTGCATACTCTTTGCCCATATTTAAAATTAGCAAGTCGGGTAATATCTTGGAGTGCAGGATCGGCACCATGAATCATTTTGTGTCACATGTCAGTTACTCGAACATTACAGTCCAATATTGTGGTCCGAATGCCCAATGAATACAACTTTAAAGTATATTTGATACTCGCCTTGACAACACTAAGAAAACACACCTCAATAATTCTAGCAGTTTTGTAATCACGATCTTCCAAATATGTGAAATCCTTGAACACGCTATGTGGGTCATGACCAGGTTCCAATATGTCTTCTCGGTTATTAGCATTAAGTACTGCGCTCGCGTCGATATATTGTGCAATAATGTTGACTTTCATCACGAAGGTCAAGTGCCATCCTATTTCAAAATGGACCTTGGTCATGTCTAGTTCACCTCGCCTCGTTAGTGAAGAATACGTATACGAGACATGCTGCTAATGGATTCACATGCATATACAATATATTAAATCCTATCCTTTTCGAAATTTTGTCTATTCAATCGGTAAATATAGATAAGTGTGGAGTGGTTCAAGGTACCGGTATCAAGGTCAATTGATTTCGCACCGTGAGAACTGCCGTATATGACCTAATCTGTCATAATTTGCCGTAATAACATAATATTCAAATGGCTGTCGACAATCATATCTGACCTTTTCTAAGACACGCTCCTTATAAATAGTCATCTAACTGGCTGCGATCGCGAAATGTCGAACACAAGTTTCGTTTCTAAACGAATTTTGCAACATAGAAATATGCTTAGGGCAACGATGCCTATCATAACCTTAGGCTAAGGATGTGACTTTTATACACTTACCATATTGTGATTTTACACTATCAAATGTAAAAGTGTATGGAATCGGGAGCAATGGTGTTTGTTGTCAGTATCTGGCACGTAGATCAATCGTCAATCAAACGCAAGGTAAGTGTGTTACTGTGAAATCTATTTTAGCATCAATGAAGGTAAATCTCATTCGCACTTTCGTCCCAACACAAGGGTACCGGTGCCATAAATAATTTAATTTGTGTGTTGCCAACTCAGTTAGTAACCTCGATGTCTCATATGGAAGTATTTCACGTTCACAACATTTTTGACAATGCAAATAATTTGCGGCTCGTTCGGGACAACACACAATGAACAGCTGTGCAAAGTGTATAAGTTTTATGTTGTATTAGCGACGCCCTTTCAATCGTGTACAAATCACGACCGGTTAATAGCTTAAATTATGGACCATATTATTTCCGTGAACACTTAAAAAACATTATTACACCTAATATTAAAAAAAATAACATCATTAATTATATACGTTCGTTTCCTTGTTTTCGTAAGAAATTATTTGATAACCTTTTAATAAACTGTTTACACAATGAGACATAACGAAATTTGTGGTTCATATGTGTGCTATTTCGCTATGCCCACCGATGATAAAGGTTATTTTTTATTGTTTTTTTTAATATAATATAGATATTGATATACAACCATACTGTAAAACATGCTTGGTGCTTTAAAGGAGTGGCGGAGAGTTTCTTGCCAGATCTTCTCGTCTACACGAACTTGCAGTAAATTTAGAGTCAAATTTTAAATGAGCTTTTTTGACGATTCATAAGTGTACCATAGTTATCTATATGTATAAATATATTTTTTGATTTTGAGCTGTTCAACAGTATAAGCACTAGTTGATATGAATGAACGTCTATTTATTGTCTAACACAACGGTATGGTACGATTCAGCATTCGATGCTAGTATTAAACATTTCGTTCGAAGGCCGCAGCTACAAAGCATGTGCGTCCAAGCCACGCGTTACGATTTCCTGTTTGACAACTCACTATTATTTGTTGTAACGTTAGATTAGGGTATACTAGATGCTGGATTGTGTATAAACACACACACACACACACACAAACAGTAATTAATAAATTCTTATTGGATATTTGTATATAATAAAAGTGTTAGTGCAGGTTTAGTATGAGTACAGAAGCCCGATACCACGTGACCAACTATTACAATTCAATTACATCAATATCACAAATGTAGCATGGGCCATGGGAGTTTGTGCCGTTTCCATACGCCTGTCAGATTTTGCAAAAGCCATCGGTGCGTAGTGCGATTTAACCTGGATTCGAGACAATATAATTGTTCTCTGCATACCTTACGTACAGATTTATTACTGCGCAGACGATCGCTTTGTGCACCAGCACAACTCAGACAAATAAGACTCGACGGAATGTCAATATCTCGATAGACATTTGCAAATATGATTCTTGTTACCCTTTTGGCATCTCGATTGTGACATTATTAAATGTGTATGAAGTACACAAATATAACTTAATAACATGCTTTTGTGACAAACCACCAGAGATATATCACATGTGTTGAACAAGGCTCTGTTATAGTTTTAATAACAATAGTAGAATACATTTATCTTGCAAAAATATAGAAGAGCGCCAACCCAACATCAGCAGTATTGTGGCTAACCATAGACAATGTTATCCATACTAATATTATAAATGCGAAAGTAACTCTGTATATGTTACGCTTTCACGCTTAAACTAATTAAACTGATTTCGATAAAATTGGGTATGGAGATAAACTAAACTTCAGGGAAGAACATTTTATATATTACATAAAAAGTGACGATATGTCTTACTCGCGGTGGGTCTTTAAGTGTTGGGCAACTTTGGTCTTCGATTACGCTGACATTGCTATCATATGTCATTATTTGTAAGAAGGGTAATGCAATTGACCTTGCATCATTCTCCTAGGTCTAAACTAATCGTGTGAAGTGGTTCCGTGTCCATACTTCCAGATATTACTATATAATATATAAATCTCTTATACACATATGATAAAAAAAACAACAAATAATCTATAGACACATCTTCCTTCGGCCTATTTTTCAGCTAGCCTGTAGGCTCTAGAGTTTAGTCCCGCTGACTCCATCTCAGATTTAGATTTTACTTATAATTTAATTAAGAAATAGATAAAACAGTCTTGCCTTTTACGGCGAGTTAACTCTGAGAATTTTAACAAAAGATCTTTTGTTACAAAACATTTGAAAATACCACCTTAATTGTATACGAGTAGATACAACATTTGGCTGTGCGTAAATTAAATTTTCGCAATTCACAGAGTTTTCTATATACACTGTTAGAAGAGTGACGTTACATCGAGATGAGTGTGATCACCCGATGTAACGTCCCTAAAGCGTCAGGCATATATTTATACTCTCCTTTCCACTCTCTAAAACGCCATAAAATTCACAGTCCCTTCGCTTTGTTATATAGTGTTAACACTGCATACAGAAAACATCACTCAGTTTCCAATAATGTAACGTTTAGCAATAAAAGGAAAGTTCTTTTTCCCAATGCAACGCTTGACTAACTCGACACTAGCGAATTTCATAATTTGCAATCGAACCGGTATTTCGCAAACACCGTTCAGCTTATCCTTACTTATTGTTTCCTTTCATTAACTATTAATTTCTTTCATCTAAATACAACTTCCTATTTACGCAATCGAGATTTCATATCTCTCCTTACTTATCTTTTTTTTTTAGTTTATTATAGCAATTATATACCTCTTTTTGTTTAATTATACCTTAACTTAACTGCTAAACAATAGTTTGGAATTGAATTTAGAATATAAAGAGTCTTTTGTCTGTGGATTATCTGTGGGTTTACAACAGGGTGGCACCTCCACGGAAAGAACTCCCTCAAATTACGCAATCGAGATTTCATATCTCTCCTTACTTATCTTTTTTTTAAAGTTTATTATAAGAATTATATACCACTTTTTGTTTAATTATACTTTAACTTAACTGCTAAACAATAGTTTGGAATCGAATTTAGAATATAAAGAGTCTTTTGTCTGTGGATTATCTGTGAAGTGTGTGGGTTTACAACAGCGCGGCACCTTCACGGAAAGAACTCCCTAAAACTCTAATGTCTCTTTCTTACTTCTCATGTCCTGAATACACGCACCGGTATTTGTCAATGCAATAGCAAATTTTTTGATGAAAATGAACGTAATTCTCTGAGAAAATAGGTTACAGTGAGTCAAATGTGAGGTTTCAATCACGTATTAAATTAACATTTAAACAATTGGTTTACAAAACATTCTTATGACTGCGTTTCGTGCCAAATCAACTGCAAACGCACCTGACTTTTACTGTACGATTAAATAAATTGTCTATGATGGAAAATGTCACTGTCACTTGCCAGTTATTACTATGTAATTCTTACTGAAAATAATACTCTACCAAGAGTATTGCAGAAACTGTAAATTATTATGTAGTAATAGAATTATAAATTATTCTAAACAACAAAAAAAATACATGAAATTTATATTTGTTTCGACTAACGTATGTTTTGAATAATTTGTATAATTAATCAACTAATTGTAGGTAAAAAATAGAACGTATACGAAAATTCATACTTTAATTTTAAATCAGAAAATAGTAATTATGTATAAACACAATTTATATTCATTAGGGTTTTAATGGCCGAAGTTTATTTTTACACCATATCGCTGAGGCGTACTAATCACTAACAAAAACAGCAGCACAATAGCATTTTTATTTTCAGAAAAACTTTGGTATTCATTATGTTAAAAGTTTTTATACATAGTTTCTAAACAGAATGTATGTATAACACAAAACGAGATAAAACAGTAAAACATTGTACATACATACACAACATTAGTAATATAAAATTTAAGAACGGAGACAAACAAAGAATATACAATTGAAACAAAAATATAGAAGTGTACTAAACTAAACCTATTCAGCATATGGCATGCAGTAGTGGCCTTTAAAAATTTTTTTCATTATATTCCTATATAGAACATACTCGATAATTAAATAGAAACATAAAACATTCAAATAAATAGTTAAAATTAAAAACAAAATAGAAATACCTTCATATCATTACGTCTAGAATCTTGAGACTTATGTACAGGAAATCGAACCCGGGACGATTTGACACGATGACTGTGCCAAGTGAATTAAAAATAATTAATTGGCGCCACTTTCCATCGAGTAGCCAATCATGGCGAACAATAATCTCAGACATGACCATTCTAGGGCGATGTTTAATTATTATATAACTAGTGTGCTAGCCTTGAGTCACACTTGATTCTTTACGATTGAGATATTTTTATTACTGTTTACATTCGTTAGGTACAATTCTTCCTGTTTATTGTTATGTGAGTGTTTGAATGCTCGGCTTATCCTTTGCAAATAAATTTAATGTAATAATATCCCTATTATATTCCTTCCTCAAAAAATAATAGTTATAACCTTTTAATTAGTACACATATTATAAAAAGGTTAATAAATATACTTGTTAAAGGTCTTTACTTTTTATAATTCAAAATTTAACCACAATTATTTCCAACCAAATCATTAAGTGAGCAATGTAAAAGTGAATGTATTCGTAGTGTTTCCGGAATTGAGTTTACTCAACTGATAACTGGTGAAAGTATATTAAAATTGTGGTGAAGGTCAATTACGCGTGAAAACCTTCGGTCCGCGGGTACTTGTTATTAGCGCCATCTGTCGGTGATGATGGATAACGCAGTAAAGAGAAATATCGAGTAGGAAGATTATAAGTTTAGTTCTAATATTATACGATAGATGGCGTTATAATAAGTAACAATACGATGAATTCTAAAAGTTACTAATCTTTGCAAAATAACAAACTAAATAAAATATAATCAAGTATCAAACGGGTGTTATAAACTATAAATATTAGAATCATGTCTGTTTCGTTCGGTTTCACACGGACAATGGCAGGCGAGCCTTCTCAGGCCACTTGACACGCATGGCTGAAGGGAAACAACTAGAAAAAAAACCACTAAAATAATCTTGCAAATTAGATTTTCATTTTAATATCTACATCGCGGAACACGTGAATGAGATTGTGTTTTGTTTAACCGAAGATGCCATATGGTTATTGTTAACAAACCTTAGTACCTAGTGGTAACAAGAAGTTTGTAATCTTCTGCCCCTGGGATTAACAATATTCCGACCTTATCCGGCCTTACCTTTTCTTATCTATATTTATTCCATTTGGGGAAAAGATTTATATGTATTCCCGGCGTAGGATGTTGTACATCTCTTACGATGGCTTGTAACTGTGAAAATTAAGCATTTGGTATTATAAAATAATCAAGTGACCTTACATTACGAACGCCCTAAATCGGCCCACATTCGTTTATCAAGGAGACTAGCATCACGATCCACCGCAGGCTTACATTGTAAATATTTTTATGAGTACTATATAGTCATTATACAAATAACACGTTCGCATGTTTTATGAACTTGTGTAAAGGTTAGTTATTTATAGATTGTTATGTTTAAAAAAACATCTAATTAGAAACTATCGTAAAACAAATCGGAACATTGATGCGATTGTTCAAAATCGTACTTCCAGTTGATTTGTTTGTTTTTGTTGTTGTTCTAATTTTAAATTTTTGTTCTACAATTCGAAATTGTTCAAATCGATTCGCCATTAATCCGAAAAAAACCGTTCCAATGACGCTTCCGCAATCAAGAAATGCCGTCTTTGTTCTAGACATTGTCATTTGCATACCCGTAATAAGAATTAATTGTCTATGCTAATCACCTTTTTTTCTATTTACATACTCAATTGATGTTTAGTAACGAGCAATTACCACATTCATGAAAGAAATACGCGACAAATAATTGTCGATGTCTCGCCCTTCTTTTAAAGTTAATTGCTTTTTTTTAATTAATTTATTCTTTAACGTAGCTAATTTAACTATCTTCAATTTCCGTTTGTTTTAAATGAAAAACTATAGTTAAATTTAGTTACTGAGTTAACTTGCATACTTGAAATTATATACCTATTTAACAGATGTCAACTATGTATTCATTGTGACGATTTTATTATTCATTTTATTTATTATTTATTTAACACTTTATCGCACTTAACAGATGTAAGAACATATAAGAGCAACGGGCGGCCTTATCGCTAATAAGCGATCTCTTCCAGACAACCCACACGATAAAAGAATACTTAAAATATAATAAGACAGGTGCAAAGGGTGCGAAGTACAAAAAAAAAAAAATAATAATACATAAACAAAACACAACATGAATTAAAATAAGAAAAACCGAAAAATATGCTAATTTAAATCTAGAATTACAAATAATTATATTGAAGACAATAAATTCTTACGAAGAAGTGATTTGAAAGATGATAGTGAGGAGGCTGATCGAATAGGATCGGGAAGTGAGTTCCAAAGCTTTATAGCGGACACTGTGAAGGAGTTTCCGTAAAAGGAGGAGTGGTGTATCCTCGAAATTCAACCCAATTTCGAGGATATGTATAATTTTAAGAATGGCAATTAATCTTTTAAATCATAGCACAACTGTGTATGTTACTAAAAAGGGTTTAGAAGACTTATAAAGTGATAAGAATATTACTGAATCTCATTCAATCTTGCATTACATCGGCAACTAAATAGCGGTTGCAATACCGGCCAAGGCTGCCTTTCCACTTAATAGAAAAACATTAAAATTCATCTCACCTATTAACCTTTCATCGTATTGTGAAATTGATAGTCATTTGAATAGAAATAGTGACGTTCGAAATTATCGATGATCGAAAACAGATGCTATCTAAATAAATAATAAGATAATATATTAAGACTAGCTGATCCTGACAAACGTTGTTTTGCCAAAAAAAAAGTAGACGTTGGCCGATCCTCAGTCCTACTCAATATGGCCACAAAGTTTCAGGTGAATCGGTCATCCCGAAGGAGTACGGGAACGAATATTGTGGCACGAGAATTTTATATATTAGATACAAGGAATTGCGTTATTATAACATAACAAAATACGTAATTTAAATTCGTAATTGGAATCACAAACATACAAGCACAAAACGTGATTTTAATAATTAAAGAAACGAAATGTTTTGCCACTAGCGATGCTGACGCTTCGTCACAGTTCACTTGATATAACCTTGCCTCCTTTGCATCGGTTTCAGTCTGACATAGATCGGGCCTAATGACCCGAAAACGTAACAGCCAATTTCAGCATGATTTCACTCGCATAACAATGAACGCTCACGAAACTGTAATTTTATTTGATACCAATTATATATGAGAGGAACAGGCACGCTAAATTCATAAAGTGAAACTTTATGAACAATATATGAAACGTTAAACAATGGTTGTTCTATCGTTTATAAAATCTCTTTGTTAAAATGGGAATCATATATAACCTTCAACAAATACATAAGTATGTATACACGTATCTAAATATCTCTATAAATGAGAAGGTACCATAGACACGAATTCGTTATAATGATTGTTTTCATGCCAAGTCAATTGTTGTGGCCATTACAGAGTTTTGCAGAGTGCTTTCGTCTAGGGCTTCTTAAATATAAAGGAAAAAATATATACTTTTTTGATGATTTATTTATTAAGTAACAATATACACATGCATATGATATAGTTGTAGAATTCGTTTTGAAACATACAACAATCAAAAAATGCACCAAAATATTATATAAGGGTATATTTGACATTAAAATCTCTCGACCTCAATTTTGCTACATATTCCAAATAGGGTCGTAACTCATAGTTTATGAAGCCCTAATCTAGGGGGCTAGGTTTTTGAGTCATTAATGTTATAATATATTTTATAGCGGATGATCGAATAAGAGCCGCTTAGAAACCAATCCAATTTGGGTATAGCATAAAACAAGTACCAAGATTTGTTATTTATGTCTATTTCTTTATTACAGTGCTGGAATGATGGGCGAGGGCCTGCTGACTCTGACTTACGGCAAGCACCACGCCTGCATCCTAAACGAGGTGGGGGCGGCCTGGCGAGGTGCCAGGTACTCCGACCTGGTGCTGATTTGTGAAGACGCCGTACCACTGGCTGCCCACCGTATCGTCATGGCGGCTGCTAGCCCACTTATCAGGTAATAAGAACTTATAAAAAGTAACAACAGACTTCACAATAGATATTTACATTATATATGCTGAATGTGATGAACATTTAATAAATTAAATAACAATATCTATATTATTTCCATTTCAGAAAAATCTTGGATGACACTCCTTCTGTTGAAAATCCAGTTACCATCCACATGTCTGGCATAAACAGCACGTTAATGAGACATCTTCTTGTTTTCCTCTATAGTGGTCAAGCATACATTGAGGTATATATTTTTAATTCTCAAAAAAAATAGCGGTAAAGATATTTCCTAGATAGTATCTAACAATTTTTTTCTCCAATTTCAGTCTGGAGAAATCGATGATATGCAAGAACTATTTGAACTTCTTGAAATCAAATCAGACGTTTGGAAATCTACTAAAGAACGACAACAGGCAGAAGAAAGGAACAGGTCATGTGATAGATTAAAAGCTAAACGGACAGATATCAACAGCAACGAAAGTAGTAAGCATGATGCACCTTCAGGATCTTCGCATTCAGAGAGTGAGAGAGTTACGCCGAGTGCTGGTTACAGCAGAGATAAAGACAGGGGTGAATCGGAATCATTAAGTATAAAGAAAGAAAATATGTCTACAAGCAGTAATGATGAAAGGGATGAAGATGACGCGGATGGTGATGGAAAGGAGTGTGGTCCGCTGTCACGCCGACGAAGCTCATCCAATCCCGTTAATTTATCCGTTACAAGAAACTCTGAAAACGCCGGCAGTGAACACGATGACCAGGACTTGGATGTTGAAACAGTTGCGGCTAAGGTAATATTTGCAAACTTTATTAAAGTAATAGTTTAAGTAATAAAAAATATAATTATTGCTTATTTGGTTTGGCTTGACCAAATCTTCATTTAAGTAAAGAATTACTTGTGTTTGGAGAACACGCTCTCTTATACAAGATACATAAATATATAAAAAATAGTCCAACAATATATATACAATAATATAACAATTCTAATTAAAAACTTCATTAAAACAATCAAATTGTATTTTTCAGAATATCGATCGCAGACGGTCTACATCTTCAAGTCAAGAAGATCCTCCGCCAGAACCAGGATATCGAAGACAATTGCTAAATGACAGATTAGGTAGAGGCAGTGAACGAACAAAAAGAAAATCACATTATCTAGAACCGCCAGAAATGGACCTGCGCACTGTTAAATTGGAAGATTATGCTCACCTTAAGCCACCCGATCAAGATATAATGTCACTCGTCCAGACCTCTCCAGAAAATTACGTTGTTACACCACATCGAAAACGAAGACCCGGCTTTCATAACTCACCATCGCAGAACCCCCCATTTGTTTCCTTCCCGCCAAGTTATTTAGAAGAAATGGCTCATTTAAGATACGCACAAGGACCCGTGGCTGCCGGAGTAGCGAGGCTCGGAGCTTTACACCCATTGAGTGCTTCGGCACCTCCATACCTACCAGAAAGAAGCATAACACCACCAGCAGCAGCTCACGACGATGCCCTCAGTAAATACCGACCTCCGAGCGCTGGTTCATGGGGACCTTGGCTATGTCAACCACAAATGGGTGGCGATGATACATCGACAACCGAACATGAACAGGGTTCAAGTAAACAGGCTCCAGTAAGAGAATATCGGTGTGAATATTGTGGCAAGCAGTTTGGTATGTCATGGAATCTCAAAACGCATCTCAGAGTGCACACTGGAGAAAAACCATTCGCATGCCGGCTTTGCGTCGCCATGTTTAAGCAAAAGGCGCACTTGTTAAAACACCTTTGCTCGGTCCATCGTAACGTAATATCATCCAGCGAAAATGACGGTAGAACTAATACGCCGGGAAGGTTCAACTGTTGTTTCTGTCAATTAACATTCGAAGCCTTACCTGAACTCATCCGACATCTCTCTGGACCGCACAATAGCCTTTTACTAAGCAAAAATCTACATGAATGACGCCCGTCGTCATGACGCGGCAATACGCGTTTTGTTGGACTTTGAAACTCCTCTCGTGCTGAGAGATAAATTGTGATATGTGTTTAAAATGGTATAGAATAAGTTTTAGTTTGTAGGTATGACGTCGCAGAGCGATACTCATAGTTAGACATTCGCAGATTGAGGTCATAGCGAATGTGTTATGACTAATTGTAGGTTCATGTTTGCCGAATGGGTCCAAATTGTTATAATTTGTTTAAAAATTATAATTCGGGACCAATACCTTCCGAGATAGTATTTATTTGAAAAATTTGTTTTTCATTAGCGTAAATATGATGCAAAGCCACCGACACATTAATTCCTTAAGAATAGAAAATAGATGAAAATGTAGGAAAAGTTGCGAAGTAACCTCGGCCGGTCAAACTACCTCGTAATATAAATTATCATTTTGTGAACTGAGTGACGTATATCCTTTGTGCAAGCCTACAAACAAAGTATGAAGGCAGAAGCTTGTAAAGGGTTCAAAACTCACATATATATTACATCCAGAGTTTATCATCGACATCCTCATACATTGCAACAAAATATCGCAGCTTTTCATAACAAAAAAACTTTTAATCTCAATATTAGTTCTATATGAAATAAAAATGTGTTCGTATATTTAAATTAAACTCAACTAGTGCCGGCTATGCAGTGTGGATGAGCACCAAAGATTTGTAGAGCGTGGACGTTGTTTTGGTGTACGATTTAAGTGAAATTATAGGGACCTGAATTGAAGTGTCTTAACGTATTTAGATACGATGTTAATCTCACGACTGCACTATTCTTTTCTATAACTTCTATAATTCCACGAGCTGTAATAAAATTGTATCCTTCTATTTTGTTATAGTTAGAATTACATTAGTCGTTAAGCTTATTCTAAACACTTCGATGCTTTTAAGTATTCATTACTGTGGCCAGTTATTATTAAATGGTATCATGTAGTTACTCAGTATATTTCGTTAATTATATTTCGGGATGGTGTTTCTTTACGATGCAATTCAATACTCAACCGATTTAAAACCTTTTGTTGTCAATTTGTCCATTCCCATGGATGTGTGCAATTTGAATAAAAAAAATCGAATCTTATTTAAGAGACATACGAGTTACCAACACGTTCAAAGTGTTAGATTAATAGCTATTTGTCCAATCGCTTTAATTTTGTCTTAATGTTACCTAACGTTTTACCTGACTTGTTTTGTTTATTATTATTTTTTATAATTGGGAACAACTTAATCATAGCGTTCGAGGTATTGTTAGATATGTAATGTATGTGATAATGTGTTATGTTAAGTATGAGAACGCAGTCTTCCGTCGCGTTTTCCAAATTTGATGTAATGTAAATATAGTTTAGTTAAGTAATAACATGACAATTGTCGTCCAATATTGCTGCAGTATACGTAAACTGATCAAAATGTTACTCGCATTATGTGAGAGCTGGGGGCTGAGAGCCGAATTTGCCTTAACAATGCAATATATATATTTTATACATTGTGTATAATATTTTTGAAATCTTTTAATTCTGTGACAATTTTTAATAATTACAGGACGCTGATATCTAATGTAAATATAGTGTAGTTAAGCTTAACTTAATAATTGTTAAACATGAATATTTTTTCTGTTAATTGTAATTAAAACTTATAAGTTTTTACGTAGTGTACAATTCTTTTTTTGTAGATATTATATAGTACATTAACATTCTGTAAAAAAATGTGTTCTTACCGTAGTAAATTAAATAACGAGGATATTTTAGTTACACAGCCAGAGTTTTTCATTTGCTTTTATAACTAACAGCGCCATCTATGTATGGGTAGTACAAACATGATCGTAATGTACAAAATCAAAAAAATCTGATAAATACTTCAGTCCTGCGAACTACTAATGCAGACAGGCAATAATTTAAATAATTACGCGCCTTAAGCAATCATATATTTCCCTGTTAAGACTGCTTTATGCTGTATGCCAAACACCGATTGAATTGCTTTAAACTATACAAGACAAATATTTTTATTAAACTTCCCGTGTATAGACAATTTTTTAATAAGAATTCCTGTCTAACACTATGATAGTACATCTTTATTAGGCTTCTTTTGGAAAGGTGGTGAAAAGGTGTTAAGCCAGCTGTTGCCATGACTTCACCCGCGTATATATGTCATAGTAACTTAATGACTTTGAATTCAACCCTACTTTATTTAAGCCTTCTAGCCTCGCAAGAGATCTTAAATATACGGACATATTCCCTTCTAAATTCTTACAGTGTTTATTTTCTCCTTTCATATGCAATGAATTAGATCGGTTCGAATATGCTTATATCATGATCGTATTTCATAACATGCTTAACTTGTTTTTAAATATGTTATCTATGTAATCATTTTCCTGAGGTTTGCATTTCTTGATACACCTATTCTTTGAGTGTTGGTTTATTAACAATATTGATTTGGTAAGTTTTTTTAATACTGTAAATTTTGTAAATAACTTGGGACTTATTTAATTAGACTTAATCGGTCTATTGCATAGCGCTATTGGATAATTAAGATTAGAAGTCATCTGGTGTATGTAAGCTTATCACGGGCTTGTTGGAGTGGAGTCACATTGTGAAGGATGATTGACGGGATACTCTCTCGCATGTCAGGACGACGATATTAAAACTGTTACGTTTATAATTATTTGTATCATAATTATATCAATCTTATCAAAATTTTAAAAAAAATGCTTGTCGTGTGGCGCTATACTAATGCAATGGTGAAATTTTGAGATTAAGAGTGTGCTGCCTGTGCCTAACTTTGGAATGAACATTGGATTCTGAGATCCTCTTCATCTAAGAGGGACTTCTAGCCTTTACTTTCTAGTGCTCTATGGCCCCACATCGGGGTAGAGGGCAGCTAGCATTAATATTTGATATATTTCCGCTGGATACTATCAATATAAACTTGTAAATATAAATGGATTCCAAACATGTGATAGATAGTCCGAATGTGTCTGTACAATATGTTCAATGTTTAAACACGACGATTAACACCTTAAAACAAAACTTGATGGCTTGATCTGTGAACATAATTATATTGGTTTAGTTACCTCTAAGTCACTGACAAATAGTTTTCAATAAGGACGTTAATCAAGGCTGAGCTAAGCTCGCCAACAAGCTCGTGCTGAGCTGTAAAGGCCAACAGCGAGATCATACTCCAAAAACAAAGACCACATGTCAGAAAGGCTTCGATCATTTGCAACACTGCTTTAAATTATAATTACATCTTTAAAAAGTTAGATTAAGGTTCAGTTTACACCGAGACGCGACGTTGCACGCAAATTTTAAAATGCGTATAGGCAGCGTCGCTCAACGCAAAGCAAAATTACTGGCCCCTGGCATTATCGTCGCGTTGCTTCGTCCCGGTGTAAAGACCGTAATGCTAATATGACACTGACGCTGCATCCAGTAAAAATATGGAACTGAAACAATGAAAAATATGAACTATAAAAAAAAATTATAAAGATATTATTGTTTACACACAGGAATATAAAAAAACTAAATTGTTTATACAAACCATTACCAACGAGATATAGCCACACTGGAACATAGTGGGACTAAACAGATAAGGTTCAAGAGTTGAACCAGTACTAGAAGTTCGTTCATGTGTATCATACGGGATAGAGGAATACCATATTATCTTTTGTAAATTTGTTTGCTTTTTTTTGTATTTTGAAGATATAAAGAGAGACAACGTGTTCTCCAAACAAAGGCCTTCCTTAAATTCAGACACCATACTTCTATTGTTTTCAAATCTACAATAAACAATTAATATTGTCTATTGTATTACTATTAATATTGTGGGTTGTCTGGAAGAGATCGCATATTAGCAATAACGCCGCCCGTTGCTCTTATATGTACTAACATTTGTTAACGTCAGTTGCTTCTAGTGTTTAAGTGCGATAAAGTGTAAAATAAATAAATAAATATTACATTTTTTTTAAAAACAGTTCAAAAAGCAATATTCCAATGTCAGTGATAATGTTATAGCTTACTTGTTATGATAAATATAGAATCGCGAAAAATACTCAATGTGAGAAGCGATTCGGAGAATCGCAATGTAAATATTTTCACTCATTACCAAGAATGATTTTAAAATGGTTCCACAATAACGTTAGCGAATAGCTAAGGCCATAATTATATACTTGTTTTAGCAAAACAAATAGCAAAAACCAGTAAATTGAACTTAGTGCACGGCGGGTTTAAAAATAGATAGAAAAAAAGAGCGTAAACCGGTGAGGATACACATGGTATGACCGGCAGTTGCGTGTGTGTGGGAATATATCATTTTTTTATCTTTCGCCATTTTGTTTATTGTTTAAATTCTACTTTAAAATACACTAAACTTTTTATATGCGTCGTAAAACTGTTAATAACGCATTTAAAACAGTTACAATGACCAAATAAAATATTGGTCCTGTATCACAATAAAACAGTCTTATATGTTATAATACTAGGTTGAATTTCGAGTATTTTGATGGCCATACAATATAAAAAGACTATTTAATATGTGATCGAAAAACATTTTATTATTCACAATACTTAACAGATTATAAATATATAAGTACTTAGTTTAAGAGTTTTATCTTTATTAAAGTTCTACTATAGTTAATTTGGCTTTTACGGTTATATAGTATGCTTATCAATGATTTTATTCTATTTATTACATAATAATGTAACATTAATAAATGATCAATTAATATAGATGCAGAAGCCAAGAAAAATATACCTAGAAAAATACCATTTATGTCTGATCATATTATTTTTTTTAGTTTTAAGTATAAACTAAGCTAAATTGCTATCAGGTGCTAACAGTCAATCTATATAATATTCTTAACCTAAAAGATTGCGATACTTCTTGTCTAACACCTCGTATTTTTCACCAAATTAACCACTCAAAAACTGTCTTCGGATGCATAGAAACCGTGCCTTGGCGATTCACTTGTTAATAAAAATATATATGTGTATATATATGTTATTAAATATTGGATAGACTAAGCATAAATCCCCAAGTGCTTGTTGGTGCCTGTTTGGTTTACAAGGCATACTATATCGTAAACGAATATTTAGAAGACAAAGATCCCTTGAATATGTCGGCAATTGGCTCAGCATCGGAACAGTTTTATTCTTGAGTAGCCTTACAATGCTTTAGTTATTTGAATTGTGAGTAACATAATTTTGTATTAAATGTTTATTTTAAAAGAGCAGCTATCGAGTTTCTTGCCGGTTCTCCTCGGTAGAACGGCCATCCGAACTGGTTGGTGGTAATGTAAAAGTTGACGATTCAAAAGTGTCTTTAGCCATCTTAGTATCTCTTTTTTTTAAATTACAGTATATATAACAAAATAAGGTGAACAGTATTAACGAAACAATCAAGAAAAATACCAAATCAAAACAGATTTTCGTTTATAAAATACACTGTCTCATACTTATAATTTGTTTTAGCGTAGCCCTTACATATTAAGTATTATAAAATGGTGTATTTACGGTCTAGACATATAAAAAACTAGTTGAATGCTGTCCTGGATGAAAAAGAACAATGAAAACCTATTAACACATACTGCATAGACATTACCTAACAAGGCTTGTTGTGAAATACATTACAGGGAGTAAACAGCTTGCCAGTGTTGCCAGTATAAAATTACATTCTCCTATCTAATTTATATTATTTTATTGATTTGCGTATAATTTATATAACAGTCTTTCAATTATCAAAAGGGAGTTTTTATTAAGTCTTTTAGGAGTGTAAAGAAACACACACAAGTTAATTAAGCTATAGTTTATACGTAGTAAGTAGTAAAGAAACAAAAATATATAATGATATGTCATGTTTCATATGACATATGACACATTATGTATGTGTTTAATATCTTTGCTTCTTATTTAACTAATGTAAATCCATGGCGTATACCATATTGTTAGTATAAATAAATATATAATATTTAAGTTAGATAAAAGTTTCCCATGAAATGGGCAGAATGTTGCTATACTGGCAACACCTTAAATACCATAAGGTCCCTATGGATGTACCGGTTTAACGTCCAACGTTTAAATAGGCTCTATCTGGATCCTGGGCATCATTCCCGTCTCAACCTCTTCATCATGTGGCGACTATCGGTACTCATGCTTGTGGCTTCGGCAACTGCACAAATACCATCCCTGGGATGGTGCCCGGATTATCAGGTGAGAATTTTACTCAAATTCTTTAATCAAAAATTAAACTTTTATTTTATATATAATGAACAGAATACAAAATAAATGATTTGCTGGTTTTAAAAGTATGAAAGTGTAATTTATTATTATTAATTTAACATTTTTGTCCATCGTAAGTAATTGTATGAAATCGTTTCATTTCATTTCTAATTCAAGTATTTGTCTACTACTGTCGGTAACTGGCTGTAAAAATATGTCTCGTACCATGTATTTATTAAACGTAGACACTTTACACAAACATACGATGCTTTAAAAGAATAAAACTGACGGCTTACGCTGTGGTTGCGTTTGGATGGAGCAAATATATTAAAGATACAACTAATGCAAGATTATAAGCGGTATGCAGCCAAATCATTGTTTTTGAACTGTTGATGGTCTAAAAGACATTTACCAATAAATATTTATATGAGACCCAAAACTCTGGATGTTCTTATGGAATTCAAATGTTATAAATAACAAAAAAACAAAAATGTTTTAATTGTATTTATATTAATATACTACTTATTTTATTGATCGACAATTTTATGGTTTTATAGCCGATGGCAAACTTCAACATCAACCGATTCTTGGGCAACTGGTTTGAAGAGGAGCGCTACTTCACTGTGTCAGAGCTGGGCACACGATGTGTCAACACCAAGTACGAATCCACACCGGAAGGCCGGATCATTGTCTCCAACGAAATCACTAACTCATTGTACGTATTATTTATAAAAAAATAGTTATATTAACCTAACCTATGTATTAATAAATATAATCAAATATAACTTTATTCGTATAGGTTACTACTCTTCTTTCTTGAATAATCTAATAATTAATGTATAACATTGATTTACTGCCAATTTAAAAATCTAGAGCGTAGAGCGGACGAGAAGAACTGGTAACGGCATTCCTTTAAATCGCCTTGTATTTTCTACAGAACGGTAACCTGCTACAACCATTACACCATGTTCAAAACAGACATATAATATTTATTAAACTATAAAATAAATTTTATAGTGAGAACAATCCCCAAACACACAGTTCTACAACACACAACTACACAGTTTATGGTAAATTAAATATTATGTGAAACTTAACACTAGATTGTTTTTAGGACTGGAATGAAACGTGTTCTGGAAGGAACTCTCCAGATGATTGGCCGTGAAGGCGAAGGTCGGATGGTCATTAAGTATGGCTCCCTTCCAGTGCCTTACGACAATGAATTCGTCATTCTAGACACCGATTATGACAACTACGCAGTCATGTGGGCTTGCAGTGGAGTCGGACCTGTACATATACGTGAGAAAATTTGATTTTCTTAATATTGTATAGCAACCGGAACATATTATTTATATTACATATATAAGAGCTTTTATATATGTAAACTTGCAACGTCGAGTAGTTCTCCATGTTCAATGACCTTTATGCTGAGACTAGTCTAAGGTATAAAATTAATTTTACAGAAAATGCCTGGATTTTAACCCGTGAGCGTCTTCCAACTCCACTCTTAATGCAGAACGCGTACGGAGTCCTCGACAGGTTTAAGATCTCTAGGACTTTCTTCGTGAAGACCAACCAGGCTGACTGCAATATCCTTCCGCAACCTGCTGCTGAGCCATTGGACTTGAAAAATGACGTCATCATCGATGCTAAGAACGCGGTTCCTCAATTAAAACAAGCTGAAGAGGTAATGTGTTTTATAAATTTTTTGTTTTTTTAAATAGTCTATTTATTTTGTGTTTTTTATATCTTTTTTAAGTTCTTAACTATATAAATAACTCTTCAGTCTCTTCTACAGTGTTTTTGTTTTAATGAAAGAGACAGCAAATATGCTATAAGACTGTTTATTAAACAATGGTTGATGTTATTAACCGCATGCTTTCGTTTGAAGTCTATTTTTCAATTCTGTCTCAAACTCAAAATATCTTTATTCAAGTAGGCACTTTTGAATCGTAATTTTAAACATTACCAAATATATATAATTCATAGATAAACTCGGAGCAGATTTTGGAACGATCGGCAGTCCCTGAAGTCATGGAGCCTATGAAACCTCTAAATATGCCTGAGACTGATAATAAAGATATGAAAATCGAAACACCCATAGAAATGAAAGAGGGTATGATCAAGAAGGAGGAAATGATGATTAAAAGTGATATGATAATGAAAGAAGACATGATGATGAAGGAGGATATGGAAAAGGAAGAAATAATGAAAGAAGATATGAACAAAAAGGAAGAAATGAAGAAGGAAGTTATGGAAAAGAAAGAAAAGGCAAAGAGGCTCAGTTAATGTGGATAAATGTTGGAGAGGCTTATAAATACATGGGCTATCGAACCAAATAAGTCGTTCTAGTGATACCGATAATGCATCGTCGTCATGTTCAGTGAATAAAAGTATACATAAATAGATGTTTTTTTTACATTTAAATATATATTAACTTAAGATTTCAAACAATTGTTGAAACTCAATTAAAAATGGATTGATAGTTAATGTGTTCGAAATAATTCTTCTCATTGTAGCGAAAATAATGAGTTAGAAATAGAAAACGTTCTACATTAGTCTGTAATATTAATAACAAAATTTACAGTTATAGCCACTTTGATTTCATATAGCTATTAATTCAAAACGTTTATTATTTCTTGGATTTATAAAATTTCAAAAAATATCTAAAACTAGGTACTGCGCAGTGGATTGTATACGTTTACAAGCCGAGCTCGAGGTGTGAAGTTAGTAACAAATGATTGTTTCTATGATCACGTTTATTGTTATATTTAAGCAAATGGCCGCTCTGTGTGATACAGGTCGATTTTTATAATAAATTGCTGTAATTACCTATTAGTTTATAAGTGGTGTACCTAGTGTTTCATGTGAAGGATTTAAGTATTTAAATAATGCATCACTTATGTTTTAATAAAATCAGTATATCTCCTTTTAAACATATCCATAGTCCCAACAAAAACATGCCGAGTCGCTCGACTCGTCTCTTTTTAATTTAATTAATGGTTTGGAACAATACACAAAGTTGTGTCCTACTTCCTTACAATTGAAACATCTAGCTGGCGACTGCTTAGGCTTCCCGTTTTTAGAATTTTGTATTGTTTAGGTTAATTTTACTTTAAATGGTACGCCTCTTGAGTATATCTTCCAAGACTTAACCATAGTTTTGACGCGTTTATTAATTTTTCCTCCTATTCCTTCCGTGAGAAAAGAACAGTATTTAACCCTTCATACCAAGTCTTCGCGAGACCTTGATGTTTTTGCATAGCAAAGTGCGTTGTGGCTTTGCCATCCCAACCATAAGCACACTCATTAACCTTTTTTACACCATACATCTATGTTTTGCGTCTTTGATGAAGGATCGAAATGTGGAAGAATGTTTTCAAAGTTCAACTTTTGGGTATTTGGTGCGTTCTGGACAGATTGTAACGACAAACTGTCCTTCAGACATTTAAAAAGCTCGACGAAATTATTATTAGATTAAGAGATACTGCGTGACCTTCGTTTCCTGTTAGCAACACCTCTTCTTGGGTGATGCTCTCGGTGATTTCCATCGATGCGGCTGCAGCTTTCGTTGCGAAGCACGCTGGTCTGTCTGGATCTACGACGATGTTGCTCTGGCGGCTCATGATGCTTGCGTGCCCATAGCAGCCCGTCGTCCTCGTGAATGTGACGCATACCTCGACTCGCGATAGACGGATACCAGTCCCTCGATGCACGTCGCTCTGGCACGTCGAGGTGCTCGTGTGCCCGTAGAAACTCCTTCACCAGCAATTTGACGCTCCCGCGGCTGCGGCTCATGCCGCGACTCGGACTTGTCTGCCTCGATGAACGTCGCTCTGGTACGTCGTGGTACTCGCGTGCCCGTAGCAGCACCCTCTGCAACCTCTTTACGCTATCGTAGCTAGTCCTGCGGGAACTGGGGCGGCTTCTGCTATGAGACGCGGTGCGGTTATCCCGGTGTTCAGGTATCTCTCGCCTTCGCCTGTCAGAAAACTGGCATCCCCTATTCTCCTGATTTTCCATCGCCTGAAATGATTGCATTTAATGCAATGGTAAAATAAAATGTTTCATATAGACTAAAGTATGCTATTTATCATTTTGTGTTATGGAAAAATATATGTATCAATAAATATCATTACGTTCAAAATATTTATATTTCTAATGGGATAATTCGAGTTACAGAGAAATTGATAAATAGATATTACGCCAAGGTAACTATACAAATACAGTAGAAAAAAGTTCTTCTTTTCTATTTTTTTTATAATATTATTAACTGATTTTAAATCCAACTATAATGTAAATAATTTATTATTATACTATTCATAATTAATTTTCATAATTTCCGTAGGTATCTTCACGAATATAGATTATAGAATGCAACAAACAAAAAAGGCGAGTACTTACTGAGACGTTAGATCTCGATCCAACACTTCTGAAATATAAACCTTCTATTCTATAGTCTAAGGAGTATTTTTCCAAAAATAACGCACTAGATACATACACTATTGTACAATTATTTTTACAAATGAATCACTTAAGTTTTAATAAAATCAGTATCTCCCGTCAAACGAAAAAGCTCTTAACAAAATGTATATACGTTATGAAACGGTTGGACAAAAAGGAACGGGTCTGGTTGTATTGGTCGGGCTGATACTGAGCGCCCACTCCCGGCCGCTATCCCACTACTGCCCGCTACGGGGACTTTTGGCTGCTGGGTTTCCCCCCTGGCCCGATTCGCCCCTCCTCAATGAACCTGCACCCCCCAGACTCCTCCGGGGGGTCCATATTAATACCAGGCTTAGTGTGGACGTCCAGTCTACATGGGCCACTCAGCACCAGGACTCCCGACCTCAAACCATCCTCCATACCAGACCTCCGAGTAGCCAGATTACAGGAGACGCCACGCTCCCAGTCGAAAGATGTCTAGAAATTATTGAACCATTCATTCTAATTAAAGGTAAGTTCAAATCATGCTATATACATTAAATTACTTAACCCAAAATATTTTTTTATTTTTTTCACATTAAAAATATAAACATTTCGTTTTAAACTAATATTAATAATTAAGATAAGAAATATATTTATATCGCTAATTCAGTATAGCGCCATCTGTCTAAACAAACAGTCAAAATATATTTGCAACTATGCAGACGTAGTTCTACTCATTCAAATCATAGTCACATTCACTTTCTTTTAAAAAATTATCTAATCATACCCACTATCGAAGATAACTGAAACAAATTTACTGTATACTGTATGTACTATTATATATATGTACTATTTACTGAATATAGCAACTGCTATCACGTAAGAATGATCTTGAAAAAACAAGAACAATTTCCCTACCAGAAGTTATATTTATACTTTAAATTAAATAACTTAAACATTATAATGTAACGACTCCTCAGAAAAATATCGTACCGCTTAATAATTCAAACAACAAACTACAGAATACACCTTTTTCCTAACTCATTGTCATAATATGACCTTTGAAATAGAAATGAAAATAGAGACAACTTAATTAAACAATTTAAGAACATGAATATCTATATATTGAGAGTGCAATTATACTGTGTTGTTGTTTATTTAATAAAGCGACATCTATCATCAGTTACTAACAGTACGATGACGTCATAGATACTAAACATTACTAAGTTTTTTCGACCGCTAAGTATACTACTTCGTCAGGAAAAAAACTTTTCTCTTTCCGCACACAAATTATTGAATTAATTCTAGTTTTTTTTTCTAGACTGGTGCTTAAAGCCTATATAACTAGACACGCACTCCATTATCCACTTACATTTAAAACTTAATAATGACAGATTAAAACACTATCGATTTATATAAAGTTGGATCTATATTTTTGGTTTTCCGTTCTACGAATTTGGCACTCCTAAACTTAACATATGAATCATAAAATACATAGAGAGATAAAAAGTATGTAAACAAACTCGGCGTATAAAATATTATGCAATCTTTTGTATCGCACAGTCTCTGAATGTCCAGTCGAAAGAACACATCTGACTTCAATATATAAGCAAGGTAAGTTGTTTTTTATTACGAATGTATAATATTTGACTTGACACCTATTTTTATTAAAAAAAAGTTAAAATGTAGCAACCGTTTAATATATTTCTTAAGATTTTATGTGTATTATTGTATAGTTATTGCATAGACTTACAAATTGTTTAAATTTTCATTTGTTAAGTGTCTCTTGTGACATAAACGGTCTGTTTATTAAAAAGTTAATATGTTTTGGTTATTTGATATATGACATATTTATTATATATTGTGGTGAACTTCAGAAAATGTGTTATACGCATATTTTTACATAAAAATAGTTTTTACTTATTAAAATACGAAATAACCTCAAATTGAATTAGATTTCTTTTCTCATTTACACATTCACAAAAAAACAATTTGATCCCGATGTGTTTATCGTTATTATAAACACATTTTTTAAAAATCCAATTTAAAAATTAATTATGCAATTTTAACAACACAGAAACATTAACATGCAGTGATAATTAAAAATTGAAAAATCCATGTTCTAACACTATCGATAAAATACTAATTAAATTCATCGTATTAAAGAGATTTACATGATTAAATGTAATCTTTTAATATGACTACAAAGCCTTGTACCACATATCAGGATAATTATTTTTTAAACGCCCTAGTCATCTAAACGAACAATAATAATAACTCGTTAAATCAATCCAATGTTGTTCAGACACAAGACTCCAGCTGTTTTCTTTTTCAATTGAGTTATAATATAATTATACAATACTATTATATATGAGGTCACCACAATGTTAATCTTTTTTGTTAAAAAAAACGAAGTAAAAAACATATGAAAATATGATTATAATCAGATTATCTAGATCTGGCAATAAATTTTAAATATTTGTGAGCGTTGTGTATTTTTTCTTTACTAAATTCTCAATAAGGTAATTTTACCTTTTTCCGCATACTGCATCTATTTTTTGAGCTGTCGACTGCTCGAGCAGTCGGTGTATGCCTCGCGACCGTTCGCGAGCTGTCGACTGCACGATGGAATATCATCATTCAGTTGACAGCTTGAAGCGGTCGCGACTGCTCGATCAGTCGTGTGTACAGCGAATAATTGACCATAGTTCACCGTGTGATCGTGGCATCAACCAGTCGGTCTCAACTGCTTGAAGCAGTCCGTGTACGGCCAGCTTTAATTATACAAAAAGAACATTTACACGTAGGCCTTTTTTTATGTATAGAAGTGGGGGCAAACGACTAGGAGGCACAACAAAAGGTGAAGTCACCGCCTAAATACTCACATTATAAATGATTAATTGTTATATATTTATAATTATTATATTTTTTCTTTATACTTTAAATCAGAGCACACTTATGCTATGCCGCGGCATACCCTCGTTGCATAGAATAACTTGTTTTTAAAATATGTTTGGTGATGCCGGGTGCAAACAACAGTTTAGCGTGAGTGTCTGGGGCTAGTTTTTTTGGGTACAAAGGTAGGAGTTAGGTCAATATAATAAAAGTAAATGGGGTTCTTGGTCTGTAATCTTAATTCTATGTAAGCAAAGTCACGGCCCGAAGCATTATAGTGACCACAGACAAGGTTACAAACATGTGATATTATAATCAAACGGATATCAAATAGCAAAGTAGTTTTATACGCAGATAGTTTTTGTTTTATCCTTACGCGATTAATCAATGTGAAAATCGTCTTAATTTTGGTAATGTATAAAAAAAAATGAATAATGTCATTATCATTTTAACAAAGGCTATATATAATAACAAGAATATACATAAAAAAAAACTAATTTAACGTTGTACTACGTATAAAATATACATACTATTAGAAATGGGAAAGTGACTGTGTCTGTATGTATGTAACGCTTTCACGCTTGAGCCACTGAACCAATTTCCATGAAATTAGATATGAAGACTAAACTTTAGGGAAGGATCATAAGGCTACTACTTTTTGTCACAAAATAAAGCGTTGAAATAGGGAATGAAAGAGTTCACTAGAACACTTACATTTACAAACAGATTTTCCAAATTCCTTTTGTATTTCAACGACGCGGACGTAGTCGCGGGCATAAGCTAGTACATAATTTCCTAATACGTAGTTCGGATACACGTTCTTTGTATCGTTCACATCAATAACACTTGAAATTGTTATCAAATGGAAAAAAATGAGTGTGGTACTTTGAAATATGTGTAACACTTTTTGGTGTAATGACATCATCACTAATAATAAGACAGTAAAATATATAATATGATTATTTAGTGTGAAGGCCATTAAGGGATGTTCATTATCGGTTGCAAAATAATGGCTCCTAACTACTGATATACGGAGAATTTGAAAACGCGTTTTGATATGAGAAACCTTTATTTACCACAATTAATTTATAAAGATGGGTTTTTAGCCATATTGAAGAGACAAGTGACGTTGTAAGAGGGACTTCGACTCTCTTGTATCACCATTGATTGTGATTAGCACTCATGAAAAGATGTCAATCAAAAATAATATATATTAAAACATATTATGTACGTTTAGTATCTACATATTTATTTTTTCCAAATAGAATCGTATCAATAATGTTATTAGGAAGTGCGAAGCTTTCTTTAACACATGAAAAGAACAAAAAGAATATGTTATGTGATATGTGTTGATACATGAACATTGAATTTGGCTTTGTCATAATGCATAGTGTATAAATTTTAATATAAATTAAGATATATTTTTATAAGATAATATATATTCCATCACGAGTTCTTATAACAAAGTCCCATCACTTATAACCAAATTGCCTTCCGACAAATTTAAAACGCACGTAAAGGGTATTTTGGTTGAAAAGGCATACTATACCGTAAACGAATATTTAGGGGACAAAGATCCCTTCAATGTGTCGGCAATTGGCTCAGCATCGGGACAGTTCAATTCTTGAGTAGCCTTACAATGCTTTGTTATTTTAATTGTCAGTAGCACAATTTTGTATTAATTGTTTATTTTAAAAGAGCAGCTATCGAGTTTCTTGCCAGTTCTTCTCGGTAGATTGCCTTCCGAACCGGTGGTAGTGTAAAAATTGACGATTCAAAAGTGTCTTTATAAAGACCTACTTGAATAAAAATATTTTGAGTTTGAGACGTCAAGGCAGGATACGAAATTCCATCCGTACCACCTTGACGTCTGGCGCACCACAACTGCTAGCGAAGGTATTCCCGAGCCACTACGACTTGGGGACCTTCAAAAAAAGAGTGTCCCTCTTCCTTAAAGGCAGGCAACTCATTTGTAAGCCTCCTGGCGTTGCTGGTGAGCGGCGGTTGGCACATCACTCGAAGTGATCCGCCTGCTCGTTTGCCTCCTCTTTCATACAAAAATATATCGTCGTAGATAAGTTTGTTATTTTGTTGCAGATGGCGGTTTTAAGGTTATGTATGTTGCTAGTGTCAATTATTGTTATCCAAGCCAATGCCCAGGTTATGTTCCCAAACGGATGTCCCAATATAGAAGCCATCACTAATTTTGAGCCAGCCAAGGTAAGTTTTACTGTCCATTACCTACATTATATTTTCGTTTTTATTTATTTACATACAACCCTAAGTGTTTACATTATTTTATCACCAACCACTATTTTTAGGGCCATTTTAGTAATTCACTCATTTTTCATCCCGCTCAATAAGTTTTTAACTGTTGAGAATCGGCCAACAACTATTTTTAATCTCCCTAAATCTTAATTTTTTTTCTATGTAACGTTTGTTAGGTTAGCTGTTATAGATATAAACGATAACAATCAAAAACGATACAAATTCAGTTAGTCTCGGTTTCAAATAACGCTCTTTTGAATTTCGAAGAAGAGTCTACCTTCGTTTTGATTAGAGCTAATCAATAATTTGTCACGTCGTCAGATTTCCTAAATTTAATAAAGAAAGAGTATTAAATATTAAGCCAAATTTGAAATAAAAGAGAGTCCTACCTGTATTTTTTATGGACGGTGTAAACTCCATGTGACGTCACTCGATTTAACGATAACCTCTCAAAACCGTCGGCTTTGGTTGGTTTAGCTTGTATTACATTCTGATTTTTCTTCTCTCCATTTAAGGATCTAAATAATGCCATAAAATACATAGTCCCTTCAGTGTCAACAAGAGTTTACACTGTAATTGTAAACTTGCCAACCTTTTAAATAAATAGTTTTCTCATTTCAGTATTTGGGTAAATGGTACGAAGCTGAGAAATTCTTCGCGATATTCGAGCTGGGTGGCAAATGTATAACCGCCACATACACTGATAATGGCAACGGGGTTATCGGTGTCCACAACAAACAAGTGAACGCTAAGTGAGTATTATTTAATAATTTACATATATTATATACGATACACTATACAATTATCCGTAATCGATTTAGCATAATTTATTTTATTTTTTATTTCTTAAACAGCTTATTTCTTATACAGCTTATCACAAAAAGCTTACACAACAAAAATAGATCGAAAACAAAGCCAAAACAAGGTCAAAACATACAATCGAATCCAAGATCAGAAAAAAATAATACAACAAAAAAAAAACACGAACAGAAAAAATAAATAAAAATATATATATACATGAACAAGTGAAGTATATTATGTAAAGAACGAGCATTTAAGTGTGTGTGTGTGTGTGTGTATTAGTGTGTGCAATGGTGTTTCTGTGTAAGTGAGTGTGCGAGGTTGAGTCTTAGTTTTTTTTTAAAGAATTCCTACTTAGGCCAAATATATCTAAGGACACATAGGACCCATTATAGGTCCCATTATAGCATAATTTATTTTACCCTTGAAATACGGTCAGTGTCTATTGCCCTTACAAGTGCCTTTTGCCCTTACAGGAGTCTTTTGCCCTTACAGGTGTCTTTTGCCCTTAAAAGTGTCTATTGCCCTTACAGGTGTCTTTTGCCCTTAAAAGTGTCTATTGCCCTTACAGGTGTCTTTTGCCCTTACAAGTATCTATTGCTCTTACAGGTGTCTATTTCTCTTATTAGTGTCTTTGCCTTGCATTATAAATATCGGTTGAAAAAACTCGGATAGAGTAGTAGCCAACTGATGCTAATAAAATTAGTTGAATTAATTGATAGTACTACACAGACTGCCGATTAATATTGACTATGAAGGCCTTATATATTTGTTTTATAAGCAAATGCACATTATAATATTGAGAGATTTTTTCAAGGTACTTCGCATCTGCGTGTACATTTCCTCAACAGATAGCCTTGAACATTGTTTTTTCATGTGGACATTATTAAAAAAAAACTTTGTAATTTCATCATAAATGTTATTACGTTACTGCTGTTAATAGACAGCGCTTACAGAATAACAAGTAGAAGTACAATGTTTTTGTGCGATGAGCACATATATAAACAAAAAAAAACATAGTAAAAAATTATCACGTCATGCGAATTACATTATACTGTGAAATAACACGTGCCTGCGAAATAAACGGTGACCTTGAAAGTTAATTGATTTGCTCGAAATTACACAATTAAAAATATTTATTTGCCTATTCTGTAGTTAAAACAATTTATAGTTTAGTACAGTCAATTCACACGCATTTTTTAATATGGCATACACAAGGTTTGTGTTATCACACTTCAGACCAGCGCCAACAAATTCTTGACTGTAATGTGTTATAACCCCCTCTGTTAAGCTATTATCCATGACCTTGGCAAATATTACATTTGCTTTGCATTGTTAGTTTGTAAATTTCTCAAAATAAAGATGTTATTACCTAAGTAACAAGGTTATCACTGTAGAGTGAGAAAATTATAAAAACAAAAATGCCTCCGACCATATCTCGGAGATAATCTATTGAGGAAAAATTAAAACTAGAATTTTAGGTCAATCTTAGGTCCTTAAATTGTAACATTGCAATTAACTATTGGGACTGGGCTGTCTAGTTTAATACTATCATTGTCAGGCATACTGTTTTTGGAGATATAATATATGTGTTTGGAGTGTATTATTAAAAACATTGTAAATAAATTAATTTTAAAATTGAAATCTGGCACTGATAACTAATTGAAAAATTTTTTTTAATAAAGTGCTAACTTATCACACTCTAACGGAAAATATTGTCTTATATGTACAGTTACATATATATATATATATATATATATATATAGTATTCTGTTTATATGTATATTTTCCTATGAATATAAAACATTGAAATAAGCATATACATATGAATTCCTTGATTTCTAACACTCAACAACCTATATATTTAGAGGAATTCTAAAATCATAAATATTGATTTTGTATAAAACAATTACAGAGGTGCCAAGTCTGGTATAGTTGGTGAGGCGAGGCTGACCGGTCCATCCAATGTCGCTAAGCTGAGTGTGCAGTTCCCATCTCTTCCTATCAACATCCCGGCACCATACTGGGTCATCGATACAGATTATGTGAGCTATGCTTTAGTGTGGAGTTGTACAGACTTGGGCATCATGCATTCAGGTAAAGAAAAAAACTATTTAAGTGTATTTTAAAAAATACTTATCTTTCATTTGTTTATTAGTATAAGAATTTTACAAAGATTAACAACGCCTTGCAAATTTTTTGTCACATAAAACCATTATTATCTCAATCACACCGTTCTAAAAGTCCCTTCTTTAATGCATAAATGCAATTTGACAGAAAGAGATTTCAAAATAAAGGCCCTATATTGTGACAGAACCCAGATAAAGCACCCGGTCCAGAAAGCACCGAATAATAATGAGAAACTTACTTATTTATTCAAATTGACGTTTACCATACCTTGATCGCTTCTTCCATTGCTCATAAACATATTCCTAAGAAGGTAATTTATATTTAGTGAGAAGCTTAGTCTACTTAGTAAAACCATTTAATTTAATCATTAGGATAATTAATCAGTACTCCCTTACACCAATCAGTATATTTGCCGTAATATTGATATTATAATTTCAGAGACCTCCTGGATCCTGACGAGGGAAAGGAATCCACCACAAAGTGTTTTAGATGCAGCATATGCAGCTGTCAAAAAGAATAAAATAGATAAGACGCAGTATATAAAAACAGATCAAAGCAATTGTCCCGATGAGGCTTAATCACGCTTTGATTGAAATTAAAAAAAAAATATATATATATATATGTATATATATATATATTATGAAAATGCAGAAATAGAAACAGACCAACTTTGTAGAAGTAACTGACAATGCATTTATTCCCGAACTGCCACGACTTAGGGGGCCTTCAAGAAAAAAGCGTACCGCTCCCTTAAAGGCCGTCAACTCACTTGTGAGCCTCCTTGCGTTGCAGGTGTCCATAGGCGGTAGTTAGCACTTGACTCGAAGTGACCCTGCTCGTTTGCCTCCTGGTTCATAAAATAGGCTGCAGCATGCAGTAAACTACGATTAACTTATATAAAACATTTCTTGGTTATTAAATAATGAGTGATGAAATAATTAGTACTTTTCAGAATATATATTTCTGTGTTTATATAACTTCACATCTAATAATGTTACAATGGATATATAATAAATACTGTGTATCTGGTACAATAAATGTTAATTTTGCACGTAAACCATCCATGGAAATGAGATTTTCTGAGTGTTTAAACTACTACCCACAATCACAAGTTTTTATATATGTAGTAGGGTAGTAGTTTATTCTGGTCGAGCTAACGCGTTTTGAACTCCGAAATCTTTTCCAGTATGTCAACTAGTTAATTCTATAGTTAATTGAAAATAAACAAACGAATATTAGACAAATTATTTTAATAAAAGCAATGATATATTTATAAAAAGATACTATACAAAGTGTTTCTCTAGACAAACTCTTCACCGGCGTACCTCAAGTCACATGTAAAAAATCTCATGATTTAAAATGAGTCCGAAACACTTCGCCGATCGTTATGTTGGTGTACTGTCGTCCGAGTGCCAACTATTTCTCTTCTCGCGTGTTGCCTCGTCATAAGTAGGTGGCGGTGGTACATCACTCTTTTTACACTTTGCTGGTACCAGTTTGTCCTCATCAGCCTCCTCTGGTATTGAGTCTCTTCGACGGGTATCAAACTCGACCAGTGCCGGTTGGGATATGTTGACCCGCTGCGTGAGTTTTGGAGCACTGTTTGCTAACTGCAAATAAATAATTTAGTTACAACCTTACATCCGGTTTTTTTATTAGTTCTAAAACAGAATGAATGCTTAAGGTGTTACATACCCACATTATATATAAGCCTTATTATAATTAGATATAAGTCTTTATTGTTTATTCCCGTCAGCCAATCCCTACCCCGAATCTAACCTTTAAATACGTCATTCTTTTCCACTCAAAAAGCATTCCTGATCCAACTTCCAAACACATACGTTGTAAAATAATATTAAGTACAAACCTAATAAAGTATTTTTGTAAAAGCTCAAGTCTTGTCACTGTAACAACAAGACGAGACAAATAGTAACAGAAATATTAAACTTTAAGAGAACAGACAAAAATCTTTGCAAGTTCGTTATGTTCTATTCTTAAGACTTTAAAAGTATGATTTTAAGGCAATACCAATACAACAGCTTCAAATTTTAAATTCACTTAAAATCGTAAATTATTTTTTAATGTTATAAGAGACTAATTAAATGAATATGAATAAGAAAATGTTTCAACTAATTAAGCTATATTTACATATAACATTATTTAATATAAAAAGTTAATGCAAAAACGCTGTTAAGATCGATGGACTGAAAGACAAAGCACTATTGTGCTACCTCATTTAATTCCTCTTAGCTTGTAAAATCTAGATACTCAAACACACAAGTCTAAAGAATTATCTAACAGCAATAAAATGAAACGGTTTTATGAAAGTGTTCGGTACTGGGTTGGGGCTGGCAAAATTACTCAACAATAAGATTTATTATCGTGTTTTATATCTACAAAGATACTTTAGGTTAAGACCTTAAGACAAAATTAGTTTAAGACAACGGCTCTTCATCTCTGCATTATCACATGTATTCTCTTCTGTATTTACCGACAACTCTCTAAACCGTCGAAATCAATTGGCTTTGGTTGCTTTTCTTCTCTCCATTACGACACTCTATAAAGCCATTAAGTGCACAGTGTCGTTATATAGAGTTTAACACAGGATTTACAACATAGACGTATTAATTTTAAATCATATTTATTCAACACTGACGCAAACGATCAAATTGACATATTTTTAACGTGAAATTGATAACGCGTAATCACAGTTATAAAGTTTTAAGTATAAGATAGAGTGTGCAAATGAATGTTACAAAAATCATAACGACACCTCGGCTTTTATTTAAACACGGATTTGAGATAATTTTTATTATTAGCCACTGTTTATTAGTGATTTATCGTATTTATTTGTTTGGCAAAATGATGGTAAGTTTGACTTACTTAAACAAACTTTAATATCAATTTATTATTGTGAGTTATTAATAAAAAACAATTATTAACCTTATACAATAATTTTAAAAAGAAAATATTTGGCATATTTGAATGTAAATAAAAGGATATCCGAACTGTTCGCATTCGTATCGAATTTTACCCAATAACTCAAAACTCTTAAAACGTTTTAAAATTTCCTTACGGTTTTTATATTAATTTTTGTAAAAAGTATTTTCTAATAAAAAATTAAGATAAAGATATTCATTCATCATTTAGCCATGCCAAATAGACTTCACTCAACAATAACAAAAATATAAATTATAATTAAGAAAGAAAATGCAGTCCTTTTAAAAATCGCGGATAGCGTGATCAAAAAAAGTTAAAGCTAGAGAAATTTTCCTTTTCTGTACTCAGAAATGCGGCCAAAGAGGACATTACCTTATAAGGATGTGCGGTAGTCCTATTAGATAAAACCGGGTTAGATATATGCCCCTTAGCCTGTTGGTGGGACACCTCAAGAGCTGAACGTAGCAGACCAACTTTGGAAGCAGAGCTATGGGCCTTTGGTGATATTTCAATGTTGCTACACCTCCTCTGGCTGTTGCTACCACTTCTACTGCGACACAGTTCATTGATATCACCTTGCGATAGCTGGAATGGTGTTTTTTTTGGCTTAGGTTTATATTATTTATTTTTTATTTTTTATCCATATCATAATTTGTAAACTGGATTAAAACCAAGATCAAATATTATGACTTACCCTAGCCCGAGATCCTCTTGACAGTGAATGCAAAGAACCCAATGGGTTATACCTGGTAATCATATGCAACCTTTCAAGGGATATCATCGTCTCAGCATCTTTACGGAGTGGTTCACCGTTCAGCTTATCGCCTTCACCACTTTCTGGATATAAAGTGGATTTTAGTAATTGATGTAGACAGTATCTAATGATGTCATTACTTAAAGTAATAATTGGTTCGTAAAGTACAGTTTTATAATGCCAATCTCCACATTTTCGGTCTTGTTTTTTATTTCATTTTATTTCTCAAACAAAACACTAAATATTAATTATGAAAATAAAAGCAGATTATAATTGTTATCTGGGATAGGGTAGGGTGATATACAAATAGGATAAAGGTGTTATATATAATTGTATGTTATATTTTTGGTATTAAAATCTATTTATAGATTAACATGGGATTAATAAAAATGGGATCTATATTTTATTTTTAATTGCATGAAATTAGTTAGTGGCCTAATCATAGTGTGATTGAATTAATTATTTTAAATATTTATTAAATCATCAAGTCTTAAGTTAGGCTGGTTTATAAATTTCTGTCTCGTACAGATGAAAGAGAAAAAAAACAATAGAATATACCTGTATCCGGTTCTGATATCTCTGGCATCTTCATATTGATATTTCGTAACCAGAAGTAATGCAGGAGGCCATACAGTACACCACCCAAGAAAGCTATCAAACCCATGTATCTAAAAGCTTCTCGTGTACCAAGTGAAGCTATTAGCAAGCCGCCTCCAAAGCTTCCACTTCCGCGACCTTTAAAAATATAATTGGATCTCAGTAGGTGAAATAATCTAATCGATATAATAAGTAATATAAGTAAGGCCAAAAATCTATTAAAAAAACATTTCCTTCAGCTCAGATACTAAATATTTTGTACGTTAAGAGTCCCGGGCTTCACTAAAGTACTCACCAAGACTGAAATGGGCCATTCCTAGTACTCCAATAAGTGTAGCGAGGAGACTCTTTGGCGCCAGCATCGCACAGTACGTAGCTGCAGCAACCCACATGAGATGCACTGACAAAGACTCCATAGCTTCAAATGGAAAGCACCACCACGAGTCTCTGAAAGGGTTAAGGGTTTTATGGGAGCAAAAACCATGCATTATTAATTTAACTTTTAGTATAGGTAAACACTAAAATAAATTAGATCTTAATGCTGGCAGCGCTATACAGGAAATGCCTGTATAGCGCATGGCTGTACGAAAACTTTAAAAGCTTCAAGATTTTATAGTTAACGAATAAATCCTGTCGGTATCTTTTATCTATATACAAATACAAAGATTCTAGTCTGAAATATATTGTTAAAATCACATATACCAAATACTAAAAAAGACAAATTAATTTTAGATCAATCAATGTTGCCATATAAAAATTAGTTTAGAAACACATCGACTAGTATTATTGACAAAAATAAAAAGCAACTTATATGTTTACTAAGCAATACAAGAGTGAGAGAGATTATTAAGAATATATTATAAGTAGCTGTTCCCGACACACGTCGTTTTGCCAAAAAAAAATGTCTCTAAAAATAGATGTTGGCCGATTCTCAGACCTACTCAATATGCTCAGAAAATTTCAGGAGAATCGGTGAACCCGTTTCGGAGGAGTGAGGGAACGAAAACTGTGACTATTTTATATTACATGTCCAATCAATTACCATTCATATTGCACGAAGTAATAATGTGGAATGAATAATCTAAAATACATATTTTAAGCTACATACTACAACAGTCTAAGTAAATACATATTAATCTAGCGCGTAGTGTATTAGTATGGGCGTATATAAAGACTTTGTGTGTGACATGATATGAGAATGTCCTTTTGCATTAAAATACTATTTACGAACACAATGTCCATAAATGCGTAGGTTACAGTTATCATGTAATTCCGACATATTTATATAAAACCTAACCTTGGTTTAACCTAGACAATGAATATTTAAGGACATAGTAAACACTATATGCATCTTCAGCATTATTACTTAAACAAATGAAGCTAATAAATAAGTAAATTTTGTGCGTGCCGTGTGTGTGTCCAAATAAACATATTTTATTTCTTTCTTATAATAGCTTAAAAAAGTATGTTCTAGTTAAAAACACAAATGTTGGCTAGAAAATTGACTAACTGTTATTTTGAATATACTTTACGAGTTCGAGTTAGTTCGGGAGTGGAATATAAGACATCATTTTCAGCTTAAACCAGACGCTTCCATTGTCTTATATCAGTGACCATCAGGCAATATTTATTTAATTGGTTCAACATCTCTTATCAGTTAAGAGACTATTGTTATGTCATTAACATGAAGGATCCTCGACTAATGTAAATAGCCCTAAACAGACTTTTGTTCTTAGATGTGTGATAATGTACCTCATTACGGATTATTTATACTACTTTTAAATGGGCTATGTATATCTAATATTGATTTAAACTAATTAGCTAGGAATTAGCAGAGTGATCGAGAAGAAATAGAAAAATATTAGGCTACTTTTTAACGTGCACGTCAAATGATGATTTCATATGAATGAATGTATATAAAAAAGTTTAAAACAACCCAAAATATATAATATACTTTGTTATTTATATCCATCAGAGACACTTTTAGTGTAAGCGTATCGTAATAAATATATAATCTAAATAATCTTACATATTAACTGTTTTGCAAACATTTCGGAAAATTCTTATCGTATTGTTCTTCTATATCGGTTTTTTTAATATTTTACTTAACTAATAACTTACTCAATGAATGAATATCCAACGAGTCTGGCAGCATGAGAAAAGAATGCTACCACGATGACGTTGACGTGGCCAATTCGAGAGGTTATTGCATCAGCGCCATACAGGAACGGGATACTACTTAAAGTGCCCACAGTCACAGTTATTCCTGGATGGAGTACCATTAAATCTAATTAGTTAATACACATAAGTGTCCTTGTGAAACCAACAGAATATCTCACGGCCAATTGGCAAGAACCTTTGAATATCCTACAGCAACTCTTAGATAAATTTAAGTAGAAATTCGATTTGAATATCATATATAAGGTGAATAGGCGGCGTAGGTTTTTTTTCATCTAGGTGCAAATTGTGGTTTATCTACTAATAACGTTGTTCAAATATGTATTTAATAATGGTTTCATATTAAATAATAATGGGTCTTTAGTTATTTATTTACACTTTATTGCATTTAAACAGTAGAAGTAGAAGATGTTAATACATATAAGAGTAACGGGCGGCCTTATCGCTAATAAGCGATCTCTTCCAGGCAGCCCACAAAATAAAAGAATACATAACATACAATTTGACAGGTGCAAAGGGTGCGAAGTATAGAAAAACAAAACACAACATGCATTAAATTAAGTAAAGCAGGAAAAATAAGCTAATTTATATATTATGGACAACAAATTCTTTCGTAGGAGAGATTCAAAAGATGATAGTGAGTTAGTTAGTTGGAATGTTATTAAGTTACTTTTAGTTCTTGTGTTTGCGTGCAAGTAATTGATCACAACTTAAAACCTAAAATAAATACATAAATGATAACCAGTGATTGAATCCGGTATCGTTCGGTAAATTTGTAGAGTTTCGCGTGTCAATTTATTAAAATTCTACATAAAACTAATTTAATGGGACCACACAAAGATAATTAAAACCAGTAGTTACTAAGATTAACGCGTTCAAACAAACACTTTACGAACTTACGAAACGATATACTTTATAATGTTTTTGTCACATTATTTATTTGACGAGTTGCATTTAATATTTATTGAAGCTCATTTGAATATGAAAAAAATATTTCAGAATTAGTAAATATGTTATATATTATATTCAATGTAGGTACTATGGTTTTATTAATAAAAAAGCATATACAAGCAACAAAATAATTTTTAAAAGTTGGCTCCTTGTGGTACAGTACCAATGACAGCGTTACCTTGCTGTTACTTATGTAACACTATACAATAATTATAATAAAATATTGAATAAGCGTTCAATCTATATAAAAAAATAATAACTTCCAATGGCGATAACATACTAAATAGTCTTGTAAAGCATCCATTTTTTTTAAAAAATAAATATTTTATAAAATATAAGACTCACCTAATAGAAAATTCGGTGCACCCAACTCCTTGAGATATAAGAACAAATACGACTCAATAAAACCCCAGAAATTACCCAACGCAAATAAGAAAAATATAAATATAATTATATGCGGCATCTTGATGATGTTAACTAAATCGTGCAATAAATTGTCAGCTGGTAATTTAGCACCTAACGGCATAACAGCAACTGTTATGGCTGATATCAGAAGTAATACATCGTACGTATAAAAAGCCGCGGAATAATCCGTATAACCTGAAATAATAATAATCTTTGTGTATATACATAACATTTATTTATATATTCCCCACATATATACATTACAGTGATGTCAATAATTCACATATATCCAGAGCTATGTATGTAAAAAATGTCGATTCAAATGTGTTACTTGAATAATAGTTTGAGTTTATGTGGGTTTAAAAATCAATCAGCAGCTAACTCCGCTGGTTATCAGTTTTATAAGCGTGATGACCGAATCAAAGATTAATGGAAATTTTAGTTATTTTAATATCACCCGTCTTTATCCACGTAAGACTTTGTGGTTAACTATAAAACTATAACGATATTTCTTAAAGCTTTAAAAAAAATGCTTGTTAAAGGCTGAAGTTTCTTTTAGTGTATGAAGCGAACCTTAGAGAAGACTGCTTATAAGACAAAAAAAAACGGCCTTAATGAAGCAAACTCTTCCAAACTTTACACTATATTTTATTTATGCTTTTAATAAAGATTTAATTGTTTAAATTGACTTACCGAAGTCTTGTATGACTTTAACATAAGTTTAATTTTGTTATCATTACATACCGACTTGTTTACTCCTCATATCTATTAACATGCCAGTTATAGGTGAGAATATTGCCATTCCAATACTAGAGAACAATCTCTCTCTACCAAAATCTCCACCGTACTTTTGAATCATTGTCAGCGCTATAGGATCCATGATTGTGACACCAGCTGATAACATGATTGTGCCCATAAATCTTAGAAAGAAATAGATATAAAAAGTCTTATCGTCGCTTTCCTTATAGTCTGGCGGGCAAACATCCGGGCCACCTTTTCTGTAAAATATGTATTATCAATGCTCATGTTTAATCGGTCAATAATGTATATTGGGTTATGTATTAATAGACTTGTAACATCAAATTTTCCATTCATGTAACGTCAAATAGGTTACTTTCTTGTCTACAAAGAATAAATTAAATTAGGATTTAAGAGTCAGCAATTTAATTTTTGTGACGTGTCTGGGGGGGTCAATAGAAACTTCAAGTATGTGGGGTCGCCACCATTGTCCCCCCGCTGCCATCTTGAAAAAGGGATGAAAACATTTTGTCACTATACCTTAGAAACTGTGAGTCTTACAAAATATGCTTCTAAAACAATATAACCTCTAAAAATAGCAAAGAAAATTTAACATTTAAATGTACTTAAAATTACATCTTTCAGTTATCTCACATTAACTCACTATACAACTCGTAAACAATTATTTATTATTACGAATGTATTATAGCACATAGAAAAATCATTGGTTGAATTTAACAAACTGTACATCTATTTATATGTTAAAACAAACAGACCAACCACTGACACTCACACACAATAAATCATAATAAAGGAAGAGGTGTAATCTAGAAGATTTTTATTGATTTTGAACATTATATGTTATTATTTGTAAACGCTTTGGAAAGTACTTAAATTGTTTTTAATATAGCTGCTTTTCGGAATATATAGACCGACAAAAAGCCTTACCTAAAATCACATTTCTGCACCATACAATCCGCAGACAGTGTCGCAAGGCGTAGTTGGGACAACTTAGTCATGTTATGTAACATAACAAGACCTCCACATCTCAAATCTTCTTTATCGAGAGCAGTGATATTAACACCTTGCGATAGTAGAAGCTTCTCACCAAATCGTGATCTAAAGTCTGTTACAGTATCGTTATCATCCTAAAAATGTATAAAACTTTTAATATCTTTAAATAATTAGTGAAAAATTGTTAAAAGATTTTAATACACATGAGGACAACGTGCGGCCTTATAAGCGATCTATTCCAGGCAACCCACAGCCTCGGTAAATAATTAATTATTTCTGTTTTTTTTAAATTACCCTTTCCATTTCAATACCAAGCTGTTCTTTTGGTTCTCCTAAGTCGTCGTGAACTTCAATTAAAAAGAATGCTGCGTCGTTATAGTCTTCGTCTTCATAAGTCCCGTTGACAAAGCTACAACATTTTATTTCGTTAAAATACCATCACGTTTCGTATGACAAGCTTTGTGATAGAACCCTCAGAAAGAACTACATTATTTTGATGAGTTGTTTTCTCTATAAAAATCTATCGAAATTTGGTTAAACAAATTCAGATTTTACTCCAATAGTATTTATTGCAAAATTGAGACAAAGATTTAAGGGGTTAGTAGAAAACAAGTATACGAATATATATAGTATATAATATATATATACTATATATATAATATAGTATTACGAATAACTGAAGCATGTATTAATATAAAAACGATGTAACTGCACTGTATTTATCAAAAGAACTAATATAAGTACTTGCTACTAAATACCTGCTGTTTGATAAATTAGGTGGATAAATTTTCTGTACGATATGAACATCGATGTCATCCTTGTCATCTGTTGGGTCACTTGTGGGGCTGGTCTCCGTCGGTCTGAACAACATGCAATGATCCACACAACGGTCAAGAACAAAATCCACTTGCTCGTCCTCATCGGGGCATTCTCTACTTGGACACGGGCTCCACCAAATCTAGGATTTTTTTTTACATCAATATAAAAAAGGTAGCATAGTAATAATAAAATAATGTTTTATATTATTGTGTACAGCATTCTGTAACTGTACAACTACGAAATATACGCGAAATTAAAATCTTACGCTCCAAAGAAAATATTCTTTATAGACATTTCTATTTCTGTATAAAACATCATATGTAATGAATTAACACGTAATACAGAATTAAACAATCATATCGCATACAATAAAACATTATAACAAATATAGAACTGAATACATCCATTCATATAACTAAAATAATACGATAATTCTGAACAAAGCATAACGCACTAGAAATGTAATATTATCATATGACAAGAGTTATATATTTAGCTCTATTCTCTTAACGATTCAGTAAGACCCTGTCACACTGGTTAATTCTTGTGGCCGGATGAAGTCGATTTGCTCAAATTCTTAGTCGACAGGAGCTTGTAACTGTAACAATAATATTTTAACATGTCTTAATACCTCGACGCTCTCCTTTATCGGATGTCTCATAACATACGCGGATGGCATTACTCCTGGCGTTTCCTGATGCGGTATAAGTAGAAGCGAATGATGAAAGGCTGCGTTTAATATCAACGCTGTTATCACGACAGGCTTGTATTCACCGAAACGATCCACCAGGAAACCTGTAATTAATATTTTTTTTATGCGTGTCAACTTTTTTTTTATCATGCCAAATCTTACTTACCAGTTATCGGTGGACTTAGAAATGTTGTAAACGGTAAAGCTAAATATACAAATGATATCTCTGGGACTGTTAAGCCTATGCTTTGCATGTGTATCGTTAAGTATGGGAGAAGAGATGCGGTAGCGCCGTACATCACAAAGAGAGTCACTTTTAACATAATAAGGTTAGGATTTATACGCAATGATAGTATGAACCGTCGGAAACAACCGGGTGTCTCCTCCTCATCATCCATGGTCATGTCGTCTTCACTGTACTTTTTTGGTATGTCGTCACACGATTTGGCCATATTTGAAAACTATTTACATTTTCATATGCTAAGTGTTTATGCGCGAGCTGTATCTTATCGACTGGCGCATGGATTGTCAGTGTGGTTGTCGGTGATGTGACGATTATTTACTTAAGGATTGGAGTCTGGCAGCAAGGAGCCAAGTGTATACCGCGGTACTGACTGCGCGCGACCCGAGCGGACGGTGCAAGACACCAATTTTCAAATAATAGCAAATTACCTTCGTTAAAGAAGTGTCACGGCGATTGGTGGGGATGCTGGCTAAATCGGCTCGTGATTTAGAGACCTTGAGGATAATAACTGAGTTCAGGGCGCCTGGATAGCTTAGTTCCCGACTAGCATACGTTGTGAATAGCAAACATTCAGTGATATGTAAGTATTTTATTCGATAAATATATTTACAACATTAATATTCCTTAGTAAATTCGTATGAAATTGAACTGATAAACATTTTCTTAGAGTGTGTTCCAAATCTTAATTTTTTCATTAAAAGCATATTTGGACAATTTTATTTTTAAAAAAAGAAATAGAAGTATTATGCTAAGCTTTGTTGGTTATGGTTTAATCTAGCTTAATGTAATTTATGACAATCTTCGATAAGAAGCCAACATAACACCTACATGGCATTAACGTTTTTTGAAAATAATATTTATACAAAATACTAAAATAACCGAGTAGGTACTTACTTTACATCTTTAAATGTAGTTCTTATACCTTTGAAGAAAATAAAGTTACATTTTAATCTACTACTAGATTATCGTAATTTAACAAAATACCATATTCCCGTTTCTGGTAATTAGCTATATAATGCATTTTCTTAATGTTTTATCACTTTTTGATATATACCTCAAAAAGTGGTTAACAAAATCAAATAACTTTTTTGTTAATTAAATCGTTCATATCTCACTTAAATTGTTTTCGTTTTTATAATTAGAAATATAATACATATCGCGAATAATAAGATATAAGCACTTGTCATTTAAACGAATAAATTAAGAATAGCGCCATCTTGAAATCTGCTGGGTAACAACAATAAAAATAAAACAGTAAGATTTGACTAAGGTGGTCCTGACATCTCGTGGCAATTTATATAACGACATGATTTTTTTTAAATTAGAATGCTAATTTTTGCATTTATTTTCACATAGTTCCCAAATTAATGAGTACCAATAAATCTTTTTTAATTTGTTTCATAATTAAGTGAAATTTATATTCACTGAAAATTAATTGACCAGTAAAAATATTACAAATCTTCTAAATCTTTTTAAAATGTCTAAATACAATAAAATAAATGGAAGAATGATTAACAATAGTTTCATTTGCAAAATTCAAATAATAAGTTTCAAATTTATTTAATAAGTAAGATGGCAGTACCATAAAGAATACTATGCACAGTACGTCTTGATTTTGATAGGTTGTGTGGATGTGTTATCTGTAGTTTACTGCAAATTGTCAACCATAATGCATTGCGCATAAATGGCCGCCATGTTGCTGCCGTCTGAAAGATGTTCACATCTGTCTGTGTTTACTAATGAATTTTAAGAACTCTAATAGTTAAATTACCGTGTTCGTGAAATTGTGAGTGTACAATGGTTTTATTTTACATATGTTTTTGTGTTTAAAAATCTATCAAATGTCTCTGAGACCAACAAACAGTGAAATTTTCTTTAGGTAGTCATTCAAGTCGGACGGCATAATGGCTGACAATCTGATTCAAAAGTCACATAAAACTAGTGAAAAAAACAAGTATAACAACGTTGTTCATCGCACTACAAGTGAATCTCTTCGACTGAACGAGTCAGAGAAGGGAGTGACTCATCCAACAAGTCTTCAATCCGCTCATAACCCAAGGAAAATATCTTCCTTTCAGATCACCAGTGTGACTGTGGGCTCTCGGGTGAGCACTGATGCTGGAGAAGACTCCGCCGACGATCTAGACGAATCTCACACCGATGACATCTCAAGGGTGACCGACATAGAGAATGAAACACCGAGTTACTCGGAGGATACCTTCTCTAAAGACGATGTATTTTACAACGCATCGAGTGCATCGCTAGGTTGTGCGCCCGTCATTCCAACGAGTTCGCAATACGGTCTCGCGATAGTGGGCCAGGACCCTAACACCGCCCAGACTGGAGGAGTAGTGCCAAATAGTAATAACACGGAGGTTAATGACATGCACGTCAGTGTAACTAACGCCGGAACCGGCAGCATTATCAATCTTATAGGTAATGCTGCAAAACCCCAAGAAGGTATGAAAGAGATACAGGAACATGTTAGAAATGAAAGGTTCAAAGTGGTAAAAATAGAAAGTACTGAACCATTTCGCCGTGGCAGATGGATGTGTATGGATTATCTAGATCACACAACTCAACAGAATACTCCTATCACATTAAATAATAATATTGATGTGTCTGAAACTGCAAATTTGCAAGCTCCAGACAGTGGTGTTGTGATTAATGATAGTCAGCATGATGATATGTGTAATGACCTATCTTGTAAAGGGCCTAAAGATCAAGTAAGTTTACCAGTGCAGCAAATTGATCAAAGTGTTCAGAAACAGTTTCCTATGGCTTCCCCTGGTCAATCATTGACTCAGCCAATAAATATAGTTCAACAACAAATGCCAGTGAATCAGTCAGTGTCAGTGCAATCACCACCTATGGAGATGCCACAACAGATGACTAATCAAAACATACAAACTAACCAGCAAGTGGCACAGCAGCATCCCCAGAGTATGACCCATATTACTATGCAAAATACTGCGCAGGGCCATCCTCAGCCCCCACAACAACAAGTCCAGCAAATTCCCCAGAGCTTCCCTCAGCACCAGCTTCAGCAAGTTATTGCTCAATCTCAAAACATGGCTTTACAACAAATCCCCATGCACCAACAGATGCCCCAACAAATGCAACAGATCCCAAACCAACAAATGCAGCAAATTGGTCAACACATCCCACAAGCACAGATTTCTAACATGCAGCTTCAACAACAAATACCGCAGATGCAAGGGATTCCTAATCAAGGCCAAATGCCTCAAGTGGCCGCCCAACAGCAACAAATGCAACAAATACAAATGCAGCCTATGCAGGGGCAACCTAATCCACAAATGCATCAAATGCAACAAGCTCAGATTTCTAATATGGGTCAGACCCACCATTTGCAAGGACAACAGCCGATGGGTCCTCAACAAGCTCAGTTGCAGCATTTGTCCAATCAGGCCCAAATTCAAGCTTTACAAAATCAACAAATACCAAATCATATTCAGCAAATGCAAATGCCCTCACAGCTCACTGCGCCAAATCAACAAATTTCTCAAATGCAACAACAAATGCATCAAATTTCATCGCAGCCACAGCAAACCGTTGTCACGGGAATGCATCCACAAATGCAACAACAAGGGATGGCAGTGCCACAACCACAATACAACCAAGTTAATCAACAACCTAATGCACAGTCTATGATGACTGCCAATATGCCATCATCACAACAAACAATGGTACAACCACAACATAATGTACCACAATACCACACTCAACAATCACAAATGAGTCAACAAGGCCAGACAATGCCGCAAGAGGTGCTGAATAACATTGTTACATCACAGCAAGGTGCGACTTTACCATCTAATCTCCAACCAATGGTCACCCAACCACAAGGATCTACATTACCTGCGAATCTCCAAAGCTTAGCTAGTCAGCAGCAAGCCCCAGTTCATACTATGGCCCAACAACAAAATGTATCACAAGGAAATATTCAAATGATGACGGGAGCCCCACAAAATATACAAATGACTCTAGATAACCAACCTAGCATGCAGATACCTGCCTCGGATCCAATTTTCATGCAACAAGGTGTCACTCAACAATTGCCCTCTCATATGTCCCAACCACAGAATATAATGCAACAGCAAGTGCCAGGGCAGCAAATCGGAGGTGTACAATATGTTCCTAACCAGCCAGTGTCTCAAGTGTCTATGGCTCACCAAAACATTCCAATGTCTATGCAGCAAAACATGCCAGTTGGAATGGGGGGACCAGTACACGCGAATGTTGTGCAGGCGCAGACAAACATGGGTTTAACGTATGGTGGTGTCGTGCCCGTGATGTCTCAAAGCAGTGTCGCACCGGTCGAAACTGTATCAGGGACTAATTCTCCAGTTGTGTCAATGCCGGCTAGTTCTACCGCGTACGTGGCTAGTGCTGCCCAACCGGGGCTTGATAGTCAGGGTTTCGGTAGCCCTGTTAGTGTAGTGTCGCACACCGTTAGTGGTTCAGTGGTCAGCAATGTGAATGTGTGTGAAAGTGGTGCTCCGGATGTTACCTTGGATGGTATGCAGGCAGCTGATGCAGGTGATGGTAAAGAGGATGCCCACCCGACTCCTGCTCCTGAAGATGAAAGGTAAGAGATAGCCTAATATAAAAATTTAAACAAGTATAGTATAAGAAAAAAATATTCTTATTAGTAACACTTTTCTATGTCCATTTTGGAGACAAATGACTATCCTTAGTTAATAAATAATCAAAGTTTAATATTCATATACACATAAAATGTTTTAGTATTCTATAATTGCATTATCTCAATTTATTATACTTTTACCAAAATATTATTTAACAATAATTCTTAATGTAAAGGTATAAAATTTAAAGAATCTATGTTATCAATGTATGTTACATAATAATTAGATATGAATATAATTTAACTAGATAATGTTTAATAAACCATTAGTGCTTTAAAATACTGCAAATACAACATAACAGTTTATTATTAATTTTTTTTATTTCGCTTTTATGAAAAAGATTTCTTTCCTACATCCGGTGGTTGTACTATGTTAGTTTGAATCTTTAATGGTTAAATAATAAGTTTACTAACTAATAAATAATATGACAATGAGTTTATAATATAAGCTTCAAGAGTAATGGAGTATTTACAAAATTTGGCGCATATCTAACAAACGCATATGTATTCTAGAGCTTTATTGGATATCAGATCAGCTAGCTAGTCTCTGAGCAACAAAACCTATTTGCGAAAATAACTCAACCGTAGACAATGGTGGTTGTTTTCTTTGCATTCAAACGTGGCTCACGCTGGCGAACGAAATCCGACATCCCTTTGATGCTGTTTATTTGCGCCTCGTCCTGCAACATAAATAGGTGGTTGACACGCACAGTGCATGGTGCTTGGCGGTATGCGAGTGACTCACGCGCAACGCGCCCAATGCGAACAGACTAAAAAGATTTCATTTACTTTTTCGTACATGTCACCTTCAATTAGATAAACAAGCTCTCTACTTACTTGTGTAATGGTAACGAAGAGAAATATCTCATACCGAGAGAATATGATATGTAAATTGTAAATTAATCTCAACTCAAACTCAAAATATTTATTCAAGTAGGTCTTTATAAAGACACTTTTGAATCGTCAATTTTTACACCACCTCCACTAAATGCATGCTTAATTGTCTTAATGACTAAGGCAAGGACTACCAGATGGTCTGTGAAAACATTTACGCGTACTTAGAAGAGTAATGTTCGCATAAACCATTCATTTCAAAGCACCATTATTGTAAGGGCGTGGGCCACTGCTTCATTAATAGCTTTTCTAAACTGGTACGCATCCTCGTGGTTACTCATCGGTTGTGTGAAACCTGGATTGTTAAGTATTCGCGACACGCTTTTATTGTATGAAAGAAACGAAAGAGGCGCCTGCGCAGTGTCACGTCGCGTCGTTGGTAATCGAGTCGAGATCGGAAGGCCGCGAAATATGAGACAGCCCCATTAGCCGTCGATCGAGGCAAAATGCTTATCTATCGACTTTATCTTGTTCGATTTCCATACTTAGCTCAAAAGACGTTACTAATTAAATTCTACGACTTGACGATGACAATCGATTGTTTTTTTTTCTGTTCGTTTGATTTTATCAAAAGCGTTAGTTACACAAGTGGGTTTTACATTACAATTCCTTAAATTTCTATATTTTTCGTAGTCCAAACGTGTTTCAATTTGTATTTAGTTATTACTTTACTTCTGAATTGTCATTGTGCGGCACGCAAGCTCCGACTCGAATTCTTTATGTGAATCTCTTCTGTTTATTTTAGTATTAATCTGATTTATAACTTGTACATAATCTTGTAATATTCTGGTTTATATTGGCTTTACATTTGTGTCTGTGTAAAACTGACGGTAATCTAGATTCAAGAATAACTCTTTGATATATGATTTGAATGGGTCTTCACCCGTGTTTTACTTTTTGATAACCGAAGGGAAAATGCTTTACGCATTCATGATATGTGGGACTCAACTCACTAACCAGGAAACCTCTGCTACTACGGAATGGTGAGCCATACCCACTAAAACACTCCTCGGGTGTAACCCACGATTCCGCATATGGAGACTATACCCGTATATAGAAAACGTTAGGCTTATTAAGAATTAACAATAAAAAGAATAAGTGTATAAAATTGAACTGTAATTTGGATGAAACAATTGTCCTATACAGGAAATTGAATGAAAAATGGAATGTATAAAGAGGAATTTCACACCTATAATACTTAGAGTTTTTCCTTTATGGCCTATTGTAATCGCACTTTGAAGACGCGCCTTCGTAGAATCGTAATTTGTTCGTAAGTGACGTTTAGTGGAAAAATTTCGGCATCATTTATTCGCACCGTTCTGTTGTTAATTTAAAAATAGGGCTCGGAGACATCCTGGTTTTGCACGCACGACTATAATTTTTTACTGATTACTGTGTATACATTTAAATGTTTATTTAACGTTAATATCGGCGAAATGTTTTGTGAAAATGTCTGAAAAACTAACGGAGATAATCGGTGGTTTTGCGTTTTTCACGCGAACTACATTTTTCTATCGTTTTCACAACATTTCAGTCAGAACGTTTCAATTATATGGAATAACTCAATTTTTTTGCACGTGATTCTTTTTTGCACACACTTGTTTTATGCGTTCTTTAAATATTGTAGCAGGTATTTAATAATTTGTTCATTTTTACTGGTTTAAATCGATGAATTTTGTATTATATACAATGTCGGATAATCGTTTTAAGAATTAACTGAAGTTGAACCGGGGCGGAGTTGACCAGTTTTAAATTCGGGTTATCTTATATCTATTTAAAGATTTATCTTATCAGAATAGGGGCGCTAACGCAATTCATACCATGTTATTACACTGATATGGATGTAAAGTTTGTTTTTAAACAAACTATTAACGATGCGGTTGTGGCTGAGAGATTCTTGCCAGTTCTTCTCGTCCGCTCGACGCCCTTGATTTAAAAAACTGACTATGTAATTGTAGAGTCAATTTATTTTTTTATTATCTGACGGTTCATAAGTAAAAAAGTTAGCAAGGCCGACCAGAGTGAAAAAGTTAGATCTTTTCGTGTTTCAACGAGTCGTGTTTTATTGATTCCGACCAATTTATAATACGCGACATGATCCGACAAGCTGTTTATTTTATTTTTTATTTCTTAAACCTATACAACTTATTCCAAAAAGCTTACACAACAAAAATAGATCAACAACAAAGCCAAAAGAAGGTCAAAACATACAATCGAAAATAGACAACAAAAAAAAACACGAACAGAAAAAAAATGAATAAAAAATATATATATACATATATAAAAGTGCAGTATATTATGTAAATAACTAGCATTTAAGTGTGTGTGTGTGTGTGTAATTGCTTACATTTTAATTTTTGTTTCTGTATCTCAATACTAATTGTGCTATTAATTATGATCTAATAGCGTGGCATTTGTATTATTAAGACGTATCGGTATGCTCAAAATGTTTACTTTCACCAAACAAGCGTTCACATATAATGTAAAGTTGTCGTTGCAAGTTTGGATAATAAGGGACGGCCACTATGAAGATTATATGTCCGAACTACTCCATCAACATTGCTCTCACTGATATACAGACATAGATATTAAAGTTATATTTATATGCAGTAGAAAACTACTGTGTAAGTGTCGAAAAACTTCATGCAGTAGCTATGATATGGCGTTGCCATATCTTTAAACTTTTAAACTATTTTGGCACCGCTCACATAGATACTTTATCTGTCAAGTAATCTTTAAACATTTTGAAAATGTTACTCTCCTTCTAATCTTCACGAAGTGTGAAGAAAGTATGTTTTTAACCATATATTAACGCAAACTTTTTATTATTGGCTTAGTTGTAAATTTAGTTATTTAGGTAGACCAATAACATGAACAAAAATTTAAAGGCTAACCGTAAATCACAAGTAATCCAAAAATTGGTCTTGACCAATAGCAGCGGAAAATCCAAAAAAATTGCAAACGCTTTGCTATTTTTATGTCCTTGGTGCAAAGCCAGATCTAATTGGAGACGCAAAAAAAAATGTATATAGATTCCTCGACATTAAACCAAAAGCCAGTTCCACAATTGTTCAAAGCTGATAACATCCACGTTCTGACTTTGGATAAAAACGATAATCTTGAACTGTCAGTCATACACATGCGTACGCATTTATAACATACAACCTAAATTGCGACGCAATAGATAATCGTGCCCATTCTGTGTTTCGAAAATATACATAATTGTGTTTATTGATATTATTTAATTATTTACATTATTCTGCCTAATAAATGGGATATTTTCTATTCACTTATTTTATTACATCTGTCCCCAAACATCTTATGTGCTAAATATATTTAAAAAACAATAAACTTATAACATAATAAAACTAGGTATACACATAAAACAATTCAAACTCAAAATATTTTTATTCAAGTAGGTCTTTATAAAGACACTTTTGAATCGTCAATTTTTACACTACCAATTATATGGGAATTTGAAACAAGGTATTTTATGTAAAGTTGTGTAGCAGTGTGGTTAATCCTTTGCAAAGGAAGGGAGAAATTCTTAGAAATTTCATGCTTTTAAGATCAATATGATATTAAATAAAACTTTTGATGTTATGAGACTGGTATTTAAAAGCTAATTGGATACTGTATCCTAGTCATTATTTATTCCTTGTACAGTTTCGTGCAAATAATTATCTCGTTTTAATATCGATGAGCCGAAGGACCTCGCGCATACCAAGAATTATGTTACACTAATTGCTTGCCCTCAAAACTTTAAACGTTATTTTAAAAGTATTTTATATAAATAAATTGAAACTGCATTAAAATAGTTGTTTTACGTTGCGATGTGCGGTTATTTTACTTTTAATATGCCTATTTTCCACTGCAATTAATATAATATTTTAATAATTGTATTACGACGCCACACAGACTTATGTGTACAATAATTGTGATTGGTCAATTAAGCATCACAAAGAAATAAACTTTGTATGACAAAAAAAACATAGTTTTGATTTGAATTTATTACGCCTAGTGATAGGATTATCTTTATAAAAGTCTTTACAAAAGTCGTTTTATCGTTAGATGGAAATTTAGCGGATACTTTCCCAGTCCGTCCCATGTTCGACTTGTGATATTTTTTCTTATATTTTTCAAAATGAAGTTATCGCCAATTTAATATGTACACGTAATGTTTAGTTTAAGCAAATTATAATGTGTTAATGTTGAAGTTTCACACCAATAATTGAAAGGTGGCAATAAATCATAGTGTTAAGCTGATAAACACTTAAACCATCAACAATAAGTTACGAATGTCTATAAATATTTATGAGTTTACTCAGATTGATATTACCGTCAATTAGAGGCAACGTTGTCTCCGAGTTTAAAATTCTTGAAACGAAACTCTAATATTATCATTACCAGGTAACCTTTGCTCCTCACAGAGTTAGACGGGTTAGTTGTTACCTATTCAGCCTCTTCGGCTGCGTCCTACTGGAGGCTCCTGAGATTCCTTAGCTCGTTCGTGTTCTGGTGTTGCTCTGTAGCTGTTGCGCCTATGAAGGGGATGTAAACAAAACAGTCACTTCCTAAAATCATTAATTTTTATGCAGATTTTGATGAAAGCGACGTAATTCCACATCAAAGGTGCAGAGTAAAGAAATATCCGTTTGCACAAATTTAAATTATTCATTTGCAAAGAGCACTTGTAGAATGTGTCGTGGATTTACGAGCTTTAATGAAAGCAAGCGACGCACTACATACACGTTAAGCGTTATAAAATTATTTTTAATACACGTACTTAAATGGTCAATGGGTCTGATCATCGGTGCGGATTATAGAATCGGTATTTAATGTTTAATTCATATTAATAATTAGTGCGTTTTGATATAAATATAATTTAACATGCTAGAGGGATAAGGGCCACCCGTTATGATAAATTTATTTATTTCACGGAAACAAAACACACACAACACAAAAATACATGAGAGAAAGAGATATATGCCAAAATTACAGAGGCATCCTAAAACATGTTTCACAGATAAAATATGTTATATACACAGTCACAAGTACAGTAACAACAGAAAGCCACGGGAGGAAAAACAAAACAAAATTATTCTATAAATTAAAAGTTACATACCTTAACATAAACTATTGTGTTTGTGGAGAAATAAAATACAAGATATTTTGTGAATATATGTTATAGCAAATTTTTGTGAATATAATACACAAAAATTTGCTATAACAGTGATTATAATAATGACCTTACTCAATACACTCGCCCGAATTTTGGGCTTCATACCCCACACTACTATTTCTTCAGTAAGGCCTACGCAATTTGGGGATAGAAGCCCCCATGTGTGTAGTTTTATGCTATTACTTAACACTCATATACATATATGCGGCTTCAATAACTATGATGAGACAAGTGGTTGCTTCATACGTTATCATGCCTTCGCACAGAAATATAAAGGTTCATTAATCCTATAGTAATAGCATAACAAAAGCTGCATTGGGCACAGTGCAGCTTGACCTCAGTATGAACGATATTTCTAATTATATCCTTTATCGCTCTTTGTTCCCAATGTGTTTGTACTCACTTAGTGATTGGTATCTTAGAAGCGTCTATTAATTGGTGATTAATATCGAACCGATGAATTCCTTTTCAATGAGGACTAGAGCTTAAATATAAATGGTTTAAGTTGCTCGATCAGATCTGGTTAAGGGTATGGCTGGTTTTTGTACATTATAATAATATATTGATTTTAAATGCGATATATTTATGGTTGTTGTTTAGTCTTTATCTCACGATAAGTCCGAAGATACAATTATTTGTTGAACCGTTGTGTTTACATTTAAGAAACAGGATTTCACTTATAAATATATGTAATATGATTTTTACTGTCTTATTATTAGTATAGATTAATGTAATCTAATTTTAGCCAACGAGCCGTTTGCGATTCTGCATTTCACTCGTTATTATTATAGCGTTACATCAAGTAAAGTGGAAAGCGTAGGCGGCTGATAAGGTGCAGTAACTAACGCCATTCAGTTATAGTTCACAATAGACATAGAAATACGTATAACTTGAAATGTATGATTAAGTTCATTGAACTATGAATCGGCCCTTATGTTTTCCCTTTGACGTTAAAGTTGAATTAAATATAGTTGTTGTTGTTGAACAAAAGTCGTTGTTGTATTATGTATCATACACCAGTCGCGTCCGATACGCCAAACGAATGCAATTATTGTAAATTCCGGCGTCACCACAACGAATCGACGGACGCTGGCGCTAGGCGAAAACGTCTCTAGAATGGCACACTGCCAGTCCTAATGACCGCGCCTTTTCAACATTCAACTACACAATTGCAACGAAATTACGTATCTGTCCTTAATGGAGCAGAACTATTTAATATGCCGGAGTTATCTCTGCGTCTATCCGATTAAAGCCAGATTAAACAGACTAGATTTCGCGGTACGGTAATGAGTGCCAATGGACGTGGGAATGTAAGATATTAAACGTTACAGTTTCTTGTAAATTAGCAATTCAAATGTTTATTAGAGGTTCGCACGCGGTCCGATGGAAAGCAATAAATTCGATAAGACATTTAAATTGCGTCGCGTGCGTTGCACTCGTGAGACTTATGGATTGCGACGTCTACTAGCCTGTTCAGACAGCGTACGTTCCGCGGTGTTACCTGAGTGACCCAGTAGCGAGTGCGCGAGGCTGCGATTGCTTTCCCGATGAGCCAAGTTCATTGGCACCGTCGCCATACCCCACCCGCCCGACAAGCCTAAAAACTAACACGATATTCTGAGCAAATAGAAAGTAGTTAGACTATCGAATGTAGCTATTTATAGACACACTTTGAGAGTAATTATTAGGTATTACTAAAAGGGAAGGTAAAAGTGAAGCTCCGATTTTGATTGATGTTGTGTTTTTATTGCATGTTTCATATCAGCTACTATCGATTTTCACCCACACGTCTGTTTGCTTTATGATATTACGTAATTGATTCCGATGCCAAAATATAATGGGGCTGATATAAATATTGAGTCGATCCATCCTTCTGTGATACTGCCGATCACACGACAGTCGCATTCAATTTGATAGCCTGTTGGTTTATTGTTTGAAATGCCTACCAGCCTACCATTCTATATACAATAAAGTCCAAGATACAGTATCAGCGCTGATTTTACAATAGCTATATTAATTCTATAGCATCACCAATATCAATGATAAATTGTATCTTATTATCCGGTTGGTTGGATATCTAAACTTATTTGCAATCAATGAAGATTTACATTATACCGTGGTGCCATCCGATGTCGATCCGGCCTCGTGAATGCAAAATGTGCATTACAAATTCACATCTGACACGGTTTCATGCTCATTTTGTACATTCAATGCCTTATGTGGTTGTGGGAGAGGTTTCTTTAACAAAATCTACATTATTCATTGTCTATATATTAGGTAGCAATTTAGTAGTGCATTCAATCAAGTCGTATATAGTTAAGTAGTGTATAAAGCGTACAAACATGTAAATAGCAGTCCTGGTGTAAGCGTGGGACTCTCAGTCGGTTGGCCGTGCGTTCGATCCCTCTGTGCGCTAATTAATTCTCCTAACATTTGATCCTACATTGAAGGTTAACTTCGTGAAGAAAACGGAACATCTTAGACTCAAGAATCGAGGACATACGTCACTACAATCACCGATCTGTCTATATACAAATATAAATCATCAAAGAGACGGAAGTCTGAGGCCAATACAAATTTAGGGTTGTAGGCGTAGATAAAATATCATATCACATAGTGAGGTGTTTGTATGATCCAAGGTTCTATTCGCAATCAAGCAAAATCGTGAGAATTAGCTAGTTATGATGCCGTTTTATTGTTCAATCAATATTGTATGTTGGTGAGCAAAATCCTGGTACTGCCAGGTGCGGCGTCGTGACCTTGCCCCTTGATTCTTAGAGGTAATCGCTCCAAGTATTGCCGATATAAATATACGAGTCGCGTGCTTGTTTATTTTGCTATTAATTGAGTTATACGCTTCTATACTTTCTAAGTAATCACGCAGTTACATGCAAAACCGTTGCGAGTTTAAAATTAGTTTGAAATTGATGTAACAAAGCGTTTGGCCAATCGTAAAATAGCACTGATAAAGTCGTAAATAAAGTAAAAATCATGCGACACTTTGAACGGCTACTTTGGCGCGACGAATCTGGTTTATCCCGAGTTGATATCTATTCAATATATAATAAACAGACGTTTACATATTGTAACGTTTTCAGTTTGAACAAAAAGCGTAAATAATTCTCCGATTTTGTTTGAACACTTTGGTACATAAGTGAAAAGCAACTTTACTTTGTAGTTTCCCAGTAATGGTTATGGCCGATTTCACATTCCCATGAGCGATAATTCTTTTAACAATTTATTGACTGGCTTCACAATTATGCAGCACACTCGCGTGCGATTGGTTGATTCTTAACAGAAACTGAGTCATTACGTTATCTGTTGCTCAAATAAGAAAACTTGGACTTTACTAATCAGTTTTGTGATTAAAAACGTCTACATTGTTTTCATCTGACTCATAACTGATGAAATTTTTTGTTTTGTATGCATTAGTTGTTGAATGGTCATGTCAAGGATTCCAAATTCAAAAAAAGGGGAAATATCTTAAAAGAGGTTTTAATGTTGTTTCACGAGACAGGTGTATATTTTGTCAATATGAGACCTGTCGTTATGTTGACCAACGAAGGAGTCATCTTAAGACTTTATGGCACAAGCGGTATGCACAGAAGTTTTACTAGGCCCAAGGCATGTATATTTACTGTGTCTTAAACGTAATATAAGTGTTGAAGTTATCACTTAAACATTTTACAACGGAACCTTATATTGGCAGTTACTTTTATCGTGTAAAAATAAATAACTGTTAATGAGTATGAGATTACGTTTAAGAACTGTCATTTTTAGTAATCGCAATTGACTTTATCTGCTCAAATTTGTGTATACAATTTTAAAATTTATATATTCGAAAGGCTAAGATTTTTTAATGTTTAAAAGCAATCAGCCCAAATGTATGATTATATTGATTGTTATCGATGTAAACTGACATACTAAATATATTTTTAATAAAGACGTAAAACTCAGATCGTGATTGGAATCCATGGAGCCATTGGCAGTCCGGCATTGGTGGCCAACTGGATTATCAAAATCGTATTTTTTTTGACCTGTTACTGTATTACTTCAATATTATCTTAGTTCTTGTAATTGTATTCTCTGTGTACAGTTCTTGTATATAATTGTTTTGTTGTTTGCCAATTTTTTCTTTTCTATGCATACCTGTAATGCTATGCAAGCCTTTTAATTGCCCACATACGTGTCTTGTGTGTTCTTGTTTGTTTTGTTTTAGTTATGTTTGTATGTGTGTTGTTGGTGTACCTTATTAAATAAATAAACTATCGAGTATCGTACAATTATGCCGTTGAACTTTTAAAGTGCCTTCTTAATGGTCCTATTTATATGCGTCCATTCTATTACAGTAATAGAGCAGAATTAGATTCCACTCTCACCGGCCTCTTTGTCTAGCCTGCGCGATTTCAACTGTAATTTCCTGTCCGAATTTTCTTGCTAACACCCAACTGACGGGTCGTTTATCTTGGATTATAGTTTTTTGCTCTCCACGCTCAATACAAGATGCGTCGTTCTTTACTTTCATAATTTCTTTTTGATTACTCACGCCTGACCCTAATAGTAGAACTAAGTAGGGCTATCTAAAATCACTTAAACACGCAAAAAATTGTGTCAGTCGGGTGAAATTAAGATTTTTTATATAATTAAATTTTTTTTACTACAATGTAAACGTAATGTATAATTTTCGTTTTAACGACAAACTCTCTAAAGCGTCGAAATCAATTGGCTTTGGTAGGTTTAGCTTGTATTCCATACAATTATTTTTTTTGTCTCTTTTTTACGATTACTCTCTATAACGCCATAAATTGCATTGTCGTTATATAGTTTACACTGTATAAATTAAAAGTTGTCTAGTATCCTGATAATGCTCCAGGCAGCATCTTATTGGCGACTCATTAAGTCAATTAAATCGTTAAGTAATTTTATTTACAATACTTAACGATTTAAGACTTAATATTTTAAATACTAACTTTATTGAAGTAACTTTCACGCCCGCCTTGTCTTAATGCAACCGTGCACGGGTCACCATGTAGCTACATGTCAATGCGATTCCGAATTAACCGGCACATTTAACACCAATTGATGTTATATGCAATGTCCAATTATAATACGCGGTATAACACGTTCCGCAATTGCAGGGCGGGTCTCATGAACTGTGTCGGTCAACGGCCCCGAAGTCGAATCTACGACTTTCTAATGGGATTAAAATTTGTAACTCGCCGAGATGAGGTGAGCCTGAAATGCTGCAATCGTTTATTGGGATAGCTGCATTTCATCTAAACCTTGAAGCCTACTACGGCTAATTGGATGCCTTTACTGCTTTAATACAGATTGTGAACTAGATATGAGTAGTATTATAACAGATACAAAATTATTTAATTAACAAAACAATTGGTATAATATATGCTTTATTTAAAATATTCGTAAAAATCTCATTATTTAATTCACGTTAGAAGACTTATCGTTTGAATCGTTAAGTAGACGGTGAGTGGTATAAAAGCTAAAGATCGCAAGGGCAGACTTTCACTGTCTCGTTGGAAACTGAAAATGCTTATAACGTCTTTTCAGGAATGTCGTTTTTGTCTCGGTCGAGCTTTTTGCATAGATTAAGAGAGTTTTTCAATGTTTATTTGTTTTGTAAATTCTGAACTAAAATATAGCGTCCAATATAAAAGTCGAACATAATTAATATGTATGCTAAATGTCTCAACAATTAATTAGCTTTCATCCAATCCGTTGGAATGGCCTTTTAATTGTTATAAAACAGCAAAACTTTTCATATGTTTCTCCGTTAATTTAGCGCTAACCTTATGTTGAATAATCTTCCACGAAAAAATCGAACCTATAAGGTAACAGTTTTATTAGCTAAAAGGTAACATTAATTTGTTTACGCTTAATATTTTTTATATTATAATAACCGTGTAATGTTCCGTTGATGAAAACTTTGCAATTTTCATGCTTCCGGTGTCTTCAATGTCGTAAATGTTAAACATTCGACGTATATGTATTTATCGCAGGCTTAAAATAACTTTTATCTCGTTCGTGCTGAGGTCAGTGGGCGATGCGTTCGCGCACCAAAAGGCTGGGAACGCACTTCGGAGCAACGCGTGCGATATACTTAAAGAAGCTGGTATGGAATAATAAATACTAGTTAAAATATAATAAACCAATAGTCATTGATGTTGATATGGTTTGGTAGGATGGTTTTTTTAAGGATAAAGCTTACCCAATGTTGGTGTCTTATAACGCCAGTCATTTTATGCGTGGCTCACTGACTAGTGAGCAAAAAATGTTGTTTACCCTCGCTTTAAAAAAGTGTCTAGTATAAAGTTATACATTCCCGCTTATATCCGTTAAGTGTATTTTATTACATCTGTCCCCAAACATCTCATGTGCTAAAAGGTTTTTTTTAAGGTGTTTAAAATGCCTCTACGAAAGGTAAGTAGAGAGTTGGCAAAAACATCAACCGACTCGTCCACATTTACAATACAAATAATACATAACTATATAACGTTAATAAGGTTACTTTTTTCTTTAATATTATCAACCGTGTCAATCCGGTAGGCAAAGTATGTGCGGAGAGAATTAGCAGTTAAAATTGACAGTGCGGTCGTTACTTACACTGATTAAACCCTTATAGGCGCTTAGTAGTTTTTATTTTACGTTATCAATAGCGTCGCTTATTACTTATCAATGAACTGAAAATGCGTTAATTAATGTGAGCACACTAATTGTGGTTTAATTCCATCTTTGTCATGTTTCGATAACATTTTTGTTTGAAAATTATTTACCCACAAATTGTATTAAACAAATCATTTTTAGTATTTGCTTATAAGAATATTATAACTGTATGCATTTTGTCTCTTGTACTAACAGTTGAGCCTGTTATTCTATTTGCATATGCCGTACAAAATATTCAGCATTTTTATTGCTACCAAATATCAGTCGTAAATGCTTGATTGCTATCAGGTGTATCTACACCTGATAGCCTAGTCAGAGCAGGTTATCGAGAGCATTAAATATATAAACAGTAGCAGAATAGTATAGATCATACAACAATAACGTATACGTCACACCTGCAAATTTTAACTAAGCAATCGACATTATCAGCCACAAATTTTATTATGTTTTATTTTTGACCCTTCGTGAAGGCATTAGACCTTTTGTCATTGGTCGATTTTATTGGCATGTCGGTCTTTTGTTCATACACGCATTACAATTATTGAAATGGGCAATATTTTTTCTTAATTGACCTTAAACTGAAGTGTTCTTTAAGTTTTATTACTGTCGTAAAAGATCAAGTGCTTGCAAGAATGAATTTGAGTCGGAGAAATGCAATAAATAAATGACACGAATGCTGGCCTGAGTGATTTATTGCAGTCCCATCTAGATCTTGCTTTAATAAATAATTGTAAGATTTGTGTGACTTATATCAAGCGTTCGCTTTGTGTGAACTCTATATCCGTGCCTGTTCGTACGGGACCAAGTATGAGAAGCGGGCAACAAACTCAAGTTAAAGATGATGCAAATTCATTCCCAATTTCTTTTTTATCATAAAAATGATCTGATCTGAAAGAAGGACCTTTTTTTAAAGCTCTTTAAACTTACTCACTGAAAAATTGACAGATTGCAAATTTGTTAGAAAACGTACACTCGTTAAACGAATTATCAAAACATAAAAACACCAATCCTCAATACTTATTAAATAGATATTGAAATTTTATATAATTAAAGAGTGACGTATCGTCTCGATCGGGGGCTCAGAGCAGGCAACGCTTTTGTTTCTTTTGAAATACATCGCTTTGCACTCGCCAAATTAGTTGACGTGTACATTCTTACGCAAAGTCTGATACAAAATGTTTGTATATCTCACATGCATTAATTTTATCAATTGGTTGTTGTGAAACATGTCTAAAAATGGCCAGACAAGACAACGAGTTTACACGTTGTATTAAAGTCTCTAAAGCGTCGAAAGCTATTGGCTTTGGTTGGTAGCTTGTATTATATACAATGATTTTTCTTCATGACCACTCTTAATAACGCTATAGCATAGACTTTGATGTAAGAATGTTGTTGTAAAGTTTAATTTATACTAAAAATCGATTGACTATCGTCGACTTGATTCGCTTTTATGAAGCTCTCGACCATATGCTCTCAGTTTCGTTATATAACAGTCTATGTAATACAATTGAAACACAAGAACACACACACAAGGTGTTTGATCTCAAACAATTGTTTAGATTATATCATTTGTTAAATCATGCCAGTGTCGACATTCACGACAGCAATGCGATTTGCATAAAACAACATTGATAAGGGTTCAGTTCGAAGGGTATTTTCTATTTGATTTTGTGAAAATAATCCTTGTAATGAAGTGTGTAAATAAATATTTATATAGATATAACAAAACCCGTTTGCCGTGGCTCAACGGTGTAGACCCATCGCAATCAAATGATATCGATCGTTGTTCTTTTTTTGTTTTTCAAGTGTACACACCTACCAGACTAAAAAACGTCAAACTTGTGAAGATTTAAAAATCACGGTGTATAGCTTAAAACATGTATTTGTCAGTTTAAAAAAAACACTTAGGTAATGTTATTTTATCACAGCGTCTATTTCCCATTGGGGTAAGCAGATACAAGAGATCTCCATTGTTTTCTGGCATTCCCCTTTAGCTTCTCCTATTATCATAACATTCACCTTACTTATGTGTGTTATTTTTGACCTGCCCTGTTTCCAGAACATTCTGAATCCGATGAAGAATGGCTCGGACAAGTCTGTCAAGCAATGAGTCATTTAGTTACAATAAATTATTTATTCTTTCTGACCATTTAACTATTACTATAGATACGTTATCAGTACTGTCAAAGTACAACACGGCGATTGTATAATATTAAATTTACATAAAATCTATTATTACGTTGACCATGTCATTCATGTATAAAAGGTTACATATTGCATAACCTAATAATTGTAAGTAATAAAAGCCTTGTAATTAAACTCCAAAAATCCACGTTAATCCTTTGTTTGTGAACAAATGTAAAAAGGAATTTAGGTATGGTAAATACAGTTTTGTTTTGAGTTAGATTTAGTTGATAGCTGTGGATTAAATACTTATCGATAGAGATAAAATTACCTATAACTCATCCGTATGACAAGACTAAGATTTTTTTTATAAACCATCTTTTGCTTGAAGATACTCTGTTAAAATGAAATTTATAAAGGGGTGTTTGAAATAACAAATTAGCTGTTTAATTATTGCTGTAAATTATAGTTTTATATGGTAAAATCACGAATGTTTTTGAAAAGGAACCCGTAACACGCAAATTATAACGATCGTCCGATACAAGATCGTCCGAACCGATGACCTTGTGGAGGTCGCGGCTGTCTATCTTCACCCACTGTGCGAATAAAACAATTTCTCAATGAATTAGACCGATTAAAAATCACAGTTGGCCCAATGCCAGACCACATTCGTATAAACATTACGTGTATAAAGTTAAATGTAGTTGCGTAAAGTAATGATTACGTCTAAAACACCAATGGAATGCGAGCCTTGAACGCCATGGGTACAAGTTCAGATCGTAAAAGGTGTTTGAACTGGAATTCTGCTGTCGTAGAAATCCAGTTTGCGCGATTTCGAAATTTAAACTTTACACTTTGTTTCTAGCGAGTGGCGTACGTTTGTCCCTTCTATTTTTAAAACATTCTTTATGCGTGACATTTGTTTATCGGATCATTATGAATATTAGGGTAAACAGGTATATCGTATATCGATATCAAAATAATGTATATTTTTTTTATAAGCTATTGAGTACTCAAAAACAAAATGTGTTGATCTCTTGTCAATGTCGTGACGTAACAATGTAGTAGTTTTAAGTGACTCTTATAGTTCACGTTGCGTTTAGTTCATTTAATTATTCTTAAGTAATACGGGAATACTTTGGTCGGTTGTATATGAAGACTTGTGCAGTGCGTGCGTCCGGTAGAAAACTTAATTTGTTTTATTTCTTAAACCCATACAGCATATCAAAAAAGTTTACACAATAAAGAATAGATAGACAAAAACATAGCCAAAATAAGATTAAAACATAGAACCGGAAATTAAATCTAAGTATTATTTATTATTGTTGTTTCTGATAACAACAATAATAAATAAATACGAACAAAAAATGAGCAAGTGGAGTATATCAAGTGAGGAACGAGCATTTAAGTGCGTGTGTGTATTAGTGTGTGCAATGGTGTTGCTCAGTGAGTGAGTGTGCGAGATTGAATGAGTATCTATCAATATGTTGTAAAGTATTCGAATTATTTGGATTTATAATTTTATTTAGCTCTATATAGGAAGGAAACATTATGTAAAACATCGTAAGATTATGTGAGGGGCTTAATAGGGATTGCCGGTGGATAGAATGTAAATGCTTGCCTAGAGCTTTTCGCTGGGAAATCGTTTTAGTCTTCAAAGATTATACTAATCGCAATTATTTGTCGTATAAAGCTTTGTATAATTTTAATCTGTTAAAGCTGTTTTATAACGATCGATAAGACATCATTTGTGTCATTGTGACACCGAAATCGATCAAAAAACTTGCCCGACGTAAGAGTTTAAGTTGTTTTTATTAAAAATACAAATTTTTACACAAATTAATAATTTATAGCGTATATATACATATATAAACAAGAGCAAGTTACATATGTATTATATAATTCTGTCTATGAGATGAGTCTATTTTCTATGTCAACGACTGTGGGCTGTCGGTACTTTTAGTTATTTTTTTTCATTAACCAAAATATAATCCAAAATTAATTAAATCAAAATTTATAGATCGAGCTGTACCGATTTTTCGCAACTACTGTGTGTTGTTTGTTTGAATCAATTTTAAAAATACACATTTTATTATCTATAAAATTGGCGTACATGATTGAATGCGCGGATTAAGTGCGATGTCGGCACACAAAAGTTGTCATGGTTTTATAAATAGTCTGAAATGAAGTTGTGTGGGTTCAGTTCTCGTGTACTTAGGCGTTTTGATATAAGATTTAAAGCGTCAGATTTCAGGAAGAGAGAATTTTCGTTTGAGCCACCTCCCTCGCGTTTAATATTGAATTTCGACTTTGAACTGTTATTTCGTGGGAATTTGTAACGACCTCATTCTCTATATGCAGCTGAAGCTTTATATTGATGCGAATTTATTACTTCAGTGTCGAGTTAAAGTTTATTATATGTATATTTATTAATTTTCTGTTGATTATTTTCCTATTTTACACTCTACTAGTGACCAATATTTTTATGTATGTCTGTTTTTACTTAAAAAATGCATTTGAGGGTAAGAAATTATGTTCAGTACAGCGTATGTAGATTATATTGATTGAATTCTAAACGAAAATTATAAAGTCGCGTTTTATTTATCGTTTAAACCAGACATTTATTTTATTTTAATTGTTTTAACACTTATACTATAGAAAATGCGTAGAAGCATTAGCGTATAACAACTATGATATATCATAACAATTACTTAAGGACATAATATATATTAATTACCAAAAAAAAGAAAGAAATACGAACGAAACATATAACCTTTAAACATGTGAATTCTAGCAGTACGCAATATACATCTCCATTACAATATTTATATACATATATAAAATTGTACGTACATATTTAATACACACAAGTCTCGAGCCGGAGACAGGTGGCGTCCCGTGTTGTAAGGCGACTGTGCGGCCTTGACGGTCCTCTCGCATTAATGGCATGCCATACTTGTATTATGGTTCGCTTTTTTCCCCAAGGCCACTGAACTAATAAGCTCGTAAATACGCACTCGTTTATACATTGAGAATTTTTATAACTTTCGCTCCTTTGGTATGTTTGTAACGGGTTTCTTTTAAATAATAATGACCCTTGAATAAAACATATGGTGGTGGTATACTTGTGTTTTGTTTAACCATAGTGGTATAACATATAAATTATTCGTTATTGTAGCGTTAATTTATTACTATTATATTCCTTTATTCTTATAAAATATAATTGTTCGCACTGTACAACTTATCAAATTATTACAAGTTTTAAACGACCATACAATTATTAATACAATACATGTCTACACGCAAAATTATATTCTGTTTCAAAAGTCTGGGATGCGAATTTCTGGAAAACGCATCGCGTTCGCTTAGCAATGAATAGAAATTCGTCAAAATGGCGTCGGAAGATACTTTCAAATACACTTAGCAACAAGCAAAGCCTGCACTCCGTTATAATTGGGCTCATTTAATGAGTGCATCTTTGTTGCATTAACAGTTTGTAAGCTTGAATCTTGTATTCGTTTTGATATATAGATTTTATTCGTTCTTTCTTAACAGATAAAACTGTGAATTGAGACCTCGAATTGAAGCCTACTATAGCTTTAAAGCACTTAAAAAGGAGTTTCTAATTTTATATCCCGCAATGAGTTTTTCAAATTACGCATTTATTCGAACATCATATACGTAGATGACGTGGATGTGTACACAGTTATATGTGCCAGTTTATAATTCATTACAATATATGACACTAAAGATTGACGTACACACCTTAGTACTACTGTACTGGTTCCATTTTCCTATAAGTGAACGAACTGAAAGTGTCAGCCGCTGCCCCAATTGGCGGATCACGGCGTGACGTCACTCACGTCTGCGCCTTGTCTGCGGTCGCTTCCGGGAACTGTTAGCCGCACTGCCTTCCTGCTAACCTATCGTTATCAATGCTGCTGTAACGAAACACGTAAATAACAATGTACTAATAGAAATATAATTTTGTGTATATTAATAGAAGAGTTTTCAAATAAAAAAATAATATCTTCTTTACATGAACCGGGATTCGGAATAATGTTGGGCACTCCGGTATAGTGTTTTATGTGAAGGAACTCATATTTGACCGACAATTAGATGCTTATAGTGAAGAACTTTTAGCCAAAATTTTAACATGTAGGCCGTAAGCTACGATTAATTATGCCATAAGAGAAAGTTAACTTGCTTGATGATATCATTAATTGTGTCTGTAATGTAAATGTCATCAACCATTGTTACGAGTCAACTCGCATATTAGGAATCTAACTGTGATGAATGAGTTTCACTCGTGTCATTGAACTTTGCTCCAGATTTTTGTGTGTGTGTGGGTGTCGAAAAGAATATAGGGGACATGTGTTCATAATTATTTCAGTTGGTCACATTCTTTTTTTGAAAGCGTATTAGGTTACGTTTTCTTGGTAAGCGGAGCGACCTTCTATGGTTAAAAAAATGTTAAGAAACGTATTGTTCTGTATTTGTACAGAGATAGCGTATTGCTTATAATGAAAGTATCAGGCTATAGAAATACTCGATTTGTTGAAAATTAGGTTGTCATTGTTAGCGAGCTCATTGATCAGAAAACATGGTTTACCTTACATTATTCTCATTGTGTTCTCATGAACGCTATTGTATAGCTTGTCGTATACACGTTACATACAGAGTTAAGAATTCAGATTATGTGATATCGAAAGACTATATAGTCTGTGGATCGGTACATATGTGCCCGGAGCTGTAAATTGTTGATTGCTATTTAAAGTTTAAAGACACGTACCGAATAAAAGTTGATGGAAACCTGGAAAAGGCCTAGATTGTAGACATCTCAGAAATCGATGTAAGACGCTGTCGCACTGCGGATATCTAATAACGTTGAACGGAGAAAGTTTAAAATCTTTTTTTTTTTCTTATTGAAAAATAATAATTTCGAACACTTATGAGTTATCGAGTTGGTTTAATTGTACGTTTAGTTATTCTTAAGATATGATCCGTGGCCAGCGGCGGTTGGCTTCAATTAACCCAGTTGTTGGTACGGTCATTGTGTTCGGTCTGGGCGATGTCTGCTTTCATCCACCGAATAGTGATTATAAGTAATGTTGGTGTTGGGTCTAAGACATTGATAAGGTGTTACGTGAGACGGTGAACACGTTCTGTAAGTACAATTACCTCATCAGCTGTGCTTGATTTAACTGAAAGTGCTTGCAATAGTTCTCGTTGATGATTTTTAAGTATTGATGTAGAAAACTTTCTAAATATAGAAAAATAAAAGCTATTCGCACTTTCGTTCTAGATTGTCGATTTTTAATATTTAAAGTTATTCAACTTCTTAGTAAGTAGCTGGCTCACTCGCTGGCTGGTTAGAGTGTATTTTGCCATTTTTTTTATTACTTTGACAGACCAGTCGACTGACCTAATTGGCACTGTCTTCATTTTTTCAGCGATACAACTTTGAATTCTTTTCTATGTTTACAAGTTCGGGGGATAATTAGTTTTTGTATGATTTTTACGAATCGTTAAAACTGGTATGTGGATCATTGAATAGTACTGCAGATGCTTAGATTGCGTTTCGCTCCTGCACATTACCGATAGCGTGAAAACGAACGAAATACGATTGACGCAACGTCAAATTGATATCGCGCGCGATTTAGATTATATATCGGTTGAGTATATACATTTATTGGCGACTTTAATTCTACGACAGCATAATGTCACTATACAATCTTAAAGTAAATTACATTGGTCTAATGTATTTCTATTTATGTTTAATTAATACGTTTTATACCTTACCGCTAGATCTAGGTACTCTATGATCTATCATTCTACTTGACAACTCAGTCATGCCGCGTCGACTGATGCCAGTTTTATTAAACAAGAAAAGATATATGTGCACAGCTACAACCTAACATGAATGAATGAGTAATAATATACCAAACACGTGAAATTATAACAAATCTCATTCACATTGTCACGCACTGCACCCACAATGTCAGTGCGTGACTTGCATCAGCACGCGCTGTCGAAGTATTAAGTGATGAAACTGTAACTACGCGTCGGTATTTAGAGTGCACTTGTGCGCAAGGATTTGAATCTTAGGGCTAATTCTATTTTAAGCACGAAGAGCCGTGTGGTGTACGATTTTTCAGCCTCTGCTAAATACTGTAAGTAGATGCATTCAAATAATGTTTCTTTAAGTAATATACATATGATGTGTATCATTAATTAAAATAAAATAAACATACTTTCAAAAGTTATAATAGAATTATGCCTTGTTAATTATAATCGCTTATACCTTACAATTTTTGGCAATGTTTACTACGAACGTTTTTGTCCAATGGCTCTTGAGTGTGGCGTCTGTTACCGGCGCCTGCGCAGCGCGAGTCGTGACTGACATTCTTGGTTTGTTAATTTTGTAAACAAGTGACTAAATAGCTTGTATTTCAAGTGTTTGCTTATTGCCAAAAGACGCGTTTGTACGTTCCTTATGCTTGTTTAGTTTGTATAAAACTTGTGGTTTTTTTACTTCGTTTTTTTATTGAGTTATTTGAAGGTTGTGTTGTTGTTCTATAGACACTTGAAATAAACTAGCTTTGTCGTATTTGATGTTTTGACGCGTATGTTTTTTGATGTTTTGGCTCTCCCGTCTAAAGGACTTTAAAATTCCATTAGAACAAACATTTCAAAAAATCAGAGTCGTCAACAATAACCTGATTGTAATAGCAGAAAACCCACTTTTGGCAATGCAATTCATAGAAAGCAAGAATGTGAAGAGATTTTAAAAGAATACTTCACGAATTAAAACGTATTTAATTCATCTTGTCTGTCTGTGGCCTTTCGTCTAAGCTCACTACTGACAGACTGACAAACAGAGCAGAATCGAGAAGGGTCATATCTGCCCTATGCCCCGACGTGGGGCCGTAAGTAATTTATCTTACAAATGATGTATGTTAAATTCGCGCAAAATTAGTGCGATTTTTAAAAGCATATTTAAAGCAGGCAAAGATTTCTTTTTATTCACATGGAAAACGGATAGGTGACGTTGCCACCCATAGAAACAAACATTGCCAGAGGGCTCGTGAATGCGTTGTTGGCTTTAAAAATAAATAGGTTTTCGTGAATGAATAAAAAATATGACTCTCTCGAATGCGTCCTATTCACAATGTTGTACTTCACAGTGAGATTTCTAAATAAATGAATTTCAAATTTTAAACTCGAATTGTAAATTTTCCTTTAAATATTCACGATGCGTCAAAGATTTACTTCAAACGAATTATTACTTTGATAAATGCATTAACCTTCAATATAATCTAATGTAATATTTTTATGTATGTCAAGGTTAAAGGTAATTGAGAAATATTGATGCACTTTGCTGCAATCGCTTATTACAATTGAGAAGGAGAATTTATTGTTTTTTTTTTGGATAGCTGTGCTAAGTGTTAAATTGTCTGTGGTCCATGGTCTTGCATACATACGGATTTGGAACGGCCACTGTAATCGAAAAACAGACAAATTTACTTTCGATATAAACTGGTGACTAAGTATTCACATGGTAACATTTATAATTGGCCGACAATATTTCTAGGTATGATTTCAATAGATGCAAAGTCTGATGGAAACGGTTCCTGCTGAGTGGCCAAAGAACTAGGCTATCCGTTCTCATTCGATCGGATACCGGAGACTGTTGTTTTGTTATCATCGGTAGCAATTTATTTAAACACGTAATCTTTCAAAGACTACAAATAATAAAATCCGTTTTTTTTAAAAATTATAATTAAAACTGAATTGATTATATAACAAGTTTTTATATTGTTGCAAAAAAAATAACGTAAATTTTAATTCGGTGAGCAATTGCCTTAACGCTCGGCGATCTCTTTCATGTATAATAAGGAAAAAAAGAAAACTGGTTAATCTCAAGAAGTACGAAAACTACTACTACTAAAACATAACAAGTGTAAAAACAAAAACATATAGGTTAATTTTAATTCGTTCAATACCGTTTAAAAACGTAAAATGATCATATATCGTCTATAATTAATATTTATGTATACGTAATTGTAACAATAATTTATGTGCCAGCTCTATATAACAAGGCACGTAACAGTAATGAATTCGGCACTGAAACCTGCAATAATTTATGCAAGCAACAGATCTGTTGCTCACCCTATAAGGCTCTGACCAATCTTGAGTGGATAAATTGTTCCCGATGACGAAACCAGTGAATCACGAAATGAATTCGCTGAAGCGAGACGATAAAAAAAAATTCAGTATCATTGTATCTGTACTAATGGAATCTCTGTTGGAATAATTAATTTTATGTGCGTCTATTTTATCCATTTATTATATGGATTTACGCCTTGCGAAATTGGTTCTAGCTTGACGTTACGGCTAAATTGAGAGCTGTAAAATGACTTACATATATTGTTGAAATATAGTCAAAGTAATGTTAAATAACTGAGATCCAAAAATTATTAGAATTCATGCGTTAAGTTAGTTAAAAAGTTAAAAACGGTTTACAGTCTCGAGGTTTTAAGTAAGTTGCGAGTGTCTTATTCAAAATTTAAAGATGTTGTACAAAGTGTACATGCAATTAAATCAAACTACCGAGTTGCGTGAAACGCTAAGATAAAAATAACGTTGTTATTATTAATGGGATATGTCAGGTGCAACAAAGTTGTGAATACTCCGAGCGTGGCCGCAACCTTAGCTCTATTATTATAAAGTGTTTAACATATGTTATAATATTTAAAAAAATGATACGCGCAATTTGGGTTAAACATAGCGTTATACAGTTCATTTACTGTTAAACATTTTTTACTTAGTATTCAGGAAGTTTTTATGAAGCTACAATATGAATGTCATAGGTACAAACAATTTTCCTCTTAAAATGTAATTCATTTTTTGTAAGCCGTGCCTCGTGGAGCTAATGAAACGCTCGACGACCATCCAATAAATAAGTACAAGCATGTTTTCTCGTTAAAAGATTTATTCGCACAAAAGTTTACCGATAAACGTATATAAATTACCATTCCAAGTTTTCCCTTTCACATATCGAGAGTTCTTTTACTTGTAGACCTATTTTGAAAGTTACGTAATAAATCATTGAAACCACCATTACAAAACGATATCCTGATTATTTTTCCCTTTTGAATGCGCTTAGGCGTTGGCCGCTTCTTACCGCATGAGTCATTTGTTTTGCCGAACCGAACCAGTGGCATCCGATCACCAAAATACAATGAGTGATAGTGCTTCACTGCTGTATCTCTAACCATGTTCTATGATTAAAACCGCATTGGATAAGATCCCAAAATGGCTTTCATTCACGGGAAATGGTCTATCCATTATATAAACTAAACTGCTGTTATATAACTCGAACTTTAGCTTTATAGTACTCCTTTGTCTAGGCAAACTAATATAAATTTTACAATTGCTGTTGTGTAGGCTTTCATTTTATCACATTCAATCTTCGCCTGAATGGTGCATTGTCGATCGCTTCGATAATGTGTTAGCTGAAGTGTTTCGTAAGCTTCATCGACACCAATTAAACGTAATCTCTTCTCTTGTTTACAAAATTTGATTGACTATTCTAGTAAAACAAAGAAGAACTTTTACACTTTCTAGCGTGCAGGTGTTATTTGTAAAGTATTCACGTATGTCTAAGCTTTTTTTATAGATACCTTTGAATGAAATACTTGCTATGATTAAAATTTGCATTATACAAAATAAATACGTAGATCAGTTAAGTTTTTATTTTTTATACATGTGATAATTAAATTAATACAAACTGTTGTACTAATGTTTTCCCCATGTACCGGCCGAGTGACACGTATTACGGCCTTAATTAATTAGCGACAAAAAATGTCATTCCTAGACAAAGCCATTCATCGCTGGGTGTCTGTGTATTGGATTAGCAAACAGTCAATAAGCAATTAGCGCGGCCTTGATCTCCATTTGTGACCTGTCAAGTGTCCCACATGCGATTATATTTCAGGTTTGGTTAAATAGAGCACCATGTTGTGGGTGTGTGCCTTTAAGTGCCTTTTTTAAGTGTAATTTGACATATTGCCAGTTTGTCACTTACTTGGTTTTATATTGACAAGAAATTGATGCCGTGTGTTGCCAGTAACTGGAACTTTTATGCGATCAATACGTGGAATACAGTTCTCCTTTAAAAATAATATATGTTACACGACATATAGAGCCTATTATAAGAGAGAATACTAGTACTAGCAATTCCTTTAAGCAAAATTTAAAATTCAATATATTACATTTCCAAAGTTTAATATAATAAACTTATAACTAGGTACGGTAAGTAATTAAAGTTACAGTTTAATACTTCGAATAAAAGATGTTTTATATAAAATGTAAATAAAGAAAGAAACATAGAAAAGCTATGTTAAAATGGTAAGTTTTTCACTTTAATGTGTAAAAATACTCAAAAATTAAAGGGGAATTGTATTGAACTATATCGTTTTAATTAATAAATATTTAAATGGTTTAAGGGTTTAATAAGCTCTTAAAAATAAAGCTGTGTACAGTTCCTTCAGCTGCATTCCAATTTTAGAATCACTATATAATAAAAGTGGGAAGTCTGACTTTATAATATTTTTATATTTTATATTATATATCTTACTTATTAATATGTGTGAAATATGACATATCGTGTTTTCCATAGCGTACTGCGTAGTACTGCATACGTGACCCTCAGAAAATAATTAGGAGCGCAACCGGCTCGGATTTTAAATGTGAAATACAGCCGGAATTTTGACCACGTTCTATTATGACGCATTTATAAATATGTAATTGCTTGGAAGGTCAATAATACGCCAAGGCCGACACGGACAGATATGAAACCAGTTTTTTGACCACTAAGGAAATTCCTTGTGGGGTCTTGAATTTGTCTTCACTAAAACCGTAAATTATAGGTGGTGTAAAAAATATCTCGTTTAGGCTAGAATATTAAAACTGTTATTATTTAATGAGTCACAGATTAAGAATGTTCGTCTACAAACTGCGTATTATCTTGCATACGTCTAGTTAAATTTCTTGCATATTTGAAATCCATATAATTATAATGCCATGTTCGGTATCACTGGAACTTCGCTCGTGTGATATATATGATGTATTAAACATAATATAGTCCAGAGGGCTGATCAATGTACAATTTTACATCAGACAAGCGTTTATTGTATCTAATAGATGTTAGAATAGAAATATATAGACCAGTGGATTCAACTGTTAGTAAGGGTTTACTTATATTATTTTATATTTTTTTATAAATATGTCCCTAAACACTATACATTACACTACTGACAATTACAAAAATGCACCAAAAAGAGACATACATATACATAAAAAAACATATACACTAAAATTACACTTAAGGCCAGCCATAACTAGCCGGCGAAATGTTGGCGGGGGTGGTTGAAAAATACGCCTATGTCAATATCTTCATCAGCAATATATATAACTTGATTGTACAGTCGGTTTCATTGTACTTGACAACAGGCACTGGTCAAATTTTGCCTTAAAACGCCCTTTTCAGTTTCTCTTGTTAATTTTCCTATTTAAGATAAATTTAATGATGTTTTGAACGGATTTCTCTGGAATTGAAACCAAATCAAATTTGTTTAATCAGTTTTTGATGGCATTTTACGTAACACAAATGACTGTTGCTCAGAATTTTTAGACACCGGACGTTAGAGGTTTTACTGTTTAATAAAACAATTGAATAAAGTGAGCATATTGAAATTAATTGACAAAAAAAACAAAACAAATTATATAACTGTGACATTGTATTTTTAACGTGCGATTATAAATCACGAGGTTTACGAGTTGGAATAAACTATTCACGACAATGTTTGTTATGATTTTGCAAATGCCACACATTGTAGTGTGTTGTTCGTCATGATATTTCGGTTAAAATATGCATCGGTTTCATAAAAAAAAAAAAAACCAACCCTGTTCAGATTTCACTGCGTAGATTTTATAAAAATTAAAATATATTAGTAATGAATACTAAATATATTTATTCATCTAACATAAATATTTATTTAGTAAACAATTGTTTATTACGGTATCTTTTAAACTTTTATATTAAAGTTTTATCGCATTAGTTTTAAATTGAAATTATTTTTTTTACAATAATTAACCTAACATTACACTTAAAAGGTTAATTATTGTAAAAAAAATATTATTTCAAGAAAAACGCGTACCAATTTTTAAAATCCACTCACGTTTTTAGAAACAGAAGGCAAACGAGAAGGCGTGTCGTGAGTAGACACTCAGGATGCTGTTATGCTTTAACTGCCTTCTTTTCACCTAACATTACACTTAAAAGGTTAATTATTGTAAAAAAAATATTATTTCAAGAAAAACGCGTACCAATTTTTAAAATCCACTCACGTTTTTAGAAACAGAAGGCAAACGAGAAGGCGTGTCGTGAGTAGACACTCAGGATGCTGTTATGCTTTAACTGCCTTCTGCTCGTTTGCCACCACTTCTAAAGAAACATTATATAGATGCCTATTTAAATGCAGTAAATAAAATGTCGTTTTCACTTTTAATGACCGGGCCACGAAGGCAGCCTTTAGGTGTAATCATTAATCAATTTGGTATTGAAAAAACTGGCCTAGTTTTTAAGCCATTTGTTAAGAGAAAGTTAAGACCAATCCCGATGCTTGTACATAGTACTCATGTACGCAACTATTCGTTTCCAAGTTTATTTTCAAATCATGTGCACACTGATTTAACTTTTATGAATAAGTGTGTTATATACAATTACAATAATATTTTTTTTAAACATTCATTCATTTTTAAATTACGCTAAAGTGACTCACAGAGCATTCAATAGTTTTGAGAAATACGACTAAAGTAAAAGATACACAGTATGATTTTTTAAGTGTTTTCTTTAAAAAAATTTAGCTTCAATTATAAGACTATTTCCGCACTGAGTAAGAATATTATTGATTTTTTTTTTTAATTGTCGTCATCGTTAAGTTTTATTCTTACGTGAAAACATCAAAGGTATGAGACCCCCTGCTAGGTATGATCTGGACCGCTGTGGGCACAAGTAGTCATTGATAAACGTTTTTAATTATAAATTAAAGAGAAAATGAAGGTATTACCGTTGCATTTATAAAATACAGAAGCAAAACTGAAACAATTAGGAAAATAACGCACGAACTTATCGCTCGCAGCAATCTCTTCCATCCAATAAATATCAAGTCTTATCTTATATATTGGAAATTGAAAGAACAAAAAGGCAGAAGCGTCTTAAAATACATATAGTACGCGTTATATTAGTAACGGGAAAAAGTAATGCGACACGACATTTTCAAATATACCGATATAATTTATAATTCGCAATTTAAACTCAGATATAGCCGTAGATACGAGGTACTGATTAAATGGTCTCGTTGGAATGTTGCCGCTATTAGAATATGTAATCAATTCATAATTCAAACAACACGAGTTCGCGAAATTCAAACGACATTAAATATTTGTCGTGTCTGATATTTGTCAAGGTACCCCGCTGTCTGCCCGAGACTTTAGCGTTGCCGGACGTGGGGCATTTTTCTATGCGATCAATTGTATCAAGTAGGTACTAAATTAAATTTATTACATATTTGTTTTTTAACACTTTCTCATACATATATCAAACTGTTATCTGTCAATGTGTTTTACGATCACGTTTGCGGATCGATGTCCAATTTGGTGTATAATGTACATACATTGTAACTCTGAAGGGGGAATTTTTGTAGAAGATAAATCAGAATTAGACTACAAGCTAATAAATCAAAGCCAATTGATTTCGACGCTTTCGTCTTAAATCTAGTGATGTTACATAGAGTTTACACTGTATATGATTTATTTTATTGTGATACTTGCGCAACCTTAAATAAGGGTGATTAAAACCATGTGATTTACGTTTGTAAATAATAAATTAATTTATAATTAAAAAATCAGCCGTGCTGTCTTAGACCGAGACGTAAACTAGGAGAAAACCGTCAACATTTTTCACACAAAACAATATTTTTCTGAGTTCAACGTATTAATCAATCGTTATAATATTATTGTATAGATTTCATTACTAGTACTTGCATATCGTAGCTTATCGTAAAGGAGAAATCTCTTTATAACAATTAATATCAAAAGTATTGACATTAACTGCGGGTCATCGACATCGCCTTGGAGAGTCCGCCGGCCATTCATAATGCAATAATTGCATTGATAACTAACCGTTATTAATTTTAAATTGCTCACAATGATAGTTTAATAAATATACAATTTTAAAATCATTAATTAAGGAATTGGCTCATCTATTTCATTGTATTCGTATTGTTTTTTTATACATTGATGTTAATAATATAAAAAGGCACGTGTCCGTTCATATAAACGAGACATATATGTCTCAAGTTCCCATTTAATTGTCTTAAGTGTAAACCTTATTATCTCATAAGTTTATTGTTTTAAATGTATTTAGCACATAAGATGTCTTTGGACAGATATAATAAAATAAAATATAATGTGTGTGCCATATAAAAAAACGATAGAGAGAAATGTTTTTGTTTCTCTATTCTAAATGCATATAGACAAAAAATTTAAGTTGATAACTTAAAACTAATACATACTACTCGTTAGGTCTTTCTTAAATTGTGTCTATTGAAGAGATACATATACACTTTGTATCACGACACTGAAGGGACTGTGCATTTTATGGCGTTTGTAGATTGTGGTCGTTAAATGGACTGTGGACAAATCAGAATTAGAATACAAGCTTAACCAACCAAAGCCAATTGATTTCGACGCTTTAGAGAAGACGTTAAATCTAGTGACGTTACATGGAGTTGAAACTGTATGTATTTAAAGTATAGAAAATTCTTAAATGTTTTTATTGACACAACAACATAATATAAAAGCATGTTTAATAAATTAGCGGCTTCATGTAAGACCAAATTATGTTTATTATGATTAAGTATAAATTAAATTATGTCAATATTAGTGAATTTAAGGCGTGAAAAGTAAGCCGATTGTCTAAAAAATACAAAAAGGTATCTTTGTATTTGGTAATGTACGGTATTCGCAGACTACGATATGTCTAAATACATTATTTGATTATTTCATCGTTGACAAGCGAGGTGTAACAAATTAAATTAAAAAATAGCGGTAAAATGTATCTAAACAACTTACATTTTACAATCCGTCGTTTTAATTTGTCCGATGTCTCAATTAAAACTATAAAATGTAAAGTTTTGATTGGCACTTTTATTGGCTCCATTTTATTATCGAATTAGAAACACTTCACAAAAAGGTGTAAGGCGTTGATTAGACAGTATAAAATACAATTTTAATCTTGCTCCAAGCTTCCAATTGGAGCCGCATGTATAATTCTTTAACATATACGGATTTTTTTATTATAACATAAATAGGTGAAATATGATTTATAAAAACCAGTGCTAATATGCTATATTTATTGCTCGAAAACCGATTAAAATTGTATTTAGGTATGATAATTTATTTAAAGATGAGTTTGACAATTTATTTGCTACCGTATATAAAATATATTTAATATTAAATTAACATAGAAAAACATTTACTATTTTAATTATTGACTTCTAAACATAAATTATTCTTCTCCGAATGAGGATACCTGGATTTGGCACAGATTACATTTCCAGGGTGGAATAAACTTAAAAGTTTAGGCACGCTGATTAATTTTGGGTGTGAGTGTGCAGTGTCTTTATTGGGAAACTGCGTTTAAAAAGTCTTATCGTCTGAAATGAAAGCATGTATACATAAAATTTAAAATCTTTGAAATGTTAGGGTTCCAGGGACGTCACAAGACACGTATCAAGTTTTGATACAAGATTTACAAGACTTGTTGCAATTGTTATAATTCAATTAAACTATACTCTGTTACAGTTAATTAAGTTGTAAGGTTTCTATGTGACATAGATTATAGAAATGACAATATTTAAAAAAAAGTATTCCAAGTATCTTTTTATACAACCTATTCATTTGCACCATAAAACCATAAAAAATTTCAACCAATAAATTTTTATAACGATGTTTGATTTTCTGTTACGCATGTCGCTTTTAATGTAAATCCTTTGAGTTATAAATATATGTGATCTATTATGAATGTCAGCATTATATTATGAGAGATAGCATTAGCTACGATCCGGGTGAAAACCGGATCCGGGGTGCATACCACCCCGGTTACGGTGCGTAGGGTAAATATAAGCTCGAGAGTTATTTTTTATTTATTTTTAAGTATCAGTTCCGGAATGTCTTATTTCTTTGTGCGAGTTGCTAAGTATATACAATACCCGCTTTCCAATAATGTAAAAATAATAATCGTACTTTTATCGATCGTTCGATATTTAATAATAGAACTTTCTTTTTCAGGTACTATGAAAGTCTACGCTGCCAACTGTGAGTCGATTTTTACAAAATGACGCAATTTGATGAGCACTATTTTCACAATTAACGTAATATTTACGAAAATTGTCTTTTAAACACCACTTAATTGGGAATGTAAAAAGTTAAAGTCTTGTTAAAGAAAAAGTTTAATCGATTTTTCAGATCTATTCACTCCATATGAATTGAAATCTATTTTTACTACTTTTTGATTGTTTGTGTGACTCGTCAATGAGCGTCGTTTTACATCCAAATATTTTGACACAATTACGTTGAGGCCACTTTATATGGTTAGCACCTTACAGGATTTTGAATTGAGAATTTGCTATTGTGAATCAAAGTGTTGCCAGGCAATGCTCCCGCCAAGAAGCATAGCAGATCAAGCCCCAGGGTTTGAAGGTCTACATGATGCGAATAATGGCAAGGCTAGCAAATTGTTTGTGGCTATGTGTATAAATAGTTGTATCTTTTAGCTTGTTTTCGATTTATGTAACATTATTAATGTTAGACGTAATACCTGCATATCTCTGGTAGGTACTTGATTAATTTACGGTAGACGCGCCACCTCGTGTTGAGTAGCTGAGTTTTATTTAGTCCGTCAAGCGGTAGATGGCGCTGAAATGTGTAAATCAATAATATTATTTGTATTTCAAAGTAACATGAACTCACAAATTGAATATGACCAGAATTAAACAGACTACATTTATATTCATTTAAGTACTCATGTTAAAATTCGAATCTATATATTTAATTTATGAATAGATATTTCGTAATTTCGTTTAACAAAATGAATATTTTAATTATTGCTACGTAAGTTTAATCACACGTAAATCTTTTCACAAGTGTTAAGGTATCAATATTTTCGGCTAAATGTGTATCGGCCCGGATAGCTCAGTCGGTAGAGCATTGGACTTTTAATCCAAGGGTCCAGGGTTCAAGTCCCTGTTCGGGCGTTTACTTTTGTTTTTTTATTTTTTCTTGGACCTTTGTGATATACATAAGTCATTACACATTTTTTTTACGTAGTTAACTTAACAAAATCAATTTTTTTTTCAATACTTGTATTATTTTTTTCTAATTATTTATATTAAACCAAATGCTCTTTCTATTGCTGCCACTTTTTTACTTTGTATTTAAATTTGTCTAAAACAAAATATTGAAAAATAGATAACGTGGGTTATGTTAGTTTATTGAATATAATTTGGTACCCAACTTTAAATAGCGCCATCTATATCATGGTAACAAAAGTATATTAAACCGAATACAATTCTATAAGTTTTGCTGTGTTGTCGATCCGGTAGATGTCGCTTTGCTACTGTAAAACATTTACATAAAGTCCTAAAGATGGCGTCACCTGTTCAATTCGGAACGACGTTGAATACCTTTTCACTCGTTGATTTTTCAATGAATAAGATTGCTTTCAACTCATTTGTATAGATTTAAATCAGATTATTCAAAAACAACCGAATAATGTCTCTTACTTAACTTACAGTTTAAAAAAACACAATTATGATTTTTCGAATATTGTTTTTAACATGAAGCCGTCACGCACAGACGCGTGAGAATGTTTTATATTTTGCGCGGTTGTGATTTGTGAATAAGCTTTAGGCATGATACGTTCATCCAAACACACTGTGTCTTGCCTCTTTTGGTTTTATTGTTCTGGTTCGGTCTCGTGTTGGCACAATGGTCATATGAATTTGATGAGAAATTATTATGGTATATGGTTTAAATACAAAAAAAAAATTGGATAATCCGGTTATAAATGTCAGAGTTCTGGTGAAAATTTTATACTTTCATGCCCTTCGACGCTTTATGTCCGCATATGTTCTTCCCTAAAGTTGAGTCTATCTCCATACCAAATTTTATCGAAATCTGTTTAGTGGTTTAAGCGTGCAATCGTAAGACACATACATACGTACTAACATTCGCATTTATAATATTAGTACGGATTAATACTACCGGTTTTGCAAAATGTCTTTGTACCTTTGTCTTACACTAGACGCAATTGCGTGCGCTGACGCAACGAGATTACATATTTTATGTGTGTAATCTCTGTTACATGCGTTTATATTCGCTAAGCGCTAAGTTGATAAAAGGCTTTGTTTTTCAAGAATATTACCCACTTTAATATTATATCGCTACAATACCTGCTTAGGAGTATTAAAGCTATCTATAAACTGAACTTTCTTTAATATTATAGATGTAGATAGTTGCCAAACAAGATTGAGAAGCAGGCAAGAGAATCATTTTTCTTTCTTTTTGACTAGTTAAAAGCTACGTTTATACCTATATCCACCCTTTTTTATTTCTCAGATAATGAATGAGATAGCTATATTGTTTAAAGTTTGTTGTGTTTCACCGCATTGTGAATAGGTGTTGTTTGTATATGAACATTGATTTTGATCAGGACTAAGTTAGACAGCAGCTGCTATGTGTAATCAAAACCATATCTGAATATCAAGAGCCCGCATGTATTATCACAGAAGTAGGTCATTGTTCGCGGGTGGCAATAATATTGAAATTACAGAATAATTATTGCTTGTTTTTGGAAATATTTTTCTTAACAAGATTGAGAAGCAGACAAAAAACTCATTTTTCTTTCTTTTTGACAGTGCTTTGGTAAATAGTCTAATGAATTTACTTTTTCAATTGGATCAATAAAAAAATTGTTTTACACTAAGAATAATTATAGTTTGGTCCTACGTTCTCTCTAAGTCGGCCTCCTGTCCTGTGTGACCTGCATTTTTGATCGGTAATGTGTTCATAAAAATTATGTTTATGTACTCAACTGAGCCGCGGGTTGGTCAGCTTTTGCCTGTTGTATAATGCAGGACCAATAATATTAGATATCATTTAATACCACTTAAAGCTAAGATAAGCTTTTGTGTGAACTATGCGCCTGTGAATTTGTTACGGCGCTGTTGTGGCCTTGTTCTTGCGAACAATAGTCGACACTTAGATCATACAGATAATAATGATTTTAATATGTAGCCTGTAATTGTTTTGGCTATCAGTAAAGCGTGACCAATTTAATAGTATGAAAATGTAAATTTAATATGTAAGGACACAACTGTTTGGTTTGGTAAATATCGTGTACTTTCTTGATTTCGTAGTATCCCTTTGGATTTTTATTTAACAAATTTTATTTTTAATTCGTTAGATCGAGTGTCTTTCAATTTGTTTTGTTGATGTTTTAATTCACTGGTTGTTATAAAAAAAATGTTAACATGGCAAACTAAACTAAACCTTTCTAAAAATAAGCGATAAAATTCGAAATTAGAACAATTGTCGTCGCCTTAACAGAAATTCATTTGATGTAAATTTCCTAAAGTTAATAAGATAAATATACTGATGCAGATAGACTAAGCGTCACTTTAAATACGTTCACACTTGATTAATGAAAATTTTAAGAGCGTTTCATAGTAATGGTGCATTTAAATGTGACGATATTTATAAGGAAGAATGTCCTGTGATAAAAGTTATATTTATATCAGAATCTATCAGAAGATAGATGTTTAAAACGGCCATCTATCAGAAGATAGATGACCCGGCGAACTTATTTAAATCTGAATGAGTCACGTGTGTTTGTTTGATGAAGCTTTTAACTTTACGGCCAGAGTAGCTAATTATGTTGGTGCAATGGTATCCATGCCGAAATGTTGGTTCGAACCCGAGATAACTTTTACGTGACGAGTGAATTCATATTCATTTAATTAGTATTGTTTACAAACTTTACAAGTTTACCTGGGTTAGAAATAAAAACCAGAAATAAGATAACCTCCCCAATTTAAGTTGGCTCAGTTGGCAATCCAAACTGAGCCTTGGCCTCTGTAACAAGAGAACGCCACCTTCGCCGACATTGTTTTCGTGTTCACCAATCCTTTGTTTCTTTGTTTAAAACAGTATCATTTTTCAAGTATGACCACCGTTTCATGAATATATATTTCAGTATTTAGGACCTTTCATTTTCAATTTTTTCAATATTCCTTTACACTGACTGATTGGACATGTTCAATAAAGTTTTTGAATTGATTTAAGGGTGAATTAGGTATATGTGTTGCGAGTTTATTGAAAATTCATATATAATTTTTACGAGCATGAATTATTATTTTTATGGAGATTACTTACGGGCACATTTTGCTCATTCCTAGTGTTATGACTATGAACATTAGCATTTTAATCAATACTATGTATCACATATTACAATTTATTTTTTATACGCCTATTATATGTATGGCTTAGCCGTAAGTATAAGAACAACATATATAGTAAATAGAACCTCTTTTCATATCAATTTAATCAGTTCAGAGAAATACTGAGTAGTCAAAACAGAGTGTTTAAAATTCGACTAATATAACCCTGGTCAACACCACTGAAGTACGCCTTACTTTGCGAAATACCCACCACTTAGCCTCAACTGGGCCCCGTTGCATGTCAAATACAAATTACAGTTATTAAATTGATTGATACGAACTATAATCTATAATCATATTGTCCGTACGAATAGAAATACTTGCCCTCAACTCTGTTGTAATGTGCTCTAAATATCGTTACAATTTAATTTTGAACAACAATATAGAAGACATGAATAAATAGATATATCTCTATTAAATTCTTCATACTCATACACTATATGTTATTTTTGCGTCATTGATCGCTAAAAGAAAGGTCATCAGGTGTGACCTCTCAATCTCCTTCCAATACCAGTGAATAAGCATCTAGCTTAATTATAACAGAGGTCTAATTGAATTTAATCCATTCCAAAAATCCACGTGAGCATTCATAAACCTTGGTCCTTTTGAGACATAGTATGATTTATTGGTTTATTTAAAGGTCTAACTGATATTAACTCGTATTTAAATATATTGCGAACAACAAACATTGCGAGAAAACTAATTATTATTAACTATTTTACGAATTGCTATTCACAAATACATACTACTACTAATAACCAAAGACAATTTAAGATTTACAGTATCCACGTACCATTTAAACCTCTAGTAAAGTTAAAATCTCTTTATTCAGTATGTTACGGTCCTATGTGTTTTAATCTAAATGATTCTACGCCTGTTCGTATGCGACTAAGTTGAGAAGAAAGTCGGCTTGGTTAATCTTTTTAGGAATGTTCCAAATGTGTTCTCAAATTTTTTTATCATCAAAATAATCAGATTATTCATAAAGTAATTTTTAAATTGGCTCACAGTAGATATGAAAATCTACAAAAAAGTATTGCGATGAAAACCGAGTGAGTACTTAGTCAACATATCTCAGTGACATAGTATTTATCGCTATGTTTCTATTTTAGAATTATAAATGTCAACCGGCTCCGTGGATTTCAATGAAAACGTGTTTCGCATCTTAACAGCGTGTCTTCGCTTTTCAGTGCCAGCTTAGAACGAGATCCATTTTATATCAAGTAATTATTAATAAGACAATTGTTTTGTGTTTGTTTGGAGAATTTATAATAATTTTAAGTAATAATCATTGAGGCTTGCAATAAAGCTGACGTTTCATTGCAGCCACAGATGTCTGATTAACGATTGCTTTCATTCAGTCTCGTTTTAGATCAGGTAGAATATGTTTGTATATAAAATATGTGCCTACCATCGCGAGTTACTAAAAGTATTGCCGAAAAGATATATATATGCCCTTCATTGTAACGATCTGCAACATTTAATTACGTGTCCTTGAATAGAATCCGCAAGTCAAATTTCTCATTACGTAAAAAGCTTGATTACGAAAGATGATTAATTGATGATTGATTAAGAAAGAAAGAAAATATGTTTATTTGGATAATGAACTGTTGAAGCCGGCTTTATACAATACTCATCATTTGTACGTTGAATTTGGTAAAATGATAAAATCTAACGGTACGTTCTTAATATATTTATTTGCCATAGCATATTATTGTAAATTTACTATGCTGCCGCTGGTGGGACTGGCCTGACCCAAGATGTACGCCAATTATGAATTTGCATTTACTCATTTTTTTTAATTGACTTACGTATAGTTGCCGATATGTTTACAAATCACATATTAAAGCTAATATTTCAGTCATAATAATTGAAATGTAAGCGGTTATACAATAACATTATTAGATATATTATATAGAATTTAAAAAAAATGTCTGCATTAAATACCAAATTATACTTCTACTGTATGTACTACTTTTGTGTTTATCAGTGAAAATGCAATGTCAAAGTAAGTGCTTACTAACCTTCTACTGTATATAATAACGTCATTTGCATTAAGACCTTTTTGCTATGTATTAATAATTACATTAGTATAGATGACGTCAGCAACTGTGAAGCCCTTTGTGCGTGAAATGATTTGTAACAAGTAATGCTGACTGATATAATTGGTCATTGCGAATATAGAGCAAGAAATGAGTAATGTAGAAACTAAACAATGGCATTGCGCAAAACTGGGTGTCCTTCCGTACACGATCGACCTTTTGTACGCCTACTAAAGCCTTTATAGAAGGGCTATTGTATTTATTTGTAACGTAAAAATAGTAAACATTAAGTTCGACTATATTGCAGCCAGTCGGGACTGAGAGACTGACCTGATAGTTACTTTTGTAGCCTAAATGATTGGGTGTCCATGGCGTGTCGGTCCTGGCCCGCAGGCTCAACAAACCGCTTCGTTCGTAATTAAATGATTTCATATTGTAATTGGAATTATTATAATTGCTATGTTAATGCGTTAAGCATGCAGTTTGTACGTAATATATAAACACGAATAATTATATATTATGTAGTGTTACAGCCATAGTATATTGTGATGGTCGTACAACATTCCACATTAACGTAATAGACTAGTGTAATTGTTGATGAACATAGACTACAAATAAATAGACATAGATCTGAGATTATTTTTGACTCGGTATGTGAGGGCGTTGGTTAACAAATGATGTATAACAATTAGACTACAAAAATCATTTGCTTCCAGCTAGTAAGGACATTGTGTTTGTGAAAACACTTGTTTGGCTATGAGTTGAATTTAGAACGAAGTTGCAAGGTTGTAAATAATGGTTGTATTTTAAGACTATGGACTAAGCCAAAAATGTATGGTAACCTTTTATACTGTAAACTGGACTTATCGTTGCACTTTGAAATTTGTCTGGTTTAATATGCAGCTGTCGAGATATCGATGGGATATTCTCGAACATTCGAGTGGGGTCCTTGTACTGACAGCAAGATAACATACCATTTTTTTACCACCCAAGTATTTTTAAACATGATATCATCGGTACGAAATGATGACCGTATGCAAGCGTCGCGTTGCTACTTTAGCGAATTTATTTTACAAAAATTACATAAAATTATCGAGTGTATATAAGCTAGCTATTTAATATATTACATATGTTATTGGTATGGTTACAAAACGCCGTGGATTAACAGTCACGGTCAATCTTCGGTCACGGTCAATTTTACCGTTTGAATAAATCATACTAAAAATCACAAACTTGTAATTAATTTTATATTGTATTGCTTTATACGACCGTTCGCATGACATTATTACGCAAGATATTATTACGTGGATATATCGGTATCAAGGTATAATGGTACGAAATTTATAAAACCTTTTTTATGTCCTGCAATACCATTAGATTAGGGTATATTATTATTTTATTCATAAATAAAAATAATCTCTTTCAGCACAATTAAACGCAAGATCTCCGAATTGTGAAACAATCCTAAGATTTAACATTTTTTTAAAACAAGGCATAAATAATATTGAATCATTTGTCTCATTACTAAGTTCGCGTACGTTTTTGCATGGCTTAGCTTGGAATTACAATCAATAATTTCGCAAGAAAATAAAATATAATGTACGTTTGATTTTTTACTAAAGGCTATTAACTGCAAATGTATTTTTAATGCCATTATAATATACTAACCTATAATGTATTTGAAATATCTTATAAGTGATAATTACGTGTGCAAATGCCAAGTTGCTATGTATTATCCTTTGATACAACCTATCATCAAGGACTAAGCTTTCAAATATTTTGTTATATTTATTATTATTGAGAAATCCACAGTTTTGATCACAAATATAGTGTAAATCTTAAATAACGACACTGAAGGGACTGTTTGTGATTCTGTGGCGTTATAGAGAGTGCCGTTGAATCGAGAAAAGAAAAATTATTGTATGTCATACAGGCTAGACCTACCAATTGATTTCAACGCTTTAAACAGTTTGTCGTTAAATCGAGACACGTTACATGGAGTTTACGCTGTGTATGGTTATTGCATAAAAATATCCTTATAAAACAAAGTTGTGCTTTGAAAATTATGTCACATTTGCATGTAAACAACTATTAACCGCAAACGATGTTGCGTTCTAGAAGTTTCGTTCCCAAGTGCGTTATATCATTTTCATATTTGCATACAAGTGAGTCATACGGATGTATGTTGACACTTTAGTGGTAACCCGTTGATAAACACTAGCGGAAATTATCCGCGCGCTTATCAGTGCGTGTGACCTTCTTAAATACATGAATAATGCGACGGATTAAAGAAGCGATGACAGTTGTCAATTTGATTTAACTTTTGGTCATGTTTGTCAGGCTCGTTCGTTTTCATTCAGTAGACAGGGACAAAAGATCACTTGCTGCATCCCGCTTAACACTCGCGTAATTTCATTATATACATATATACGATTGGTTATGGTCGACTTTTATCTGCGGTTTTTTTTTTCAAACCAATTTAATTGATGAAACAAACGTATGGGCTTTGCTTATAGCCCTCTTATCATCATCCACACTTATGTAGATGCTGTGCACAGCCTATCAAATATTATTGCATAATCGTTTTTAAAATATTACCAGAAATGTTTAATTTTAATAAATATTTTATTAAAGTTTTAGAAGTCGCCAATGTATGGGTACTTTGTTATTTTAACTAGTATTAGTTTAATATTAGTGCATAGTGATGGCGATCCATCGTCTAATTTTATATTTATATTATTAACAAATTTTCGAGGACAGATTTGAGGTAACTTTTTGTCTGTTGTAGATTTACATAAATGTACTATTAAAATGCTATTTTTTAAAATTATTTGACTTTAACAAAAACCATGTGTGCGTCATGTCTTTTCGCCTTAATATTTATTCGTGTTGTGGGTATTGAACTGAGCTAATAGCGTGTCAACAAGCATCAATCATCCCTTATTAAACCCGGAAGGGAGTTCGACGGACGACCTTTCCCTCGCGGCCTTGGTGTCAGCTTACGGGGTCTTTGCTCTAATGCGATTTGTATTTCATTGTCACGAGATATTTAATCTCGTTAGCGGACACTGCGAACTGTATGCATTACAAAAGCCTTTAATAACAAACAAAATATACAATTAACGAATGTTATTAACACATCGATTTTTAGTTAAGGCTCTCTCTCCCTCTCTGAGGTACCACACGGTCACGTCCCTAGCCCACCTTATTTCCTTAATTTCATTAAGGCCGCATAACACAATTGTTATGTGATGCCACATAAGGAAAACAGTAGTAAGTTACTGGAACGGGAGTAGATAAATATTTTGATAATTGTGTAACCCAATCAAAAATAAATTTCATTATTAATTTTACTTGTACTTTAAAATTTCCAAAACAACAAGTGCATTTTGTATACAGGCGTTTTTTATTCCTTTCAAATATCGTTGCAATCCGTTCAAAGTAATTACTTTATTCCTTTTAAACTATAACAGTTTTTTTCGTGTCAATAAGCAAATTGCTTTTCGATAATAATTGGGTTAAAAGTCTCTAATACCGGTTTATTTGTGAGTATTTCGTGCTGACGTTTGCTTTGACGTGTTCGCGAATAATTACCTACGAACTCTATCGCGTATTTGTAATAATCTAGAAGGCTGCAATTGAATCTGACATCCATTTGACAGTTGACAATTGGCGCAACGATTGGGCGTGAGTTTGAGGCCCTCGAGCGATTTAAAAGTACCTTGTTTGTACTTAACACGTTTGAGTGACATTTAAACGCTTTTAATAATAATATTTTATTTATTTGTAAAATAATATATAATCACAATAATAATATTAACGGGTTTAATTTTTAATTTAAGGTCACAGTACTTTATCCACATCAACGTTGAGCGTTTTAAAAATAAAAATTTATTATTTTGGAAATTTTATTAAGAATATGACTGTTATTTACGATTTGTTACTTTATCAGCAATCTTTAGCTACCACAACATGAAAATTATTGCTATGGTGGCAATAAAACTCGGCTTTTATAAGTCATATGTCGCATACTATAACTTCGCTATGTATATTTAATACATTAAAGCCATTCGCGAACATGTAATCCACTCATTAATGCGACGTTTTCCGTAATATTTTAAATTATGTCACTGTTCATAACATAATTACATCACTTTATACAAGGACTGCGCAGATAGCTCGCTAGACTGGCCTTGCTCTTAATGAAGGTATCAAGTTCACACTAATGCTTTTATGTAGGATAAAGTGACAATAATTTAAAATTATGGTGCTCATTAAAGATATATAACAGGTCAATATTGTCTCAAGTTATTCAAATTGTATAACTACTTAGTCTGGCCATAAATACTGTTACTATTCAAAAAAAGAAAATATTACGTTTGAATTTGGAATCTGTCATTTTTATATGATTGCTTGATGTGTTTTCTTATTTTCGCGCCATTATATTGTTAAATATTTTGTTATATTAAAATGGAGTGGGGTGATAAAGAGAACCGAATCGCTGTGATTGCCTTACATAAAGTAGGTATGGAGAAAAGTGCAATTTTTAAAACCCTCCACCCGCTTGGTATTAGTCAAATGTTTGTTTACCGGGCTATTGATAGGTACAATGATACCTCCTCTGTTTGTGACAGAAAAAGATCTGGCCGTCCACGTACCGTTCGTGTGAAAAAGGTGATTAAAGCAGTTAGGGAAAGAATTCGAAGAAATCCTGTCCGTAAGCAAAAGATTTTATCTCGGGAGATGAAGATAGCTCCTAGAACCATGTCGCGTATATTAAAAGATGACTTAGGACTTGCAGCCTATAAGAGACGTACTGGTCACTTCTTAACTGATAATTTAAAGAAGAATAGGGTGGTAAAATCCAAACAACTACTTAAGCGGTACGCAAAGGGAGGTCACAAAAAAATTTTGTTTACGGATGAGAAAATTTTTACAATTGAGCAGTATTTTAATAAACAAAATGACCGTATTTATGCTGGAAGCTCTAAAGAAGCTTCGCAATTAGTAAACAGAGTACAACGTGGGCATTATCCCACTTCAGTGATGGTTTGGTGGGGTGTTAGCTATGAAGGGGTGACTGAGCCATATTTTTGTGAAAAAGGTATTAAAACGTCGGCACAAGTTTATCAAAATACCATTCTTGAGACGGTAGTTAAGCCTTTAACTAACACCATGTTCAATAACAAAGAATGGTGCTTTCAACAAGACTCGGCACCGGGTCATAGAGCTCGATCCACCCAATCTTGGTTGAAAACTAACGTTCCGGACTTTATCAGCACTGAAAACTGGCCGTCGTCAAGTCCTGACCTAAATCCATTGGATTATGATTTATGGTCAGTTTTAGAGAGTAAGGCTTGCTCTAAACGCCATGATAATTTGGAGTCCCTAAAACGATCCATTCGGTTGGCAGTGAAGAATTTTCCTCTAGAAAGAGTTCGTGCTGCTATTGATAACTGGCCTCAACGTTTAAAAGACTGTATTGCAGCCAATGGAGACCACTTCGAATAAACATTGTATATTTTTAATAGTTATATATTGATGTATTAAACTAACTCACTATGAAAGGAATAAATGTTACGTATAAAAAAAAAATCGTGCTTTTCTTTATAACAATATTTATGGCAAGACTAAGTATAATAGTATGTTTGAAATTGTCATTTTAATGTAAAAATATCTTCATTTAATCAAACAAAAGAAGTTATATTATATATTCCCTTGACGAGTAGGCCGGCTGTATTAAGATATTATTTAATATATGTATGTTCAATAAGAATACATTTATTAAATCATCAGAATAATAAACAATATTTTACTCACCCTTTCAAAGTTCTCAGTTACCTTTGACATATGTTGGCTTATAACTTATTGAATACCACTTTGCAAAGCTCGGTAACCCTAGCGACACCCCTATAATCGATTGTTGCCAGATAACTGACCGTCCTTGGCGTGTATCGTACAGTTTATATATAGTTCAGTGACTGTATTCTCTAAAATGATAGTAAAACAAGGCATTGTCATAATAGATATGTATATATTAATAATGTATAGAGTGTGCACATATACTTTTTGATTGGGAACAGGGCGTCTAATAACTAAACTGTTTGAGTTGATGGGTGATTAATAAATAATCAACGATCCAAATTGTTGATCGGAGATACGTACTATTGTGTTTTTATGACCAGATGCCAGGAGAGACAACCCATGCGCAGTAATTCAACATTATTACAAATATTTGGCTTGCAAATTCTGTGCAAGTGGAGATACCACTGTGAGCCGATTTTCCAACAGCTCGGTAGTTTTTTTTTATTTCTTAAACCTATACAGATTATCAAATAAAGTTTACACAATAAAAATAGATTAAAAATAAAGCCAAAATAAGGTTAAGACATAGATTTAAATCAAGTTCTAACCACAAAAAACAACGCGAACCTCGTGTCAGAACTTATATAAAATATAACTGTAAAATCAGTGGATGCAGTTCTATCGTGTAGTATCTAAAGTGTAAATATAAAAAATATTGCGAAGATGCGTCACGATATAATTTGGTAACGTGTGGGCGACACGCATGAGAGCTTTCCACGGTCAACGTTATTAATCGGGATAGTATTTTTCTCGTGATGTAATTTTATGTATTTTTTATTAATAAATGGAAAAGAGGTGTGCTGCATTGGTAGCCATTTTTATTTCTAATACTACACAGATATTGTCTATGTAAACTAATAATAAGATATAAAGGTTTTTCTGTCGATCTCATGTTGTAATTAGCATAATCATAAGTGCCTAAAATGAAAAATTCTGTGTAATCGTAATGTGTGTGTTACAGTGTGTGTGTATTTTGTATTTAAATATGAAATACACACACACTGTTACTTATCTACAATAATTCCATAATTCGTAACGCAGGAGTTTCTCAGTGTGGTGACTAGCGCCGCAGGGTTATATCAACTAGATCAGTGGATTTAGATGTAGGGAACTTCTCTGCTTTAGTTAAACCATTGGTATTACGATTACACAGCATTTTTCATGTTAGGCACTTATGATTATGCTAATTACAACAGATATTTGATGTCATTTTTTACACGTCAATTTAATCAAGTATTGGGCAAATGCGACGCTCGTGCCGTATAGACAAAAGGAAAACACAACAGATTCGACTTAGCTATAAGACTGATTGCATTACTCACGTGCGTGAACGCCGGTTGCTAGTTTACGATGTAAATATTTGCGGCATCTCGACATGTGTAAATATACAACTTTATTGAGCTAAACGGATTCTTGTTGTTTGCAGATCTCAGAATTATGTTTGATAATTTGAATTTCTATTTGTGATTTCTTTATAGGTAAAAAAAACATTATTTCTTTGAATCTCTCATTTAATGTTATCGTTTTTGAAATAAGCTCAACATAATAGGTTTTAATGGGTGGATATATGCAATTGACTAATAATGCATCGAAATAACTCCCTGCCGTCTGAACTACTTTGATGGCTGGAAATCTAACTTCAGTTTAGGTTAGTGAGGTATTTCGAGCCTGCCGAGGAATACCTCACACCTTTACTGAAATTTTATATGCGATCTGTAATATTTTATTACAAAACTTACACACGTGTGAAAATTTTCCTCTGTTTATAATTTGAAATGAAATCATTCAATCTCATTTTGTCCTGGCCCCAGCTTAACACTAGGAATAATATGACGGGAGAGTATTATTTATTTGTTTATTAACGCCTTGACTGCGTGACGTAAAGTTGGTGTGAAATTATGTTAAAAGTATCCTTTGCCTCGTATTTGTTGTACATTGAAGAGGTGCATGAATAGATCGTTTAAGAGCCGGATAGGTCACAACTCATTCGTTGCCGTGACCGGGGAACGGTCAAGGTGAGCACAGCAGGCCGGGAGCCAATGCGAAAATAAACAATCTTTGCAAATTTGCAGCTCTGCTTTCTATACCGGCGCCTCCGCAATTGAATGAGCAATTGTTTACTGTTTGTACGTTCATGACTTCACATTCGTTGCGTACATTAAAAATTAGAGGTTGTTCTTAAATTAAACAAGTGTGAACAAGAGTTGTTTGTCTTAAAATAATAGTTTATATTTTTTTCAAAACCATTCGCTTCTATAATTATATAATATATACCGTGAACGGGAGACTCCGGCTGAACAATAAACCGTCTGGCTGACCGGACCTGACCAATGAGGTGCACAAGGTCCAATGTCGGTTTGGAGGAAGATGGAGGAGGCCTATGTCCAAAGGTGGATCGGATTGAATGGATGATGATGATAGTTTATATTTTTAATCTGTTAATCACAATATATTATTCTAAATAGATATAGTTTTCTACAACAATTATTAAAAATATTTTCATTTATTCACGCATTAATCATTTTTGTGTTTATATGGGAAAAAAAGTCCAAAAAAATTTACCAAAGATTTGATTTTTTTTTAGGTTTTCAAATATTATCCCTTTAAAATAATTAATATTAAGCGAGTTATTTGTCTTAAAATAAGTTAAAGTTCACAACATAACAAAAACCATATTGTTTAATTTTCAAACAAACAAAATGATTGGCTGTTGCGCAGAAAACGCGGAAGCGTCGATGTTAATTTATTCATTACTATTCCTTCGCGGCCATTTTGCAATTCAAATGACGGATTATAAATATAGCAACAGGTTATTTTCAGTCATCGAGGACTAGGTTTTTTTGTATAGCTTGTTTTTTTTTAATAATACCATTGTCTATTGTAGCTATATTTTTTATTGTCGTAGTATTTTCGTTTGCGGTTGACACACTTTTGTCTCTTGTGACCTTTCTCTTTGATTTCAAATATTATTATTTAAAAAGAACAACTGTTCTATTTATCAGCACTTTACCACCTGGACAATGCAATAAGTTTGCAATACTGTTCTCTATGTTCTAACTGACAAGGTTGTCTTTGAATGTACACCTGCTGTATATCGGCTGCGCACGCGCCACTAACGACCGTCTGTATGATTTACAACACTCCCTCGAAGGGAGTTGTTGCTTCCACGGCTCCGACCACGATCACAATTGTACCATTTGACGTTTGTCGAAAGTTATCGCTCTGTTTACATCACCGCGCCGACTTGACCGACTCTGTTGTGCGGTTTGTTTGTGGCATTTCACGATTTGTATGTCTTGTTTTTAAATTGGCTATGACAGTTTTCTCTTTCTCTGCATTTACATAAGACTCGAAACTAGTTATAAGCAATGTTATTTAAAAAAAAATCGAAATGTATCTTTAAGAAACAATTTTACGCTGACCTTTCACAGAATCAATGTGGAAAATTGAAACCAGGCATTTATGGCATTGGAGCAGTCAGTGTGTCAGTAGCTTATGACTTAGGCTATTACCAGGATATGACGTTAATTAACTTACTTCTTGCGACCATAAAGCTTGGCTACAAACACTCGGGTGTCTAAAGTGGGTTATTTGATTGTGTTTTTGCCGCCAGTGACACGGATAAGTAAGAAAACGATTTAAATTGTATAGACTTATTTTATACTTTTTAATACATTTTTCTTTAAAAATAAATATATTTTATGTTAAATATACAAATATATAAAAGAATGAATGCGATTGTATAAATTGCTCATTTGTCCCTTGCAATTCTATTTCGCTACTCTTTGCCATCTTGACTTGATTATTTGCCAACTAACAAATTCCATTGAAGTCTGGAATTCTCAGTTTTATTAATAACAGCTTTCCGTAAATAATTTTGGCGAACCCCGAATCCCAAACTAAACATTTAACGCAATTAAAATTTTCATTATGTAGGTAATGAAATATCCTATTTCAAATATTTTTAGCTTCATACATAGACAGGACTTCTCAATGGTGTGCTAAGGGGTTTCGTATTATTTCCTAGTAAAGGGTCGTTTGGAGTTTATGACTATATCGCATGTCGACATGGAACACAATCGCTCTATTTTATATGAGTCATTCCTATACATTTATCACGTGTTCCATTACTGTAATAAAAGTAATGATTTTATCAGGACGTCAATCGAGAGCAGCGAATTGCAATTCCCCGAAGCAAATATTCCTTAACATAGACAATTAGTGCAATGATGGGTAATTGAATAATTATGAGTTGGTACCTTTATAGAACGCTCGTATAGCCTTAACTTGTCCCTATTGAGATGGATCATACAAGATTTGCTAAGAATAAAGCAACAATAAGAACATGGTTGCTATAACTATACTGATTTCGCTAAGACGAACTCGCGAGAATAACCAAACTGGCGAGATACAAATTAATTAAAATTACAAAAGTTCTATTGTCGCAATTCGACTTTCGTTCCACGGAGCAGCTTCTAACCATCCTTATTGAAACGAGTGTTGGTACTACCATCCATGTATACAAACACACACAACCTATTACTATGCACCTCGGAAGATACTGGACACACACTACACAGGAAATATCCTAGTGTCTATAAAATATTATGTATTTTTCTGCCAGCAAGTATAAAAAAAACCTTTAAGTGTAGTGTCCCAACATTTTAATTATTAAGACACCGACATTCAATATGTAATTAAATGTTTGATTACAGATTTTAAAGTTTCACTTTCTTAACCTTCGAAGGTAACCTTGTCCCAACCGGAAATTATCTGAATATAGATATAGGTGTGATGCAATATTTCAGTACTGATTAGGGATGCTCTGCCAATCAAGCATTGGCAAGGGTATGAACTGTTAATTTTCTAAGCACCTGGCAAACGTTGGTCTTGCAAACAATTTCGTTAATTATTTCTGGTGAATTTTGCGAAATGACGCGGCTTGAATGAAGTTCTTTGTTTGTTCTTTTGAAAAGTATAATTAACAGACGTTATGTTTATGCTCAAATAAAATTAAAGTGAACCGAATTCTTTATATAGATTTAATCCCGTCATATACTGGCAACGGATCGTGTATCATCGAAAAAATTGTATATATCACAGAGCGGATATGTTTTAAATTTAACTGCTCAACGTGTTTGTGTTTCTATAGATAGACATTAAACGAGCAATAAAATGCTAAAATGTATTGTTAATGTCCTTTGTTGCGAATTCACAACTTCCGCCCGAATACGACACGACCTCACGTCAGCTGAACTGTACGAGTTAACGAGTCGCGGAAATTAGTTTGATTCCGGGATATTTCAATTTTATTATCTCATGTAAAGATAATCTCGGAAATACTTGAAGGAAGTCACAACAAAGGTTTTATATTTGACCCTTATTTTGCATTAAGTTTTTATAATATTATTTTTTTCATTATCCGTCTGGCAATATAAAAAGCCGCCACAAAAACAGCGTCCAATATATTGATTGTGATTTTCAATTACAATTCTTATTATCAATAAATCATTTTATATAATAACACTAACCACAGCATCTCACAATCGCAAGTCATAGCTAATGGAAAATACCCGTTAGTGATAATTATCATAACAATGTATCTATATGAAATGATTATGGCGACATGCTGGCTGCGACAGTCGTTCCTATTTGGCTCATTACCACACTGATTCCTTCATGACATATTTCTAGTTCATTGACGTGGACTTGCTAATTGCGTCTCGTCGCCCACTCTTAATGCGTGACTGATTTTTCGCTTCCTCTTCACCTCGGACTATTTCACCGTGTGATTGGCATCTCTATAAGTCCTTAATTTCTATTGCAAGAAGCATCGTCATTTGTTGTTGTTGACTGGTTTATACAAAGGAATGAGCGCGCGGGAATTCCTTACAATGTTGAGGTGAATTTAATAGCGCATAAATCCTGCATGGTAGGACATACTAAAAATAACATATGAACATGCTTGCTTGCGTTTACCTGAAAATAACTGACACCCTCGTTGCCTTGCCACTAACTGAACATCACCGCTTATGTATATCTTCACCCTGCTGAGAATGTTCTGCTTCGCTCGGCTCTATTAGATCTAAGCCGGAGCAATGTCCGGAAATAGAAAACTTGGCGGGATGTGAGTTTGTATGCAAATTTGTATGGTGAAAATTTTATAGCGTTTAAAGGTTGTGTAATTTAGACTAGCTCATCGATAGTGTATCGAATAGTTCCATTATTAGAGTACTTAGCTGCTCCAATGGCCGTGTTATGTGAGGTTGGAGCAGGTAGGTTTTGTTGCTCGACGCTAGGGTGACGTAGTGGTGTGTCGGCAGCATCAGCGGGCTGGCGTTGGCGCTCGGTGGCAGCGGTACCGGCAGCCCGTCGACGGCGGTGGAGACACGGGATTCGACGGCCACCTCACGCGCTCCGTCGCCTCCGCCATCGGATAGGCAGCAACACACCAGGTAGAGCTCCGATCAGAACGTTTGGCTTATGGTTACGGTTGTTTTTTTTTTTTTGTTTCGTACGCTGGCTTGTGTTTGTATAAACTACTGCTGTAGATTTTTAGCTCAATACTAGAGGGTTAAGAAATAACATTGATGGCTATATTTATTTTAAAAATATATGACGCTCCTTAAGAAAGTTTATATAACTATAAGTTCAGCATAATTTTGTCAGGGGTGGCTGGCGATGTTTTCATCACTAGTGTCACGTGGTTGGTTGTTTTGTTTTTCTTCGATTTTTTTTTTAAATTTGTTTTGTACAAAACTTTTTCGTCACTTTGCATGTTTGCTTTGTGTGTCTTGAGGTAGAAATTTTGTCTCTATTTTTTGTAGTTTTAGTGAGTCTTCAAATGTGAATTTATTTAAAGGTAGTCAGTCAGTCGGCGAACATAAAGCAGAAGTTTCGCGAAAATTATTTCTGTAATTATTCAGTGTCAATGTTTTTTGGATAACAAATTGTTTCCAGCAGTGGCGTATCCTCAAATGAAACTCTAATTACACTCGTTATTATGTATTTAACGACCGCGTGATGGGTTTAAACGCCGCTAAAATTGCGCTTTAAGGCGAACACGTTGCTGTTAAATGGAACGTCAATTCCTACACCATACTTAATTCTAAATAAAAAGGCCATGTGCCCTGAAGTTTTATCAGTCAACAAATTGTAGACACTTCGAAGAAAGTGACGACTGACAATATCAACGATGCCAACAAAATATACAGGTCTTTTTTTTTAGATGTTTGTGGTATTTTTTTAATAAAGTAAAGAAAAAGTAGTTCGATGCGTTTTGTTTTCACTTAAAAATTTGCGTAATTAACATAAATAGTATCTTAATGTACAGTAGTATTTTAAAAATAGAAGACGTTACATGTACGTGATACGAAATGGAATAATCGAATCTGTTATTTGAAAATGGAACACTCAAATATATACCACACTTAATTCGAAAGCAGCATTTTAGAGCCGTACAGTTCGCTGATCTCATAAGCATAATTCGTACAGCTTAAGCCTGCAAAGCTTACGTCACCATCGAAAATAGCCGCCGGCTGTCAATGCAGAGTTATTGTAGTTTTTGTTTCAGCCTGGGTTGTTGACTCCAGTTTAGATGTCACGCCAAGGATGTAACGCGAGTGGGCAGCTTTAGTCGAGCGCGAATTGCGATTATTGTTTGTTTTGATCTTGTAGTTATGGTATTCAGTACTCCGATGTTAAAGAAGGAGTAATTGTGCGTTTTTTTGTAGTAGCATTAGTAACAAAGTTACGTTTCCCTCGCTACTTACGTTAAGGCAGGGCTTAATAGAAATGTAATAAATTTAATCCAAAGTGAATTCAGATGTTTCTACATGAGGAATGCAAAATTGAAAGAATCGTAAAACTTTCTAAGTGCATAGGTCGTGTTTGTAATTTTTTTTATCTTATCCTAGAGTCTTGTTTATTACTTCCGTCCACTTTCTTATTGGAAATAAGAAACTTGATTTTGATAAATCCATAATTTCACAGCCTCATAAATATTTATATAAAAACGTTATGCGAAAACTACTTGTTGATATGACAATTACACAATGACCGTGTTTATTTGCTTATCGGTCGTGTAATAAACTGTTAAAAATTGCACGCAAAACGACTATACTTTGTTTTTAGACGCCGATTCAAATATATAAATTTCTTATTGCAACAGTTTCTTGACTTCAATTTTACGGCCAATTTACGCTATTAAAAATTATATGCGATCAAGCAAATTAATGGTTGAGAAAGAATTTTGCTGTAAATTTATATTTTTAAGAAATTCCTCAAAATCTGAAATACGAGTAGATAGGATTGTTAAATGTTAACAACTTTAAATACCCTATTAAACCAAGTTAATAAACATTTATTTAAATAACAACACGACTAATTGGGGAAGCTTCCCATGGGTGTATAAATGATGTAAAAATCATATATTAAATAGTATTTAAAGTTCACTTATGTATTAGTATTAGAAAGCACGGTTTTTCTATAGGACGGCATATCGGTAGTCTTGTAAGGTATGTGTGCCAAGGGTTAATTATTAAGTCCGTACGCCACGTGCACCAATTAGCCATCGACGCAGCCTCGAGGCTACGTGAACGGTAATTAATATTGGGGTTAAAACACGTGTCTCGACAACGATTAATCAAAACTTGTGTGTTGCGAAATAATTATTAGATGCGATCTAAAGTCTGCACCATTAGATGGATTTCGATCACGATTTGTACAGCGCGAATCTAAGGTGGTACACAATTGCTATTTATATGATGGAACCTCAATAAAATTGCATTCAAAAATTGGACTGAATGGCTGGCAAACTAAAAAATACAATTCACCGCGATGACCTTGGTAAAACTATCGTTTCGGGTAGATATAGTTTATGTGGATGATTGAAATGACCCCGTTTGTTTTATTAAAGTCTCTAATTGCAATTATCGCTAAAAACTACTTGGAAAGTATTGACACAAAAAGACACTTAAAGGACAAGAAATGTTCGAATGTTTCTTTAAGCTATTATTTAATATCAAAATTTATTTCTTTAATGCGTCAATAGCTCGGTAAAACTTTGCGTTTATGAGTTTAATTCCATTGAAGAATGATGTCTCGTTAGGATAATGTTAGACAATGTCTATGTTGCCTTGCTATTTTGCACGCACCACTCGAGACCCCTTTGGGGTTGAAACAATCGTAAACATGCGAGCTTCAAATAGTCTAAAGGGGCCAAGTACTCCATCCGCACAAAATACTTCAAATAAAAGGCTTTTCAAGCTAAGCTTTGAAACAGCTTACATCAATACTCGCGCATAAGCAGAAACGTTTGTAGCCTTCAACGACTGTATAGTATTTAAATGCGAACAACTACTCGCAGCTAAATCAGGAAAACATTGCTAAAGTTTTATAAAAATTATATTAACGCGATAATTATGTACTGAGGCTCTATTACTTTGATTTAAGTATATCACACCGTTAATTCAATTAACCTTGATTTGAATTGTGATTAAACTTATATTGAAAGGTATTTTTTTACAATCTTGGCCCCACCAAGCAACCATACCCATAAATCGATATTATTCCCGTTTTTAATGTATGACTCTTATTCCAAACATCAATTTTATACCCCTTGTGTTGTTCGTAGTAGTCGTTGTAGTGGTTCATTGGTGCCTTTAGACATGTTTGTATTCCTCTTTCTTCATATAATAAATAATAGTTACATACAAAATCTCTGTTTATATAATTAGTAGGTCATATATACAAGACAAGTTGTGAAGCAATGACCCCTCACCTCAAAATATACCCATCGAATGTTAAGACTGAATTTAACTGTAAGTAGATAATTCAATGTGTTCCGTTATAATCTGCCTAGCGACGGGTTCGATGCCCGGCGAAAGGCATACATTCTCAATCGCGATTCATCATGTTGATGTCAATCAATGTTCTTTTTTGCTGAGTCGACGGCTAGTGGTTGTCCCACTTTTGTGCCCACATCTCGCGTACGCCTAGGCATTATTACGGCTACGTGGACGTTTTTATTAGCGAACAATCTTGTAAATTATTTAAACAATATGATTGAAATATTGCTCATAAGCGTGTTTGCAGTTTTATCCTTTTTGCCATTAAATACGGGTTCCATAGGTGAGGTTACCAGCTAGTATTCGATATTGTATTGTATGTTTGTACATTGTTTTGCAAATTTACGTAATATAATGTGTAACTATATATAATTACTAATAATACTAATATATACACGTAATTATAATGTGATAATTAAACATTTTTATTTTGCGGTAAACAACATTAGCGACCCACAGGCTAATGTTGTTATGTAATATCTTGTCGGTGACATAAAGAAACACATTTCTCCCTTAAGACGACATATATTAAATATAATAGGCATAAATAATACAAGTAAAAATATCGCTGCAACTCTTAGTCTCGCTACCAATTTGAATTGGCAGAATTAAGAAATAAATGTTGATATGAAATTGTAAAAATGATATTTTTGGCGTATGTACTCGTGTATATTGTTTTTATTCTCATGGGAGCACATCTTGATTATATGAAATGAACCGTAAACAGAAGCAAATTTATATCAATGGAATGTGTGTTAGTACTATTATTGTATTTTTCACTCGCATTTCACGGTATAAGCATATGTGAGCTAAACAATATGTAACAGTAGGCATTTGAAATACAATAGTGTAATTGTAATAAAATATTACGAGAACAATGTAATTACAACAATGCAAAGTATCCTTGGCCCTAGCGAAATCAAGGACGGTTTTGAATCACCCTACGATGTACCATTAGCCTTCGGGAATGAAGGACACTGCGCATTACACATCTCTGTTGCTACAGTAATAAAAACTTATTATAATCTCGCTGATATTTTCGTGAATGTTTGATTTTTTTTTTTGCGCAACGTGGATTTTTCCAAAGTTTTTGTTTATAAATGACTAATTGACTAATAAAAAGATGTTTTGTGGCGGTTCGTTAAATTCTTTTAGACTAAACATTTGATTATTTCTTTAAAAAAAAATTGTTTTTTTAAAGTCATTATATCATTAAATAAATATTACACGAAAGAATCGACCGTAAACCAGCATTGCTATTGGTTATTTTATAGTCTTGAAGAGTTCAAAATTTATGACTAACATTCAAGAGCACATGAGTCGTAAATCATAAACCTATTTCAGGATAAAATGAGCCAATCAAGTCTCTATCATCGTGTTAACAGTTTCATACGAAACAAACCGCAACGTTAAATTTCACAAACCGCACAATATTTTCACTCAAATGACTTTAAAATTTAAAAAAAAATTAGAAAATACATACGCTTAAATTAAACACAAATAGAATTGTCACATTCTTTACAAATTACCTGTGTGTTTACACGATAGCCAACATTTCTTATTATATCACATAACAGTCAATACATTGAATACATATGTGAATTGTAAGCTAAGTAATTAACAACCAAGGTTAACCCAGGTATATGCTGTTCAGCAAATACAATGATTATATATTGAGTTTGTTCGTAGTTATTAAGAGCTCGTTAGAATTTTTTTTCCAGCAGTTCAGTTACTTTTATAATGCAAAAGCGACCTCTGTGGTTTATGATATGTACGTGGTACTTGAAGTTATAGTTGGTTATGGTTTTGAGGGCTTGTTATCAACGCTTATTTACCCTGTACTTGCGCCTAGAACCAGATTATTGTTTGAGTCTTTTATAACCGTAAAGAGACATTGATATTTCTTTCGCGTTTAGAGTATTATTCAGTGTTAATTTTTCATAATTGTCTCGATGACAAATAACAAGTATTGGATATAAAGAAATCAAGTAAAATTTCAAATAAAATTACAAACATACCTTTTTAATATATTGTATAGGATTAAATACTTCACGCGGAATGTAAATATTAATACGAGTTAAAATGACAGTAATATTATCTCGTCATGGTAGCGTTATAACAAAGTATTATTTGTAATTATTACACTATATTTGATGGGCAGTTCTTATGGGTCAGTTAATAAATTTAACATCTCACACCGGTTGGCCTCGTGTCAGTTTTTGCTTAGTAACTGATGTTTTGATCGTATCTATGAGTACTTTACGCTTTTTGTCGTTGCAATTATTGCAGTGAGTTCTGTTATCGGACGCCATCTTAACGTAAAGTTTAGATTTGTGATAGTGAAATGATAAATGGCCCGGCAATAACGTCCATTGTCAATCAAACTGTATTATTAACGAATGTCAAAAGTTGGAATGCCATCCACTCCATCGTGCAGCTTTAAAATACTGAAGGAATAAGTTTGTTCTATATAAAGACCGAGAATGTTGCCGACATTGCAACTAATATTACATATGAAGGTATGAACCTGTGAACCTATGAACTGATTACGAATATTCAAAGTTCAGAAATGACATGCAAGATATGGTAGTTGTGACTCTAATCCAATCTATCTCAGAGACCCACGAAATCCTTGGATAAATGTCTCCAAGTGAAACCAACCATTGAATGCTTTCAAATTTAATCCGAGTAAATATCAATAAACAAACTACTCTTTAAACTAAAACTTTTTACCCATTTATACACTTTAATAGACTTGTCGCTTTGTTTATCCCGCTGACTAGTACTTAGATTTCATTACTGACAGTTAAATGTGACTGCACTTTTGTTTAGTGCTAATACTACACCAATATTATTAGAAATTATCAACTATTTTGCGATGTTGTTTTATCACCAAGATGTAAACAAAACGATAAATTAAAGCATGTGCGATGCTTTTTATGGATTATTTATTACTATAGTGTTATAAATGTATAAATAGATTATAATCTGCTCGCCATGTCTGTACGACCCAAATTATATTTTTATAAGGTTGAAATCAATATTGACATCTGATGCTAAATTTACACGTAAATACAATTAATTATATTTAAGAAAAAAAAACATTTGTTATTCTTACTTATTGGTTTTGGAAAATGAAAATACATACAAAAAAAATCTATTTTTACTACATTTCATAATATTACGAAAAAGCATCGACTATATATGTGTATATATATAACCAATATGCAAATTAAATTTAATTAAAATCCCGCCAGTCAAATCTGCGGGAAAACTATAGTATTGTATCAATAGGCACCGTCTTTGTCGTTTAGACTCGTTTTAGACTGATGCCAGCTTATTCTATGCCAAGAATTTTCAATGCTAAATTATTAACAGATCAGATCATAAAACTTTAATAATAGAACACACATAGGTGAGCTTAATATAAGGGCATATATGTACATCCAAATATTGTCATGTATTTTGTAGAAATATCCCATTTTGTACAGTTCAGTTTCTATTTAATACGAAGTCCATACCGTATTTCCTTGCCTTTTAGTAGTCCTATCCACGCGAAACTTGGAATTTATAATCCGTATCAATTGAATGAGCCATTCTAAGGTTCCATAGAACGTGTCAGTTACCGTTACCATCTGACGGAGGCTCTATCTGATGGACTGGGCCTTAACGGTCCACGGAACACAATGAACGTACCCCAGGCGTACAGTTAGAACGAAACTGGGCGGGCAGATTCATCCCACCAATATTTGATTTGCATAGTGTTTTAGAACCTTATTTAGATACGGAGCTTCGTGTCACGACCACGGCTAAAGCATGTTTAATATTTCAACGGCAATAGACCTTACATTCACGTCTTTTATTATATATTTTATATTTACGTCTCTAATATGTACATATATTTAATATAAACTCGGTTTGGGCGAGTATTTTACATTAAAATAAAACCTTTTTTTAACGAAAATTTAATAAATACGTGCTAATGTGTAAAATAAAGTTTTCGTCTTGTGGAATTTCACCGAAATGATTATCGTGTCATGTGGACATTAATCTTTTTTTTTGTATATGTAGGCTCAACTGTCGATACACTTGTGCATATAACTAGTTTGCAATACATGTAATAAAATATATGCGGTGACGAAATATTCACACACAAATGAATTCTCAATATAACTGTTATTTCGTAAAGTGTTATTTACTAAAATCATTTGTACATAACATAATAATTTAAGTGTTGCGTTGCAATGATCACTGGTTACGGAATATCTCCGCATTTCTAATCGCGCCTCTCTCACGTGAAACATTTATTTCATGTATCGTAATAATGTTGTGTGTAAGGTTACCATAATATTCGCGGCAAATAAAATGACAAATATTATTCACGTCTGCATGTTTCTATGCACAGTTGATAAATCATGGCCACGTGTAACCACAGAGATAGTGTATGCCCTTGATTCCTTCAGTAATTGTGGAAAGTTTTGTTGTCATTATTTGTCGCTGTAATACATTTTGTAAACGTGTTTATTTTTTTTCTCTCTTTCAGGTAAGGCAATGTCTTCCGAACGGCGGACGCATTTTCGCGGGAGGTAGGTTAGCGATCCGTCAAATCTAGCATGAGTGACTGAAGGAGGGCGAGAGGCCAACGCTCTTAATAACGAAACTGTTAAAATCATGACTATTTTGAAGCATTTGTGTGTTTTGAGAAGTGGACATTGGGCAAACATGCCGGTCATCCACCTTGGTCTTAACGTTGAATTAGTCATAAACTAATATTTGACGTCATAAGTGTACAGTGTGATGACTAAAAGCCACAATTTGATAACAAAAAATGACACTAATTAGCTCCTTATATTACTCATTTATATATTTGCTTAATTTTATATAAAAACTAGCTGATCCCGACAAACGTCGTTTTGCCAAAAAAGTCTTTAAAAATACATGTTAGCCGATTCTCAGACCTACTCAATATGAAAATTTCAGGAGAATCGTTCAACCCGTTTCGGAGTAGTAAGGGAACGACAACTGTGACACGAGAATTTTATATATTAGATGTATTGTAAAATTACAATTGAGTATTTATCTTATATCGTACGGCAAAATCAGCAAGTAGTATTTTAATGAAGGCAGCATTATTTTTTTCCTCGCATCCGCGATAACCTGTTGTAATTGGTAAAGAGGTCACGTAACATACGATAAACTCGCGCCGGCAGCCATTTTTGTGTAACCATTTATCTCCATTTGTTTACATGTGAACGGGTGGTATTGGCTGGCCCTGATAACGATGTTTTGCTGAGCACATAACAATAAAATCATTTATAATGTATTCAATTAATGTGTTAATTTTTAATTCACGAAAATTTGGTTCTTTGGTTAATTATTGTGTTAAGGAATATCCTAAATGTAAGGTAGGATACACTGTAACACTATTAGGAAATTCTTATTTGGTGTGCACCTAGAGTAATAAAAATTCCGATACTTATATAAAAAAAACTTTTAACGTCATTAATGTCAACGCGTGGAATGTGCGATAGTTGATTTAATTGCAGATCAAAATGCCATAGAAGGTCTTAGGGTCACCTGTTGTGAGGATTGACGTCAATAAAGCAATCATGCCATCGTTAGTACTAGAATTATTATGTATTTGATAATAGTTGCTTACCCAACGTAATATATATTTTAAAATTACGACAAAGCATCTTACCTCTGGACGAGAGAGCCGGCCTCAATGGACACCACCGATCTGTTGAGCCTCCTGCTCGTTTGCCTCATCATCTGTAAAAAAAGGCATGAAGATTTGCATCCAAGTGATACTTATATCAGTGCTAATTACTTTGAACACTCATTGTGATTTGTATATTATTTTTATATTAGTTTTTTCAATATGAGAGACATCGTTTACATATCTCTGTTCTAGACCGTCAATGTCATGTGAGATGATTAACGTCATCAACTTTAATAATCTATAACGTCGCTTCAACACCTCCTACAGCTATAAAAAAATATTTAATATTTTTATACTTTTACATTATTATGTACCTTCAAATGTTTATCATTCGGAGAGCACGCGCCGATAACCTACATCTCGCACTGTTTACATCGTCGTCGCCCAAATTGAGTTACATAAAGTTCGCTATTTGTCTGTGCATTATATATTTATTCATTCATAGCATTGCCTGAATTGGCAATCTTATTGCTTCATCGATTCCGTTTTTTTAATTCGCTTGTATTAAACCTCTAGACACAAATACAGTTTTACGCATCGTTACAGTATCCAATCGATTTACGTAAGTTATCCAAAGACGCGTGGGTATTTTTTTATCTCTCGGTTCCAAGTTTGAATTGAATGATTATTTGCTAAGATTATGAAACACAAATGGAATATTCTGCAGGCAGCTTACAACACAACTAATATTAATTCGTTACGTCGTTTTTGTATCCTCGTTGCTCCAACGGTTGCTGTGTTCACGGCAATATAATCTAATTAGGTTTTGGATTAAGCATTAAGGTGTGCTTAACCTACTTGAGAAAAGGCATGCGATAACAACGCCACCGTTGGCACATTATGTCTATGTCAATTTTCCATTTTATTATCTTTATAAGTAATTACGTTGCGTTTCTAAACAATTTATTATGTTTACATGTTGAAATTTATGATCTGTGCGATTTCTGCTGGTTATTATTATGAACGATAATGATTTTGTTGCGTAGGAACTGGGTATGCGCCTTTAATTCACTTAATTGAAACTCAAATATTCATTCACTGTATGATGCAATATATTATTGACCCTGTTCTCGCTGTGTCGATTTTATATGCAACTGAAATTTTTTGTTCAAAATGAGGCATTACGTCATTGTCAGCTCACATCATGTTAACCACAGCCTTTTATGATGTCATATGTAACGTCACCCATACAAAATAAGGATGCAGTCACTATTATTTGTTTCCTTTTGAGGATATTGAGATATTCGCCTCGCTTGTTATACCCGTTTCGCCTCTAACCAACTTTCCTCTATCTGGCTTTGTAAAAGTTCTGATTTACTATATTTGAGTCGTTCAACCAAGGCAATCGAGTTGTATGCAGTTAAAAAGTTGCCAGCTGTGTGGTTTCTTAATGCGAGGTCGTGTTTTATTGATATACATAAAAGTCGTAACTCATAACATTTTGATTATCATTAATCGAAAAATGTCACAGTATCTAATTAAGCAAAGTATGATATATATATTAGCTTTACTCAATGACCATCAAAGTTTTGCTCGTACTCGTGAATTGCGTCACCAACCACGACCGAATCGCTTTTTACACAACGTGCTATAGGATATCTGCCGTCTCGTTCCCACGCGTGGAATGTCCCTTTGCTTATCTCTTTTTCCCCGCCGCGGCGACAGGCTGTCTGGTGGCATGCGGGGCGGCCATCGCGCCGTAAACAAAGCCCTACTATGAAACGCTGGACATTTTCCCTCGTGGTTTAATACAATTACCCTTATTGTTTAGCACATTGTGCTGTGCGACCGTGAATTTTTACTTTAATATCAGGGCCTCACGCGGAATTCCGTTTCCGGGATCAAACTTAATTCAATGCCCTCATTATCAATAAGGGAAATGAGTTATTTTCACGAAAACATTCAATTTCTTTAAACGCTATTTCCCTTTTGTCATATAATTTGGACATTACGTGTTTTTTTTTTTTTCAAGTTATCGTTCACAACATCGGTGCCGAAATCAGATAGGCGCGGATAATATTTATTATTTTTTTATTTATTTTTTTCTTAAAGCTATACAGCTTATTTCAAAAAGCTTACACAACAAAAATAGATCAACAACAAAGCCAAAAGAAGGTCAAAACATACAATCGAAAATAGACAACAACAAAAAAAACACGAACAGAAAAAAATTAATAAAAATATATATATATACATATATAAAAGTGCAGTATATTATGTAAAGAACGAGCATTTAAGGTTATGCCAATGAATACAATTTACGGTTGTGTTCGTTTGTGCCAAGAGTGACGGATGTTAAAATTGAAGATTTGAATAGTGTAAAACGTAATCGTGTTGCAGTAGGCTTCTTTAGTTCTTAAAGCAATAGGGCTTCTGACATGAGTAACAAAGACTAGGCGTCATGCAACACGTGTAGGTCATCAATTTCTGAAACATACGTGTATTTATACACGTATAAGAATTATTTCGGTAGATATCGGACACCGCGTTGTCGATAATACGAACACAGTGCGGGGTGGTCTTGTCTTTATGACTGTTGCGTTTACATAGTGGATTGTTCAATTGAGTATTTGAAAGTAGGTGCTGCGATTGGAGATTGCTATTTTTTTGGAATACTGCCAGAGATTGTCAGCTGAGGCAACTGGTGCTAATAATATAATAAATGAAAAACTAAAATACAGTTGACACAAATAATGGCTTGATATAAATTTTCTCAACATTCTATCGGTGACGAATTTTATATACATATATCTCTCTTATTACATATGATATTGTATATAAATAATTATATTTCTTTTTGTCTGCGTGTGCAAATATTATTTTCACGGTCTGAATTAATTTAGTTGATAATACAAGAAAAATGGCCGCCAAGTGCTAAAAATATCGAGTTACAGTTACATACAAAATAAGATATTTAAAATTATTTCTTGTTTTATAATTAAACGACTATTAAGAAATAAATATAGCGTGATGCTTAATTATATATCTATATAACGAAAGTACGCTTGACTCAAACACACATATCAATGGATTAGCTCAATGCTTTAGTCACGATAATCTCATAATTGTAACCGTACCACAGATGTTGGTACTTTTGTTGTGAGCAACGAAATCTATTTGTATGTTACTTATGTAGACAAACGCGAACAAAAAGCAATTCATCTCACATTATCATTAGCGAGGCGGTCGGCATACAAAATGATGACATCACCATTATTTTAGTTTAAGTGGGCAGATTGTTAACCGGTTTTCGTTTCAAAAAATTGAGAACATTTAATCGTCCGATGAACAGTTAACTCTACAAAATCCGACCTACATTTCTTAAACAGTTGATACTGTAGTTTTAAATCGAACTGTAACTTACTTTTCAATCTGCTATAAATCAAATGCGATATCTATACAACAATTTCTTTTATAGTAACGTATTGTAACGGGGCGAATTGTTTATCTGTTTGCACCTCATTGTTAACAATACAGCGGTGATTATTTTCAAAATGTTTACTTGGTAGGATCAATACGCTCAATTAAGCGTTAAATATTTCGATCGGAAGCTGATCAGAAACAGGATATACGTGTTAATTGAATATTAGAACAAACAATACTTATAATAATTGTATTGTTAAGATTTAATAAAAGAGCGAACGTTTACTCAAACATAGGCAGTCCATTACTTAAATGGAGGCACCAGGCATATTCAAAATCAAAATAAATATGCAATATATTTTTTTTAAATGCCATTCACCTTGATGTAACGGACCAAGATAAAATAGTTTAATTATAAATTGAGTTTTCCTTGAGGTTTCCCCGTTGAAAATAGTTTGTTTGGCTTGGATTTTAAATAAGTTCAATTAATCTCTATGCGTATCCAAGTATTATAAATCATTCATTCAATCCATACATACAAAGGACGGAAGTATTTATGTATGTCGTATTTAGTTGGCTAATTTAATGGTTCAATTTTCGAACATTAGACAATGGGCAATTTGCGTTACAATTACAATTCGTCGTGTAAACATTAGTTAAATATGAATACAATTATTCTTGCATGACACATAATTTCATACAATAAACCGATATAGATATAAACCTCTTGTATTGAATATTGTACTAATAATAAATACAGTGTAAACCTCTATATACAGCACTGTGCATTTTATGGCGTTATAGAGAGTGATCGTTGAATAGAGAAGAGAAATCATTGTATGGAATACAAGCTAAACAAACCAAATCCAATGGATTTCGACGCTTTAGGGGATGTGTCGTTACATTGAGTCACGTTACATGGAGTTTACATGGTATTTAGTTATGGTTTACAAGCTATGTTAATGCTATGTAACATTTTTGGTGTTCCTCTGCTAATATCCAAAAGTAAATATGCCTGTTGCCTGGAAGAGATCGCCATATGTACTAACAATTATTAACTCCCACCATTTGTGTCTAAATAAGTTGTATTACTACGTTCGTTAACTGAAAGAAAAAAAAGTTGCCGCTTTAATACAAGTTGGTTCAACTCTCGAGGCCCCGTTAAGGTTTAGTGTTGTCATGTCAAATTTCATATAATCCATCATCGGGAACTGCGCACATACATTGGTTTCTTTTTTTGTTCGCACATTTTTTTAGCAGCCATACAACGGAACGAAAGTTGCCAAACCCAACTGGTCGGTTTTTTATTACCCTTTTTTTACATGCGCTTTTTTTACTGCAAGCAGCAGCTTTACAATGTAAAAAATGTTCAGCAAAAGTTTGTTTTTTGATTCGTCCGAGAATAATTAATTAAGTGTTGACAGTCATGTATAAAAGAACCTGTGACATTTTGTTAAACAGCTTAATAGAACAACGATTTTTTATTAAAAACATTTTAATTAGGAAAGCAACTGTATCTCCCTATAGCTCTCTCTATATCTATCTATAGCTTTATCTATGTCTATCTCTCTATCTATCTATATCTCTCTATCTATTTATATCTCTCTATCTATCTATATCTCTCTATCTATTTATATATCTCTATGTATCTATATCTCTCTATCGCTCTCTATATCTATCGCTCTCGCTGTATCGCCCTATAGCTCTCTCTATATATCTCTATCTATCGCTTTATCTATATCTCTCTATCTATCTATGTCTCTCTATCTATCTATATCTTTCTATCTATCTATTATCTCTATCTATTATCTATCGCTCTTTCTATCTATCTCTCTATCACTTCTATCTTCTATCTCCCTATAGCTCTCTCTATATCTATCTATCGCTTTATCTATGTCTATCTATCTATCTATTTATATCTCTCTATCTATTTATATCTCTCTATCTATCTATATCTCTCTATCTATTTATATCTCTCTATGTATTTATATCTCTCTATCGCTCTCTATATCTATCGCTTTATCTATATCTCTCTATCTATCGCTTTATCTATATCTTTCTATCTATCTATTATCTCTATCTATTATCTATCGCTCTTTCTATCTATCTCTCTATTACTTCTATCTTCTATCTCCCTATAGCTCTCTCTATATCTATCTATCGCTTTATCTATGTCTATCTATCTATCTATTTATATCTCTCTATGTATCTATATCTCTCTATCGCTTTCTCTATATCTATCGCTTTATCTATATCTCTCTATCTATATCTTTCTATCTATTTCTATCTATCTCTCTATCGCTCTCGCTGTATCTCCCTATATCTCTCTCTATATCTCTCTATCTATCTGTCTCTCTATCTATCTATATCTTTCTATCTATATATTATCTCTCTATTATCTATCGCTCTTTCTATCTATCTCTCTATCACTTCTATCTTCTATCTCCCTATAGCTCTCTCTATATCTATCTATCGCTTTATCTATGTCTATCTATCTCTATCTATCTATATCTCTATCTATTTATATCTCTCTATCTAATATCTCTCTATCTATCGCTTTATCTATGTCTATCTATCTATATCTCTCTATCGCTCTCTCTATATCTATCGCTCTCGCTGTATTCCCCTATATCTCTCTATCTATCGCTTTATCTATGTCTATCTATCTATATCTATCTGTCTATATCTCTATCTATCTATATCTATCTGTCTATATCTCTATCAATCTCTCTCTCGTCTTATCTCCCTATATTATAGCTCTCTCTATATCTATCTATCTATATCTATCTATCTATCTATATCTCTCTATCTATTTATATCTCTCTATGTATCTATATCTCTCTATCGCTCTCTATATCTATTGCTCTCGCTGTATCGACCTATAGCTCTCTCTATATATCTCTATCTATCGCTTTATCTATATCTCTCTATCTATCTATGTCTCTCTATCTATCTATATCTTTCTATCTATCTATTATCTCTCTATCTATTTATATCTCTCTATCTATCTATATCTCTCTATCTATTTATATATCTCTATGTATCTATATCTCTCTATCGCTCTCTATATCTATCGCTCTCGCTGTATCCCCCTATATCTCTCTATCTATCGCTTTATCTATCTATATCTATCTGTCTATATCTCTATCTATCTGTCTATATCTCTATCTATCTCTCTCTATCTATCTATATCTTTCTATCTCTCTATCTATCTATATCTATCTGTCTATCGCTCTCGTCTTATGTCCCTATATTATAGCTCTCTCTATATCTTTTTTATATACAATATAAGAAAAATACAAAACTATACTTATTTATACTTTAGATAGTACTTGATTATCTTTTTGTGTCAACGTATATAACACTTCTAACGTGTAGTTTAATTTTGTTTGTTTTCCTTCTTGTGTATTGTTAGGATGCATCTAAATTTTTATCTAACACGTTTCTCTTAAGTTTTGTTGCGCTCCGTGTCTGTTTTGTTTCCTTCAAATAAATATCGTTATACACTTAGTTAATTTGCATGATCCGGATATTTATGTAATTTTAATTAAACAAACATTACCACATTTATCACGTGCATAGCTGAATGTTTATTTTAAAATTAATGAACTAACAATCTCTTGCATGATACCGGCAAAGTGGCAATGAACTTCAAAAAATGTATCCGCTCAATACATATTGCAATGATGTTTAATATTCTTTTGTAGTGTTCGTTAAGCGATAACCAATCTTGTTTCATTCGTTTTGCGTTACGAATAATAACAATAGGTGTAAGTTTGGACGATGATGTCAGGCTCGCTTTAAGACCCGAACCCGTTCGCCGAACTTTCACAGTGCACATGGTGTTGTTTTTCATTGAGCTTTTTTTACTCGTATCGCTTCATATGTGACTTAAAACCTACAAGTCCTTAGAAAAGTGGTAATACATTTTTGTAGATAAATTTAAAGATGTGCTTTATGAATATGAGAAGTCAATTATTAGATGACAAACTTACATGATGGTATGGTAGATGCTACGTATTGAAGGCGTATCGTGTTGGCTGGTAAAATACTGTTCTCGTAACATTGGCCTAATGCGGTATGCATGCTCGTTAAATTCCTCATATGAAACAGTTCGATGGTTGTTTAGTAATTTGAAACGGAGCGTTCAGACCTTGAAATTACCCGGATTTATTATTGTAATATCCCGCCATGATCATTATTTGGAGAAGTGAATCAATCACGAAAATGATTGAAATTACTCAGACGTTGCCCCTTTACACGTTCTTCGGGCTTCGAGGTTTTTTTCCATTCCCGAAATTATATTGCGCACTTTTTATTTTTTTCACATCTTCTGCCATAAACGCAACATGGCCGAACTTATCCAGTGCAATGTCCTGTATGCAATAACCCGTAAATTATATAAAATTGTGTGTATGGTAATGAATGCTTTCAAGATTCTTAGTATCACCCTGTCTGGCTTATAAGCTACTGGCCAGTCGGAATTGTATTTAAAAATATGGTTTCTGCTTTCCCACGTCGATCCGAATGCTCTATTCTAATTGCACAACGCGAACAGTCTAAGAGGCGCGGACTTATGTAAATTTTATATCCTATATGTTCAAACTTTACAACGGGCTCTGCCATTATCTTTATGTCTGTCATTATTTACGTACATTATTGTCTCACGGTGTATCTTAATGTAATGTAAAAGAAATTTGTTGTTTTTCGTAAATGTATAGGTATTTTACGTAATCGATACGTGAGCAAATAAATATTATTTTACATGTTAAGTGCAGTTGTATGACATCGTGCATTGTAAATATTAACGTGCAATTGTCAAGTATTATACTAAGCCAAGGTGTGAAGGTAGCGCGTGGGCGGACGGACGCACGTGGTTAGTCGCCACTGTGTTACTTTTACAACGATTATTTGGTTCTAACTATCGTGGTCTAAATTCTAAAACAACGTCCACTTTGTCAGTAAATATATTTGAAGTAGTCTTAACAGAAGCGCGTGGATAGTGCGTATTGTAATTGTAGGATTCTTATACAACAAAATGTTTTAAAAAAATGTATCTTATATAATCCCTACTGGTTTTTCATGAAAGTAATTCTATGTAATTTTAATTAACAAGAAGTTGATGAAGGGAAACCCTTGTAAGCAAGTTTCAAAATATTTCTACAAAATTTAAATCATATGTGTGTAGACAGACGTGTTTGTCTACACCAGTGAATGTGCGGTTGTGTGTGGTTCTCATATAATTTAATAAATAAAATTATAGTTTGCCATACACAGTGGCCTCTTACAAATCTGTCGTGGTAACATGTCATTCGAGATGTTCATTTGTTAATCTGACGAATTCATTAGCTCCATTTATTTTAAACGCGGCTTCCTCTCAGTGTACTGTTACGGGCCTAAAACATTTTGACGTGTTCTCATCAGCGCTCTGTTCTTAGAAGACACTTTCGTGTTAATAACCTCTCGATATAAATAAAATGTTACCGCGAGCCCTCTTTTAGTTTCGTTGATCAAAGCTCGCTACGGTGACATTCAAAGTGACGCTCGTCCTAATTGATCGGCGTGCTTTGCCCTTGTCTGACCGATGATTAGTTTGCGGTTGCCATGGCAACCACCGCTACATCAATACGTTGCCGTGGTAACCCTTAATCTTTTAAGGGAGAGCTACGTGCCACACACTTCTTTAAATTTATCATTCAATCATTGTTTGAAAACACTGAAGTGTTCTCGAAATGATAAATCTCCAAAATTTATTCATCACACGAGATTTTCCATTATAGTCTCATGCGAAGAACTTAAATTGATTTGTTATAGAATGTATGAAAATATAAATTATCAATCATACACGGGAAAATTAAAGCGCATAAAATATTTATGCTTCTTTGTAACGGGGCCACATTAACGATAATCAGCTTTTGTTTCGCCGGTTTTAATTGATGTTGTCTCATGTCACATGTCACTTCTGAGAAAATTTAAGCATGAAGGTTTTCCCTTTGGCAACAAGTGAGGTTAGTCATAGAATGCAAGACGAGATTTCTTGAATGTTTTGCTTTGCGTGATACGATTAACAAGATTTATTGAACTGCTAGTGGATTTAAAAAATATATATAAAATGCGGATTTAGTATTACTTCACATGTTGAGTATACGCAGTATTTCTGACACAGCTATGTAATAGTTTAACGAAATATTGTCAAGTTGGAATATGGCAACATGTTAAGACTGTATAATTTATATATTTTGTATTTATTTATTTAATAAGGCACACCAACAACACACATACAAACATAACCCGAACAAGATTACAAAAAAAAAACACACACAAGGCATGTATGTGCATAAATTATAGGGATGCACAGCATTACAGGTATACAATTTAAAAAAAAGAAACAGCTAAACAATCATACACATACATAAAACAAAAAAAAAACTCTACACACAGAAATAAAACAAAAAATTAACGAAATATTATATATAATATTCAGAGTATAATTTAATTGCATGCACATTGCTGCACCTGTATTAAAAACGTCTCAGAAAGAAATATAATAGTGAAACGATATAACACATTGAAGAAAAATAACGATGTGGCCGTGCTGTATTAAAATTAATTTGACGCTTAAATGCCTGTAAAACATGCTTAATCATTCTGAATACGGCGGGGTTAATATCTGTCTCTGATTTAACAAATGGACTCGCTGAGCGCGTTTACTGAACCGCTATTTAACTAATCGCAATGAGTATCTACATTGCTGAATGATAGGTTTGCCCAATCAATGTATTAGTAGTCACCATACGGTCCTCAATGTTAAACGAAGCCTAATTAATATTATAATAAAGCCTATTTTATACATGATTGTTTAGTTGTTTTTTTTTTAAATTGTATACCTGTAATGCTGTTGTGCATCCCTATAATTTATGCCTTGTGTGTTTTTTTTTGTAATTTTGTTCGGGTTATGTTTGTATGTGTGTTGTTGGTGTGCCTTATTAAAAAAAAAAAATTAATTAATTTAACTCAGATTTTTGAAATGTTTTATTGACATTACCTTTAAGCCAATTTTATTGCGTATAACTCGTAAATCGACTACTGGATTTATAAAAATAATTCTCTAATTGTCTTGTATCATTATTTACCATTAGTTGAATCATGTTAAGAATGACAGTAAATTGGTCTTAAATAAATGACATTGTGTTGTTAAGAACTACTCACTATTATTTAATGATAGTGATGAGGTTACATAATAAGACAAGAAAAAAACACATAGAAGTAATATTTGATTTATTGGAATTATAATATTCTAAGCCAAACGCATTACAAGTGGAACAGTAAACAAATGCTTTGCAAGAATTTACAAATCAAATTCTGATTTGAATTTTATATTTCGAAGCACAAAGGATCTCTATTAACCTCATTGAATTTTTCAATCGTAAAAGGAAAAGTTACAGAATTGTTATGTTTCGCATAACAATGCTTTGTTTTTTTATTAATGAGGCGTTAACCGCAATATTAATAATATTATTTAAACAAAAGTTAGTTAGTATTGAGGGTGGTCTGTAGGTTTCATGACTTGATTGAGATCAGATCAGTGATTTATACAGAGCATTTTGAATATAATTGCTCAGATTTTGCTTAATTTTTTAAAATTTTCAATCTTGTCTGGCTTTTTTTTATGTAAGAGGAGGCGAACGAGCAGGCGGGTCACTTCGAGTGACATGGACACCTGCAACGCCAGGTTAATTTTTTGTATACTTTTCAGTCCTATACTGATAGTATTTATTATACACACTCGACATTTGATTAATTTAGTTATGTGTGTTACTAAATAACTAGTTTATTCCCAGAAACACTCCACATACACCATCACTACTGAGAATGTCGATTCATTGTCTCGTTTAAATTGTAGACGCATGATAAACAAACGTGAGAAATTAGTACCCATTTTACTTTCTCACAAGCATTCCGCTTAAAACCTTGCGAGAGTACCTTGAAAGTCTACAAGTCTGCGACGATTTTTGTTTTGGCGTAGGTCATTGATTACGAGACCACTGGCAGTTTGAGTTGACAGTTTTTTTCTATCTGTTCAACTAAAACCTTTTTAACCAGTGTGCAAGATGGGGAAAAACTAACATTCAGATTATGATTTTAACAAGCCAAATACCTAGGATAAACCTTTATACATCGAATTAATTTATGACGTACGTCAGATTAGCTAAAGTACGATGCAATGTGGTAAAGGAGAGCGTTAAAAATGTGATACGAGTGTGTGTACTTTGCAATCGACCTCACGGGCTTCAACTAGTGCTATACAATTGTCATGGATTGAAATAGGTACAACTCTAAACTACAACAATGTTGCGCAGTTCTCATAAACAGATGTTTACTTAGTTATGTTCGCACTTCACGTCTTAAACTAGACACATAAACAAACTTTGTCCTCACTTGAACTGTTATTTCAAGGGTCAGATAATAAGCTAACATCGGACTCGAGACGTTCTAAAATATTACATACACTTTGTTAAAATATTCTTTGTAATGCTTTGTATGTGTTTTGTTATGTACCATATAAATAAATAAAATATTTATTATGTACTCGTATACATTTATATGATAGGAGAATATTGCCGAGGCTTATTGTCAGTCCTTGTGAAATTAGTTTATTTAATTTCAAACGATGTTAATACTTCGACAGCCACTGCTTATTTTCACATATAAACAATTTTATATTAATGTTACGGAACAATATAAGTAATGTCAAGAGAAAAACAATTAGTAAATAATTACTTTTGGAAAAATAGGCATACCTAACGGCTCGTACTATGGACTATATATGAATTGGTACAAACACTCCAATGTCAATTGCCGATCTGTATATCAGCGTTACTAATGTTAAAAGAACTTAATATAAATCAGGTTTAATTATTACGACATTTGGGTTCTTTGAGTGCGGCACGGTTTTATAGAGCCGTAATTAATTACATCTAAACTCAGTTTATAGAACGTGAAATCTAATGTTAGGTTTGGCGCAATGCAATTTCCATAAGCGCGTGTTTATCGTACACGTCGGCTCACTGATCTAGAACTATCTATATTAAAATGAAGTAACTAAACAAGTTTAGTCCTCAAGTGCACACGCAATAATCAGATTACAGATAACGTGTCAGCTAGCTTGCTTCATGTTTTCCGTCATTCATTCGAGTCAGCCAAGTGCTCAGTACATTGTATTCGATGACACTTGTCCTTGTATGCGGGGAAATTTATTTATTGACCGTCAAAATACATGGTAAATTATAACAAAAAAGCGCTTGTTCTATATTTAATCTTAAACTTTTATATAGTTTTTTTTTCCCACATTTTTGACATTTGACATATTAAATTCTAAGACTCGATTGAATTTATTCGAGACAGTGAATTTTTGTAATACAATAAAAGCGTCTGTGAACATTTTCGATTGATCCAAAGGGCCGTTAAACTTTGGATCGTTGCACTTTGTCTGGGATCTGTGTACCTTTATAGTACATACATAATAGCCAATTCATATTTTAAAACTGTTTAAAATTGTCAATGAGACAAGGAAATCATCAACATTTTTAACAACGCGAGTGTATTAAATCTTTGAATAATAAGCTTTTTCACTATGCGATATATGTTTTGGTTGTTCTATAATTGGTCCAGAATAAAACTTAATAAATGGGCAATATAACTTTTATGCGGCTTAATCCGTTGGAAAATGTGTCAAATAGCACGTTGAGATAGGAGTGGTGCTATTGCATATGATTGCTCGTAATGAGAATAATGATGAAAGCTTGCGACATAGATCAGCTCGTGCTGGGCTTGCCGATAGCGGGAAATTGGATTTGCGTAAATACAGTAGTCGAGCCGAGGTAAACACCATAGCCTTTGTGATAATCAGATTGCAACTAAATAACCGTTTCGTGGTGATATTATCGTAATCCTCCTGTCACAGTTTCACATTTAATCGCTGTTTTGTTCTCTAAATACTTAGTGCTGTCCATACAATTTTATGGAGACATCAAATTCTGAGCTACCTTATATATAGAGATTGCGTTAATATATATATATATAAGCAAAATGACAAAATCATCTTAAAAGACTACATATATGTATTTAAAAATTATGTCAGCCTCGAGAAATGTTGCTTAGCTTTTCAATTGCACTCGAGTGGGCTCGTAATCTGGTATCCTCTACTTCACACTGGATCCAAAAAACTATAATACCGTTAAATTAGTGTTTCGCTCCCTTTGTAAACTATAGCTCCATAACCGTATTGTTCGTGCCTTTAACAAGGACAAAATAATTTGACCACTTTAAAACTAAATCCCATCACGTAAGTTTAAATATCAGAAGTAAAAACAATTGAAAGTGCGCTTGAGAGAATTAAATTGAATTTCCTGTTGTCGATTCACGAATTACTTCAGAGTTACGATTCACGCCAACTATGAGACACCATGGCGCTGATTACAAATGCAACTTAGTAATTCTCTCCACTCACGAGTGCGTCCAATGATCACACAAGATGTGTGCGTGCGGGGCCAGTGTCGTGATAATGAGGAAATCGTGGGGCTTCTGGGCCCTGCTATTATAGAATTTGGCAAACCAAATTTGGATATACATTTACTACGGTCCATGTTGCTTGACCTTAAATCAATATTGTTTAATTAAATAGATTATGACACACATACAATGTGGGTATTTAAAGCAAATCGGACGCTTACACCGGGCATTGCAACAAAAATCACACGATTCTCTTGACAGTATGAGGCCCCGTAAGAGCCTCTGCTTGTCTAGTCCTCGATTTAAATGTTAGGTTCGCCTCTGTTTGTGTTGCAGCACGAAGTCCATTATTACCTTTATCTGTCTTTATATTCACTGCTCAGAATATGTTAATGTTTTTCTGGGTTAACGATAAGTGTTAATTGTTGCTAATATTTGGTTTGTTTTTGTTTCTATAGATTTACAATTGATGGCGTATTTATTCCACGATGAGTGTTTAATTAACTTATATCAAATAGACATATGTTTAATATACACAGCGGACATTTTTTTTTTGAATTTCATACGAATTAATAATTTTATACTTTATGTCATTCTTACGTGTTTATTATACGAGTCGTTAAATTTCTTCCTCAATAAATAAAATTTGCAGCAAACATAATTTCTGTGATAATTATTTAACATCGTGTCGCGATAAATTCACGATTTGTGTTTACAATTGTTATAGCTTTGCACTCGCATTGTGAAAAGGTTTTCCATTCTCTTCGCAATATTATTACGACTACATATGTATCATCTATTGATGAGGTGCTAGGTGTATTGGTGTCTTAAGAAATTAAAATATTGAAAAAATTAAATCTATCGAAATCAAGCCGATATAATTACGATACCAACACTATCTTATATTAAAGGTTAGGCATTTAGTTTAACGTTTGCGAAACATTTCAAAGCGTGAAAAAAACAACTCAATAATAATTTAGAAATTCTTTTAAAAAAAATACTAAGACTCAACCTCGCACACTCACTCACACAGCAACACCATTGCACACACTAACTCACACACTTAAATGCTCGTTCTTCACATAATATACTCCACTTGTTCATATGTATATATATATTTTTTTCTGTTCGTGTTTTTTTTTGTTATTGTTTTTTCTGATCTTAGATTCTATTTCTGGTTCTATGTTTTAACCTTATTTTGGCTTTATTTTTAATCTATTGTTATTGTGTAAACTTTTTTCGATAAGCTGTATAGGTTTAAAAAATAAAATTAAATTTCATAACGTTATTTATAAAACACAAATGGGGCACAACGCTTTTCCTTTTAAGAACGTTTTGCGTAATTAATTTGAATTAAAAATTCCTTTATACGTGACCCAAAAAAATTATGACATTTACGAGATACATACGCAAACCCAGTATCCTCAATTGCTTATCAAGACAGATGTTCCAATTAATTTTCTCATTGTTTACCTCTGTGAACTGTCAGTGTTTTCCTTATCTCTTTTTTTTGCAGTTCTTATATGACTCAGTTATATTCCCAGTAATTGAGTAGGACGCTATCGTTGGGGTTAAATTATCTTCTAAGAAGTCGACCGCGTGTATTATTTACAATAGAGCTTTGTAAGTTATCACTAGAATTATCGTTGTTACAATAACTATGATTTGTTAAAAATAATAGCTTTAAAAAATACTTTACAAATAACGCACAATATACATAAGAAGAGTGGGTTATGACTTGTATAAAATTTCCTTGTCATAACCAATATTTAACTAATTGAGCATTATTACATTTTGTATCTGAGTTGAAATTAAGATATGTATGAAAGCTATTTATTATAATTTAAAAAAAAATCTTTATTTCGTAGAATTGGCGTACCTTTTAAATTAAAAGGTATGTGTTTTTGTAGCACAAATTATTCTACACAACAAAAACTGTATTTGAATGATAGTTTGACGCAATGAAAAGTAATTTTTTAATGATCACTCGTTACTTGGCGAACGTAGTTCGCGTGGGGACATTGACCGTGGCTTTACTATTTAGGGTTTCGTATTTCATTTGCGTCGTTCATGGTTATTAATAGTCATCTATTTTATTATATTGTAATTATTGTTTGTAAAGATATGCAATCTATATTACAAAATTTTACAATGATTATTATCACTTCAATCGTGACTATCGATAAAACGATATTTTTTGTATGCAACAATTTGAATTCTAATGATTAGTAATTACTTCATAAACTGAAGGTTCTATGCATGAAGATTTACTGCATTAAACTCAATTTAAATATATTAAAATAGATTTTGAAAATTACGTAATTCGTTTGGGATAAGGTGAAAAAGAAATCACAGAAGTTAACAAATGTTGGTTATGAGGTTTGGTACCCTTTTGTGGCATTAAGGCTATCGCGTCTTTAACATGTAAATAAAGGTGTTGACGGTGCGTACGAGCGGATTGCTCAGATAGTGTGTGGTGAGCGGATATCGGGCAGAGCGCGAGCACGCTACAGGCACGTCCAGTCAGAGTGCCGCCGCGCCGAAAGACGCACGCGCCGCACGTGCATCCCATAATCTCCCATAAATTTACTAAAGACTTAAAATCACCTAAAGAGACATTAAAAATCCAACGATGTCGGTTTGCATGTACTTATTCTGCCCATGGTTCTTCCTCGTTATCTACCTCGCGTTCCTCATGCTGGACGTGTAACGTGCGAGCGAGCGTCGTCGACACAGCGCAGGCGCGAAACAACGCGATCGATATCGCATTGTGACTGGCGTCCGCTCGTCTCTCGCTCGAGCAGCTTGCGGAGACGCGGTGTGCCGCCAGGCGCCGCTGGTGCCGGCCGGTGGTTGTGCGTGAAGGCTCCTGAGCAGGCCTCACGATCGCTCCTCACTCGGCAGGCGAGCGGCCGCGGACCGCCATGAGCGCGGCTACGCCGGAGGTGCGCGGCCCGCCGCCGGACTCGGCGTCACCGTCCATAGCTTTGCCCAGGATCAAACCAGAACTTGGCCTCAACGATGCGACCCTATTTGCAGTGTATTGTTTCATCAAAAATTTTATCGGGTAAGTCCACTTTTTCATGAAATCCAAATGGTACCGCCCTGACAACGTGGGAGCTGCCATTGATGGTCGTCTTTTACGTGACAGTATACGGCATGGCGAATTGTACTGCTTTTGAGCTTGCTTCGAGGCCACCAATATAAATTCTCCACAATTCGATATTGTTCACAGTGTTTGATTTAATATACAACTTAAATTCAATTAAAGCACTCTTTTACACCTCAGTCATTGCCTATAACATATATTGATTATACATTATAGAATGTCAAGTTTAAACCTTGAATGTTGGTCACATTTCTTATTAACCCTTATGTATCTCTGATAGTTATATTTTTTATATACTTTTGCGCTTTGGACATTTTTTATACTTTTATTTAATGTCTATTTTTAAAGTTACCATAGTGAATTTTTAAGGTATATTCATTTGCTATAGTATTCTAAAATAATTAAGGATTTTTATAAACATGATTCCAAAAATACCGACTGATATAAAGAATGGTGTACAAACGATCGCTTCATAGATGATTGTATAGTACTTTTTACAATACAAAAAATTCTTAAAAAGGATTAAACTTTACGGTTTTTTCAATATCTCCCTGCCATGGCTAAATCATACCGCCTATAAACATTTTCATATTGCATAAATTTTGTGTAAAATACTAGCACTCCTTTCATAATGATGCCTGCCAGTATTATGATAGTCTTGAATATGCTAAGCCGACAACTTCCACCCAGCATTAACGTGTTATCGCTAAACTTATCTTTTAATCGCGGCATTGCATTTTTTCAACGTGGGATTTTCAATCGAATTCGTGTTGTTGACAAATCCAGAACGTGTAAACAACATTTGACTCTCAAATTTCAAAGTAGAAACGAGAAACGCTCTACTTAAAAACGTGTGTATTTATTTGTAAACAGTGTTTTTTTTAAGTAATTCACACAAATCTCAAACTTTATATACCTGCTTATATAATTATAATTTTATATACAAGTATTTACCTACGCGTTAAATACTGTAGCGCAATTGAACCACTGTATACATAAAATAAATAATTCGGCAAAGGGATTTCCTCGGACTTTTGTTTAATCCTATTGAGTGGAGTACATCTCCTACATTAATGATCAACTGGGTTATATTAGGTACACCATGTTTTATGGGTAGGCTTAGTTTTATGAGACAATTTCGATTCACAAGAAATGCTAACGCTGGATTTCATTAATGTGATAATTCAAGGTGAAGCAACCGGTATATTTAGGCTAGCACTGTGAACTTTTCACATGTTATAATGCAAGGCTATCGTATGATTTATGAATGTTCTTATTAAACTACGTAAAATTGTTGTGAAATTTAAATTGAGTTACGTCAATTATTTTGTAATTTATATTATTGGGAATGTAAAATTATACATTTCATAGATGCTATGGTGTAGAACGGGTTTTAATGTTTCTATATGAAAAACATTCTTGATATTCTTAACTCAAGACTTTGTCACATGTCGTCGGTGTTATGGTGTACCGATTTATTGTCTATAGTTTAGTTTGTGTTTAACGTTAAGGTTTCGATTGTACGTGGATTGAGACGCGCGGTAGCTACTGGCCAACCAATCCAACCAGCCACCATCCAATCCATGTTGACAAAAAAGTATTTACTAGTAGTACAGTATTTGTTATTTTTGTTTATTCAAATGATTTGCTCGACCCTGAGTTAGTCGGTCATCAATTTTAACTACTTAATTAGCATCTATTTAATAATGTTAAGTGAATGTTTACCTCGTGTAAATTACACACTAAATTCAAGTCTCCCTATTTTTGATGGTCGCGGTTGCTGCTAAGTATTATTATAAAAAATAAAGTTTTTTTTACTTGCACACTCTTGACTACATCTCATATTAATGTAAATTTTTATAATAGTAGTGTTTTTTCTTAAGCGTGACGCCTCCAGAATAGCAACTATGCCATCTCACCAAGGCCCATAAAGGCTTGTGGCATATATCAATATATGTTTTAAATATATTGCCAAACCTCTGAAACACTTTAGTTACCATGTATTTATCATCAGTTAAGATAACGTTGTCACTTACGTGAACCTTGAGTACTTGAATGTTAAGTAAACTCCACACCCATGATTGCTCACCTTCTTGGGCGTATTTCTGTTACACCTACAGAAAATAATTCGTTTAGAACATGCAACACACATTCTGTTTTATTATAATATAAAGTAACATTATTCGTTGGTACTCTAATATGTTAAAGAGCATCGGTACTCACGTATTAACACAAAAATTGGTGAGTTTAGGAAATGCTGACTTTTGGGCGTATTTTGTTGATTGAAAGAAGGAAGCTTTTATAAGGTAAAATACAACAACTATATGTAAAATTCAAAAAAAGAACTCAACGTACATAATCTACATCCAAAACCACTGCGTACCTCTCTAACCAAATACACTTGTAAGACCTTCGTAAAATTTCATATTACGTTATAGTTAATCCGTTATAGCAAGCCTGCGCATCGCGTGATAACGTTTCTAATCTGTAGATAATTTGTGGTCAATAAAGGGCAATTATTATCTACGTGCCGAACTTAGGAGAAAGTCATTTAGAAAGGCAACGTTTTGTTCTCATGTTCAACAGTTGTTCGATCTTGTAACGAGAAGAGAATAGACAGCGACAAATTTAAATACTCAACAACCGCTCCTTATCGATTGCATTGACCGACTTGGCATCGCGTCACTGTTCTGTACATAATAAAACAGGTGAACTCTGACATTATAATGCTAGGGTATATTAAAAATGAAATAAATATAGAAAGGCAATTTGATATTATTAATTTCGTTAGTCACGCCCTGTCCTCGTGTACTAAGTGTCGTTGTAATATCTCAATAGATGAGTTTGGGATGCAAGTTTTGTTCACAATCATAATCATCACTTTCACAACAAAAGAAAGCGAAAGTCGATGGCGCCCGTTCCCTTGCGGTAAGATTAACTCGGACCGATGCTAATTCCTCTTGTTTATAAAATGTCCAACTTTTGATTTCTCTTCATAGTTTCCCTATAAAACTCTGATAAATTACACACAATTGTTACATAATTTTATATAAAACTTGTCACTAGTTGCATAATGATAACATCGTTATTATGCAGCGATTTTAAATTAACATATATCAATCTTGTTTGTAGCTCTTAGTGCACCTAGTCAGTCTATTGATGCTTTAGTTATATCCTCGTAATATTATGTCGCGTCATAGGCATGTACTTGTGTATTACAAGCGGCTTGTATATTACATGTGTAATTTATTTATACCAAAATATCTGTTGCATACAAAGTAGATGCTGGACCCGGCACTAGAATTTGGGTTGTGGGTGTTAAGTCTCTTCCTAGGTATATATAGAAATAAAAGTTTGAAGAGTTTACTTAAATATCCAACTTAAAAACTCAATCTGACTTTCTTAAGTTAATTAGTTTTTTTTATTAAATACGAAAGTTGGACTTTGACATCCTAATGGTGTCAAAAACAATAACAACTTTATTCATATCGGTAACTTTCATACACTTATGAATATATATTTTCTGGCAGTTCCCAAATCAAGGGCGTAGGCGGTCGAGAAAATATGGCAAGAAACTCCTTCAAGCCAAGCATGTTCTACAGTACGGTTGTAAAGAGCTGCAGTGATTACACCATATATATGTCTCAGATTAAAACTCCTTTAACTTACATATAACAAAGTTTTATTGTAACCGAGATACGAGCGAGTGTTATTATGATATTTTTAGCTTATTTACACAAAATATTTACGCGATTAAGTTATCCAAATGTGAACTTAGCCATATATATTCTAATTTCAAAATTACACGGTGACGGCACGGAAACGTATCGAAGTAGTTTTTTCGAATTAAATACAATTTAATAAATCAGTTCGTGTTCATATTAGTTGTTCGTCGAGCCTATAAAACTCTTTCATAGTCCACACAAACTCTTTATAGGCAATGCGTTTCACAATTATTAATGTATCCGGTTCGGCTTTGGACATATATTTTTATAAATAGCCAACGCTCTATGAACAACGCACGTTACGTGATATTATATTATAATATATTGCATTGCAAGCCCAGTTTCCACTTTTTGCAAATTGATTCATCAAATTTTTCCACTAATTAAGGTTACATAACAGAGTGTATAGTGCTCTTTCACAATACAGCACCGATTTATTTCATTATTGACGATTGCCTCATGAACATAAGACGTTAGAATATTCTTATTTACGAGTATAACAGCAGAAAATAATAAAATATAGCTATATACTCGTATAGCACACTAATTAATTGTAGGCAATTTTGCGACTCATATTGTTGGCTTACCCCAACATTGTGGCAATGAAAAGATTTGATTTTATATACAAAAAAAAAGTTATTTATCTTTGTATGCATAATACATAACAATACTTGTCCGGGGTGACTTGAATTGTGTTTGAAAATTATTTGATAACAAACGCCAGTAGCACTTACACATAACCGGTAATGCATAACGTACGTAATTAATACGATGCACCGATAACAGCACGTTAGACGCGTCGGTCGTTCTCGTTTCGTTAACGTTTCGTTTTGGTGCGTGTCATTACAACGCGCGTAACAGTGTTGCGCAACTTGCGTTGTTATATCACGTTGTTAATATCATTCTGTTCCCTATCGCCCTGAATTCGTTGATGGCGTATGTCTAGGTGGGACTGTACGCCGTGGATGTGTAAACGTCTGTTGTCATGGCAACGTGTCTTGTAACACAATAGGTGAATATAATCCAAACATCAATAATACGAATTGCATAAGAGGTGTAAATATTAAATTGGTTTGATAATTGATTATTGGTTGTGATTTTGTTAGAAATATACAATACTCAACAATTATTGAGAGTTGAACTCGAAGCTTGCAACGCTTTGCATACAGAAACCGGTTTCATACATTTAGTATAATCAACTTTTGTTCGCTTATTTTTTGCAGGGTTTATAATTGATAGGTTTCATATTGAATTGGTAGAAGATAACCGAGTGCACTATCTATTTATGTTATAGACACTATTGAGTTTTAATCTTCTCAGAGGACTAATTTAGAGAAGTGATTTTTTTGTTCAGATTTGTTTTTAAATGAAGACATTTAATTTATACTAGTTTTTAACACAACCTTCTCACTCTCGTTTTAAGGTTGAAACGAAAATGAATTACCTAAGTTCACTGCAATTATATAAATCGTAATCCTGAACTACATATCCGCAACGCGTCTCACTCGAGTGAATATTTAGCTCGCGATACGCGAAACTTAAATTTCAAGTGCAAATCACTCACAATCTTGTCTGTTTTCATTATAATATATCATACAATATGTTGATTTATCATTTAATTGTTCAATACAGTTAACACTTGTCGTATTAACCTGTACTCTCATCTCGCATATTGATTGACGCGTAGCCACAAGGCACCAACTATGGCGCCACCCTTCCCAACCCCTCATTCACGTTACGGGAAGAGGGACGCGCGCACTCAGTTTGTACACCGCGCTGCTTCATAGTGAACGTTTACTTTTTTTTTTAAATAAGTGATTGTTAAGTGTACAAAGTTGTTTCATAACTGAACATCATACACATATAACCTGGAGGACCATCTGAAGTATCACCTGTAAGTGTTTATTGGGATTACGATTAGGTCAAAGTTTAATAGCGTCCTTAACCTAATTAAAACAAAGTACGTTACTATGTTGAAGCAAATAAGGTGCTGATTAATTATACTGTTGTTACGACCTGTGTGGTACGAATGTTGTCTTACTTAAATGATATCGTTAATAGGTCATGGGTAATTATTGGCTATTGTTAAGTTGCAGTTTTTTTTGCACCTCAAGTGAAACCAATTTATCTTCAAGAGACGTGATGTGGTGAATGATAATTAAGAAGCTCCATATACAATGTTGTGTCAGTGTCGTTTAATAGTGGAGGTGAAATCATTCCGCTTTCAAAGATTCGCTACGATCAGTCAATCGTATATGATCCAGGAAATTGCGACTTCCTTTATATATATACGCTTGTCGATTACACTTGTATAATACCGATCTAATCTTATCAATCGGTGAAAGTTTGATTACAACCGTGGTCCAGTCAATCAAGAGACAATGTGTCGGGATTATGTTTGAGTCACGGTTTGTCTGTATTGAACGAACAGGCGTAACCTCATTGAATAAAGATATTTTGACTTTGACTCTGTCAGGATTTCTTACTACCTTTGTTTTATTTAAATATTGTTCCGACTCTTTCACGATGGTGAATACATTTTTAAAAATCTGTTTCGATATTTCGAACTTATAATAGACACCGTCGTACGCTCGCCCGGCCACACTTCCGGTGTGGGCTGTGTCAGGTGTTTCTATTTCTACCTCTCCCTGAACCCAGCACGTACAATTCATGTTCAAAGTCAATTATAATAAATGTTGCTTTTGACTCAAATATATTTACAATTATATCCCTCCTCTGGATATAGGACGCGGTTCTATAAAATAATTAATGTTACTGTTACTATGCACAGTTCTGCAGGTAGAGTTGCCTGCATTAATTTCCACATAAATTCTGCTTTTGGATAAACGTTGTTCGACTTGTTTGCATGTTTCTGTCGTCCTTGGTCTTATTCGACGTCGGAAGAGTGCCCCATTTAGCTTTCAATTCGTGAACCCAACAACACTCGTGTGACCTCATTCCTTCGCGCAGCCTTTGTTCCGATGCAGCTGACCTACATTTTCATTGTTTATTGGTAATTAACGAATTAGAATCACTCGCGCTGGGGTCTTTCACCCTTCAATACTGACCCCCGAATGGAATATAAAATCCAACCCTCCACACTTGTGTCCGAAATTCCTGCCCAAATATAATTCGGTGAATTATTTGCTCGAGAGCACCTTGCACACTTATAAAAAGCCACGAGGTCAGTTGTGAACGAGAGCCGACAGTATACAACACGCACGCGTTAGGTGAAGACGCTCGCGCTATCGATGATACCAATCATCACGTGGAACTGTGGCTATTGGACGATGCACCATTCGAGCCAATGGGTTTTGGCAAGCTGATTGTTTAAACTGCAAACAAAAACATTAGCTTGAGTGACGCGGTGGTGATAGGTCGCGTTCCGCATGGTGCAAACATTGATGGCCGAGTTGCGGGTGCTGATAGGGAAGCGGGCCCCCTCTGGGACCCCGCCTCCCTCACCCCAGACCCCGCAGTCCCCGTATACAAGACGAGACCTGAAGGCTAATTTGCATAGGCACATGAGTATCGTACTGGACAGGTAGGTGATATTTGGCGGTAGGAATTTTATCTTCATCCAGTCTGAAGTGTTGTTAGTCAGCCGGGCTATAAATACGAGATTTGTACAAATGTGTTTTTATTATAAAAGCTTCGACCTTCACATCTTAATGTGACTTGAATAAATTGTTATTGATTTTATGGGTTATAATTGTTTGTAACGCGAGAGTACAATGTTATACAACGATTTGCTCAAGGCGCTGGCATCTTTGTACATACATTATTACATATTATATATGAATAATAATGAAACTAATAAATATATATTGTATGTCCTAATGGTTTACCAATGGGTGTTCCAAAGATAAGAAGCACATTAAATTAAATAACATATTCGTCACATTTTCATGAACATGAAGAAAAATACACAAATATTTATAACATAACTGTAATATTTAATATGTTTCATACATTATCGCAACCAAGTGTTGAGCGGTATATTTTTAAGACATTATAATATGCGGCTGACAAACTAAAAGCTGTATTTTTATAACTATGTAACGTCGCTTTATTTGCCCACATAATTATTGACCCTGCCGAGGATATGAACCTTGGGCTTAACTGTAGTAGTAGGCAAGTTATCATAATATATATCCTTTTTAATGGGGAAGTTTCTATTTATTTATTTTATTATACCTGTCCCCAGACATCTTATATGCTAAATACATTTAAAACAATAAAATTATGAGATAACACAACTAGGTTTACACATAAGACAATTAAATGGGAACTTGAGACACTATACAAAATACGAACATACATACATAATACGAACAAGATACGACATACATGTGACCACTACCTGGATTCGAAGGTTTGTTTTTTTTTTAAGGTGTCAATGATAAGAAAATAATATTATAGTTAATGAAAGTGCTGAAGGTTTGATGAAAAAAATATGTCTATTACAGAGTCGTTGCATGATCCATTCTTTGCCCGTCTCAGAACGCTTTCCTATTTCAAGCACGTCCAGGACTCGTTATGTCCAGGATATTCTAGCTATCCATCATAAACACATAGGTACAATAGACAAAAGACGTGAGCCTATTTTTTTTACATATGTTTTTCATCAAGCCATTTCATTAACTTTAATATTTTTTTCTTGTCATTGACAATTTAAACTATATAATAAATTAATTGATTTCCAATAAGCTTCTAAAGAAATGTTAACATTATATCGATTCCAAGGTTAAGTCAGTGTTTGATAAGAAGTTTCTTATCTCCTCTTACAGACGTTAAGCACCCTTATTGTATTAACAGCGAATGCAATTTATTGCATAATTTATTACTTAGATTAATTGTTTATACTTCACAATTGATATTAAAATTAATCAAACTTTATTCTACATATTAAATATATTTTATCGATTAGTTTTGTAGCAGTGTTAATGTGTTATTATGCAATTAAATTCAATGATAAGTTAACTTAAGCATACTAAGATTTTGACAAGTGTTGTATTTAATAGGGCGTGTCCGATATAAGCAAAGTGCCAATAAAAGACAACATTGACGATATCAAGCGACGTCGAAGGTGCAAAGTCTTGGCAAACAACATGTTTGTCTAACTCTGCATCACAGTGATTCTTGATAAAAAATTGATAAGACTTTTTTACGATTTACCCGTAACCTTAAAATTCATTTAGATATTTTTGTTTTAATTATGAGAGTCGGTCGTATCGAGGAGGTTTATAAATATTGTATACTTCGATACATCTGTTATTTATATCGACGCTGAAATATAACTATTATCATTCTTTCTATATAATCTAATCTTGACTTAATAATATTTCATGTACAATGTTTGTACCGTGCAATAACGCTATATTTACTAAGCGTTAATACATAAATTCACTTTAACTCCATACAGAATGATTGATGTGTTATTTAATCATCTCTATAATGGGCACCTGGATAGTGTCCAGAATGTATGTCATCTAAAACCTCGTAATTTCATGACGTAAGCACAGTCACACGATGTATGTTCACGTATTATATGCCACAATCATTGATATCTTTGTGAATGCTCATGTTACAAAGGGGGTGTGCTTCTCCAATTGACCGCAGTCGCTTGCGCCGCGAAGCTAGAGCGCGCCGCTCACCGAGGCCGCGAAGCCGTGTATATTCAATTTCCATTCACTTGTTAACCAAAACCTTATCGTCTCCCTATTATCGGATTAAGCTTATTTCGGCGAAATATCGATTTCTCGGCCAGGCAACTAGTGTAAGATTTTTATGAGCGGCGGCAGTGCGCGTGTCGCTCGCTATATGACATCAGTTAATACCAACAGTACAGTAGAAACAATAGACGCTCAGTGCATGTAACGTGGTCGGGTCGAACGCACGAGGACCCTAATGGATGACGGACGTTGCGCGACTTGCGAAGCCCTCGGGCGACGTAGCCTCACCAGCAAACTTCTGCAGGTTGCTACAGCGCAGGCGCACATGAAAACGTGTTCACACGCCCCACCTGCCGACCAACCCCATGGTTCCGATCTGGCAGCACGTGCCCTCGCCGCCAAACGGCGCAAATCTATTGCCGGCTTTAAACTAAACTTAGCGGAGGCAACACCCAAAACCCCTCTACAGCCCCGACAGAGTTCTGGTCGACGTAATACGTGGTGCTCGTGAGTGTTTCCATATTAATTTATTTACGTAAGTTCACTATAATGACGATATTCATAATGTACGATTACTATCTACATTAAAAGTTTGAATATGTTGTCAGTGCTATCGTCCTATCGGCCTTATCTTCGTCATTGCTATCACCAGCAGTTAGTCATTTCGACTTTTTTTTTTAAAGAAAAATTATAAATTGTTCTCAATTTCTAGTAGTTGAAGCCTTTTGACTCACACATGTTACTGTTGATGTAACTGAATACTGATGTGAATCCTTGGAATGATTGACTTGTTATTCACTCATTGGTAGTTCATATGTATTGTATTTACCTAATTCAATTAACAATACTTACTTAGGTATTACTTATTATGGTCGTACACAAAACGTGATCCCTACGTTTGAAATATTTTTGTACAGTTTTTGCACTGTTTTTTTATACGTATACTTTAATAACGATTATAATATAATCAGTATCTACTGATGATGGTGTTACCGATGTTGCCAGCTATGCGGCGGAAACATCCATTTATCCAACTTAGTCCTATTGAGGCAATAAGGATGCAGACGATACCGTCTCGTTTTACGTTTTGTTTTACCAAACCAAAATGTGCACTCTCTCTCTCTCTCTCTGCACTTGACTTATGACGAAACAAATTGAGTAGTGCCAAATTGATCTGGCTAAAAGTGTTGAAGGATTTATCGTTTAGAATTACAGGCACATTGCTTTGAAGTATTCATCGGTCGTCCAGATCGTTACCAGCTCATTTGCTGGATGATATGTCTAATAAACCTGATGACATTAGATAATTCGGTTTTTATTTCCTTTTTATGTCTATGTGATATCACTGTGTTGAATAAATAAAGGTTCACTTTCTCTAAACTGTTTTAACGTAAATTAAGGTAAAATAAAACTCGTACAAGAATTCTACATTATTATGTTGTTCTTAAGTATCAGGTTTATAGATACCTGTTTTGTAGTGTTTATTATAATTATAGTAATTATTTTCTTATGCGTAAAGCAGCAATACACATTGTTATTATGTAGAAGTCAAAGTGAATCAATTGTTTACAGATTACATCTCTTACCGTGTAAGGTCAAACGCTATGAGTCATATTCACATATGTGTTTTTATGATACTTATCGTAAGATTTTCTTTAGTACTTTAAAATATTGCCGCTCTTGGAGATAGAATTATGGCTAACGGTACTCCTTTTACATTTATCTTGACTATACTTAACTAAAAGTTTCCCTTGAGGATTCCAGTCAAGCGCCTGTTAGAGGATATGATTGAAAGCTCTCCGGAGAGTGTGGCCAATCTGCTTGCTTTATTTGCTGGGCAATTGAGCTTCAAATGTTTTTACACGCAAACAAATGTGATTGTATAAAGCGGTAGCGATTAAAACCTGCTATGTCTCGTAGAAAAGTTGCACGTTTAAGCTATTCCGCCATCACTGCTTGTGAAAGATAATCATGGTGAAGTAAAGAAGCTGTTTACATTTTACAATTTTGGTAAACTTTATTAAAGTATTATATATAGTTTCATACCATGTTTGGAGATGCTGCAGCTGTAATGCTGTATTTATATCTTCAAAGTAACTAGCAAAACAAAATCAATCATCTCGGGCTGTCAGAGATATCAGTTTTAACAGCAATCTGTTAAATTACGAAACAAAAGTAAGCTATATAATAAATAAGCTTATCGTTATTCAACTAACCATCTCGAAGCTAAGCCTATTGTGAAAACTGTGTCACTCCAAACATTAACAGCTGGTACGAACGTCTCGTAGTAACTATGTTTTTGTACGAACGAGGTTATATATAACATTCCTTCGTTGCGCATTCAAATGCTTAGAATATTATTTATTTTATTTTTACGATTATAGTATGCCCTTAACAATGAATTGATCATAAAATAATATGGTAAATTAGTGGTTCGATTTTAGGGTTCATTATTGTTGCAAGTATGTAAAAAAGCTGTTATTTTTTACAAAAAAATTGCGATATATTTATATCTTCATTTATTTCTATTTCATGATAAATCAGTACGTAATGACATGTAAGTATAGGACAGTATACGTCTTATTAACGTATTATATAAAGGTAATAAGGAAACGCAACGGAAACGGATTACACGGAAAAATATTTTTTTATTTTTTATTTGTATTTTGTTAACAATAATTTTATTATATTAGTTGCTTTTATGTTGATAAAGGATGCATGAAGAGGTCAAGTTATTTCACCCTCTTTAGCTTGATTTTATCCGCGATGTTTATGACATGACATCCCAGAAGATTGCTAGCCTATATACCATAATCTATAGTTGATATATGTAACAGTTTAGTCAAACATAACTAATTAAATATTGCTTTATAAAAAAAAATTAAAATGTTAAAATAAATTTATGGATTTGTATAAGTAGGTATAATAAATTTAATCTGCGAAGCATAAATACAATTAAAAACTCATCTTTATTAATAGCACACATAAATTATCTTTACATTAAAGTTTTTATACTCGAACATTATCCTCAACGTTGTTTTATAAATTTAAATTGGTCTATTAATGTTTCATCTAATCTATCTATACTTAATTTTTTTGTATAGAAATGATTTACCGACTCGTAATATAATATAATATAATAATCGTATGGTCTACAGCAAGAATCGCAAATTATTTATTTCGCGATGAGGTCACAGTATGAGATCATAAGAAATAGCCTTTAAAAGTTATTATTTCCATGTATTTTATGCAGTTTCGTCGCTTTAGTGAATCTGTGTAGATATTGGTTTACTACTTATAAAATAAAAGTGTACTTTCATTAGATTAACCGAGTTAAATTTTAAAAAAAAACAATATTTTTTACAAGATGTTTACTGTCAAGTGTTTGGCTATGCTATTGTTGACAAACAAAAATACTTTTTTGTTTACCATACTAAACTTCAGACTTTATAAAAGTTATCCAATTCTTAATGTTACTGCTACATTTGTTAAATAACGTATGGTAGCTGGTATTGTTAATTCGAAAGTACCATCAGCACATTAACACAAGAGTGATAATTTCATATTGCTTACGTTAACGTTGTATCATAGTAACCTGATGGTAAACCCGTTCTTGAAGAGTAACAATCAATTACATTGAATGCAAATGTTATTTGGCTTGTATTCTATATTGTTGCTGGGTTTGAAGTCTTATACGCTTAGCGTACATTAAACAGCCTCCGGGGTACAAATACCCTTTGAAGTCTCTCTATGCGACCTTGAATATTGCAATATACCAATCGATCAATACAAGTATCGCATTACGTCGCAATGAGAATACAAAACCCGTGTTACGTGAACATCTCGTGTACTTTGATATAGCAATAAATATTCATGAGTGTTGCTTACAATTTGCAATTATTATTTTACGGTCAATTGTTGTGGATTCAGATGTTTGTCGACTCGACACATTTGTAACATAACGATTAGGTTGAATCTAATTGAAATATTATTTTAACAAAGATTTTAAGGAGTTGTATGCACTCTCAGCTGGGTAAGCAATGGAGTGAGTCTCTACAATGTTTGGTTTGATACATTTCGTAAAGATTTTTATTCATTCATTTGTGTTCTGTGGTTAATTTGATCTTTGATCAAAACGGTATCAAAAAATATGTTGTGGGAAATTTATAAAATATTGATGTTACACCATTATTTTAATAAGCAAACCTGCGGCCATGGCTATATATAAAAATTAAAATAGACAGGCATATCGCTAACATTATCTCTTCCAGGAAACCATTGTAATTTAATTATATATTTTAAAGTGTTTAGTTTTCGACGAACGGGAAACTTCTAAGTGAGATTATTATGCAAATGTGAAGTTTGCACACCAATTAATTAGTCTAGTTAATTAACAATGGCAAATCATGTATCATTGATGAATTATGGTTCAGGTGGCTGCCAGAGCCATGTTATGGCCACGGAAGTTAACGCAAATTGTTTATTATTATCTAACCTGCGTCAGACGCAAGAATAGATTGGTTAAGTTGGTGTGGATGTTGTGTTTTGTGTGCTATAAATATTTTATTTCATATTTTAACATACGTAAAACAAAATAAAAACATGTATTATTTGGTTGGCAACTTCAATTAAAAGGCTTAAAAAAATTAAACGAATTGTATTAGAAATAGTTTTCAACTTAATGAGATAGTGTGCGAAACAGATGCATCACACCTGTCTATAAAATATTCAAGTACTTGAAAGACTATTAGTACTGTAATCGTTACCTTTATTTACTTTGCGATATAATGCGGAATAGATAGTAATATATAATAAATAGTAATTACTAATTTTTCATTTCGTCTTGACTACTTTTTGAAATGTAAGCTTCTAATTTCGTGTAACTGAATATGTTTTAACTGAATGCCTCCAATTGTTTACCCAAACAAAACCGTATCTAATGTCCATAATAAATATTCTAAAAGCATTCTCTTTCATTCCAAAATACCGGTTTGTGTCCCTCTTACAGTGATTTTATAAAAAGTAAAAAAAAAAACCTTGAACTATAGAATGATAAATTCACACAAACAATTTGACTTCAGTATTTTGACTGGATCTTGTTTTTAAAACGCAAACGGTGAGGCTGCAGCGGAACCACGACACGAAACATCGACTGAATGTTTGGAGGCGCCACACCGCGTTGATGCCCCGTTGTAGGTAAAGCCGTGCGCGCGCCACTTGCTCCGGCCGGCCCCCTCCCCCGCACCCCCCGGCGCAGACCCCGCTCCCAGTTCGCTGCAACGCGTTGGTCCGGTCGCTCGCGTGTCGATGTAACCGTTGATAAAAAAAGAACAGCTCTACCTCAACACGCACAAGGCAATTTGCAAAAACGGCTCCGCTACAGCCCAAAGGTGGGACGCGCTCCCACAAGCTACGGTTACTAGAAGCCGACACCATGCAAACCAAACTTATAAATACGAGCTACTCGTCGATCATGAACAAACAGGATCTGCTACGAGAAGTCGTCGTTAAGTACATCGACTACTTCTACCCTGTGTGAGTAACTTTTTCTAATCATGCTTTGCGACGTGGCGCACTGCGGCTTTCTGTGGCCATCTTAAGATGTCTCTCGAGTTAGCTGAAAGGTCATCTAATATTGAAGTGGTAAGTCGGTGAAGGTTCTATTGTAGTGTCCGGCATGGCACACTGATTGGCTGACGTCAGCACCGTCTATTCAATTTAAAGTCTAGTCTGCTCTTCTATCGATTAGCTGCAGCGAAGTTCAAGCTGAATATATATGTAACTCAATATGTTGCATATACATTGTCTCATTGATGACGTCATATTAAGTCGTTCAGTGATTTGTCAAAAACCGTGTTATTAAAAAAAACACGTTTCAATCTGTCGCAATGATGATGTTTATTGATAAATTAATGCAACATTTTAAATGGGATAAAGAGACTTGCGCGTTTACAGAACTGCGTTCCATATTTTGACTGCGCCTCCGTGCCCTTTGTTGCAAAAGGCCATTTCGTAATCGTTCTTTTGTTTTTCAAATATCCATCTCTTTGTTTTGATGTTTTTTTTTTAAACGTCTGCCCCAGCAAATTTCATTTCCGAATCGAGTTATCAACTTGTGGCTAATGAAGTCGAGACGAATTCCATATAAAATCATTGCCAGTCTATTTCCTCACTTAATTAAATAATGATCAATATGAGTGAGTGTTGTGAAACGATGCAGCGAGATGTAACGGTCGTGAGGAACTTGGGCCGTGTCGACATCGGCTACACCCGACGATTTCCCTTCATCGACCTTGGCTCTACACCGCGCAACTGACGGTAACAATGTACTACTACTGCAATGCACCACGATGCCGTGATTATAAGTGTTGCCATGTGGACAGTCTACTAATTTCAATCCAATAATTATTTACAACGCCTGCCAAACGTTAAAGAAAATCACGCATTTTGCTGACAGAAATACCTGTTTCGCATTATAAACACATACAAAAATGCCAATGGACGCGTCGTAAGGTTAAATACTCAATTATTTTATTGTGTCGATAACATTTTTAAAAACAAAGTTCACGATACCACATGATATTGTTTTGCTCGTTATCTTGAAATGTTAACACAATGAATACGTGTGAGTCACGTTGGATGTTGAATTTTCATGAGTTTCAGTATTATACTTATTGTTATTCCTGATCTTTGCACTTATGACTTAATCGAGCCCAATTTACTTTTGTGTCATGACTCACGGAATATTTATAACTTAACAATTTTTTTGTTATTGCGTTATAAAAATCTGCAATTGAATATTATGACATATAATATAATATATTCACTGCTTTTTCTTAAATTATGTAAATAAAAAAAAATTGTTACGGCCAGTGACAACACTTGAGAGTTTTTACAAAAACACTTTATTTGGTTTGTTCTTAATAGTATTTACAATGTATGTCTTTGGAAGTTGGATCAGAAATGCCTGTGGAGTGGAAAGGATAAGGTATTTAAAGGATAGCATTTGTGGTAGGGGTTGGGGGGGGAATAAACAATAAAGACTTATATCAAATTATAATTATGCTTATATCTAATGTGGGCATGTAACATGGGTTTAAATTTAAGCAATTATTGCTTGTATTCCAGTTCATTGCTCTCGTTCTTATTGTCTCTTCCATAAAACATTTAGGTTTTACTTGCGTTTTAATCATTAACTGCGTTATTTTTACAATTCTCCTTTAGTAAACTTACATCGGGCAAATGAGCACATTTTACGAAAATATAAATTCTATTTTCAACTATGTTTTGAAATGATTTGTCTTAAGGTAAGGTAAGGTCTTAACCATACGCTATGAGATTATTTGGCAACACTTGTTTTAACCTCACGTTTTTACATACACATTTCACAACGGAATGAATCGATATTGCACAATTCACCTTAATTATACATTAATTAATTCGCGGTCTGTAAATTGATACTCTTTTATAAATACGAATGACACGTGGGTTTGATACTTTCTACGTGTTACATTAGCGCTTCGTTCCTATGCGCAAATTTGTCAACGCTGTCCTTGCGTAAGAAAGAATCGAAACTTGTTTTGTTGAGGTTCCATCAGTGAAAGCAACGTATACTTATATATATATATATATATATTTCCCACATTGAATAACATTAATTAATTTTCATATATCTAATGCTATGATGATTCAAAATGGACCGGTCTGAGCTACTCAACGGTCTAAATAATCGTCATATGTTTTCTAGAAACACCCTCAAATGCATTATACAATTCTATCGGCTATTGTCATATCCGTCACATCGTCACAACGTTAGTCGGTGGTCGTGAAATTGTCGGTGGTCATTCAATACGTCTCTGGACAGTAATGAACTGGTCGAAATTGATACGCGGCCGCGGTTCCCGACGCTTGAATGCACGTCAATTTCGACGTGGCTGCTCACCTCGATGACAGCCTGCCGGCACGGATCTGAATGGAGAAAGTCAAGAACGCACTCATATTGTGCTACATTGCATGATAAATTCAATAAGGTCATAAATTCGTTTGTATCTTTGCCACGTGGAATCGTATTTGCGATCTAGAGTGTTGAGAAGATACCCACAACAAACTCAGCTGGTTAGCTATCATTATCTCAGCTTTTGGCATTCCCAAGTTTTTATTTTTTATTTTTTATAGGACTTGCTCAACAATTTTCGCTCTATACAGTTTTTGAAATAATTAAGAGGCAAATTTATACATCATTTGGGTTTTTATTGGAAATGCGTATACAATTTCTCTATAATGAATTACTCAACTAAGTAGTATGCTAAGTAATGTCAAAACAAAAGTATTTTGCTTTTGACACCAGATTTATGACAACCTATTCCTGACCACATGCTGAAGAGCGCTCGTACTACTTTAAGTTGATATATACATTCGTATATTACACCTAACAGTAAAAATGTCGAACGATTAATCTTGCAATTATCTGTCGATGGGTGAAGGTCTCCCGTAGGCGATTGTAGGTGAGCAGGTTGTTACAAATTTGCTTATATAAATCTTATATCGTCCCACCCAACATAAGAAAACAACTCTATTGTTCCAATGTGTTGTCCAAACTGGCGATTATGCTGTGGGTCATTCAAATATTTACATCAATACAATCGTATGTTTGTATAAGCATCCGTGCCAATTTACACACATACACATATTAACTATGATTTCTATGAAACAAATCGGATGCCCATGTCGTCTTCTATATATTAATCGCGGATGCCTCACAAGTTAACAAGTAGACTCGATTTCTACAATAATACAATTTAAATATTTCCTCTGGTATTTATGTAGGCTGTTCTGATAGTTTAAATATATGCGCGATTTTGTAATTATGTTAAAAATTAAAAGCATCCGTTGGTAGTGAAGAAATCTATGAGATATGCTCATTGAATATGTTAATAATACATTGTTTATTATATTATCACGCTAGGGATTAATGTTTTTGATAAAGATAACATAATATATGGTGTAAAAGTGCTATTACGCGATTTAATCCAGACAAACCGTAGAGAAGTTAGAAAAATATAATTTCAGGGAATGTGAATAAGTGCGCCTTGTACACATTCATTCTTGTACACAGTCAACAAACATGAACGATAAAAACATTACACGGTCTAGTCCTAGTGTTAATGGAATCCAATCCACCTTATAACTTCAAAAGCCCTGTTCGAGGTCTCTCTTAAAGTTTAGGTCAAGGTAGGTTAAGCAGGCAAGACACATTACATCGATTTCGGCTGCCACTGAAATGAAGGAAAAACATTGGAAAATATTTATCTACACACAATACCTATTTATCTGGTATAGGAGTTTTCATACCCAAATATAAACAGAAAATATGAAACCCTTCGTGTTTAATTAACCACGGTAATTCCTTCGTTGTGAGACGTGAAAGTGACCGATAAGCGTTTTATGCACGCATTCTTAGCTACGATAAACAATGAATTATATTCATACTCTTTACTACCTGCTTATAATACAATTTAAGGTATTTACATTGATGGAACTGTAATCGATAGCTAATAATAAGCTTTGGTTCCTTTGTATTTATTTATTTCTTTTATTATATCTGTCCCCGGACATCTTATGTGCTAAATACATTTAAAACAATAAACTTATGAGATAACAAAACTAGGTTTACACATAAGACAATTAAATGGGAACTTGAGACAAAAGTATTATTTGTCTTACAAGTTTGTTTTAGTATTATAATAATTTATTTTATATTTTTTGTTACAGCGCATCGGGCACAAGCGCCGTGGCCATCGACAATAAGATCGAGCAAGCTATGGTAAGATATTTACATTTTTATTTTGCCTTACAAAACTCTGTTCCCCTTGGCACTCGTACCAAGTTGTCTGTTATCATCGCGGCATAAACACAATTTGGCTTACATTATATTCGGTACATTTATAAGTCTCTTAAACTCTAGATTATATATACGGAATGCAAATGTGTGTTAAATCTAATACAGGTTGCATACTAACAGATAACCTTGTTAATTAAACAAACCAGTTAACATCAGTGGGAGTAGGATGAATAAAATCATTGATGGTTTTATAACAGCTTTAAGGTAATTGATATTTAATTAATAATAGTTTCAAATGTAACGAGCATTCTTGCCGCATTCTCAGACTGAAAGCCCGCGTGTTCGGCTGTGTTCTATAAAGTCGTGAATGTATAAAAAATGTGTATTTTACATTGGTAAAAGTTAACCTTGTCTACGTGTATTACCATAATTATGTTGAACTAGCTTTCCTGTTTGTAGTTGTACTTTCTTCCCGAATACACTCCAGTGTTGAGTACACTTTCAAGTCGATATTTCGTTTTAACAATATATTTGTACGATATTTATAAAGGCAACATAACTTCACGTTATTAAAAAAGTTTATAACATTTAAAATTGGTACAGTTTTTACTAATGTATATAATATCTGCTGACAAAAGATGTTGAAAGGTACACTATATTTACGATGTAACTTTTTATATGTATTTGTAAAATAACATTCACATGAAAGCTTTTTACATTAAATATAGCAAAAGCAAAAAGTTCAAACGTTTTTACGACATGACATATTCAGGGCAAAAGTTGTGCAATAGGTATAAACTTTTTTTCTCTCGTATATTAACATCCTTATTAAAATCCAAAAAGCTTACACAACAAAAATAGATCAACAACAAAGCCAAAAGAAGGTCAAAACATACTATCGAAAATAGACAACAAAAAAAAAACACGAACAGAAAAAACCGAATATATATATATATATATATATATATACATATATAAAAATTAGTCGATTAAATCTTTCGGCTTTAACCGTGTCCGACGAAGAGTTTGTATATCTCTCTAGAAACATGACATACAATAGATATATGGTTAACGCTTAATGTTTGTTTTCACCTCACTATCTCTTTGTTATTTAAACATTTGTGTATATACAACTTTCCTACACATTTTGCACGGAGATCACGTAAAAATATTTCATAGTCAACAGACATGAGTTTGTTACAACAAAGTGAAATTAACATAGACAATATCTAGGTTAAAGGTTTCCGATTTCTAACGAAATATTCGTTACGACTAGGGACATTCGAAGCGAGTTTCCGACCCTTTTTATCCGTTACTTAACAGCGAATGCACAAATGTGTGTTATTACGAAACTTTGCATCGCAGCAACAAAACGGTCAATTAAACAACTCGCTTTAAAGATATGAGTGAAATGACACTGTACTAATTAATTAATGTCTTTCCCGGTTGTGCAAGTGTAAGCGTTTGTTAAATGCCATATCGTTTATTTCTGTGCTCTATTATAACGACTCATAAAATCAATAAAACACATCAAAACAGCCTTTTACAGTTCTTGATCATCTAGTGTGATTCATGTGGCGTCGCGTCTCTGTTTGATGTGTGTGTTTGTTGTGGACTAAAACAAATGAACACTTATCAAATACAGCACTTCGCTGTGTTGTAATGTACTTCAATTGTTTTCCGAGTCGTGTTATGCCTGTCGTGCGTATTTTAACTTTCAATTATTTCTTTGATTTGTGCCGACGGTCTATAAATGTATTTCTAAGCTGAATAAAGCTAAACAGTTCTTTGCATAAGTGTACATCGAAACTGGAATGATCTTTTGTATTATATCTATGCGCTGCTTAAGCTTAACAGCAAATAACAACTCAGAACGTACAATTTGAGTTACAAAACGAAATAGGTCTGTTTGCATTTATTTCCCACGATTAGACGACTGTTACATTTCATTGCGAAATATCACCCAAATATTTTTATTATGTTCTACATTTTCTACATCTACATGATCTACATTTAATGGAATATCAAAGGACGTGCAACATTGTACACGTCATTAAGAATTGACAAGACAGACACCCATTTGCAGCATACGCTCGTTCTTTTGTCACAGTCCCGTCACAAACGTCAGTAGTTAATTAAATAAAAATGGTTATAGCGAGCACTTCTGTGTAATAATCTGTTCGCTCTATTTTTATACAACAAATAGCATAAGGTCATTAGAATACGCATGAACTGCATTGACATCGTTTACGTAACTGTTACATGGTGTTATTTTAATATAATGATTGATATTTAACTCACGCCATCACAACATGATGTTGTGTAATATGATCACACGCAGGCTTGGGGCTGTTATTCGCGTCAATCGTAAAGACCATTACAATCTTGGGGACAATGTAAAAGTGGATTTAATTATGTGATTTTAATTTTGGTTAGTCAATATATGTTACATAGTTAATCCTCACTGAATTTCATAACTCGAATTGTGTTGCGTACCAAGATAAAAGCAAAAAAGTTTCATGATGGGTTGCTTAAATTAAATACGATATTTTGTTTTACAATATTAGAGACATTTTTTTTTTTTGTAAAGTAGTATTTGTATATGGTCAAGACACGTTCGGCCAAAGTAGGGCCATAGTTTGGTACGGTATTCGTAACCATGGTTACCGTTCTTTGTGTTTGAAAATGGCACCGTTACCATGGTAACAAACACGAAACATGAATCTAACTACACTAGATCTATGTATTACGATGTGAAGACTAGTAAGCTTAAAGACTCGGGGCCAAATTTATCCTACGTAATTACAAAATATAATCCAGTCTACAGTTGAACCTGTTCATATTCAATAATTTCACAGATTATAAATGTATACTGGCGAGCATTCAGGCCAATAGTCTAAAACGTCAATCAAACTTAATTCTAGTCTCAAGAGCTTTCAAAACATTTATATATGCATTTTAACATATTCGATAATAACACTGAATATATTCTGACTTCAAATACAAATTAGATTTAAATAAAACTTATTTTATTATTTACATTAAGTAATTGTAGCGGAGTAGATCAAGTGTTAGAGAGACTCTTTCGCATATTGTAACTTACCTACGCCCTCAATTTTACAACAATACTGTATCCGCTAACACCATAAGTAACAAGCTCAAACAGTGCACGCAATAATTATCTTATCACAACAAGAATCTCAATCATCATCCATCACACAAAAGCGTGTTTGCACATACATGCGTACATCATTTTAGGGCTACCAACAAATGGTAACATATTATGTCATACATATATATGTTGTACACACGTGCTACAGTGACTTAGGACCTAACATGCTAAGCTGCGTTATACAAAACTATGCGACCCCCAACGACCATAGATAGCTTTGTGCAGCGATATAACAAGAAGAAGATTTTTAATGACATAGAGATATATTGTTACACCGATGTGTCTAGAATCTCACAGTTACACTGAAATATATTTATTTATGTTTTCTATTCCACACAGTTTGGTGTAACGATCTCGCTTTTATTTGCGATCATTTTTTGAACGTTGACAACCCTGTTTAACGCATGACAGGTGCGGGGTGTCCAACGCCCGTGCGACTGCAGTTCCGTCTGTGCTCCTTACCGCTTCTAAGAACATACATTTGGTATACAAGAATTCTATTTTACTCTGCGATTGGACTGAACATAAACCCTAATTGAAACCGCTATTAATAAACACAACATCAATAAGTGACTGGATACTGTACGACTGAGACTCTTTTAGATTTTGATTGGTTTTTTACTAATAGAGGTCGCCCGTATCTTTCCCACTAGTACTTTTAGGCGCGTAAACCAGCAGACCCTTATAAAATCTACAATACTTTAGTATAATGCAGATTACACTGAGATATTTATAATATTCAATAAATATTCAGATTAAATATTTCTTAACCTTGAATGGCCACACACACTTATTACCCGGCTTATATTAGTCGAGTAGTTTTAATTAACGAGATAATAAAAACATCACGTGGCTATCGAATTATGAATGAATAAGTATGTAAAAGGAAAACTGGTTTCCACATTATGTATTTATAGTCCTTCACGAAATGTGGGGGAACTAATACAATTTACATAACGCGTGGTCGGCAGAAAACATCTGCGAAAACATCGTAAATACGAGGGCTTATGGAAACCAGTTTTAAATCATTCCAAAGTGGTCGTATATAGATATGATTATTGGTTTAGTGGTTAGCTTTATGCGGATTACGAACGCGAGACCCCGATGGGGATTATAGGAAATACAATTTTAAAAAAAATGTATTTGGTATAGAATTATTGGTGTGTATGAACACCTGATCTAGCTAAATATGTCGATCAGACGTATGAATCAAATCTGTTCACTGCAAGTGTCGTGTATGACATAATCTGTACATTAATACCCTTCATAGTCTCACTAGAAATTCAGTGACCTAATATTTAAATTAAAAAGAACACTATGGTCTGTCATCTATGAAAACGCTATTGCTGGATGGTTATCGTTTTCCACGCCGCAGCAAAACAAATGTAAGGAATACGTGAAAGCAGTTTGTAAATGCACTGCAAAATTATATTCTGGCCAAGAGATTTTGCCAAACGTGCGGGTTAAATCACACTGCGATCTGCAATATCCTGTTCCAACGAGTCTGTACCTTTTCCGGCCGTTACTGGTTTCGTAAAGGTTTTTTCGCTTCGCTTCTGTACACACGGTGTATATGTGATTTCAATTGAAGAGTCGTAGATGTGCGCTTGCACATCTTATCGTCTATAATTAGCAATAGTAGCAGATGGCCTCCAACGATTGACCCCAATCCAGCCCTAATGCCCATCGCTGCAAAGTATTTTTATCGCTCGGTCCTTGTTTTTCTTTCGATCCGCCGTGCAGCAGATACATCTCTGTTTTAATATTTCTGCAGAACATGACAAATACAACGAACTTTACAATCGCTGTGTACATAAAGTTTTAACTAAACAAGCGTATACCTGACAAAAATAAAGCTGTTTCATTTAGTTCGTCTGTTATGATCATCACGAAAGCTTATAATTTGCACATTAAAATGTCTTTTATTAATTTAATAAGGCACACCAACGACACACATACAAACACTACCCGAACAAAATTACAAAAAAAAACACACAAGGCATGTATGTGCATAAATTACAGTAATGCACAGCATTACAGGTAAACAATTTAAAAAAAAAACAACTAAACAGTCATATATAAAATGTATATAGGTTATGCGTATTGATATCGGCTTAAGCTTATCTTTCCTTAATGCCCACTTTATCTATACGTTGGCACAACACAATACAACTATATTCTGATCCACCAAAATATTGATAACTATATCTGTTGAACACATTAAATATTATTTATAGAACACGTGACACACATTTGGTCCGTTGCGTAATTTTATCAGCGTTCGTTTCGATTTACATATTTCGAATAAAAATATTCCATTGCTTGTTGTATGTTTCCAATGATAATTCCTTACGTGAAAATGGCACAATGTATCGACTTTATAGTGGTACAGTGGTAGTGTAAAAATTGACGATTCAAAAGTGTCTTTATAAAGACCTACTTGAATAGAGATATTTTGAGTTTGCGTATAATAGTATTGTAAATGTGGACGAGTCGGTTGATGTTTTTGCCGACTTTCGTAGAGCCATTTTAAACACCTTAAAAATAACAAACCTTTAAATCCTGTTGGTGTTCACATGTAAGTTGTATCTTGTTCGTATTATTATATATATTGTATAATGTTTCAAGTTCCCATATAATTGTTTTATGTGTATACCTAGTTTTATTATCTTATAAGTTTATTGTTTTTTTAGATATATTTAACACATGAGATGTTTGGGGACAGATGTAATCAAATAAATAAATAAACAATGTAAATAGGCTATGTGCAAGTCGGTTATAAGATTTCGAAATAACAGTGCGTATATTGTGCGACTTTTGATGTTACGTATGCGATGTTATGTTTCGGGATTTGCACGATTAGTTTGCGATCCTCCACACTACTGACCCGAATGGCCGACATCTCAAACACGCAACGCCAAATGGACCGTTTAATTTTCCCTTTGATCGTTTAACCCGGCACTTTGTGTCGTGTTTGTTCTCACTCGGGCGTTTTTTTTTTTTTTTCACTCTTTTACATCCAGTCTGTTTGATCTGAGGCCAAGTTAGACAGTGTTGAATTTTGAACAAATGAAACTTGTAATGATTTTAACGCGGACATAATGTGTTAGTTTATAAACACGGCGAGTTCCCTCATGTTGGGAATAGATCCCGATGGTGCGTGTGGATATTTTTATTAACATGAAACGTTCCGATGCTAATTTGTTCGTTGTACGTGATTTGCATGAGGCAAGCGTGACCTGCCGACACTAAGAATAGACTACGGAAGGAAAGCTGCCCCCAATGTGCCACTGGAGTGGACACGTGCTCAGCAGATTACTGATTGCTGTAACGCAATGGGATAAGCGACAGAATGAGCATTAGGTGTCTTGCGTGCGCCGACTGGCTAACCTTGATTGTATAAGCGATTCTCAAAGAAACCATATGAAGTCTGGCCGGCTGTGTCGATTCTACACATTTATATATGTAATTTAATAGTATATTAATCATATAAATGTCATAGGTTATATGGAGAGAGATAGGTTTTTTTTAAATTAACTTTAAAGTTCGACTATATAGAAAGTCTAGTAATTAATATGATTGAAGGAAAAAGCGAACGACCGCCTAAAAAACTCGTTACAAGAGACTTGTCTATAAGGTTTCATTTCAGGTCTACGTTTATCATCTTTCACTCTTGTCCTTAAAAAAAAGTAAGATTGGTTAAACCTGTTTTAATGTATACAATCCATACGAGAGATATCTTCACGGTGTAAAGATTCATAATATAATACGCAAATATGTTAAAAATGTATACGTACACAGTTTGTGGTCAGGAAATTGTACATAAAATAAAGTTGTACACGATTTATATCGGCTATCAAGCGATTACGTAAATAGGCTTTAAATCCTCAAACGATACAAACATGTTGTTTTCCTCGAGCTGGTTGACCTTCACTTTCAGATATTATTTAAATCACGATAGCCTGATATCGCGTGTTACGTTTTGTAATATTTAAAATCTAGATATATGTATATCGATTGCTTCATACTACGATTAGTACATTGAAATGTAACATACATTTGATTTTGTAAAGTAACAATTTTAAATTTAGGGCATAAAGTGTGACATATTTGTAGGCAAAACAATTTGCTATTCATTCTTTACATAATATACTGCACTTTTATATATGTATATATATTTTTTTTTTTTTTTTTCTGTTCGTGTTTTTTTTTGTTGTCTATTTTCGATTGTATGTTTTGACCTTCTTTTGGCTCTGTTGTTGATCTATTTTTGGAATAAGCTGTATAGGTTTAAGAAATAAAAAATAAATAAATAAATTACATTTTTTTTTGTAAGATGCATAGTTTCTGAGGTATTGCGTAAAAACTGTATTCATCCCTTTTTCCATTTTCTATGACTTAAAAATAAAATTGCGTCCTCTAATAAGTATCTAATTCGGTCCTTAAATTGGAGGACTGACTAGATGTATCAAAGTCTGGGATTCGTGCCTTCTATTCTGTTCTGGTTCAATGATGTTCAATGATCTGGTGTTTGCATGTCGCGTAGAGCCGTGAGTCAGACTTGCTATGTAAAATAACCTTTCTCTGTTCGCGGTTATCGCATTTGATAACTTCAACGTCAATGTTATGTTTACATTGTGTTATTTATGATTTTTTAATGTGATGAAGCGGCTTCATTAATGAGATAGATAACCCCCCCTTTTTTTTAACTGTTGGCTCACGGATTGTAATGGCGTTACGATCAAGTAACTTGTAAATTATTTATTTATTAATTCAAGGTCTTTTGAATACTTTTTTTTTAAATTTATATTCAAATTAATTGTTATAAAAGTGAAGAATCGTCACAACAAGCCCATTAAAGTGTGTCATGAATTACTCATGAATATTTATAGACTTATATGTGTTCAGCTGCGCAAATATTGTAGAAAAATAGTAATGTGTTACGTAACCTTGTTTAAAATAAACCGCTGCTTAATTGTAATGAATATTATAAATGTCAGTTTTATTATTAAAACTCAACAACCGAACTTGAGCATCACGAAAACAATAACATCAAGACAATTAAGAATAAATTGAACGACTTTGTACGCGAATTAATTTAATTTACGATACGATAGCCAACCATTTCGTAAACAAATTAAATGTGCTCGTGTGTCTTTTAATAGTGGATTTCGAGAACGACTCGACTCACTAGATTGCCGAGAATCGTACGAGTTTGTTTGCATTACTTTTTATCAATTTAAAACACCTTATTTGGCATTGAAATTAAGTTTCAAAACTCGAAATTGTTTATCTGCGATCACGTAAACTATGTGTGACAATCGAAATTGAATGTATATATCTTGTTCTGATTTTCGTCCGTTAGTAATATTAGTGTCGATATATATTATATGCCTGATATCTTGGTTATGTTAAAGCAAATGTACCTGAGTTTCTTAAATCCAATCCAACAGGTTTAATGCGCCCTTGGAACCATTACATCATCGCCTGCTGTATTTGGTGCTTGACTGCTAAAAAGTTCACTGTACTCTTGAGGGCATTGCACTTTGCAAATATTTTGTCTCTCGTGCTAATGCCTGCCGTTTATGCAACAATATTAATGTCTCCATGTCTCACTGACCTCGTGGCACACATTTATCTATCCCCTTATCTTATTTACCTCTTGCTCGTTGACTAGTATCATTTAAAAGTTGTTTGTTTTGTCTTTAAAAATATCCTGTTGTTTTGCGGTTTCAATGACAATATAAACATTTAAGTTGTCATCGTTAAAATAATGACGCCCACGGCTTTAAATAACGCACACGCGAGTGCCGGACTAATAAACGTCGGTTGGTGTCCAGCAGCACTTGAATCCTTAATTGAAGGTCACGCGACCCGCGCAAATACATATTCTATATTTAACTGTGTCAAAAATAAATTGAGAAAACACTCTCTCGCCACTTATAGCCACACGATTTTGAGTCACTTGCGAGAGTAGACTTTGCGTGGGTGGAGGATGATTGTTACCTGCACCTCATTACTAACACATTTTTCATTGCAAACTTCGTGGTCTCACAGGGCATATGCCCTAGTCTAGCTAGTCAGTTGTGCTATATAGCCATGCCATGTTATTATTTTGATTTTTCTTATTATTGCTTTCCGCATTCCAGACTTTAATTGCCAATAACAATTCATCGGTGTTGTTTTCCCATTGACGGTTTTATAAATCGATACAAATCAAACCTATCACTGCTACTATTGTGAAATTCACAGAACAACATTAATTATCATTTAATTTGTTATAAATATGTTTTTTGATCCGAACTCCTACTATAATGAAATTAAACACATTTGTTTTACGTTTATATTTTAAAATGTCTAAGTTTTCAAGTAAATTCGTTCCGTGCGATTATGTACCTACTCCGCTTTTAGCAAGCAATAATTTTACGATGATCGACATTACTGTAATGCATAATGCAAAAGGGTTCTAGAACAGGAGTTGTGTTTGTATCGATACGGGATCGTAGGGTTCATAGTGCACACACGGACCGCGTGTGTCGATGACGTGTTCTTCCATTTTAAATAGGACAGCCGTGCGCGCAGACCATCAGTCGCCCGACAGATATTGAACGCGCAGCTCGCCTCAATATTCACAACTCGGTTATCGCTAGTCAGTTGTGCTTTAGATAGCGTTGTTTTTACACGTTTAGTGTCGCTGAATTTTTTTACAATTTAAAATGATCGATATCGTTCAACCCCGCGATGGATGCCTTTACGAGATCAGACAGAAGGGGCAAAAGGAGCCCTGTTATGTGGTCGTGCCTGATACTAAAGTACGTGTTAGTGTAAGTTATTGATTTTGTCGGATTCATTTTGAATATTTTCAAAGGAGTTTTACTTAAAGATTTACAATTTGAACAATTTATTAAAAAAAACATCTGGGTAATATTATACTTTGATATTTTTTTAAAGATTACGTCATAGTTTTTATCTGTGTGTCTCTGTTGGTACTTGTTATCTTATGTTTGTATACTGTTTAGCAATATGTTTCTCAACTCCCAAGCCCATATTTGGGTAATGAATAATTTTAATCTAACATCAACTCACGAACGTTTTCGTATTGTTTCAGGATCTGGTTAAGAGCCACTTAATGTTCGCGGTGCGCGAAGAAGTGGAGGTACTAAAGGAGCGCATCGCCGAACTAATGGAGAGGATAAATCAGCTGGAGGTGGAGAACAGCTATCTGCGCGCGCACGCCAGCCAGGACACGCTGGCGCAGTTGCCTGCGGTGGGCAGCAAGCCTCAGCCGCAGGTGCAGGGCCCGCAGCCGCCCGTGTCATAAGCCCAGCGGTGGTCACCGCCGCCGGTGATGCCGGCTCGGCTCTTTCGGCCTCCCCCTCGGCGCGCGACACGCGGGTTCAGGGAGTCACAGTGGCTGTGCTATGTTAATTCGTAGGTTAACAGATGGACGCAGCGCCGAGGGAAGGAGTGGGCACGCAACGTGCATAACGGAGTTGATGTAAACGTGGCTAGTTTAGAGCCCCATACGGCCTGCTTCAATACATAGATATATTTTTCTGTTATTTAATCTTTAGGGTGCAGAATTTCGTGCTAACTGCCATGCTTTTGCTACGCGTATCGGACTGAGGCTTTTTAGTGTTTCGACATTTCGTCTGTATGTTTTCTTTTTTTTTTGAGTTTACGCATCGCAATCCATATAACGTATTCCATGTAATTAAATTAAGTGGTGTGTTTATGATAAATCTTAAAATAGTCGGATATATCTACGCATTGAACAATTGACTGTTAATTTATTATGTATTTTTTTGTATTTAAGTTATTTATCTTGTAACGTTTAAAAACGCAAGTGTCGGTTATGTGGAGATCTGCCGATAGACGTACCGTTTGTGTTGTGTGCTTTATAATTTAGTTGTATTTTGATTAATACAGTTTATATAGTGTACCGATCTACGTGTGATGTTTAGCGTTATACTAAAGAGTCTGTAGATGTAGCCGTGAGAGTATGGCCTCGCGCACGCGCTGGCTTTAGACAATTTTGCACGCTGAAACTGAAAAAAAAAATCTATTTTTATTCCAAACCTATATAACGATAATAGAGTTTACACATAGCAATTTAACAAGGTATTTTTTTTAAATATTATAAATTGTTTGTATATAGTACAAGTTGTAATAGAATTGTGAGTTGGGTGATGTACATAGATGTTGAAGTACGTCCGATGCCATCGTGGAATGGCCCAAATGAAGTAATGTAAGATTTGTACGCTGTAAAAATGGCTTTATTGTTTATCGTAAACAAAAGAACAAATTTGGCTGGTGACTGATTGAATGGAGAGATTGTAAATGTAATGGGTCAATGAATGTTAGGTTTGGTTTCCAAGTCCCAGCAAAGGAATGTACTAAAGTAGTGTTTTATACAAGACTACTTATATATGTGTATAGATGATGTTCTATTTAGTCCTCTTAATTATTGTGAATATGCCGTAATTTTAATTCATTGCTAGATATGATAATAATTCTGAAATTTGTAAATATATTGTAAACAGAATGTCCATTGTAGCTTATGTTGACCAGAAAGGTTCCTCATACCCAATAAATGCAGAACTACTCATAATGTTTTTTTGTTTCATTTGAACCCTATTACAGAAAATATCAGTAACTACCTTTATAAAGAACTACCAAGTGATTATCCAAAACAAAAGTCTAATAAGACGAATTAACTTAATGATATATTTTTATTTAAAAAATAAATGAGACTGAGTTATTGTTATAAATAATGCACATTGTTGCAAGCTTGATACAAATATATTATGTAATCATTAAATTCTCATTAAAGGGGTATTGTATCAAAATGGTGTTCCCATTTTAATACAATGCTTTATTTAAAGAAAACCCTATTAAATTCAAACCTTAAATAATCCTAACAAAGATAAGGTACATTTATTATACAGACATTAAAATTTGAGATTATTTCTCAAAATCGAGTACCTACAATACGTACTACTGAATAATCAAAACCAAGATAAATACATGTATGGTAGAAAAATATTTCTTCTAAATAGTATCTTTAATCCATCGGACGAGGTGTTTGTAGGACAGAATCGATAACATAACGTATACGTTAATATGATAACCAGTATTATTTATCATAATTGTCAGATAACGGGTAGAAGAACAAACGATACTTAACAAGATTATGTATAGATACAAGAGGTATCTAACAAATATTAGAGTTTAATACACTAAGGTAAGTCACTGATAACATTAATTTTTCGATTAAGGTGTTTCTATATTGACTTTAATCTGTGGTCTACCGTTTTTATCATTTTTAAATACTATTTTAATGGTAACATTTCTAATATTGACGGGTCTGACGTATGTCTTACAAGGTTGTCATAACTCATAACATACACTGTTGCGATGTAATGATATAACGAAGAATGCATAGGATAAAATAAATTAAAAATTTTAATCATAAAGGTATTATTTAGAGTTAAATAACAATTAACATAAAGAAATATGATTGCTAATACACAACTGCGTCACTATTAAAATAAAGCGAACCGTGAATTATTATCTCTGGTAACTATATAATCTGTGATCTTCCATTTTCATAAACATTTTGTGAACTGTTTACGTCAGACTGTTAGCTGTCAATACAAATAAAATATAAGTAGACGTAGGCCAGAAGTAGAAACTGGGTAGTGAATTTAATAAACACAACATTATATCTCAGTAAACATTAAAAATACTCTTAACAACTAAACTAAGAGCCTACTTTTGAATATTTTTTTATATTGTATGCTATACATTAAGCCATGGATACTATGACGTTGAAAGAAATACAGAGCAAGTTGTTATTATGGGAGGCTGCAGAAAATCCTTTAGCCCCTTTAACTGCCTCTCAAAGGGAAGCAATTTTAGATTTGGAGATTCTATTGAATGGTGATAAAGAATCTGATGTACGTTTTCCTATAATCCCAAGTTATTCTCTTGAAAACCTTTGCTTTTTAATCAATATTTAATAGTGTTAGTAGGTATGGTTCAATAATTCCTAAAGCTTTGGCAAGTATTTGTCATATACTCGAATTAGAGATGATTAATCTTAACTTAACAGAGATTTCAGCAGCAACTATTATATAGTCCTTAATATTCAATATAATACATACTTATAAGATCAAAAACATCTATTTATGTCACGGTTGCAAAGAATCATGAACTGATGGCGGGCCGGCCGCCAGAAATATAGGTAATTTAAGACAATAAATAATTGTTAAAAATTTAAAAAGAATTTATTTATTTGAAGCATGACACTACATAGTGCTTACAATCCTTTTTGGTTTTATTCTGGAATAGAATTCATTATTTTTCGAATGTACAAGAGTATTATTTTTGCCATTCCTGGGCCATCAGTATTTGACCAGCGGGTTGTTTGTGGCAAGCAAGCCATGGTCTGTGCATCCATACTTTATAACCTTTATATGTCTTTAAAAAAAACCTGTTTTGTTTTCTATTAACAGAAAGTAAAAAAGGTATCTTTATAAGAGCAAACAAAACAGAACCAACTGAAGATACATTTTGAATGAAAGTCATTAAAATGTAAAACAATTTCTATTTAAAAATTTCAGGATCAACAACAGGAAGACAGTGATGTACCCAAGTTGGATACAGTTTATAACTTTCTTGAGTTCCACAATTGTTTAAATGAACAAAATCTTAAGGAAAATGATCGTCCTTTTGATACGTATTATAAGCAGTTAGAAGATAGAAAGAAAGAGTGTGTCTCATTAACAGATGAGGTATTTACAGAACTGTATTTATTCTTGTATATATGTTTTCAGTTATACATAGCTAACTTTGCATTGAAAATACATTTTAGATTACGGCAACACTATCCAACTTGAATAAGCTAACAGAGGAGTACAATTTAGTGTCGGACAAAACTAACGCTCTTCATACGATGAGTGAACAACTTTTAGCTGATCAAACAAAATTATCAAACATTGGTAAAAAATTCTCGCTTTATCTTACTGTCTATGGATCTAAAATTTTCTACTTATGTTAATACATTTTATCATGTTTTATATCAGCAATATTAATTAGTATCCTAGTGAGCATGTAAAAAGTAACAATGTCAGAAAAACTAATGACTAGAAACAACCTGTCATGTTTTATGAAAACACTTTACTATGTATGTGGCCATACTGCTGAACATATAACTTATATATAATATACAAGCATTTTTCCACATGTTCTGGAAACTCTATATTCATTTAAAAAAAAAATAATAATATATTGAATATCAACAACTATTTTTCTACCATGATTTCCAGGTGATGATGTGAAGCAGAGACTTCATTACTTCACACAGGTGGAGCACCTTTCGCAAAGGCTCAACAGCCCCACAATGTCCATTAATAGCGAACAATTTTTCAATGTTCTATCTAAAATTGATGAATGTCTGAATTATATGAGGGCCAATGTACGTATAACCGATTTTCACATTCACTTTTCCTGCTATTTCTTTCAAAGTCTTCAGTATGTTAACTATAGGTATAACAAGGTTATATTATATATGTAATTATAATATAACATACTTTAGTTTTTAAGATTTTCTTAATGTTTTTAACAGTTTAATTAACATAGCCATTGAAATATTAATACTTGTGAATAAAATTGTTTAAGAAACATCATACATCAAAATGAGTGAATTACAGTGATCTGTAAAATTCATTTAAATTTTAATTTGGAGACACCATAGTGTTAATTTTTAACTATACATTTCAGAGTAACTTCAAAGAATCCCATACATACACAGTTAAATACCGGCACCTTCAAAGCAGAGCCATGTCCCTGATCCGCAGTTATGTGAACCATATTTTAAACCAAGCGACAGAACAGGTTTTGTCACCAGAGGAATCTGATGGTGAAACGGTGGACATGGCTTACGCTGTGTACTTTGGGAAGTTCCAAGCAGTGGCACCCAAACTGAAAATGGTGCTCGGTGAAGTTGAGAAACGAGCTGAGAATAATGAGGAGTAAGTATTTAAGTAGGTAACTTGCAAGTCATGGGATCAGAGGGTCATCGGATCCCTGGTACTAGCAAAAATTCCATCATGCTAAGCACATGTATTCAGGATAGACATATCATCTATTTTCATAAACACATTTGGTAAGAAGTGGATGTTAATTTAAGAACAATATTTTTGATTGAAAGGGATCGCTTATTAACGTAAAGGCAGCCGTTTGTTCTTATGTGCAATTAATATAATGTACACTCCATATAACGTCACTCGATTTAACGACATACTGTCTAAAGCGTCACAATCAAGTGGTTTCGGTTGGTTTAGCTTGTAATCCATTTTGATTGATTTTCTGCTCCATTTAACGACCACTCTATATAACGCCATAAAGTGGCGTAGGAGTATACACTGTACGAACATTGACTGTTACTGGCAGCTACGGCCACCTCCTGTCGGACATACAGCGTGAATACGCGTCGCGGCGTCAGAGAGTGGCGGGTGGGCCGACGGCGGGCGCGCTGGCGGTGGCGGGCGAACAGGCACGCGACCATTGCGCGATGGTCCGCTCCGCGTGCTCGTTGCTCGCGCTCGCTCTGCGCGACGAGTGCGCCTTGTACGAGCATTTCTTCACTGGGACTTCGCAGGCGTTGGAGTGAGTAGCGCGTTTTTTGTTTTGTGGAATTTTAAAAAAAAAAAAATATATATATATATATACAAGCAGATACTTAAATGTGGAACTTACTAGCGAATGATATTTTGAATAATTTAAATTCTTGTACTTTTTCGACATTCTGGTGGAAATAATATAGCTAAAGAGAATCTCTCTTAAAATATTTTTTAAAAAAATCTTTCAGAGATTACCTCCAATCTCTGAGTACGGGCCTGTACGAGTCCCTGCGCCCTCACATCATCCACATCAATCACCTGGAAACCCTCGCCGAGCTCTGCGTCATCCTCAAAGTGGAGGTCATCGAGGAGCAAGTCAATAATGATCGTAGGTAGCTTTTAAAAGCTATATTTAGTTCACTTGGTATTAAAAATAACAACAATCCGGCCCTGGCTCTTTAGTACATTGAAAGATTGTGTTTGTGCAGCCGCCCTCCAAGCTTTGGCAACTGTGGCGCGAGCTTTGCTACAGGACACGCAGGAGAGACTCGTGTTCCGCGCCCACGTGCATTTGCGTGCAGACGTGCTGCATTACAGACCCGCGCCCGGTGACCTGGCTTATCCCGATAAGCTGGAAATGATGGAGGCAGGAAGCATTGTCTTTTCTTTTTCAATTTTATGTTCATTGGCATACACAAAATGTTTTATTTTATCCGTACTAATTTATAAATGCGAAACAATGTGTGTATGTTATGCTATAACGCCTAAACTGCTGAACCGATTTCGATGGAATTTGGTATGGAGATAGACTTAACTTTAGAGTAGGCTTTGTATCGCGAAAGAAATTGTTGAAGGGGTTGAAGTGGGATAATTTTAAAATTTCACCAGAACTCTGCCATTTGTAAACCGATTTTCCAAATTCCTTTTGTATTGAAATCACGCGGACGAAGTCACAGTATTTATGAAAGAAAACCCTCCTTTTCTTGCATTTCTTGCTTGCTTGATTGTGTCCAATATAATGTCCAGCAAATAGCTCAGTCCCTCCAAGACCAGGCGCTCAGACGCAGTGATTTCCGGAGTTCCCTGGCTTCGGACATGTCCAGTGCATCCGAGGTCATCGAGAGGCGGCCGCAGGCGTCGCCAGCAGATCTTCACGGCATGTGGTACCCGGGGGTGAGACGTACCCTGGCTGCTTTGTCCAGGCTGTATCGGTGCTTGGAAAAACGGGTGTTCCAGGGTGAGTTCTTTAATTTTTATCTTTCTTTAAATTGGGTTTCGTCCCATCGCAGGTTACAAACACAGTGCAGACTCCATGTAACATCACTCGGTTTAACGACAGACTCTCTAATGCTTCGAAATCAATAGGCTTTGGTTGGTTCAGCTTCCATACAATGATTTATCGTGTTCATTTAACGACCACTCTCTATAACGCGATAAAATGCACATTCCCTTCAATGTCGTTATATAGACTTTACACTGTATACAATATGTATAATGTAATTTGGACTGATTAACATTAAATATCTAATATATGTTGACTTTATCCCATTCCAGGTCTAGCCCAAGAAGCGATATCCCTCTGCGTCCAGAGCGTGGCGAACGCCGCGAACCAAATATCAACCATGAAAACGAACGTCGACGGCCAGCTGTTCCAGATAAAGCACCTGCTCATACTGCGCGAACAGATCGCGCCTTTCCAGGTCGACTTCGTCATCAAGGAGACGTCGCTGGACTTCAGCAACATGAAGAGCGCGGCCTATGGGCTGATTCAAAGGCCGCGACAGATATTCTCGCTGAACGGCAATAACGCCCTGCTGGAGTTCCTCTTGGAGGGTACACCGATGGTGAGGGAACATTTGCTGGATTCGAGGAAGGAGGTGGATCGCCAGCTGAAGAATTGCTGCGAGATGTTTATCAGGGATGCCACCGAGGTTATGGTCGGACCTCTCATCGCGTTAATTGCGAAGGTACTATTTTATTTCTTAAATGGAATTCTGTTTTATTCAATAAATCGGGTTCTGTTTTTTTAATAAGTGGGTTCTATTAATGAAATTAGTTCTGTTTTATAAAATTAATGGGTTCTATTTTACTTAAAGCTCGGCTCAAATCTGTTCATACAGTGGATACTAATCTGGAAGTTGGTTATGATAGGCAAATAGTTTATTTGTTAAATTAATGTACTATTATATTGGGTTTTATTTTATTAGGGAATAAATGTGTTTTCTAAATCAATTGGATACTATTTTTTTTTTTGGATTTATTTAATTTCAATATGCGTGCGTAATTTAGTTGGCTCACAGTATCGTTACAACAATTGTAGAATATACAAATTAACAATAGTCTTTGTTTTGACAGGTCCAATCTTTTCAGCCGCCAGATCAGCTGAAGCCTCAGCCGTGGGCGGCACCTTCGCAAATAGCTGTCGCTGTGCAAGAAGCGCAGAGGCGTATTAAGTCAACTCTAGCGCCGTTGCAAAGGTCAATGCAGTTGTATCTGGCCAACAAGGAGACGGAATTCATACTTTTCAGACCCATACGGGTGAGTAACGCCATCTGTTAATAATGTATCGAACTATAATTTTTAAATAACGACATCTATCAATGAGTCTTTGCACTACACTCGTTTTGCTGGCGTCGCTTAGTAAACCCAACGATAGATGGCGCTAAACGCAGCAAAAGTAATATTTGATATTCATTCAAACTCAAAATATCTTTGTTCAAGTAGGTCTTTATAAAGACACTTTTGAATCGTCAATTTTTACACTACCACCGGTTCGGAAGGCGGTCATCTACCGAGAAGAACCGGCAAGAGACTCCATAGCTACTCTTTTAAAATAAACAATTAATACAAAATTGTGCTACTGACAATTAAAATAACAAAGCATTGTAAGGCTACTCAAAAATTTTACTGTCCCGATGCTGAGTCAATTGTCGACACAGATTAAATAGATATATTATTTTATAACATATCAAATTAATTCATTAAATGATATTATTTATTACAGTAACTCATTTGGGAATTCTTGTGTAAACTGTATATATGAGTTATGTAATTTCTTTGTTATAATCACATTATTATAAAGATTTTCACAATTTAATTATAACTGTGTATAGAAATTTCCAGTTGTCAGTTATCTAATGGGAATTATGTGTTTTTGCAGAATAATGTTGTCGGTTATTTTGTTCAATTAGAACAAATTCTATCCAACTCGGGATACACCTATGATGATGTTGTGATTGTAGCATGCCCTACTCCCGAACAAGTATCAGTTTTTATTTCCTCTGCAAGTTTAGTCAGCAACAATGAACCAGTTTTGCCGTATGGGAAGAAGAAGCCAACCAGTGTCATGCATAAACCAAGTGTTACAAGTGTTTCAGAGAAATCCGATAAGCCAACGGATAGTTCTAATCCAAATTTGCAGAACTAAAATAACTGTTAAAAATGTATATATTTTATCATTTTTTTTAGGAACTTAATAATACAAATAATGTGATTTATTTACATTTATTTTAATAAATACATACACCAAAGACATTTGTGTTTTAATATAATAAAACAATAGACATTTGGATGACAAGTTTAATTTATCTTAACTGTTTTCGTAAACTGAAACTAAGGTACACTAATTTAGAATTTAAACTCGGAGCCAGTACATGCCAGCACGGATTCTGTTGTAGTCTGGGAGAGCTTCCGTAGGTCCAACTGCGGCTACAGCTGGGCATTTGTCAAACAAATACTTGTAGCAGACATCGCGAATGTTCTGCACAGAAACGGCTTCAATACGAGCATCGAGCTCATGGATTGGAATACGCCTGTTGTAGCATAGAATTTGACGGCCAATATCTTCACAGACTGGTGTAGTACCATCAAGCTGGAGTAACATGTTGGTTTTCAAGAGGTTTTTAGCCCTCTCTACTTCTCCTTCAGTCACTGAGTTACAGAGCTTCATCCATTCTGATTGGATATTGTAAAGCATGTCTTCAATTTGCATAGGTTCTGACACAAAGTAAATACCCCACAGTCCAGTGTCTTTGTAGCAAGTGTTAAAAGATTGGAAGCTGTGACATAAGTTTTCAACGGAGGCAGCCCTGGCAAGGTAAGAGGCATTGTTGGCTCCACCACCCTGGGAACGATCCCATGCTCCAATAAGAGTGTTTGCTACCATCAAAGGAATGTTGTCTGCATCAGTCCAGCCAGCGCCTTCTACTGCAACAGCAATATGAGCCAAAGGCATGGAATCGTCTCTTACTCTAATCTCTGAGCCAGTGTAACGGCATGGAGTAATTTCTGGGACATCCAGGGCTGTGTTTTTCAAACCACCTAAATGTTTGTTTGCATAGTCAACTAATTTATCGTGTTCTACTCCTCCAGCACCAGATAGAACTATTCTAGAAGGCTGGTAGTGGGTTTTGATGTACTGTTGAAGATCTGACTTTGAGATCTTCTTAATGTTTTTAGTGGGGCCCAAGATTGTCTGTCCCAGAGGAGTACCTTGGAACGCTGTAGCGTGTAGGTGGTCAAATACAACTTCCTGCAAGTTACTTTCGACATCTTGCATTTCGCGGAGGATAACACCACGTTCTCGTTCGATTTCTGGTTCGGCAAGGGAAGAGTTTTGAATGATGTCAGCAAGGATCTCTACGGCACTTGGCACGTCATTGGCGAGACATTTCGCATAGAATACGGTCTGCTCGCGGGATGTGTAAGCGTTTAAATGAGCGCCCATGTTTTCTACGACTAATTCTAAATCAGTTTGAGACCTCTTGCTAGTTCCCTTGAATGCCATGTGTTCAAGAAAATGAGCAACTCCATTATTCTTAGAGTTTTCATACCTTGAACCAGCGTCTATCCAAAGGCCCACCGTTGCCGTTGGAGAGCCAGAGTCTTCTGTGGCTATACGGATCCCATTGTCGAGCACTGTAAGCCTAGTTGGTGGAACGTTCACTAGAGCTTCATGTTGGTTTGCAGCGGTAGCAAATAATCGCAGGTTACCCTGCTTTGATAAAAGTCTTAATGTAGTTGCTACTTTCAACATTTTTTCTGGGATCCTTGCTGGTCGAAGATTTTCTTCGCCGATTTACGTAATGGTTTAAAACTCTCCACAGAAAGGTTCTTGACGCCTTGTCTTCTTGACAGTTCAGGAATTAAAATGTCTAATTCATTGATTCTGGACTCTGGTATACTTGAAAATGTCATGTTGACAGGCAACTGAATTTTCAGCAAATATTTATTTTATTTGGGTGTTACAAATAATATAGTAAGCGTAATGAAATAATACACACACATTTTCGTTTATCCTGATAGCTAGAAAATCCAAGCGTATAACATTATTTTATTTCAGAAATAAAAAATAATCATTGTCTTTGGCTAGGAATAGTCACGTGATTAAGTTTTGTGACTCACGTTAGTAAGTCTTAGGCCCTTGAAGCATTAATAAAATTAATTTATGATAAGGGTTTATATGATAGTGGAAACAACTTCAGGAAAGCGGCCATCCATGTCTAGAATAAAAGTAGGCTAGTCACAGAATGCAGTACTGATAGGCAAGCAGTTTTGATTTATGGATAAGCAGTTTACAAATGATGCATGACATTGACATTGAGATTTACGTCAGAACTTTTAGATGACTGACGAATCGAATTGAAATTTGAAAGAAATCATGTGGAAATCATTTCCTTCACGCCTATTTCAATTCGACGAAATATTAGGAAAGCAATGATGTGCAGTGACAATAGTAATTTGATAATTTTTGCAAAAGATACCTGGGAAAGTGTGCGGCAAGCCTAAATATCTATTCGGTGCCTACAAAATGTTTCCGCTGTGATTTAATCAATCATGACCACAATGAAGAATCCTAATACGTCGTCTTCTAAACTCGCTCTTCTTAGTCACATAAAATACGAACATTTGGTAGCTGGAATATCAGGTGGCGTCACTTCGACTCTGATCTTGCACCCTCTAGATTTGATCAAAATTAGATTCGCTGGTAAGTATTGAATAGAAAATACCATGCCTAAGTTTAGAACGAAACCTTTTATACTAAGGTTATAATTTATATACACTTTGTTTTGAAATAAGGGCGGTGTGTAGTTTCATAGAGTAATGTTGAGTTAATTATTGTTCTGTGACCTTGAACTTATGTTAGTAGATTGCATTTAACCAAAGATTAGCTATAGGTGATGCAATGTTAAACAAAACATAATAATACTAACATATTATGGTTATTGTTTTGAATTATTATTATCACTACATTATGTAAGTAATATATTGAATCATTTATTATATTGTATATCCTATCATGGTTCTCTAACTAAAATTTATATCCTGAAATACTGATTTCAGGTTTTGTTATAATCTCAAAAACTGTTGTTAATAATATTGCACCAATATGCACCACTCTTAATGTTTATTTTATATATATATTTAATGTAATAGAAAATGTACATTGCAATGAGTCTGTATTAGAGCAGTTTTTACTAGATATCAATAAGTTTTTGATGAAATATTTATTTAATGACGGGAGATTATTAATAAATTCTAACTTTTATGGTTACTATTAGTTTTTATTTATTAGAATATTTTTTATCTAAGCACTTCTTACTAGTAAAATCTAGTTTAAATATAACAATTTCATGATCCATTGAAAGTTAATGATAAAATTTCAGTCACAAGAATATGTTATGGAAGGGTTTGTGTAGATTCACGCCTAAATTAATGCTAAAATGCTAAAATTATTTGTATAAATTTTAAATATTTGTACAGGTATAGATGGATCAAACATCTTTAATACTATTATTATTGACATTAGTTATAAAATACTAGGTAATAGATTTCTAAACATGTATGGACATATTTCTCAAGTTGTATCTTACCATTCACTTTATATTTTACAATTATGGAAATAGATCATAATGTAAAAAATGTGCTATTAACCTTGTAGCTTAGAATGAAATACACTTTTTTCTAGTTAATGATGGCCGTACAGCGACAGTTCCGCGATACGATGGCCTCGGCAGCGCTTTCGTGACAATAGTCAAGAAGGAAGGTGTCCGGGGTCTTTATAGGGGTGTCACGCCTAATGTCTGGGGCTCTGGTTCAGCTTGGGGCTTCTATTTCTTATTGTGAGTATATTTTGCTATTTCTAAATAGTTTACAACTACCTTTACTCAAGGTTTAAAGACATTTATGAGCTATTATGTTTTTTGTATTAATCAATTTCAACGTTTTAATCAATTGATATTAAGAAAATTGAATTTTTTTTTATTTAATTACAAAATATGATTGTCATCACATTGAACTTAATAATCATCGATATGTGATCTTCAAATTAATATTGGCTGAGTGGATCCAATGTTAATATGTAACACAATAGTGTTTCAAGAACTCATGATAATCCATGAACCAGTAAACATATGAGTGTTGATACTTTTTTTTGAAATCGTTAGTAAATTATGTGAATGAAATGAATGATATTTGATCTAATTTTTGTAAACAAACGTAGTTTACAATAACTCAATTAAAGTAACGTTTTTAATAAGCGACACTTATTACTCAAAATTGACCGTTTCAGCTACAACGCCATCAAGACATGGATACAAGGCGGCAACGCCCGGACTCCACTCGGGCCCGGCCTTCACATGTTAGCCGCAGCGGAGGCAGGCATACTCTCCCTGGTTATGACAAACCCCATTTGGGTGGTCAAGACCCGACTCTGTCTGCAATACAGCGAGGAGGCTTTAGCTGATAACAACAGATACAAGGGAATGGTCGACGGACTCACCAAGATATACCGAACCGAGGGCATTCGGGGTTTATATAGGGTGAGTTTTTATTATACATTACCTCAATTGTGTGATTCTTAATTCTCTAATGTTGATAGTGCCAATAAAGTGTTTTATATTATTATGAATATGCTCGGAAGCATATATAACTATTTTTTTGACCACAAAGTTCATGTGCGCATGGGCGCTAAACAGATTTTACTGAAATAAGTAAAACAATTCAATATGTATGTAATATTCAACAATTTTTATTATACATATTTCATTATATTGTCACTGTCCATAAGCCTTAAAATTTTATGTACTTCACAATACTGATATCTAATGTGTTATTCTAGATCAATCACAGAGTTTGATGATAAGTGTTGTATTATCGCTGATCAACAAATGAAATAGCATAATAAAGATAAATATACTCAGTTAATATCCGTCCAGATCTTTGAATCTTTTCTACGTTGCCGTATGCAATTAAAAACATTATATCTTCATTGCAAGTTCGTAGTACGTATTCAGAATTCTGAAATTATAATATGAACCTTTCAAACAATATAAGCGATTTTATGCCCGTGTATTTGGTTATACAATTGATAAACTACATAAAAACAACAGCCAGCGAATACTTTCATCTCATAATTGTTTTCTGTGCCCGGGTTCGAACCCCGAACCCTTTGTTCGGCATTGCAAACCATTGCACCAACCGAGTCATAGATCATCAGAGAGAGAGAGGGAGATCTCTCAGTCAATTTACGCGTTTATTGAAATTAAAGCCTCGCTTATAAAGTTGCAAGAGCAAGTGAATTTGCCGTTCCGAAATGTGACAGCGTTTGAATGATGAAATGGCTCAAGTAGGCATTCCTATAACCATTATACGTACACGTGAAATAGAATATTTTGATGGTCTGCCAACCGTATTATTGTTTAAACGTAAAGACCTTAAATGCCAAGCGCATTTCACGTTTATTTTCAGTACGTCTTTCCGTTGTCTCATTTCTGATGACGTCATACGTATATAAGCGAGCTTTTTTTGCCGTTTCGCTTTGCGGGTTAGCGCTTTACCGTTAAGGTACTGAAGGTTGGATACTGATGAATCTCGCATATAGGACTTATATAATTTATAAAGGTATTATAATAATATGGGGTACGGTGTAAAATATATTAACGCAGACCATATAGAACAAATATGTTTACACCAGTGTTGACCGTGCCGGGGGTTTCGAAGCTGGTACCCTCGGTTCGGCAATCCCACACAGTGGTTTATTAATGATTATCAGAAAATCTAAAACGGTCTGTTGCGAAAAACGCTGGATTCTGTCATGTTGCAGAAGAAATTAATATTTTTCCTATTTTTTCGACAATTGGAATGTTTTAACTATATCTTATGATGCTAAGGTTTCAAATTGGAGCGATCTGAATAGATACACACGACGAAATTGGATATTACAGTTGAGATTAATTCTGTGAATAAATTTCTGTTTTATAAGCGTTGGAATGCGAGTTATGTAACGGTCGATTAAATTCCAACATTTGAAATGAAAACAGATAAAAGTGTATACGCAGTAAATCTTTAAACCACACACGGTATTACCGAGACAATACGGTTTAGGGTACTTGAAGAAAAGAGCGTACCACTAAAGTCCCGAGCCACGTGAGTGTCGATGGGAGACGACTTCACCTACGGTGCGCCTCCTTCTCGTTTGGCCCCTCTTCTATAAAAATAAGACAGTAAAAAGTCTAAAGTAATAATTTTGCCAATTTAATAAAGAAACAAACCTTTAAATCCTGATTGTGTTCGCATTTGCATCTTCTATGTTTTATATCTTAAATGTTTAGAATTCCCATATAATTGTTTTGTGTCTATACCTTGTTTTATTTTCTCTTATAAGTTTATTGTTTGTTAATATATTTCAATATATTAAAATAAAATTAATGTACTAAATGATTATTTAATATTTCCTAGTTACGTTGCTCGCCAGTTTGGTTAGATAATATTATTGTGACATTATGATTATAAAGGTTAATTATCTTATCTGTGTAAAATTTGTTAAGAGGTTAGTTAAACTGCTTATATTTGGAATATTGTCATCATTTGTGTATTGTCAAAATGTGGCCATTTTACGTACACCTCCAGTCTACTCCAATTGTCGTCGACCTGGTGCCGGTACATCGAGTTATGTCCATAGTTGGTACATTGCCTGCCAATTTCCATTTAAAGGCGGCTTATAACCATCGTTCACACCCGTCTTTTATATGATAAAAGTATGCAGCATTGCATCTTATTTTAACTTGCTAATAAATTAAATCTAGCGTTTTGTATTTTTCATTAATTATCGTCGTTTACAAGAAAATGCGTATAAAAAGTATGACAAATTATTTAAAAAAGATTATCTGAAATTATTTGTACGTTATATTGTCTCGAGTAGTTTTTGTGTTAAGTAATGATATTATCAGAATTTTCCGTTCTGCATTGTAAATTGGGTTATCAATTCAAACGTAGACATATCATATATTACTATATGTTTATAATATGTTTAATATATCATTATTAAGTTTATGTTGTGAAATTAATTTTTCATCACATGGTCATATTTCCTAGCTAGCCCAACCTTGTATAATAAGTCTTTTTTTATTTTATGTCTCAAACACATACATACAACACACATTAAAATAAAAACAAACCCAAAATAGGGTTAACACAGCATGAAACGTACCTCATCATATATAGGAATAAAAACAATAATAACAAGAAAATGACTACGTGAAGAATTTTAATTCTCTCTAGTCCTCATTACGACTAGAGCCCTCCAGTTCTTTCGCTCGTCGTGCTGCAGAATACATTCTTTTAAACCTTTGATTTCAGGGATTTGTGCCGGGCATGTTTGGAGTCTCGCATGGCGCCCTACAATTTATGACGTATGAAGAGATGAAGAATCGATACAACCAATATAGAAATTTGCCCATCGACATTAAATTGGTGAGATTTTGTACAACTTTTAGCCTACATTTCAATCTTACAATTTTTACTGTAACCCTACCTTTTCAGTATTATTTGAAAAAAGCAATGACAGACCAAAACGTTATCATCTGTGAATTTCACAGACACAATTGCCAACGTTAAGTTGTCCGTCTATTATTTTAAAATTTTCGTAACGAGAACGTAAACAATGTTGATAATATTACATCTACCCTCAAAACATTGCAGACGTCGGTCGAATACCTGACGTTCGCGGCCGTGTCCAAGCTGTTGGCCGCGGGCGCGACATACCCTTACCAAGTGGTGCGCGCCCGCCTCCAGGACCAGCACCGGGTGTACCAGGGTGCGTGGCACTGCGTCACCGAGACTTGGAGGTACGAGCGTATACGCGGCTTCTACAAGGGACTCACGCCGTATCTCCTACATGTAACGCCCAATATCTGCCTCGTCATGCTCATTTGGGAGAAATTCACTAATAACGATTGATTCACTTTCTGATGGGAATCCCACTTCCTTTTTTTTTTAACAGCCTGTAACGATGATCTGTCACTGTCACAATTTACGGACACTTGCACGTCATCGTTTCAAGCGTGACAGTTAGCTTTGGTAGCGATCGATATGTGCTTCTGTCACCGTCGTAAAGATGGCGGCGGTCGAGGTAAGCCTATTTAAGCGGTATTTAAGTGTTCCAAGTGCATTTTGTCAGACCCATCTTTGTATTGTATCAGTTGTGACAGGTTCTGTTTGAATTGTATGATTAGTTTAGCTGGAGAGCCCGGATTGGCAATGTTACGATATTCGAGATGAGGTGTTCCAAACTTCAAAAAAATGTCGTTTGAATTTCGAATCGAGCCTAATTTGAATGTCGCCGCTTCGGTTCGGAATTTGAAAAGCAAACATTTTTTTGAATTTCGAATCGAACTTTTTGTTCTTTCTCAACGTTAGTGCGTTTGTTCTGAATTTCAAATAATGTAACTTTTTCGAATTTCGAATCGAACTTCTGTTTAATTTGAATGTCGCCGCTTCGGTTCGGAATTGAAAAAAGAATCATTTTTTGAATTTCGAATCGAACTTCTGTTTAATTCGAATGTCGTGCTTCGGTTCGGAATTTGAAAAAAGAATCATTTTTCGAATTTCGAATCGAACTTCTGTTTAATTCGAATGTCGCCGCTTCGGTTCGGAATTTGAAAAAAGAATCATTTTTCGAATTTCGAATCGAACTTCTGTTTAATTCGAATGTTGCCGCTTCGCTTCGGAATTTGAAAAAAGAATCATTTTTCGAATTTCGAATCGAGCTCTCGCTTCATTTGAATGTTCTTTGACAGTTGGCTCCAGGGCTGCCGTGTCGGTGGATTCAGTGGTTGATATGAAACGAATTCGGCAGCCCTGCGTTGTTGTTTGTTAAAGCCTGTCTCACGACATGTGTTTGTTTGGTCGTGCGTAGTGTAATTCCCATCAGATCGGCTATTTGTAATTTAGAAATAAAATTGATTTTTGTGATAATAGTACTTAGTATTCAGTTGTAAAAGACATTTTAACGTTACATGTGTGGTGAGACGACGTTAGGATCTTTAGGGAAACTCCCGCCTCTGTGGTAACATTGTCGCCAGTTTCATTTTAGTATAATCTAGACTTTGTGTATCCGTGACGTGCATGGCAGTAAGATTAAGAGCACAGACTATATCGGAATTTATCTTTGGCCGTTCAAGGAACCATTACCTTACGAGAGCTACACATGTTAATAAAACTCGAACGGATGTTTGTGATTTTCGATTATAGCTTTAATCCGTTGGAGGTTTTATTCGAAAGCTCCGTGTTAGAATTTTAAACGCTCCCTTCTGTTATCTATGACCTTGGGCTGTGACACACTGTAAATCTGATTTATCCTTATCCTTTTCACGATGTTCGTGATGACATTCGTTTCTTATTATTTATTTCGGTGGCTGGCCACAATTTGTATATATATTTTTATATTACGATCGCTGAATGTTCAATGTTTCTAACTGCGACCCTTCAATTTGTGTAATCAATAAATGATAGCAAATTGATATTGCGCCGGTTGTTTTTATTCACCTCAATGCTAAACTAGATGGCGCTTTGCCCACTTTTATTTTACCCGGCAAATGTTTAAACAACAACTTTCGGTAAGTATGTAGTGTTGTTTTGCGCCATCTTTGTTTTTTTTTTTATAATGTACGATTGTGTTTCATTTTGCAGGAACGAGGGTTGGCGGGGTTTCTACAAAGGGTTGAAACCGAATTTGGTTCGCGTCGTTCCAGCCACTATGATCACTTTCTTGGCGTACGAAAATGTGTCGCATTTTATGCTTAACCGAGGGAAAGAGATTAAATTGCCCTCGTAAATCAATTTTCTTTTAAGTCACAAACTCTTTAAAACACTTTATGTGTTAGAATTTAATATTAGAAACAGATTTTTTTTTCAAATTTAGTTTTTCGTATGACACGACAGACGATATCGTTCCTATCACGTTGCAGTGTCACAAATGTGTCTCGTGTTAATAAATAATTAAAAAAAATATTTCAAACATTACGAATAGCCCCTTTCCACCGATACTTAGATGTAATAACGATATAATTTTTTATATCTGACATTGACAGCAACCGAAATTTGAAGCACGATTCAAAGTAATTTTATTTTGATATCTGTCCGTTTTTTATTTCATGAAAATATCGATTCCCTAATTGTCTGCGAAATAAGTACAAATCCCACAATTATATATTTAAGTATGAACGTTTTCGTTTATCGTTTCCAAAACGAAAACTCGTAATAGCCCTGAGTTTTTTTAAGTCTCCAAACGGAATTTTAAAGCAACGCCGTGAGCGTGGCTCGACTTTTTATTTTATTTTATTGCGTCTAATTGCCGATTAAACCGTAATGGCTGTGTTCAAATGTTTAGATTAAGGTTTATTTTAAGTATGTATGAATTGTAGAAATAGAAGATTGTTTTGCTTAAATAAATTACGTATGAACAAAAATGTTTTATTTATATTTCCCAAAGTAAGCCTAAAGTTATCTTGTCTTTGCATAAAATTATCATAAAAAAGCCAATGTAATAATTAAATCAACATCGTGCGTCATTTAAACTTGGTTGTAAAACAGCTTTCAGCCAAATTCTATCGAATAAAAAGGAATTCTAATTCATATTGAGTGTTAAGTTTAACTCTGGCTTTAAAATTTAAAGTATGTTTGCTCTGTTAAAACTAAAATCAAAAATATATTCCTTAAGTAGTAACTTGCTTGCCGAAAAAAATCTAAAATTTGATAACGTTTTTAATTATTATTTCTATGTCAGCAAACAAAAATAAACTACCGAGTCTAGGTTAGATTTTCCACTTTGTCTAGATTTGCGTACGTACGGTGACGAACAATTAAAAATGTTGTGAAACATTTAAAACATTTAAATCTAAAGGATCATTCACACTATTCCTATATTTATTAAAGAAATATATAATATGCGTATTGCATTACTATATTTACGCCTGTTTTAATAAGACTAAAATATGCTTTTCTATCGTTAAATGACATTATATTTAACTGTTGCGACCTTAAACTACTTCATAAATACAATTATTAAGATACGACCAGTCTTAGTATTTTTAATACACATGAATATTTGTTTTATAGATACATAAATTTGGGGAAAATGACTACTTCTCCTTTTATTCGTGATCAATCACACTTCATGAGAAGTAACGTAATAAACTTTACATCCGTTCTTAAGACGACACTGTACAGGATACGAAGATACTTAATAACTTTAAAGAATGGTTTAATGTACGTTTAATCTATGTTACGTGTTTATTATTAATAGTTATCTAGTAGAAAACTTGACGATTGTATTGTAAGGTGTAGATTATTTTTTTACGTTGACAAATTAATTTGTAATAGACGAAATTATCTATTCTGTGCTATTTTTTATGTCAGAAGTCAGTTATATATACGACAAACATCAACACACAACCTGGAATCATTTTATTGATTATAAAATTTCGTAATTCACTAGAGTTTAATTTCGCGCGTAAATCTTTGCCGCCATCTTGTATCTCATCGTATGTCATTTAATTGTGTTTTTATGAACCGGTAGTCCCCATACGCCTTTACATTTATAACAATTTTGAACAAAAATATACTTGGTATTTATAAACCTGTTATAAAATAATCATTGTTGCAATATGTTTTTTATTATTAACAAAGTTTAATGTTATATTTACACATTAATAAGTAATTAAATTCAACTGATCTGATGCACTGTTTGTAATGTCAAGCAAACGAGTTTCCTAAGGATTTAAACAGAAACGTGTTAGTAGACGCATCCTTACCGTATCGACTACAGTCACCCGTCGTTTCTTTACCGCAGTTTTACCGCGACATTCGGAGACGTCATGTCACTGAAAGGCGAGTGAAGTGTTGTGTTTTGTATAATCCAGTTATAATGGTAAGGATGTTTGTATAGACAAATAGATGGCGCTTAACAGAATTTTTATTTTGAATTACGATTGTAAAGATCTTTGGTTTTCGCGCGTAAAATACATAATGGCTTTTATATTTTGCAAATTCATGAATAGTTTTAAGTTATTGTCCTCTATTTATTATCTAATGTTGCAATTAGGGTAAGTTTTATACGATGGGCAGTAAGATATTTTGCCTTCAGATTGGATATTTGGTAAACTTTATTAATTACAAAATAATCGGCTCTGAGTACAGCATAAAGATACCAATTATTATAACCAATAAAAACACGTACCTACATATATTTTTCAAAGCCATTAAAACAGTTAATGAAACCTATTTTCTGAGCATCTTAAGCGTGTTTTTAGGTTACGAGGTAGCCTCGATATAGTCTATACGATATTTAGGTTAAAACTTGATACCTTAACGATACTATGATGAGCTGACAAAGTTTATACTAGTTATTAAAGTCACGTAGGAAATAATTAACAAGAATAATAAACTATTAATTAAGATAAATTCCATATAAAATTAGTAAACAACTGCATTATAAAGATAAATCGATAAAGATACTAGATATTAGTTTAGATGATATTTTATAATAATTGAGTTGTTACCACGCTGACCCAGACATATCTAATAGATCTAATCCTGTCTACGTATTAACTGAAGTTAATTGAAACGATTAGTACAATCAACTAACAATGCTTCAAGTGCAACGCAAAAGTCGATTTCAAGTATCCATTTTATAGAAATAATGTTTGTTGTCTAATAGTAATAATCTTTAGTAGTGAATGCTATATTAATATACTATTTTAGGCTAACATTTTACCATTTTGGTATAAAGTCCGTGACGATTAACCACGGCACTGTTTAACGCATATAATTAGTTCTAAACAATCGACAACTAACTCCAAACCAATCCACAAACCAACAAAACAATGTTTTATATATTTGTAAACTGGCGTAGACCTAATTAAAAATATTTATTTAAAAATCAGATATATTAAAGATATTACTAGTAAGAATTTGATTCAATTTACGTGAAGATTAATATATTCTTTACAGTTTATAATTATAGGTTTTAATAACAACTAGAAGCTATTAAAATTAAGATATCATAGAATCTAGTTAGTAATACAAAAAAAGTATTAGTAAAAACAACTTCAGTCTACATTTAAGGACCGACATTGTTCTTTTAACACTTCTTTTTATGTTTTAAATAAATAAATTCGTTTATATTGAAATTATCGTGTTTTAAAAACGTTTGAACCTCAAGCGGAATATCTTGAGATCTATATTAAGAATAATCTGGAAAATGCAAGTGTCATTTTGCACAGATATTGCTACTCCACAGACCACCCAAAACGGTTACCTTTTTTTGTAAACAAAAATGTATCACCAAATGATCTTGTTCTGTATAGTTAAGAACTAACTTTATTTAATATTTCACAGGTATTATTTATTTTATTCTAGATGGCCCTGACACGCTACTTAGTTGTAATTTATAAACAGAAAATATGGAAAATCACGCAGTAGGCGTGGCAAAATAAATTTATTGGCTTACCACTATGTGTTTATTTAACTTTATATATTACTAGCGGACACGATTTGCCATATACATAATAAAAATCGTCGTTGGTCGTAGGAAAAATTAGAAAAAATTCATGACATAGTAAATACACAAATTTTGCCAAAATACTAGTTATAATTAACACATACATAGGGGTCGATAGTAATAAGAGAAAAGTGGTGTATTTTTGAATGACGTATATAAAAATATATATATATATATACATTTCATGAGACTCGATCGAGCCGTTACAGAGTAGTTTCGTAACAAACACCGCGACACGAGGTTTTACTTCTAATATGTATGTATCATTTAATGAAACCACAAGTTTTCTAAGCGTGGGAAACATTTAGTTATTCATGTATTAGTATATTACATCAGTATTATACAAATATACAGAACATTCTCGCTTAAAATAAAAATAGACGAGTCATGTTAAAAAAATAAATATGTTTCTATACGAATGCGATCTTTTTGTTTTTGTTAAAACGTTCTGGTACATATACTGACCAGCAACAACCTATATCTTAACAAATTTGTTGAAAATTGAAAATAGTCAAATACATTTACGTTACCATGGCAACGAAGGTTTGCATCGAGTTGACACAGTAGGGATTATCATTTACAAGGTAGTAATGTGTAAAAATTTCTTTACTGCCAAAGTCAACAATTTAAACAATTACATTTTTGGATTAAATCTAATATATAAAATTCTCGTGTCACAGTTATCGTTCCCTCACTCCTCCGAAACGGGTTGACCGATTCTCCTGAAATTTTCTGAGCATATTGAGTAGGTCTGAGAATCGGCCAACATCTATTTTTAGAGACATATTTTTTTGGCAAAACGACGTATGTCGGGATCAGCTAGTATTATATAAACTTTAATTACGGTTCAGTTCGCACTATTATAACCATTCTGGCAAAAATATACCGGTATATGATGTATGGTGAATGTATTCAATGGCTTTGTCTTAGTGTTTTAATATAGTATAAGTTATAGTTGTAATGTTGAATATTTTATATGTATTGTAGCAGATGTGTTAGCATCTATAACAAGTTATTGCAACTTGTGGTTAACCGACCGTGTGAGAAATGTGTCCCATATAAGTGATACGATGAAATATTTAATTAAACTTTATTTATCACTTCACATACAAATTATCCGGTTTTAGATTTGTAATTATTGTATTCTATGAAGAGGATTTTTATTAACGAGTCCTAACGAATAGGAGTTTGGAGTTATTAGTCAATCTACGATAAAATGTAATCTAGGATTAAGGGCTTAAGGCCCTTGCACAAGGCAACGTAGGAATTAGTTATAAAAAATATTATACTAACTTAATGAATTGTAGTATTTGAAATAAATAGCTTTATTGTTATATGTATTAATGTAATGTGTGTTTAATTAATTGTCCCAACTAACAGTTCTCAATATTTTATAAAAGCTTTTGCACATAAACGAATTTAATAATACTTTAACAAAACTTAAGCTGGACAAACATCGTTTAAACGATTGAACAGAGCGGGACAGAATTTCTTTATAAATAAGGGCACATTATCTTAAAGGCTTTCGTGTATACAGTTATACAATAATTGGGTAACCAATTAAGCTTACGGGCTACGTCCAAAAAATCTTGAATAACTTTCTCACACAATTCGACATTTTAAGTTAAAAAATATATATGTATTTTGATTTTCTTGTTATTATTCAACTTCAATACCCAAGCTGGTGTAAGTTTTTATTGAAATATATAGATAACTTAAATATACAAATAAATATTCACTTAATATCCACGAGCGTCAGTGTGAAGCCATAAAATCACATTAAATTCTTGTCTACGGTATTTTTATAATTCTGAAGACGGTGAATTCCGAACATTATTTTTAATTACGCAAGTAACACACGATTCTTTGTACGTACATTATATATAGATAAGAAGTTGAATAGATCGTTAACCCTATAATTGTTAGTTAATTTTCTCATTTAAGTTGAAACGAACGTGTTGCTTCAAAATATAATTACATTTATTCTTGGCATTATTATCAGAGTTCAAATTATGCTCTTCGCAACCTAAAGATAAGAGTTGTCAGTTCGTCTCTTGGTTGGTAGTGAATAGTTTTGCAATAGTACATTATTATGCCTAGTACAAGGAATGGAAAGAGATCGTTACAGGTAAGTTTTAACTTACACCAAAATCGACCTATTTTTATATAAAAATTATGTAAATTTAATAAGTATTATATCGTTGTCCATATACTTAAAAATACTTTAAAGGTACTCGTAAAATACTTTAAAAAATGTTATTTGTTCAAACTACACCACCGTTTAATGGGTTTGAGATTTTGAAAACGGTTTCTCACAGTAAATAAAACTGTATGTGGTCAAGTGATATTTATTTCAACTTATTTCAATAAAAACATGGGTTCTGTAGTTGAATATGGTGCAGACGGTTAAAGAAATTCGTGGAAGAATGGCAGAGACAAATCTTGATAGAATTAACGCTATGTTAAATACGTTATGTCAGTTTTAGACAGATGACAGGAGGTATCGACTATTTCAATGCTCCTGATCCAAATAAAATTGAAAATCTCATCTTGAGGATTACAAAATATACTCCCATTCTAATAGTTTTTATGTCATTACAAAACTTAGCAGACGTTGGATATAAAAAAGTCGCCCTTTTGACCTTAATAATAATTTTAATCAGCATATTAATACCAATATAATTAACTGGACGTGTATTTTGTCACGTATTTATTGAAATTGTCTTAATTATATCGTTAGGGTAATCTCAATTATATATAGGCCTTTCATGAAACTCCCATGTATAAACATACAAGTAAAGTAACTTAAAATAACAAACTTAAACTTATAAGTATTAAACATACATAAAACAAAACACTAAAAAAATTTTTTTTAAAGTTTGGTCCTTGTGGCAGAGTATCCATAATGATAGTGGCATTCCTGGCTGTACCACGATACTTATACGTTAAGCGAGAAAAACATCGGGTCTTTTAATATATTAATATTTTATACTGTGTCGTGGTTGTTGAAATTTTTCTTATTGTATGTAACATTTGTTTGATATTCATGATATACTTAATGTGCTAAAATTAACAAAAATCCAATATCTTACGAATTGACTGAAGCCAGCACTACCTCCATAAAAGTATTTATTATACTTATCTATATGAACTACCATCATTCGTCCCCTCCCCCTGTCGGATTGGAACCCGAATATCTCCGAACGTTTGGTCTTTTTTGACAATGAGCACCCATTTTTTAAGCAACGTATAAAGTAGAAAGAGACAGAGAATTTTTTTCCATAAGTGTAACAAGGATAGATAGTTTCTTATCAGATCAGTGAATGATAAGGGATACTAACCGTAGACTTGATAAATAATAAACGTATTTTATAAGATCGGTGGTCATTGTGAAATATGTATGTCCAAAATATATTATATATAATATATATATAATATATTCAAAGGTGAAAATTGTGATAGTAATTGGATAATACCATGCTGGCTGAAGATGCCCTTGAAGCACAGGTCAATGGCCGTTTGACAGTGAGTTTATATTATTATTTTTTATGGTTTTAAGGTAATCCAATCTAAACTATTATAAGCATATAACTATAGTTGAAAAAACTACAGATACAAAAAATTAACTAAACAAATTTAGTCCATATTATTACATATCCTTTGTTCGCAATCTTAATCAATATGGACGAATAAGTTTATCGAATTCACAGCAAATCATAAATTCATCATTCAAAAACTAAATCAGACCGTAAAACGATAATTTGGAGAAATCCACAGACCATAAACCTTTATATATTCTGTGGTACGTTTTGGCAGATAATTTTTGACAGTTCAACAGCATCCCTAGTCCAAACACTACGTAAAAATATCAATGGATCGCATATATTTTGCTTGAACAAAACATCATTGAGTTGTTAGGTTGTTATAAATAAAGTGATTTTAACGACTTTTGTATAAATAATTTATTTTAAGAATACAACATAGAAACTAAATCCGTCCTTATTATAACAAAAACAGACCGACTGAATCGCAATGACTGTTATTAGTTTGTTTACAGAGGGAACGTGACTACAAACTCGTTTAGAAATCGAAATTAAGTATTTTATTATGATAACCATATTTACAAATTTGATAAGAGCGAATTGGTTTATTTATGAATTTCATGTGACTCACTTATATTGCATTAGCTAAAATAGTAACCTTCAAATGATCGTATTAGACTCGATTGATCCAGAGGTTACTTGACACTTGTTTCTGGCACTTTCCGACCCCAATTGAACAAAAGTCTCTGGACAACCAATAAGGTAGACCGACTTTATCACGAAGTTTGTTGGTAATTAGTTTGTGGAAGGCCTGAGTTGGTCGAGTTATAGGATAATGGAAGAAACATTTGTCCAAATGTGGAACAGTTGAGTATCTGATGATGAATTTTTATCCCTTTTTGTATAACGCGAAATCTATGAAGTACGTTTATTGATTGACTCATATCTTTTAACACAATAATTAGTACAATTATTCTAAACAAAGATATTTTCATGCGAATGCAATTTTTGGAAGTCAAGGAGGGAATGAATAAAAACGGCCCTGAATGATTAATACGATTTATAATTACAACGATTATAGTTTTAAAATTATGGAACAAAAAATAACAAATTCACTTATACGTTTTGATTGGGACAATTGAAACTACTTTTAAAAGTTTGATCTTAGACAAAGTATTGCTAACGCGGGTCGCAAATCTTGGCTGCATCGCGATGAAAAAATAATCTAGTGTTAGTATTTTAGCATATGGCTGTTCAAATCACTTTTGGCAAGAATCTTTGTACGATATTAATTATCTTTATTTGCCTTGAATGCGGTACAGTATCTACAAGTTACGTACGAAGATCTTATAGCATGTTTAACTATACAACAACCTACTAAACCTACAACAACATGCAGAAATATTTAACACAGAAATATTCTAGATCTACTTAGTAAAGTAAGTAAACATAATGAAATTTAATGTAATAATAGAATTACATTTACTGAGTAAAATCTTAGACCAATAGATTTATTCTTTAGTGGCTGCACTATACCTTAGAGAGGAATATACTATCAGCTTCTTGGGCAAATATGAGGCCAACGAAGGTGCACAAAATTGTCTTATAAATATATGTATATGAAATAGAACCTTGATAACTTTATATTATCTATTTATAAATGATTTTAAATTTAGAATGTATTATATACGAGATTTTTCCATAAATAATTGTATATATTAGTTGGACATATTACTCAATTCCTTATCTATGATCGAATTGACGTCCACAAATGAAAGGTCGTATTAATTATTTATATATATTTTAACAACACTGGTATGAAGTGTTTAATAGGTTTTATTATAGGATTTGTTGTTAAATTGGTAGAATATTGTATTTTTTTATAATATCGGAGGAGTTGGAGTGAATTTTATCCGCCATTTTGGATTTAGTTTCCCACGGACCGAAGGCTCTTAAATGATAGTACTGATTAAGTTCAGTATATCAATATTCTATAGTAATGAAAAGTTAAATTATACAAGTTCTGATAGATTTTAACTATTTGAGTATAACTAATTAATACGTAATGAACAATGTAGTTTTCGTGAAATATGCGTACAAACATATGAAATTTAGCTCAAGAATGATTTTTTACATCGAAGTCCGTTAATAAATATAATATTCTATATTTATATATAGATATAAATTGTTGGTTATATAAATGTGTGAGAATAATATATTGTGAGACGATCTCACGATGGCATGCCGATAAAGACCTCGGAAATATCCAAAATAGTCTTAAACGAACTTTAATGGACCTATATTGATATTTCCTGTAACTATCGTAATAGTTCATTGAATAGTGTGAATTTAAGCTGTAAAAATACGATTAAAATTCGTTATTAAGATTCTAATTATTATTACGCGATAGTGTATTTTCGTTAAGTAAAAAAAACACATAAAACGCTTATTTTTTAACGAAAAACATTTGATAAAATAGATCAAAGCTTTTAATATCATTGTTCGAGCTTCAATCTTTTATAAAGTTAAATCGCTTAGATAAAATCTAAATTAACCTGACACGAGGTTTTGAAGTCAAAAAGTACAGACTTTACAGGTGTAAACAAGCTGCAAAATAATGTTACTGTGTGTATACATTTTTAAAGTTATTTTTTGTACCTTGTCTACTTAGATAATTAGTACCTTAAATATTCGTCTTAATTTTTTATTATAATTCGTTATAGACATGCTAATGCCACATAATTAGACATTTAACCTTTTTCTAATTATGTAATATTTGAAAAAAATCACTATATTAAAGAAATATGTATAGATTCCTTAAGGTATAATAATAATATATACAAGAACAGTGTTTCCATTTTATTGCTTGAGATTTAGATATAAAGTGTAAGAACAACTTCTTGGATGGACTACATTTTAATTGCTTTAGTTAACAATTTTAAAATTGCTGTGTTATTTTTCAAGATGGCAGGATATAATATGCTAATAATGCTTTAGAATATAGCGTACTTTATGTGTATATAAACAACATATTATATATTAGATAAATACATATAATAACACCCAGACAACAAAGTTTATCATATAATTGTTGATCGGGGATTGAACGTCGAACCCTCTGTTAGGCTTTTCCGCAAAAATACAGAACGAAATGAAGTATATCAAAAATATTTTTATATTATTACATAATAAACAAGTTTGTTAATTGCCATAATTAAATATTCTAAACGATTATTTCATAACAATTTATTTATCATTTATTAATGGAATTTTAATGTATTTAGGGGCATTCACTTTTTTTTTAAAAACTGGTTTAAATGCGTTCACGTGATTTTATTACAGCGTGAATAGTATTGCAAATAACATTTATTATGTTTATCGATACTTAAAATCATTAATTATAAAACATTCTAGATGCTTTAATATTCAGCATGCGCGCTGATATTAAATATAATACATTAATAATGTAACAAGGTTTTCGTTTTATTTATTTATAAGCGTTGTGTACATTATTAATATTTAAGTTATTACAAGAAACTTCAATAATTTACTAAAATGAACCGAACGCCTCTTTGTCTCATACTCATCGTATAGAAAGCGAGCCGGGGTCGATATCAAATCTACACAGTTTGTATGGTTTCCTTACGTGGAGTCCATACAAATGCCACCACGTAACCGAGAATGGTTCATCAACTCATAATCATAGGTCAACAAGCAATACGGAAGGCAGCTAATTAGTAATTAGTGATTGGATTTTTGTGATAGTTATTGAGGCGCGAAGAGATTACCTTGGCTTCGGATTATGTTTAGTGGAATACCTATTTGGGTATTTATAGTTGATTCTATCAGTTTAATAAGCATTAGGTTTTGCGCTCTTCATAGCTGTACTGTGACATTGTGAAAGTTGTGAAGTGTCTTAGATAATGGTAGTGTTTTTTTTGCAAATACAAAGAATCCATTTAAAACAACACATGTAAAGCTTAAAACAACAAGCTAAAGCCTTTAACTCTAAAGAGATTTAACGCAATTCCTAATGCTGACTTATCCCTGTACACTTATAACTGATCTTATTTAATTATAAACCGTAAATACAGTAATATAATTGAAGGTCATATATGTAATTGCGATGTTGGCATTTGTAATTGAACTAAGGGCCTTGGGGTGAGTTGATGCTGTTCGCGTTGATCGGGACAAGGGCGCAAGTATCGTTGAATACGGAGTGCGGTTAGTTTGCGGAAGGTCCGGCAGTAGTTCCGCCGCGCTCAGGCAGGCGCCATGCGGGAAGACGAGCCACTCCTCTGCCCCGCGCCAAGCCCGCCCCGCAAGCCGTCCCGCCTCAAACGTACGCTACGAACTCTCAGCTCACCGTTCCGCAGCGGTTCGCCCTTCCACATCGGGTCGCTCAAGCGAACTGGTTCAGCTAAATCTTCAGTGTCCGACGGCGAGATCGCACGCGACGAACGCACTATGCGAAAGAAAAACAAGAAACCACGCTCCGACGTGGTCGCGTCCGCATCGCGCAGTAGTGACAGTTCGCCGGTTGTCAAAAAAAAGGAAAGTAAGAAATTAATTCACATAGACTCGACCCGCTCGGAGAGCACCGATCTATCCCGTTCGGAAACCGAGCCTGAACCACAAACCTCAAATGTCGCGCAAATTACAGCAAACTATGAACAACTCCCCGAAACTCCAATGGAGCCAATATTACCTAACGATGAGCAATCATTTGAAACATTATTGGAACAGATCACACAAAGCAACGAGCAATCTACGGGCGTTCCGACGGAGAAGACCTTGCATAACAACGATGAATCATTCGAAAATTTAATGAAAGAAATTACGCAAAGTAACGAAAACGTTCCTGAAACTCGATTCGAACCTGTAACGCCTAACGTCGAACCGGCGTCGTCGACTGAAATGGAGCCAGTGTCTCCGAAGAACACACGATCCTCGAACACAGTGCTGGAAGTGGAGTTACCTGAAAGTGTCACGCCTGAGCAGATTTTTAGCCCCATTGTGGTGGAGCACCCAGTGGCCACCAAGGCGTTCACTAAAGCGGCGTGGAAGAAACGCGCGCCGATACCTGAAATCCAGAAGCCCATCGAGGAGCCGAGCCCCGAGGGTACAATGAAGCGGCGTATCGCATTTGTGTCACAATTCTCGATGTATCAGACCGAGGACCACGATGATGATGACGACGAGGAAGAGGGGAAGTCGGGCGAGGTGGGGTCGCTGGAGGAAGCGGTGGCGCTAGCTCGCTCGCGGCTCGCAGCCGGCGCGTCGCAGCCGCATTCGCACGACAACGTCGACGCCGAAGAGAAGGGATACGCGGAGCCAAGCATGCCGGCCTACGGAGACCTCATCGAGCCGGAGAACAAGGCTGGGAGCGACGGACCGGTGAGTGTGCGCAACGAATCGCGCGTCAGTGATCGAAGGCGTACCGTGTGATGCGCGCGCGCCATGACCTTCGAGGAGACGGCTGACGAGTGCTACCTCACAGTGTGCGAGTGCTGCGGTTTCAGCGCTGAGACGTCGCTATTGTACCCCGTACGTTTTATTTCACGGTAGTTTACAGCGGGGGACGTCGCGATGCCCTTCGTGAGTACACAAGCCCCTATGCCCGTGAGCTTGAACACAGTTTGCGTCTGCCTAACATCTGTACCGTTCACACTAATTTTATTTTATCGAGCCCCTTTTACGATCGGTTAATATTTCAATACTCGGTGTTCCTTATAAGTACACGTATAAGTCAACTTATTTACAGTAAATATAAATAGTTTATTTAATACAGTTCATTTTTATTAAAGTTAAACTATACCCTATGGTTTAAATGATATGCATTTAAACCCGTTTTGAAATTGGTTATTAATTATCATAGATATCATTAAACAGAAATCTAAATCTGTTAACACATTTGTGTTCCAAGTTACTTGTTTAATTCAAAGATAGCATATAAAAGGTTTCTATAAAGTTATTCGAATAGAATGTTATTCGTCATTACAAGTAATCGGTTTGATATATAAGAAGTTGCTATGTTCCGTGGATGGATGATCACAGCGAGTCTAACAGTACAATTTCACATTTAAGAGAGTTTTATTCAGTTTGAGAGTTGATTTTTATATATTAATCGGTAATATATAATCTATAATGAGGCTATACGTTGCCTTAAATTGATCTTAATTTAAAGAATTCAGAAGACCATAGGAATAAAAAACCGGTTTTATTACCGGTTTTATTTTATATGATATGTCAACTATTATTAATTACTTATATAATTATATTAAACATATACATTCCTATGGGCACGGATGCGCAACTTATTCAATTTTAAAGTGCTTTAAACTTGTTTATACGGACCGGTTTTTTTTCTCTCAATTTTACATTACTTCCAATAAGTAAATGTCAACTTTGTAACACGTCAGATATTTAAATATTATTACAATAATAGATACAAATGGAGACACGCGTCTCAATTTTAAAATCTTTTTTATGTATCGTAATGTGAACTTGGAATTTATAAAAAAGATTATATTAATGATATATTAAGCCCATTTGTTAGAACGACCCACTGTTTATTTGTTAAGTTTGTTAATGATTGAATACCGTTTACCAGCCACAGACAATCCACAACAGCCTTAGGTTTTGTTTGTATATCTGTCGGTAAGGTTATCCTTTAGTTTTATCTTCTTCTAAGAGTGCTCTCCAACAAGTAAAGGTTGGCAATCAGCTTCCGAGCAGCCTCTCTATCCTTAGTTCTGCGGGATAGCTCCACAGCGGTAGTTATTCCGGTCAATTCCTGAATATTCCGCAACCACGACTTCCTTCTGCTTATAAATGTTTTTTGTTTTTTATAATTGGTGGACTTGCGAGCAATTTCAAAAGTTTTCTGGGCAAAACTGTTCCCTCGCTAAACACTACAAGTGTTTAGTCGATTTAACGACTCTTCCAGGCAACCTTAAGAATGACATCGAATCACGATGACAGCTTATAACTCACATCTATTACCTATAAACTAACTAAAACTAGTTGATGATAAATTTTATAAAGATTATATACGTCTCGTCTTATATTACCTCATGTTTAATATCTTTTTACTACAATTCTTTTTACTCGACTATACGTATAAGATTTTTAAATCTCTAGCCGACGACAACTGTCGGAAATGCAAATACTTTTAAGCAAATTATATAGGATAAGAGGTAGGTAACATATGTTAAGCAGGTAATGTTAAAAAATGAATGTATTAAAAGAAAAACCTTCGATTTAAGGATTTTTCTATATCAATGACAGGCCTTAAGCACTCGAGCGAACAGGTAACTCTATCTTGAAGATTATATTACACTAGCCACATTGGTTTTGCAATTACATTAGGATTATTAGAAGCCTTCAAACATGATACCGAGTCTTTCCCTTCGTAGCTAAGCTGGTAACGTGACGTAGGGACAAATGAATATTGATAATAATAATTTTTCAAGCGGTTTATACCATTTGAAACTTGGTGTCGTTCATTTGCAGGGATATTTGGATAGGGTGAGTGTTTAGTTAGAGATTAGTTTCGAGTTGAGTCGTAGTTAGTTGAGCTGTAGTTAGTTGAGCCAACTATTGTATAGTTGGTTATGTGAACGATAATTTATGTGTGCGAGATTTTATTCATACAGTTTACGCAATGTGTTAAAGAGTGTACAATAGAACTAATCTATTTATGTTATAGTACAGTTTATTACGTATACGTTTCTAAAATTAATTTATTTATGTTTATTACGTATACGTTTCTAAATTTAAAATTGCGTTGTTACTTCCGTATAGGCATTGCAATTTTTAAAAAAAATAGTAATGCGAATTGAATATTTTACATTCTACGCGTCTATATAGAGCGGGTCTATCTCATAGATTGGAATAAAATACAATATTTGCATGTGTTTAGTCAATTGTGGGTACAAAATATACTTAGCCTTAAAAATGTTTATTATAAATTTGACAATGAAAAATTCATTTTACGTACGTGCAATAGAAAATATTTCTATTTATAACAATAGGTATAAATAGAAACTTTAATATAAATTGGGTTTTTTTTAAACGTAATTTAAGCCGACACAAAATCGTCTTTAATAACACTCCCACATCTATCAGTGTAAATTGTAATAACTAATTATTTTTAATATAAGTTTTTCGTTTACCAACACATGTAGTGCCGGAAAGCAATGAATAAATAAGATATCAGGTTACTCTGAGTGCAAATAACAAATACTCAACGCGTTATCAGTGGCCGATAAGAAGTAACAGACACTTAAATAGGTAGTTATCAGTAAAGACCAATAGTTATTGAAGTCACCACCATACTGTTTAGACCTAATAATGACGAAGAAGTGAAATGTGCTTTGCGTTCGTTAACAAATTTAAAATTCTACTTGTCTGGTTGTACTTTTGTGTTTCTTGACGAACAGTTTGATGTCTCCCAAACAGCACAGATGCGTAAGTATGGTCTGTAAGTTTTAATATTCCATAGACAAACGCGTTTATCATCATGAATTATCAAACAATACATTTTTGAAGTGCAATAAGATATTTTTCATTTGTATTGGTCAAATCAATGATATGTCAAAATCAATTGTTTTGAACGATCTCACATGACGATTGTCATGTGATATTTTTTTTAAATTTCTCTCATTTGGGATAGGATTTGTTGTGTAAAAACAGACTTAAGACTTTGAAAACAGTATAAATATTACCTTGACTTTTACTTAGACTATAGACTGTATTCATGCCCCGTCTCATAACACGATATCACAGATCGATACTCGATCGAATTATTTATTCTTTCCCCATATTTTAAAGCCTACTTTAAATATGGTTCTCATATTCTGAAACCTACTTTAAATATTGTTATTAGACGGAAATAGAATTGAAACTGAATCAATTATTCAAATAACCATAGATTAAAGACACACATCGCGCATTATCCAAAAACAACTCGAACGCTATTGTTGTGTGTCATGTCTCAGGTTCGTTGGAATCATTTTTTTATTTATCTTTACCACTAATTGCTTTAATCTAACAACATTTATTTCGGTGACAAGTTTTTTTTATTGTGAGGTAGATGTGTATTTGACAGTGTTCCAAACTGAAAAAATTATTTATCTATTTACTTATAACTTTATTTAATTTAGTAGGTCTTTATAAATACACTTTTGTATCGTCTTTTTTTACCGTGAAGAGTAAGAAACTTGATAGCTGCTCTTTTATTATATATTTCTTATATGACTAATTCGAATAAATAAGGCATTGTATGGCTACTCAACAATTAAACTGTCATGGTGTTGAGTTATTGCACATATCAAAAGGATCTTTGTCCTAAAAATATTGTTTAACTGTAGACCATTTTCAACCAGAATATTCTTTACGCGCGTTTTTTATTTGTTAGTTGAGAAGTTTTTAATAGTTATATTTACTTCAGGTCAATATTAAGAATGTTTATGACAAATGTCATTATTATTTTATATATTACGTATTTATAGATAAAGATATCTGTGGATGTATCGTTGCTTAAAAAAGAGTTCCCTTGACATATGAACAATGCGGGATTATATTCAACCAATAAAAATTCAATTTAAATATGTATCAATATATGTATTGTATTTTTTATCAGTATGTAAATAATATAATGATAAGATAAGGTTAATATTTTAATTTTTCTCGATTCTAGATTTTTATTACTGAATTAAAATTGCGTGGGAAACACTGACTTACATTATATAGCAGATTGCCGTTTAAATAAGATGACGTCTGACGTCTTAAAGTCTTATACTTTTAAGATTTTTTAATAATGTAATTATAACTTTAGATTATTCAGGACATAAAAGTAATAATCTTAATATAATAGTAATAAGTATTTACCTTCTTTACGCACATATTTTGCGACGAATTAAATATAAACGCATGTATATATATATATAAATATATATATATATATATATAACGCAGATATTTTCATTAAAAATTAAATACTCGTAATATTTTTTTTTTAAATATTAATAGTCTTATAATACTCAGTATATTCCCAAGCAAAATTAATCCAAGCTGAACTCCAGCCTTAATTTATTGTTTAATTTTGACGTTGATAAATAATTTCGAAATTTAATGTTGTTTATTAAAACTGACCTCTCTCGTTACAGTCTCACGCCACATCAAGTGCGGAGCGGCGGGAGCACCTATACAAAATCCTGGTTATTGGTGAGCTGGGTACAGGGAAGACGTCCATCATCAAACGATATGTCCACCAGTTCTTCAGCCAACACTACAGAGCAACAATTGGTGTGGATTTTGCATTGAAAGTGCTCAATTGGGACGCGAATACAATTATACGACTGCAGTTATGGGATATAGCAGGTAATGTCTATACTTCTGTTTTACTGGGAACCGAACTCTTCAAGTTAATAATCACATAGCCAGAGGGAACTCTATAGCAACATCTGAGTTCTAATTTCCCAAACCACTCGTAAATTTTACATACACATACATTTTATGTGTATATGTATTTTATTCCTCATACCTTATCCCTTATTTCTAATATATTACTTTTATATAAGCCCTATACATAAATAATTGTTATAGGTTATTTAATTTGAACGATGTGGTTTTGGCTAATCCAAAGTAGTCGTGGTATCGTTTAAGTCTTTTGTACCGAATTGGTAATAAATTATAGCCTAAAATTGAGAGCCTTTCGTATCTGTTAGCGGGATTCACTTAACGAATTAAATCGGTATATATTTCCACTTAAACCTACTCAAACATATTAATAATCCATAAAATACTGTATTCTAAGTTGAATATAACTAATGCTGAAAGCGTGTTAGCTGACAACTTTAAACATTAAAGCGATATTTCTTGATACAAGTTTATTTGTATAATGCGCTAATGATATCATATATTATGGAATATCTTTTTAGAATTATTATATTACATGTATAAGATGTTTTGCATCGATGTGTTACATTTGGCATGATTAATAATTAAGTGTTGATAGCAGTGTGCAAGGTCTTTTATTTATAGCCAATAAAATTGAGAGACCCGCTGTGATATTTTTTTTTTTAATATTTCGGACTAATTATATTAATATATCTTATAATTGAAATATTGTTAGTATTTTTAGTGTCTTAATAACATACAATTTTTACACTAAATTTATTCAAACACATCTTGTTCAAAAGTATAAATTACATAGAGTAATAGAAGAAAGATATTTTGACAGATTTGTTTTATAACAATGTCGAACGTTTATCAAAGGCAATAAAAACTCGCGTAAAATTTACCGACCTCCTTTTTAAATACTCTTTACAGCAGTGAAACACTTGCTGGTAATAAAAAAAAAACGAACCTGTGTCAATATCAGTATTAAATTTCGTTTAAGAACGATTTGATACAATTGTCACTATGGATGATATGGGTTTAGTTTTCTCTTGGATATTCATGATTTTAATAATTTTATTTTCATTATTGTTTCTATCACTTGTTATTATGGTTCCATATTAACTGGTAAGTGCTTGTTTTACGTAGGATTTGTTATATCAAAAAAAAAAAATTACCTAAGAACTTGAGAGATTTAAGGTATATAAAACCGACATTTTAAACGTATGGTACATAACCATAAGCCAAGACATAGTCACTCTTCCGTATATAGAGACTGGGGTTGCGTTTGAATTAAAGTCTCTGCCGGTTTAGATTCCTTTCACCCTGTAAATGTTATATGGTACAGGGAGAAGATTACCTCTTCCCCTACGCGGCCTTCCTGTCTCTAGATTTATAACACTATAAGCGAAATATCACTAAAATATACAAGTTTTGAATTACATAGCAATATAGCATATCTAGGCCGCGGTTAAACAACACAATGAATGATAACTACAAAGTTTTAACTTGTAATTTGTAATATACAAACCTATTAGCATTGTCATGCACAAAATTACGTTTAATCCACGTCGTTCCCGCCATGGTGGTCATGGTTTCACCTGAAACCAGCTTCATTAGGACTTATCATGAATTAATATGACTGACGTTTGCGTGATTACTTTTTTCAATCCTTGAGTGATAGTTTATAAACACGTTTTCTTAATTGATTTCTACACATTATATCACGCTATATTTTGCACGAAGCCAGCTGAGTATTTGTGAAATTTTGATGTCCGTATGATGATGGGGCCCATTTATACGTGCTATGGCATAGGCCTCTAACATACTAGCATGGTATTATGCTATTCTATCCAACCTATATAATCTGGTTATTCTATCCCACGGGATACCAGCTGTTTTGTTGTTGGTTAGTGATTTTTGAAGGCAGGGCGCCCTTGTCTTAGTACTATAATTTGGTATCACTTCAAATGAGTGGGAACACTAGCTATGGTATCAAAAGGCTGGTGGATCTGTTCCTTATCGTTAACATTTTTTGGGGTAGACATGTTTGATTTTTTTTCGTGTACCTTTCTCTATAGAGTTCTTTTTCTGTGTGTAATTTGTGCTACTTTGGTCATATACGTATTCGGTTTTACCCTTTTTTATTTTGTATTTCCACCTTCTTGCGAGCGTTATATCCCTATAACTAGGGTTAAATATATATATAAATATAAATAAACCCATTCATCAATAAATCAGTCTTATTGTATCCGTTACACTATAATAAAGATTTTGCTAAAAAGATTCCACTATTCAGTCACTTGTATGTATTCATTGTGTCACTTTTATTCGTTTGAAATGTTGATCGTCATAGTGACATTTTAATTTTTCAAATAGCGTGAAAATTACGTGAAGTAATTTTTAAATATATTGAATAACTATACAATTTATTTTTTATATAATATATGTCAATTTTAGTTTTTATACTTTTAGATATTCCTAAAATGTGTCCAAACCAAAATAATGGTCTTTGATCTACAATTGTGATTTGCTGGTATTTTTTTATAAAAAAGGAAAGTAGTCTAGTATTAGTAGATATAATCTTCGGTGAAGGTCGTCGATCAGCTTCCCGGCAGCCTCGCTAACTTTGAATCTACTACTTCGTAGATATAATACATATGAATACAAGAGTTTAGATTATAGAACTAATTTTGTTTTAGGCCAAGAGCGCTTTGGAAATATGACCCGCGTGTACTACAAAGAAGCTGTTGGTGCGTTTATTGTCTTTGACGTGTCGAGAGTTGCGACCTTTGACGCTGTGGTTAAGTGGAAGAACGACCTGGATACTAAAGTTCAGTTACCGGATGGATCGCCCATACCATGCATATTACTGGCGAATAAGGTAAAACCATTTTATATCACATAAAACATGTCTGCTCTAAATTGTAAGACATACATAATATATTAAAACAAATAATAGTCATTTAACAAAATGGGATATGCATAATACTATGATTCTTTTGAATATGACTAGTCAACTAAGTAGTTGGATTTATCGAATTCCTTACTGAAACAAAATACCGTATTGGATTTCTTCATTGTAAAAGAACGTTAGCCCAGTATACTTTATTATTAAAAATAAAATCGTGCTTCTTATATATACTTATTAAGATAAACTGCTCACGACTCTCAGAGATCGGCACAAGAGAACATATACACAAGTATTTGTCACACATTAATTGCATGTAATTATATTATTAATTTTATGATTGGTCGTTTTCTTGATTTGTGAAATTTGAATTGTTGCATTTGGTTTACATAGTGTGACCAGCAGAAAGAAGGTATTGTGAATTCTGCGCCGAAAATGGATGAATATTGTCGGGAGAAAGGCTTCGCGGGATGGTTTGAGACGTCGGCCAAAGAAAATATTAATATTGAGGAAGCAGCTAGATCATTAGTTAATAAGGTAATTTATTTATTGCTTAACTGTAAATATTTTTTGTATACACATATATATATATAGTATGTCTGGGGTACTTGCGTTATTGAAAATATTATCTTGTGTCACTTTGTAACGAATAACGCTGATGAAGCATTACAGAGAACGTGGTATACATTGCCTTTAAAATGTATTATGGACAGGTGTGTTTAGTAAAATTTAATTTAATTTTCTTACAAGTGGAACATTTGGTGATATTGAACACTGAATATTAATAAGGTTTGCTTTATTGAGCAGACTTGCATATTAGGATGACAAAACCGAGGACTCATACTTTTTTTTTAAATTTATTTGAATCGTGATGCTGTCGATTAATCTTAACTCATATAAAATGAGGAGTCATATCGTATTTGATAAAGTCTATGAATTTTACATAATTAACGGTCTTGGAAGGTCGTTAGGTAAGTTTCTACACACGATTATATTAACTGTGATGTTTCACAATGTTGTGAAATACATTAAAACAAACGAGTGAAATATATTTGTGGCTAGTTTATGTGGGAAGTTATAAAAAGATCAATCCGGTTTTTTGACCGAGAATTTTTTTATGTAAGAGCCGGTTTTAACTTATTTTTAACTATTGCACAATGTGAATTTGTATTGTGAAATGGGTAATTTAATATAATAAGCTTACTTACTTCAATAGCAAAGATTATTTAACACAAAAAAAATTTTTTTTTTGGTAATGACAAAAAAATATTATTTTATAAGATTATTAGATAAAAGTCGTATATCAAAAAATATCACGAGCTCATAAATCCCATATTTGTTCCTGATAATCATTTGTACCTTGGCTAAATATTATATTTTTTGGACTTAAGAAGGCATACCTCAATGATTTTTAGCTCCTACGCCATGTCTATTTGTGGGCATTAATGAATTATTTATAGACCTTTTTATAAAAAGGTTTGGGTATGTAAAAAACCTTATCACTTCATCTTACGTGAAAGACGATACGTTTGAAATATCTTTTTTCTACTTTAATCTTTAGTTTTTGTTAAGTTTACTATACCTGTTAAGGAATGTTTTGTTATTTACGATGGAAATATAGTTAGGAAGATACGCATTTTAATATAATGACACTGTTATAGATAGATGCATTGATGGCATATGCTTATTTGATATATACTGAGGCAGTTCTTTATGTTAATAGTTAATGTACAATTTAGAGTGTTTTAACGATTCTTGGGTTTATTTTTAAGTGATATATTAAAATATATGTTATTTCCAGATTCTATTAAACGACAAACTCCTCCAGAACAATGACAAGGATGGTGAAAGGATCGCACTGGACCACAAGATTGCAAATGGTGAGAACAGTCGCGACCTCGGTGGGAATAAGAGTTGTGCTTGCTGACCATTTGCGTACGGACGAGATTCACCTTTATTGTACAACTATGACGACCAGGAGAACTACAGAATAAATTGAGCTGTCCATTTTGATAAATTGTATCACGTTATTATTACAGTGGACAAGGGAATGTTGCCTCGTAAATTTTTTTTGTGTGAGGGACCGAAAATGGCGTCGACTTTTTTTTAAGTTTTACAATAAGGGTGGATTCTGATTCTCGCACTGAAGGAACCTCGCTTTAAAATGATTTTTTTGTAATGATAGAATGAATATTATATTCCATGTTGCTCGATTATTTATTTGAGCCAAACACTTTGTTTGCATATGAAATTTATGATTGGACATTGAAGTTGTTATATCAGAGTTAATTGTTAAGCTTTTTTTACATTATAATTGAGCTTAACGGTGAGACATGTTTTCATACTTTTTCCCATCACCTCAGATGCCTTTAACTGTTATATATCAACCCCAAACTTTATACATAGCTTTATGACAGCATTTCTTTCTTCAATTTAATGTGAAAACGAAATTTTAGAGATATTTTTTAATAATGTACTTTAATGCACATTATGTATATGATATTAAAGAACGATGAAAACATCACATAGTCTTGGGGTCTATAAAAATATATTTTAAATTCGTAGAATGGTAGTTATATGTCGAAATATTTAATTTTATAACTTAAATAACCGACATGTTGTTTTTATACCATCTATTTTGTTCACTTTGATAACAAAATTCAACTTGGACAGATTTGGGCGTATATCAGAGCCGGGTTTCTTATACATAGCTTTGCTCTAGATCGTATCTACCTCGGTCAATGATCCACATACATAAAAGCTCTTATGCCTTTTTCTTGCATTAAATGGGGGACAAAATTGTTATGCGTTTGTGAAGTTTTTGTTATTATTTGATAATGTTAAATGTAATTTGTGGCTGGACTCTCTGTTTCTGTATGCTTACCAACATTAACTATATAAACAAAATATATATTTTAATATCATACACATAAGGTCTAACATAAGTCAAAAGTGCCTCTGTATCGAATTTAATCCATGTATCGATAAGATTTTTATTCTGTACACTAATTGGATAATGCAAATTTTAAATTTTGCTAAGTGCCATGATGGGCTTGAGTCAGTAATTAGATAAATAAATGAGTTAATATTATCATAAGTATTACATATTGTATGTGAGTGTGTGGATTTATTACAGAATAAATTGTTTTAGAAAAACGATTTTTTATTTGTGCTTTGATTGCATTCATATATTAGGTTAAGGTGTAGTGTCTAGGTCATTTTAGACTTGGGACAAGGCTACCCAAAGTGAGCACCGCGATGACCTGGTATAAAAAGTAAGGAAGGACTTCGCTATCCGAAAAAAAACCAAATTTAGCCAATTTGTAAATTATAATGTAAAAATGACGATTCAAAAGTGTCTTTATAAAAGTCTTTATATTTTGCGTTTGAGTTTCAATTTCTATCATAGATAAATTATTCTAAACACAATTTTTTGTTATTTATTATTCTCTGTTTATTTTAACTTGGGTTACTACTTTGTAATTACTTTTTTATTCAAATAGCTAAGGTAGGGAGCCGTGATAAAAAATCTAATCTTTATAAGTGCCCTGCCGGCTGAGGTTCGGGAAGCCTTGGTCCCTTGGTATGCACGGGCAATTAAATGGTGCTCGATAAATATTATACGAAACGTGATTTTTTTATTCATAGTTGAGATGAAACTATCTTTTCAGCTTTTGTTGTTACGAGATTGTACATACGACTATAGGCTGACTCTATTTAAAAGCTTTCCCGATTGAATTGAACCTCAAAATGTGACGTCTACCATCCATTAAATGCAATGTACAAAAAGCTGTGTAAGCTTTAATAGCTTAAGCTGTCCGAAAAAGCTTATTTCTTTTGTGAGTGGTTATGTATTATATCCGGTATTAATTAGAAGTAGTTCTATATATAATTAAAGATTTTTCAATGATTAGTTATGTATCATTTATAAATCCTTTGTAACGATATAGTTAATAATAATAGTACTGTACTTTTTCTGTATATTAATAATTATTACTTGTTATGACCCATTACCCATTACCTACCATATTACGACATAGTTTTAAGCTTTTTAACATTAATCCTACGTGCAATAGTACCATTCGGACTATACTGTCAGGGATTTTTTTTGTCAACATGTTTATAATATGGAAGGAGTAAAATAGGTTTATTTATAACAATTTAATTTCTCTAGAAAAACATACAGAGATTACTTATAAGAACTAAGATTATAAAAAAAGGTCGTCAAGTACTATTATGACTATTTACTATGTATTAATTGATATAACCGGATAATATTTATGTATCTATCTATCTTGTTAAAATTACTCATTTAATTAACGCAACACGGTTACGAAATATATTGATACTTTAACCATAGACTATGGAATTTTTATGGCGCTCAGGGCCTTCGGAGCGGTTTGTTTGTCAAATTATAAAGCGTTCAGATATAATCACATAACCTATTTATTGCGCAACCAAAAAAACAAGGTCGTTGTTTTATGAAAAAAGTGGCTAACGGCTATAGGGCGTGTTACTAAAAAATAGTTATACAACACCTGCAACATCAGGAGGTCTGCTGGTCGTACTTTAAGGGAAAGGAATGGGAATTGAGAGGGAAGGATTAATTGGAAGGGGATTTTAGTAGCTACTTGACAGCACATACCTGCGTAATTAAACAGGCAACTACAACAGTATAAACGTCTGGATGATGAATTCATCAAGATACAGGATGCTTGTCATGCCTGCCCATAGTTTCTGCTTCATATAATGTTTATGGGCGCAAGGCTCCAGGTTAAGAATCGGTCTTGGCATAAAAATGTATATAAAAGACTTCTATCAAATGCATATTTTCCTATGAACTTGAACACCCACTCATAAGTAGATTGTTTTAATTTGGCGTGACGGCTAATGTTCTTTCGCAGACTTTAGCGCTTATATAAAGTGGATCGTCTAGACTATTTATATAAAATCAACACTATATTAACTTAAGCATCTTCTTTTAAGGTTAAAACGTAGGAGTTCGTTATTGTACTTAACACGCGAAACCTTAAATTTTAATAAAGTTAACTTTTGTTTCGTATGTATTTTTTAATTTATTAGTTCAGAACATGTTTAATGGTCGACTGTTTGTGCCTGAATAATTAAAAAACAAATCGGATCGGTTGCAAAAGAGTTGTAAATATACAACTACATACATTACATTTGCAAAGACGCATTTTGACGACATTTGGAAAACGACGTCACACAATTGACGGACATCAACTGTTTATCACTGCAGATAATAGGTGTCGCTATATAGTATAAAGTGTAGTTATTACACTTTTCGTTTTTAACCAGGAACTGATCTCCAATCGGGTCAATCTTATGTTTGTGATATATATGTATCACTCACACAGCAACACCATTGCACACACACACATAAATGCTCGTTCTTCACATAATATACTCCACTTGTTTATATGTATATATATATTTTTTTTTTCTGTTCGTTTTTTTTGTTGTTGTTATTGTTTTATCTGATCTTAGATTCTATTTCCGGTTCTATGTTTTAACCTTATTTTGGCTTTATTTTTAATCTATTTTTATTGTGTAAACTTTTTGTGATAAGCTGTATAGGTTTAAGAAATAAAAAAAATATATATATATACTATGTAAGTAGGTTATGTAATATGTTATATACCATAATGGCTAGTATAGTGTAATCAGTACACGAGAGTTCTAGGTCAGCCACCATAGAGCCTGTGTATTCAAATAAATGTAATTAACGAATACCAGAAACTTTTTTATTTTGGCTTTAGAATTTGACACGTTTTTAAAATGGTCCGATGTCCTTACTGAATATAGATATATTGACTTATTCTAATTAAATAACCATGACGGCATATGAAAGACGGTTTTTAAACTTTCGTTGGATAATGAATTAAATTGCTTTACGGTCGGTTGAGTTTTGTTATGTGTTTATTATGCGTTTGCAAGCCATTTCACACTTGGATGATCTTTAGATACTGATGCGTTAGTGATAAACGATGTTTAGTTAAACACGCTAGATAGGTTGTTTTAAACTAAAAAAAAAAAAAAAAAACGAGTTTCTTTTATAGGCTATTGGTTTGATGAAAATCGAAACAGAAGTGTGTGGAGACAAAAATGAATTCACGCTATTAGAGAGAGTTTCGTCCGTTCTACTCCTTTTGATGCACCAAATTTGTTACGGGCAGTGACAACACTTGAGCTTTTAGTAAAACACTTTATTTGGTTTGCACTTAAAAGTATGTTACAACGTATGTGTTTGGAAGTTGGATCAGAATGTGAAAGTGGAAAAGGATGACGTATTTAAAGGATATATTTGGGGTAGGGGTTGTCTGACGGGAATAAACAATAAAGACTTATATCTAATTATAATTAGGCTTATATCTAATGTGGATATGTACACCTAAGGGAATTGGCGTAGACATTTTTAACATTTCTAATTCTTTCAAGTAAGTTAATAAAATTAATATATATTTTTTATATAGTAAAGGTACGTATTACGAAAGTGTAATATAAAAAGTTATTCAATTTCTTGGTGGGACATAACTAGCTTTTAAAATTGATAAAACGAGATAATTAAGAATTAAACAATTTTTTATCGAAAACTGTCCTATATTCACTTATTTAATTTAATATACCAGTGTGGACCAGAAAGTTTTAGTTAAAATAATGTATTTATGTTAAAATAATAATTTAGTTATAATTAATGAAAGAAGTGACATGCAATGTTTAAGGTCTGAGAACTTAAACAAGTTGCCTTATTATGATAGGCATACAGGGTTCAGAATGGTTATAATATAACTCATTTGATCCGAGTATTAAAATACGCTGAAAAAAATGTTGGTTTTATCTATTTAAAGATGACAATAGGAATTCTCACAAAGGCTAATTAAAATAAATGTGATGCAATAATCTGTTCATTTTTATGTAATTAATTAACTGTTATGTATTCTATTATATCTTATACGGAAAATAGATTTCTATTTTTTATATATTCGATTTTAACAATACATACAATAAACAACAAAATAAATTTAAGTTTAGCCGAGTTCTGGTGTCTCAGAGCTGTTTATTTTGTAACTCTCGTAGTTAGTAAATATAAAAAGAAAGTTATTGACGTAACTACAAGTGATAAGATACTATGTGGATAAAATTACACTTTTTAAGTATAAAACACGTTTGGCACTATGATCTGCAGAGCTGTGCAATCGGCTCCCAGTGTTGATCTTCCATAGTAGACTAATAGAATAAAAAGAGTGATTACTTTTTCTTTAATAAAAATATCATGTAGGCTCGCCCCGGGCCATTTTGCAGATACTCTGCGGTGTAGATGCTGTAGCGCAGCGGCGAACAGGCCACTTATGAGACAGCCGTTTAGGTCGGCTTTAAGGGCTGGCATCTGATAAAAACTGGGTACCCAGATTGATGTGTTAGGAGGTCTAACATAACTGATAAACTAAAAATATATATTTGTATACACCGCTGCAAAAACACATTAAAAAAATACTGGGAATAGAACAAAGGATCTGTGTTCTTGTGCTTGTTATATCTTAAAAAAAATAAGTATCTTATCAAAGTGACCATTAAGATAAATTAGGAAAGACAACATTTGATTCATCAATCTCTCGTTATTACCAAATTTACATTTGATAATGGAGTCAGTTGTAATATGCTTTAACTGTTCATTGTTGGTTTTGGTACTACATAACTCGAACTCAAATGTTTTTAATAAGAAAAAGCAGATAAGAAATTCTAGTTTGTTTTCGAAATCAGAGAAAAATGTTGGGTAAAGAGCTGTTTTGCGCTATAGTTGAAAATACGTTAAAACAATAGTCAACAGTCTCATGTAAACAATGAAATTTGGTCATGGTCTCTGTTGAACGCACATCTTTTTCCAAACCGCGAAGTTTGACTCTGAACCTTGGTATAACAGTTAAATGACAAATTTTAATGACCATAATAAAACTTATCTTGGCATACGAGGTATTTACCATTAGTAAACAATTATCTTGATAATGCAGTCTCTTGCACAATCAGATGAACAGAACTTGGTTTAGTTTATTTTAAGTGTTCAGCGTTTGTGTTGGTATGGAAGTTTTAAAGGTAATTTTTTATCGAAGTCACTGTGTAATTTATTTATTTATTTAAGCCGAAAGACACATACGAAAAATTTTTAAAACCTAAATTATTCTTATAACTGACAGCCGCTTATATTCTTCATAAAATGTCACATTCTAATGCAATACCTGTGCTTGAGTTATACTGTGTCTATAAATTTGTGTAAAGAAATTCTAGATAAAAAAGTTTTGACTAATTAAACTAATGACACAAGGTTTGAAATACAGTGTAAACTCTATATAACAACACTGAAGAGACTGACGAAAGGTCATTGGTCATTGTATGGAATACAACTTAAATAAAAAATAATCCAATTGGTATCGACGCTTTAGAGAGTTTATCGTTAAATACAGTGGAGTTGCGTTGAGTTTACTGTGTATTATTAAAAACATATAAATTAATATACGTTTTTTTTTCATCGTTACTAACCAGATTTTTAAATACTTTTAAGGCTGGTTATACCTTGGTAATAAGCATTTAATAAGTAAAGTTTTATAAATATTACCTCAAGACTGAAAATTGAAAAAGCTATTTTTTAAATCTGTTTTAAATTCAATCTGTCAATATAAGGATATTTTATATATTTCTCAAGTTTGAATAATTTAGTCAAATAACATGTAAACTCAATAAAACAGTAATATATTTATATATAAATAAAGATGTTTGAATAAATATTACAACTAAAAACTTAACATAAATTAGAAAAAACTTATTTAAGGCATGCAAGATCTTGTATAAGAAACTTTATATTCAAATTAAGTTGTTAAATAGGTACATACGAATAGCTTATAAAAAGTTGGATGGAAAATAACGAGCGTTAAACTAATTTTAACTAATAAAAAACCGAGAAATCATTGTTATGGTTAATTCATGTTTGATTTGATAGTATTAAAAAGCTAGTTTTAACAATGCTTGCTTCTGGCAACTCATTCACGGCCTAAAGAGACGCGAAAAACAGTTGACAAGAGCAGAGCAAGATTACTTATTTATTAGTTATTTTTTAGATGTGTTATTTTTCACATATATGATTTAGCTTGTCACATTGTCAAATCCATATATTGTTAATGCTAAAGTTACGTTTATATACGTTTACACGTTTTAACTACTGAACCGATTGTGCTGAAATTTAGTATAGAGAGAGACTAAACTTTAGAAGGCCATACGCTACGCGAAAATAAAAATGCTTATCTTTGAGAAATGTACACCCGTTCTATTCATTCAAGGCCCAACTAAGACAGTATCTGATCCAAGATGAATTTTCTACTTTTCGAAATATGAATGCATAGGGTTTTCATTGTGGATGCTGATGTTGGCGAACAGCATAATATAACTTAATAAATTGTTCTGTTCTCAAGTCAGTGACATGTAAGTCTTAATTGGGAATAAAGTTATCTGAAACCATAACAAGGGTTGATATAGGGGATGATTTTTTTTATAACAATTGCATCTGGCAGAGCCATTTATAAACCGATTTACCAATTTCCTTTTTTTAAACAACACGGACGAATCGCGGGCAAAAGTTTAACTAGTTTCGGAATAAATAAATAAAATATAAAATAAAACAAATTCTTACCCATACGATTGAATAGATTTATTGTAAAGAAAATCCTGGTTTGTTTTTGTCTTTTCTTGCCTGTTTTTCTTATAGATTTACTGGCTTTCAAAATTTAAAATGAGCGATTTTTTCCAGCTTAAACAAGAACAAAATGAAATAGTATTAAGAATCAACAATCTAACAGTATCAACAGTAGAAAAGAAATCATGGTGGCGAAGGAAACCCATACAGTCTAAGACAATTATTTTAAATAACAGTAAGTTGAACAACAGCATGGAATATTCTAGATTTTAATAGCAAAGTTCGCGTAATGTCCGCCATTTTAGTGTGCACGCACGGCTGAGCTTAGCGCGCCAACATGCCCGTGCTGTGGCCTCCAGGCCAACAAGCCCTTGCTGTGGCCTCCAGACCACTGCAAAAAAAAACGGAGTGCTGTTTTTTTTAGCCTCGTCTTTTTGAGCATATTTATAAATGGTATGTTTAAAATATGAATCCAATAACAATGCATGCATGGATCTATCAATTTTGATCTAATTTGCACATAATTCGGTCTTCATTTTTTTTGAACAGCAAGGCCGACTCTAGATTGTCTTAAATCAAATTCGTGTACCGTGTGTCATTTCAATATTGATGACGGACGTAGTCAATCAGTAATGATCCCAACTGGAGTGACCCAGATAATTAAATTAGTATATAAGTGATATACATAACATAAACCAAACAAATGTTTGGTTATAAGAATGTATGTATGATACCTTATTTTAGTTTCAGCATGTATGAAAACTGGGGATTTTGTTGCGATCATAGGCCCAAGGTAAGGACGATCTTTTATCGTACATAACTTTTGACTTACACATGACAATTTGGTTTTAAAAAGCAAGAATCGCGCTTTTGTTAATAGTGTAACGTACCGATTCTGTTTTTATGAATATTAACGTCATTCAATTTATAAGCTTATAAAATATGACCAGCAGTACCACCAGTGCTCATGTCGTATCAATGTCTTTATTGCATTTACGAACTTACAAAATTTTTCAAAATTTTAACTAGTTAAAATTTACGCCCATACAATTAATACTAACGTACTAAGATGGTATTATTATATGTAATTTTATTGTTCAATGATTCAGTGGGGCAGGCAAGACAACATTCCTTGTATCACTGGCTGGCAAATGTAACTTGGTCTCGTCAGGCACTGTAGCTGTAAACAATACGGAGATCAAGAATATTCGGTCCGGATTGGTGGAGTTAGTTCCTCAGTTCGATGTTTTTATGGATCACTTAACCGTTTCAGAACATTTGATTTTTATGGTGAGCTAATATCTATATAATTTTGAATGTTTGTTTGTCTTTCATATCAATACGGTGCAACGGATTGGTTTGATTAATTTTATTCTTATATAGTATATAGGACATATTTTTTTTCTTATCTAGTCCCTATAAGGAGGAATATTTTTTTTTAATCTGCCTTTTAAGCGTTAAAAGAGAGGGTGACATTTTGTAACGGACTTTCCGCAATGTATAAGGTAGAAACTCAAAATACAGTATACCTAATATACCTATTTGATCTAACTTTAATAAATATACTAAAGTTGATAAACTTTTTGTCTTTGACTTGTTATTATAACAATTACATAAACACATAATAATTATTGTTATGTTTCAGACAGAAATGAAACTTGGAAGCGTGAAAAATGAAGAAATCCGAAGTCATTTAACGAATTTAATTCATGAACTGAAGCTAAAAGGAATACAGTTTAATATGATTCGTAGTCTATCGGGTGGTGAAAAGAGATTATTGTCTTTAGCAACTTCTGTAAGTATTGTTTTAAATTGTCTCTTATTATTTTCCTGATTATTTTGAGAATTCCATAATAGCACGTTCTTTAATCTACCTCTGTTTATTTTCTTCACTATAACGCATATTTGGTGAGAAAGGGACAAACAATTATTAAATATTTGTATAATTTTGTTTTAAATAAATACCTGATATTTATTTCTTATTTTATCACTTCAAATATGCCCTAGAATACTTAATTAACATTATTTTAATTACTCTCTACGACTTTCTAAAAGGCCGGCAACGCACTCACGAGCTCCCAGTGTCAATGGGCGTGCGATTTCACCTTTATGGTGTGCCTCGTGCTCGTTTGCCCCCTCTTCTAACCAAAATAACGATAAAAATACTTAGAGATAATCCACTTCCTTTATTTTAAACGGATTAACAATCAATATTTATTTCAGTTAATATTAAGTCCAATAATAATTATCTGCGACGAACCAACCACTGGTCTGGACAGCTATAACGCATCTCTAGTAATTGGTATTTTAAAAAAGCTTTCCCAGGAACGAATAATTATTTGTTCAGTACACCAACCGTCCTCAGACCTCTTTGACAAGTTCAACTCTGTCTGTTTGATGTCTGAGGGGAAAGTAGTCTTTTCTGGGAGTCAGGGTGATTGCAAGAAACAATTTGAGAGGTATTAATTTATCTTTAAATTTATATATTATTTCAAAAATGTCTTAGGCTAGTTTACAATTATGTATAAAAGAGCTTGCGTAATACACGTTATTGGTTCGTGATAATTAGTGTAAAAAAAATACTTATTAAATTTTTCTACACCAAGATTCGGTGATCCAAACCGCTAGGGCAGGCGGGCAGGTATTTTTTAGCCGCGGCAGTATATTTGATTTCCTCTTACCGTACTTTGTAACTTGAGATGTATCCTGGGTCTGTATAGCCTGACTATCAGCTCAACCTGCTCTTTGAATGTCATACGTTAGTCATTCACTTGACTGAATTTGTTTTGGGTATTTTCTCAGACCGGTTTATAATAGAACCCTCGTGCTTTAGCTACATCTATGTTCTTATGACAAGAGATTTATTGACATACGATTTTATGTGGCAAATCTAAATATTGGGGTTTAAATCATACAAAAAATCAACGCTGGTTGAAGTTTACAGGGACCGTTACTTTCTTTATTAGTTTAACACTTAAAAATAATTAACTGATTATAGCTAATAGATTTTAACGGATTTCACAATGTAGACAATAATTACTTAAATAGATGCTCTTTAGTGTAAATAATGTATTTAATATGTCATTTCATTGTTTGATTATTTTAATGGCATTCAAGACAACATTTTTTGTCTTTTCATTTCTATATATAATGGGAAATATAACCTTAATTGATTTCAATCACAAGAGACAATTACTGACAATATTTGGTATGAAATCAATAATAAATCACTGTACAACATTTAACAAATTGAATTGAATGGATAACAAAAAAATTTAAATAATACATTTTATTATATACGCAAATACGCTGCCACGCGCCGCGCGGTTTTAGTAAATTCAACATTATTTGTTTGAAAATCGTATAATATTACGATTAGCTTATGAATATAAAGCGGATCTGTACAATAGCACGCGTGTGTTATCTATTCTGTCGGGTAAAAAACGAATTTACAAAATGATTTATACTTATGGTACAGAAATTTATTCCAATTCCATCTATTGTACTTAAAATTAAGATACATTATAAAGCTTATAATGTATGTGGATTAAATAGATTTGTACTTACTATCCCGGGAGATATCCAACGAATTGTTTGAGAGCGCGCGAGTCGTTGATTACTTTAATAAGTAGATACAACCTACCAAATAGAAAAACTATTTTTTTTTACTTCGGTCATAATCCGATAATTCGGTATTAGTAGTAATTAAAACGCGTACCTATGCATCGGATTATTTAAGCGTTAGACTTAAAGTTGTAGTAATTTATTACAATTGTTGTTATTGTTTTAGGTTAAAAATGTATTGCCCTGTTAATTTTAACCCGGCAGAGTTTTACGTGCGCGCAATATCAAATGGTTCTATACAATTAATGGAAAATAACCAACAACCTTGTTATAGAACCGGTTCATCACTAACATTGCAAGAGATACGCAGGTAAGTAACTAAGTGTCTTCCAGTTGAATGAAAGTTCATATTTAGCATGATTCAAAGTCTTATATAATCAGTAAAGTATATTAGTAAACGATTAATTTTGAATCCATCTTAAATCTAAGTAATACTATGCCTGGTCGTACGCGACCTATCAGAGAAGGCAAGATACTTTTAATTTATTTTGGTAACGATCATAACACAATGTTTTATGAGTAGCTGGAGCAAGGCTGAATTTGGAAACTTGCTCAATCCGTATATTGTCTATCTACGGTTACATAGATCGTCTTATATGCAAATTTGAAGTGCATTTAAACTTCTCTATCTATCTCTTTAAAAACCTACAAAAACCAATCAAAATTATCAGACATTTTCCATAAGAATGCGTGTTTTAGTGTCGTCGCTAACGCTAGCCGATTAATATTTAAAAAACCCGAAAGTTAACTTTAACCATAACTTGTAGATGTCAAAGAAACTGGTTTAAACAGATACAGTTGTTGATATGGAGGTCCAGCCTATCAATAAAGAGGGATTTCAAAGATTATATAATACAATTGTTTATATGTACGGTAAGTGTATCAACTGTGAGTGTTTCTGGGAGGCATTTAATGCTACGGTGAAGGGATCGTCGTGAGGAAACTCAAAAATCGAGGACGTTAGGCACAGATGCTTGATTACATATATATCTACATAAATATAATTAGAAACGAATGGTGACAAGTAAATCCGAGGCCAAGACTCAACTGGGTTGCGTTGGAAATATTGGAAAATCAATGAATTTTCGTTATATATCTATAATATTTATTTATTTAATTAATAACACTTTACGCACGCACAATTTTACCAATATAGTTTGTATGTAAAAAATGTATGCAAAATATATAGCGACAAAATAAACAAATATGAGACGAGATACTATATTCCCTGTTATATTTATTTATTAACGTACACGACTGAAATGACAAGTGAATGTTTTCAGCTAATTTCCTCCATTTTAATTAGTACCTGTTATGTTGGTATAAGTGGAAGGACACAGCGTGGAGTTCAAGATCTAAAAGGCTTTCTATGGCTGATGTGCTCTGAAGTATCATTTAGCATATCCTATGAAGCGCTGTATGCTTTTGAAGGCGACCTAACTCTGTTTAAAAGAGAAGTGGGGGTGTATAGAACATCCGCTTTTTATATATGCAGGTTTTTTTGTTTGGTAAGTACCTAAGCGTTGGTTAACCAAAGCTCGATACTTAAGGTTCTAGTGATTTTGTTCTATTTTGATTATTTGACAAAAATCACAGTTGAAAGTACAGTGTAAACTCTATATAACGACTAAAAGGCAATGTGCATTTATGTCGTTATAAAGAGTAATCGTTAAACAGAGATAAGAGAAATCAGAATTAGAATACAAGCTAAACCAACCAAAGGCAATAGATTTCGACGCTTTAGAGTCTGTCGTTAAATCGAATGACGTTAAGAGATAAGCTGTATTTACCTTTTTCAAAGTTTAATCTTGACTCAAAAAGAACTTTGATGCATACAAAAAAATACATTAGGCCGACCCACTTTATCTGTCAACTACTAACGCTGACAACTAAAAATACCCACACATTTAAGTCCCATGTAGAGTGACCATGCATTCTTAAAAATATGTGCTCGTAGCAGACTAGAAAGCTCCACTTTGCTTACAAAATGGCACAGAACTTGGAATCCAAATGAAAGTGAATTCTCTTTTTGGTCGTTGCATGTATGTATTGTATGGTTGCCTGGATGTTGCTCTTTTAAAAAGTAGAACGGTCGGCCTGCAACGAATTATTGCTAAAAAAATATTTCGTGATAATAAAATAATTTTTTTTTAAATATTATAAATCTTTATTATTTTGTCCATTTTTTTAAATAACTTGTGGACAACTCACACCTGCTAACCGTTACATTATCGTCAACTGTCAAAATTCTCACCATAATTTCGTGTAATTAATGAAATCCGGTTATTTGACAATCCATCTTATAAGTAACGTAAAATTGATTTGCATAATTATTTCAATTATTAATGTGAGCATTTACTTGTCCGTGCCTGTGAAAACTCTCGCTTCTACATTTATATTACCTTATTTAGCCTTCAGATGGAATAGCGATAACGTAAAATCAGGTGAAACGGAGAAAACACGAATTCTACGAAAAATATTAATATCAAAAAAGATTTTCCTGCTATCATTACTTATTTATTCGCGCAATCTAGTGCGTGATTTATCTTAATATGACGTTCGTTATTATCTGTAGAGGTAATTGACATTTAGACAGGTTATAATAAAGCTAATAAGAGTCTAGGTACTATGTAACCTAACTTGAGACGCTGTTAATATTGATTACTTAATACTTATATATAACTTCATGAACAACTGACATTATTATTCTGTATCATTATTATTTTTTTGTATACTTCGCACCCTTTGCACCTGTCTTATTATATTTTAAGTATTCTTTTATCGTGTGGGTTGTCTGGAAGAGATCGCTATGTTCTAACATCTGTTAATGTCATTTGCTTCTAGTGTTTAAGTGCGATAAAGTGTTAAATAAATAAATGTATTCCATTAACTGTAAATAGAGTGGAGTCAGAGTGGTCAATAAATGGAGAGAAGAAAAATCATTGTATGAAATACAAGTTACACCAATCAAAGCGAATTGATTTCGACGCTTTTAAGTTAGTCGTTAAATATAGTTACATGGAGTTCACACTGTATTTGTTAATTGTGGGAATAATTATTGATATAATTTTATTATTATTAATTATTTATCTCACACACTGTGTTGCCTTATGAGAACAAACCATTATGAATATAATAATAACATGTTTGTTGGTCCAAAATGTATCTACCAGTGATTAGCTCCAATTTCCGTTACTTTGAGATTTTTGTTCCAGCTGCCCAAGTGCCTAATATGGCCCATAGTGTATGTCTTCATAGTCACATTAACGGTTGAGCTACCGAACTATATTTTTACGGCTTTCAAGTTCATCGTGGCCCTCATCATCACGGCCATTGCGTCTGCGGCTTATGGTTTGTACATTGACTTACTAAAAATCTTTTTTTTTATTAAAGATGGTAAACGAGCAGGAATCGCACAATACAGGTGAAGTCACCGCCCATAGATACTCACGTGACTGAGAGCTCGAGTGCGTTTCCGGCCTTTTAGAAAGTGGTACGCTCTCTTCTTGAAGGATCCTAAGTCGTATTGGTTCGTCTTAGTCAAATTTTAGTGTCATACGAAAACCGTCTTATGGGCTTATGCCATGTGAGTGTCTATGGGCGGCGACATTAATTTTATAATGTGCCTCATTTGTTTCATTGTTTATAATTCAATATGTAATTTTTGTTTGTCTGTATCATGTTTGTGTTATTTAATAAATAAACTTTATATACTCATTTCTCACCTGAGAGTAGTTAAAGGGAATAATTCTATATTTGAATTATAAATTCTTACTTATTAGTCACTGCGCGCACCCAGCTGAGAAGAACCCACAAGGTACTCAGTGGGGCAGTCATTTTATGGTAGTCGTGTTTGCAGTTATCTTATTTAATTAACATAAATTAGTTGTAAATCTTTTTTTATTACAGTAAGCTGAACCTAAGCTTAAAGTGGGCTGATAGTAACCTTAACTTAGAAGTAGCGTAGAACCATTCATACGATGAAACCTAAAATTTTCAAGGTCTCGGTATGGGCGCCCTATTCACATCGACTGGTGTAATGGGTGACGTAATGCCTTGCGCTGATCTTCCCCTATTCATCATGTCAGGAGCCTTCATCCGTCTGTCTTCTCTGCCCGTATGGCTTCTGCCATTGAAGTACCTGTCCCACTTTTTTTACGGCATGGATGCTGTCAGCAATATTTATTGGAGACAGATTGAGGAAATCGGTAAGTTTTAATTACATATTAGTTTATAGAACATATTTATTTACACGATTTTTATCTTAAATCTCCAGTTTTTGAAATGTAAAAAAAATACAAATCTCTGAAATTATTGAAGTATGTTCTGTTCCTAAAAACTTATGACGACTATGTGTTTCGGTTAGGTTACCTACCTTATAATATAATATATTATATGTACAAAAATCGTAAAATAATCAAACAAGAAACTTTTCAAGGCTACTTATAATTAATTATATATATTCATTACGGGAGATCGCACGATACATAATAAACGCATCCTGTATAATATATTCTTATTATGTCCAAACGAAATGTCTTGTGTTCGTAAAATGCGTAATAATGATCTGGTTTCGTATTTCGTACGACAATCAACTTTGACAGCAGAAAGGACTTAAACGGATATAATATCTTAAGCGAATACACACGAATTGAATTATCACTGGACTTTTTAAATTATAAAATTAGAGCTTTATTGATGCGAAGTTAGTTTTAAATAAACTCTAGTTCACAGTAACAAAAAAATAGTAGGAGTAAATGTTATGGACAACAAATACATACAATAATTGAACAAAAAAAGAAATTGTTTCGATTCATATCATTCAAAGATTTAAATGATATCGAGAAAGCCGATTGGACGGAATCAGAAAGTGAGTTCCAAAGCTTAGCACACTCTTAGCTCAACTCTAACGTATATGTGAACTCATACAGAATGTCCCGGGTCATCTTAAATTTGGGTCATCTTATATTTCGGTCATCTTATATTCGGGTCATCTTGTATTTGTTTCATCTTGGGTCGTGGGTACAAATTTAGACGAATTCGACGCCCTTCTTTTTGGCCTCGTTAATCGTCGACCGATTCATATTCGCAACAAAGATACCGATCAGTATATGCTGATTTACATAGACATTAAATTATCCTAGTAATACAATACCAGCAATAAAATAATAAAAAAATGTTATAAATGTGCATTTCGGATAGGATTTTATAATTTTTTGAGCAGTTTAATTTCTAATTTACATGTTTTTAAACTTAAAGGATTGCGATTAATCTTAGAGTGGTATTTAGTTTCACTTAGATCGAAGATATGTTAATATGTTCGCTTACAACATGTTAATTGACTATTTTTGAATAATACAGTACCAATTAAAACTGAGGTGTTTAATGCTCGGTAAGAACAAGGATTATGCACCCATGAATGACAGATGGAAATCGAGACTGTCTCAGACTACCAATTATCCCAGCTATAGCTCGCTCGTCAAGTACTTGATAATAAATCTAGTAATGGGTAAAGTTGAGTTAAAACTTGTATAAAACATAGAATATTTAGGATTTTCAAAATAAAATTAAATTAAAAATAAGATGAAAGTAATATTATTTAATTTTTTTGTTATAGTTGAATATTTTAATAATCCTGTTTCGAAATTTTTTTCAAGTATGTGTTAAGATTTGGGTCAGTTTTAAGAATATGGGTTATGATACAATTATTACAATGTGTTATTATGTGTATAAATAATTTGTCTTACATTTGATTGAACATATTTCTTAATATAATTCCTCCTATGAATATTTTTATGTATTTGATGCGCTAAGTTTAAAACCTCGGCTGACCCCATAGGCCTCTTGTGGGACAATGGCTCGTCAAATTGGTCATGGTCATGCTCACATATATGACACCTATACCTATATCATAATCTTTCGATCTTTGGTGGCATCCATTGATGGCTGAGGTTCGCTTCCGAATAAGCCCCATTCCGCGTATGACCAATAATCGTTTTCTGCACTCTGCATCAGAATGTGACATTTTTATGACAGGGTTAGGAATGATAGTGGACGACTATAAGAGGTTGTTAGATTTAAAAATAAAGTTTTTTTTTGTATGTGTTTTTTGACTTCGGTACTTTACAGTTTTAACTTTCAGACTGCCCAACGAATTCCACATCGATTTGCTATAAGAATGGACTTGCAGTTTTATCGGAGAGCGGTTACGTAAACGGAATGAGTGAGAATTATTTAGGCTTCGCTTTCGTCATAATTGTATGGAACCTTTTAGGCTACTACGGTCTGAAAAGGGAAGAAATTAAAGGCTATATCTATTAAATGTATTTTTATTTATAAAAGTATCGAAAATTTGAAAAAAAATTGTGTATATTTGTACAATCTTTTATATATTTAACAAAGGTGACATTCATTAAAACCTGGCACGAGAAACATATTAAAGGTTTCGGCATATTTTTTAGGTGTTCAGAGAACTTACTTAAATTAACTTGTAAGATACTTGTTAAAGCTTCAAAACAAGCTTCGACATACAACTAGGAGTGTACCCTTGAAAGTAAATTATTTAATAAATCCAACAATTAAATTAATTTGTGTTAGTATATTGGCTTAAATTAAATTAGTAAGCTAATTCTTACCCAAATAACCGCAATAACTATCAAAAATTTCTACTACTTTCATAAGAATTCCTAAGTTCCTAATTTAGCTTTATCAACACATTTTGCAATGGCTTGATTACAATAAATCCAGCTTTTTTTTAAAGTGAGTTTAGTTTTATTGATATTTTGATCACCATTAGATTTCGTTTTTTATTAATTTGTGATTGAAATCATGAACGAATATCAAAATACACACAAATTTAGCTTTATAATAACAGTTTAAAACTTTTACAAATGACTTCTGCTTAGTTTTTTTTTTAGGTTTGTAATAACACTGATTACAGAGTCGTGACTTATTTAGCGCATAGTCACTTCAACAAGTTAGTGCAATAACTATACAATTCAATTACTAACCATCATTACCTGACAAAAACATAATGATATTACAACGAGGTTTTGTTAGTGTAAGTAAATAATTTTTATTTCAATATACAGTGTAAACTATAACGACACTGAAGAGACTGTACCCTGTAACACCATCAAATGTGTTATAGAGAGTGGTCGTTAAATGTAGAATACAGGCTAAACCAATAAAACTTAATTGGATTTTGACGCTTTAGAGGTTTTGTCGTTAAATCGAGTGTCGTTACATGGACTTTAGACTGTATATAACAAATTATATTTGGTCACAAATATGTTTATTAGTTTTGCATAACAACGCATGCAAAGATATATTGTGTAAAGCTATGGATGAAATATAAACTGATTTTCAATATAATATTTCACCCAGATTTAGTTTCATTTGACCAAAACTAAAAATATTATAATTGACATAAAAAATGTGTTTCGCCTAAGTAGATTTCATGTATTTTGTACTTCATACCGTAGCTTAGTAGACAGGGGTGCCCCTACTCCTTCTTACAACCATAGTAAATCCTATAAAATGGTATACTAGATACATGGAAGCCAATCCTATACAATTCCTCCAAAAATGCTCTTCTGAGTAGCCGTATCTTCTTAGCACTTCTGTACCAGTCTTGATGCAGGGGATTCCTGGTGCGCTGACGCATTTGATTTCTGTTATCGAGTCCCATTGCAGGATGGAGACGCTTTCGGTGCCGTAGTAGAATGGAGATATATAATGAACCCATGACAGATACATGCTAACACTATTCAGGTTGAGGTAGATACCAGAAAACATGATGCCGACCAGGTCGACTGGAACAGAGAACAGTGCAGCGGTCTCTAGTTTTTCAAAGGTTGCGGAAAGAAAGGAGCCTGGAAATAATAAGAGATCTTAAGAAGAATGTTTCTACTGTGCATAAAGTAAGTAACTTATTATTTAACGTTTCATTTTTCCCCTTCTTTCTTAATAAACACGTCAGCAAAATATTATTATTTATATTTTATCTATGATTTTTTTAGTTAATTTATCAATGTACTTATTTCAATTATTCAATAATTACAGAGACTTAAACCTTATAGCATAGTACACTGGTAGCTTATATCTAATATTATAATCTATACACATACATTTACTTCGTTCAACACGTTTTAATTATATATGTATTTATTGTTATTATATATGTAATAATAAAAAACATTTATACTTTTGTATAGGTGAACACATTTCTGTGACCGTCACAGATATGCAAGTGTATTCATTTCGTAGTAGTCTAGACATTTTGCTAAAGTTTCATTCATATGTTAATAAAGCTCGTATGACTTGGCCCTGAACTCTTTTGCGTTTTGTTGCATTCAGTTTAATGTCAAAAAAGATTTTTAGGTCTTGTACGGAAAATAGTATTTTCAATTTTAATTGACATTTAATTTATAATATATTTTTAGTATATATTAACTGTGTATGAAACTTTTGAATTTGTCCTCTTTTAGATTTATAAAAAAAATATGAATAATTAAGAACTTAATAAGTCAATAAACTTTTACTATCAGTACTCATTACCACGTTAAAATAGATATAATTGTAAGTTTTAATAAGCTGTGAGAAACGTCTGGAACTTTTAGTATAAGTATTTCACAAGAAGTTGCATATAAATTTCAAGTTAGGACTTTTCTCGACTTTGCTGTTATTATCTCAGACCTATCATTACGGTATTTATAGTTAGCACGCAAATACGTTTATTTATAGAAATCACATAACTGTCAACAGCAATTATTAATATTAGTTATAGTGGTAATTATTAATTTTAGTCGCTAAAGATATTATTAACCTACTTGAAATGCAGTAAAATATTTAAGGCTTTTAAATTGTTAAGAATAGACTTAAATTTATCTATACCTCTTAAGACGTGATTTAGTCTAGTCTAAAGACAGAGGCTTAAGCCTAGATTTAGATTTTTGGGAATAGTACAAACCAAGTGAACTCGCTCATAGATACTGCACGAGAGATTTAATGCTATAATATAAAAAATCTCATTAATACTTATTTAATGTTTTTGAAGCTGCGTTAATTAAGTTAATGATTTAACGCATTTCAAACTCTAGAAAGATTAGGAATGTTTATTGACTTAATTGTCAAGCTAATAAAGAATTCTAAACTGTTAGATAGAGAAAATTTTTAAGTATACGGATGGACTGGTTTTTTTATCATTTCGTGACATGACCGTGGGATTTTATAATTCTTATTAACAACAACCGATGAAACTCTAAGCTTATGCTTTCGAAGAACAGTTCTTATGTGTAAATACAAACGTCATTCTAGGGCCATAGACAAGGGGGCGATTAAAAAAAAAGTCTAATAAGGCAATAGCCTTATTATTAAGAGTAAAAATTTATATTCCGACAGTTAATGATGATGAATATGTTACAGTGTCTTATAACGTTAACTCATTTATTAATTATATATAACCATATAGTAATAGAATATTAAGAACATGATGTTTCGTTTAATTAATCCATTTTATGTTAAAACATATTATGTGTTACATAGCATTTATTAACGTGTCAAAAGCAGTACACAGCCGTGGTATACATAACTGGTACATTGAACTACAATATAGCAAACCATAGCTTTTCAATTGTATTTTATAATATACTACCACACTGTGTTTAGCGCTACACGGGCATAACAATCAAACAACAACACGAAACAATATTTTATTAGTAAATATAAAATTTTATATATTCATTCTTATATTTAATGCTGGCCATCATTCGTACTGAATGTAACTAATAAATTAATAAACGGGTGTGCTCTTGCTCCTTCTCACGACCATAACGAATGCTATCGCGTGTGCAATACAATACATGGCCGCCAAGCACGTGCAATTTCTCCAGAAATGCGACGCGGAGTATCCGAATCTACTGAGTACATCCGGGCCGGTCTTGATGCAGGGAACGCCCTTTAAACTAACACAGTTGATTGTCTCTATAGCATCCCACTGTATAATAGAAATTGACTCGACGCCGTAATAAAATCCAGATACGTATTTCAACCAGGCGAAATACGGCGAAGCGCTGGCCAGATTCATGTAGAGTCCAGAAAACATTGTACCAATGAGATCGAATGGTACGCATACCAGAGCGGCGGTCTCCATTTTATCGAAGACAGAGGAAAGAAAAGAACCTGTGGATTTATTAATTTGTTAGTCACTTGCGTGATGCTACGCTGACGTGCGGTAAACGTGACATGGTATATTAGCAATTGTAATAACGCTGTTCTAGCATGAAAGCGATGATCAGATTTACTTTCTAATTGGTACTCGGAGTCAAGTGTTTATTGAAGGTAACTCTTCATTTCACAGTTGAGATTCAATAATGATGATGTCAGATGACAAGAAAATGTATGAGCACAGTTTGTTAGTTGAATGAAATGACTCTGAGTACTCTGTTAGTTAGTATTGTGATATAAATTTACTAACCCGTCAATGCTTTAATTTCGATGTAAGCAACTTAATCTAGATGATAGAAAACGGATTTTTCAAATATACCTTGTATACTTACTTAAATCTTATCACAATTGGAGCGAAATATTTACATCTTAAACTATATATATCGTATATATTATAGCTTACCACAGTTTTTAAAACAAACAATAAAGTTTCAATATATTGTTTGTTTTCAAATAGGTCCCTTCATCGTCATACAATGGATACAGAAATTATATTTTACGAGTATATTCTAAGTTAAATTACTAAACGACATATCACAGAAAATAAGGTTCTATTACCGTAAGCGTTCGCGTAGTTCGCGCATAGGACGCAAACGAAACAGAAGCCGATCCAGTTGGCGATTCCACCTTGAAGGCCGGCGACGAGGAATACCAACGTCACGAAGCATATTGGTTCTATGACTGCGCGTGGTATCTGAAAGAAGCTTTCTAGTAATATTCCTTACCTTACAATATTGGAGAAATCTAATCAGAAAATATCGATACAATTTCAACTATAATACCTGTGACAACACTATTTATTTGTAAGTGTTTTTTGTAAGGTCAACCCTTAAATTCAACATGACTACTTACCTTATAAATAAAAACAAAATAAAACAGCTGGCTTAGCTCATAAAAACGCAGTAAATTTTTATACCTTTTCTTTAGTGAGACTATAAATACCAATTTCTCTTTTAATGAATAGACCAGTTGTTTTTTTAGATATTTCAATAATCTGTGCATAAATAGAAGAAGGAAGGATGGAAGTGAAGGATAGATGGAATTTAATTAGGCGAAACTTAGCGTTTCATTTATATATAAATTTGGTCGCAACCTGATAGAAATGTAAATGGGGATGTAAACTATTGGTATATACGTTTGTTTAGGAAGTATAGGTTTTATATTCAAAAAACCTATGTTACATATATATATATATATATATATATATATATATATATATATATATATATATATATATATATATATATATATCTATATCCCCTTCTATACCCCTTCTATCTTATATATATATATATAGATAGAAGGGGAAAGGATCACCCTCATTATAATTACACAGTCGACAGCGAATAATTGAATATTATTGTAATTAATCAAGTATTAGATAGAGTTTAACAGAGGACATTTTCAAGGCTAAATTTGCATAGATTGAGCGCATGGGTCGTACATATTTTATGCGTATTTTAATGAAATCATAAATATTCAATGTCATAATCGATAATATATATACGAGTCAACATATTTAAGCGATAAACCAACAAGACGTTAAATGGTTAATAAGGCGGAAATTTATTGATCTGCAGTCTATAGTTATTATATATACTTTGTTGCTTTTACGACTGAATCAATTAAAGGTTTAAACGTTTACGATTCAGAAAAACAATTTGTATCAAAGTGTTGGAAATACTTTGCAAGAAAAAACTAAGGAAAATAATAATCGCATTTTCAATAAACTCTCAACGTTCCAAATTCGAAATTTAAAAGCTTAACTTTTGTTGAAAGCGCAGTAGTAACAAAATCAGTGCAGTAGTTTACGATCGAGGCACAAACAAACAGACAAAAATAACAGGAGATCGTCATATTTAAATAAAACAGTCTCCGGTAAAACTATTTAGTTATGTAATTATGTAGATCGTTATCGAATTATGTGACCAGATGCGAAACTTTATTTAAATTCCTCAATTCCGAATATATTTGTAAAACCGGATTAATTTATGCACCGTTAATTTGGATAAGATAAATTCCACGAGCCCAGTGTCAAATCCTTTTAAATTCATCTCGTTAACAAATATATAACATTTGTGACTCTAAAATTTAGAGCCGGCAGCGCGACCTTAAAAACACCAAGTGTTAAGGTTTCTCTTAGCAGCCCGAAAGCTTGTCGGTCCCCAATCTTATAAAAAATAGTCTAGATATTGTAGACAAAAACACACATTATAGTAACGTCTAGTTTCAGAGGATAATATTTTCAGGTCTTACAAGCAGAAAAGATCACCTTCTCGACTAAGGAAAAATGTATAAGCTAATACTTTTATTTTACAGCGACAGATGACAGATGAATAACTTCGGTGATATCTTAAACCATGTTATTCAGAGCTTTTCATACTTTATCAGTTAAGAAGCTTTAAGTTAATAAAGTGTAGTAGATGTAAGATGTAAGTGATAAAACTTTATCACTTACATCACTGCGTCTACAAATTTCATAACTAATCAAATAAAGTAAAGGTACTTACCCAGAATATCATCTTTGATAAATAGTATGGTAGTGGTGAATACAACTCGCTCGCTGTCTCCCGCAATAGTATGGGGACCTCTTGTGGAAACGTTATGAAGACCGCATATATAAAGAGGAATATAGTCTCTGTTATGGTGAGGTAAAGGAGACCTTCAGCGTTCTGGATGTCCCTCTGATCTAACTCCTTGAAGTGGCCCATGTATGGTATCGATATTATGAGGCCGACAAACTGTACACAAATAAATATTTTTTTAATATTTGCATGCCCAAATAGTTGTAAATAATTGTATAAGTACATATGAGAGATCTTCTTCTCGGTAGATGACTGCCTTCCGAACCGGTGGTTGTGTAAAAATTGACGATTCAAAAGTGTCTCTATAAAGACCTACTTGAATAAAGATATTTTGAGTTTGAGTTTGAGAGTAATGGAGCTTATAAGCGAGTACAGGCAACACACAAAATGAAATAATTTGCGAACATTATTGTGTAACAATATTGAAGTTAAAAAGACAATGTTTATATAATCATGTCAATCGCTTTAATGCATGCATTCATTAATCTTAATTAAGTCATCTGACTTCGCTTGTACTTCAATTTCAAGTGAAACGCGCATTTATATAACGCATAGAAGTGCTTGTGTTTCATGAAAATTCTATATAATCTGTAAAAGAAACAGATTACTTTTCTTAAAATGTGTATCGATTTTAAGAATATATTGGCAACCTAAAAAAGATCCGTCGTCTTGTATCCCGTGGAAATGACAAATTCAAGCTTAGTTCGAATACCGGCGGATGTAATTTGTGTTTCCGGTTGGAATCTATTTATTAATAATATTATCAACGTATGTAATGAGTAATCCAATGGTGGGAAGTACAGACTAGATATATATCCTCATATGCGGCTTTGACGGGATTTTCTTCATCTAACAATGCCTCTCGAACCAGTGAAGGTTGGCAGGGTTTTAATTTTACAATAATTACATAGTAAATAAATCTAAAACTAAAAATACTACATACACATTAATATGCCTACAAATGATTTCTGTAAAGTGAAGGATAGTCATGACTTAACTATCTGTAATAAACTAGTAATTATAGCCAGACCAGACAGAGTAATTATTGTTAAACCATTTTAACAATAACGATTCAATGATATATTTAAGTAAATTCAAGAATGCATAATTCCCATATCCCAATTGAATGGTTCATTTTTGAATCTTAACGATCACCGCTGGTATCGTAGTTTCAGTATAGTAAGTTTCAGTATAGAGCTTACTCCCTCTCCCGACTAGTCTCTCCCGAAACTTATTTCGGGAGAGTAAGTTTCAGGAGAGTAAGTAACAGGCAAGTATAATTTGGCTTTTAGGTTGTGCCATTAATACATTTGTGGTTTATACAACTGATACATCGGGATCGAACCATGTATATTATTAAAGGACCTCCCAAATATGATACATCCTTAGATTCTAGAAAATATAAGTTCATAAATAACTTATACTACATAACTTACCATAAGAAGACAAAATTCAGCTATCCATATTGATTTGTTATGTTTTACGGATAATATATTCCTCCATAATAACCAGTAGAATTGGACGAAGTAGTTCACTTTCACTCTGTAATAGACAATTAATTTAAGTCTACCCTGTTCCTTTGATATATATTATCAAAAAAAAAAATACTTACAGAGTTAAATACCTCTCGAAGTATATATTCTGAAAGGATACAATTTTAGATGTTAGTATTTATATGTAAAATAATTTTGTATTAAGCTTCCCTTCCACACCATACTCTGTTGAGTTCACAACACTATACTCCAAAGATCTGGGAGGGACTAATATGTGGCACTATGCAACTTCAATCACGCTGTAGCTGAGCATACAACTTCTTAACATAAAACCTCCAGTTTATAGCCATTCCTTATATTATAATGTTAATAAAAATCAAACCTTTTCATCTGTAGTGCCATTAAAGTATTCTAGTTCGTCCTTGACATCTCCCACGCGATTCTCTATAGCAATAGCAATATCTGAACGTTGGTACTCGTTGCAAATGCGTCGGATTCTCTCCTGACTCTCCAGCTCTTTGTCTGTCTGTACGCCTAAGAGCGAGACGTAATACTCCGCTGCGTTGAAGCCTATGGGGCATTTGTAGTTGAGTCTGTAACAAAAGCAGAATGTGAAAAAGAATTATATATGAAAAGGCATTTTGACACAGTCGTGACAGTACACGTAAGCTGTCCATAATTAATAAAGATTCTCATGAATACTTAATAAGTATAACATTTAATGCTTTTACAAGTCTGGTTTTTTACTTTTGCTAATTTATATAATAATAAAATAAAATATACTTGTTTTAACATTAGAAATACAATCTTAGTCATCATGTCAATTCAAAATTTGCTAAATAATATTGCTAGTATACTAGCGCAAACATATTTGTTCAATTCCAAACAGTATTATTAAGTCCAAGCAATCTATCTCAGAACTAAAGATTAAACATTCTAAACATTCTCTCTCTTTGTCACTGTTTCTTTATTGTTGCCTGGAAGAGATCGGTCGTAAGAGGAAGCCGTCTAATAGTTTGTTTTGTAAAGTGAAATATTTCGATGTTTCATGACTATAAAAAATGTACCTGTGAATTAAGTTATTTTTTATTTGTTTTTAATGGTTACTTGATACAATTCTGGTGCAGCTATTGGGTTGTTACCTAGCTTGGTTCGTTCGTTAATGCATTTTCAAACATAAATAAACACCCTTAGATATAGGGCTTCACAAAAAACCAGTAATTCTTTTGAATGTAATTCTATACGACACGTTAACAGATTCCCAGTGTAAAGTTTCAACACACAAATGTAAATTACGATACATTACACTTAGAATTAATTTAAAGTAAGTTAAAAAGACGTAAATATCAGAATACTTTTAACTTTAGAAGCTTTACCTTAATTAAGTATGAATAGGAAAAAGGTCAACTGTAAAACATATTTCGTAACGACTAATTAATAAATATAGCAAAAAAACTAAGATTTTCATTCTTGTCTAAGTTGAATAAGAAAACAACTGTTAGTCTTATATATATTTCTATTGAAATATAATAAGGCATTTAAAAACGAAACTATAAAGAATCCCTGTTAAATCTTATTTTTGGCCATTTAATATTATGTATTGTCGCCTAAAATATGCCTAGATTATAATCTGTTTTATAGAACGACACATAAATTTTTCGAACTTGGTATGAATCTGGTTTTTATAGATTTTGACAACGAAAATTATCATAAATTTAAGCGAATTATTGAATTGTTATTCAAATATAATATAATTTGATTTTATAGATTAGAAATCGGAAAATTTAAATCGATATTCTTCTGGTATAAAAACACTTTTAAACACGATTTATATCAAGTTTATTCCAAATCAACAAAGGATAGGAGAAATTATGATTGTGACACTAGATTTTATATGTATCAGCAATCTGCTGGACAAATCAGTTATAATGAACCGGAAAAGATGGCGGGCCATAGTGAATTGAACTTGATGGTGAGGGTTTATACATTAATAATTATAGATCTATCAGGAATAAGCGCACAACAGGCATAATACAAAAATTCTGAAGAAGCAGGTTGTTGAACCTTGAGTGAACCAACTCTCAATCCTGTGGCCGTCCGTTCTGGGTTCATACAATGGATTAAATTACATTTTTTTTGGCACACATTGCAACCGCGTATGATAGTTGGTAAGCGAACTCATTTAAAAAAATATATAAACCGCAGACTGTAGCCGAATGTTGTTAATTAAGACGTTATTTTTTGTCTGTGGTTCAATTTGAAACTTTATCTAATATCGGTCAAGGTGTTCACAGTGTTAAGTTACATTTTGTATTGATTAACATCACTCGTCAAAGAACGAGATACAAATTTGAATGCTTTGAAAAAAATGTTTATTTCAATATTTTTCTGAGCTCATACATTTAAATGATTTTTATATTCCAAAAGATACAAGCACTTGACTGATACGATTGTGGAAAATATATACCTTAATACAAACTAGTACTTACGAAGCAAAGAACTGGTCCGCCTGTTCTATAGTACCATGAAAAGCAATCCTTCCACTAGCCAACAAAACCACTTGGTGGAAAAGCTCGAAGACTCCAGATGCCGGTTGATGTACAGAACATATAACCAGCTTGCCACCAATTGCGAGACGTCTCAGCCTTGACACTACTGAGTTAGCGGCTGAACTGTCAAGCCCCGTGGTCGGCTCATCACAAAACAGAATTGGCGGATCGTTGAGTAGCTGAAAGTGAATAGTATGTACTATGGAAATCCTGGCAAAATATTTAAGATACGTTTTAAATGTATTTAAAAAAAATCGTCAATATATATAGGTAACTTTATATATAGGTAACTATATATATAGGTAACTTTATATATAGGTAACTATATATAGGTAACTATATATATAGGTAACTATATATAGGTAACTATATATATAGGTAACTATATATATAGGTAACTATATATAGGTAACTATATATATAGGTAACTATATATAGGTAACTATATATAGGTAACTATATATATAGGTAACTATATATAGGTAACTATGGTACACTTATGAATCCACTTCTCCAATCAAGGGCGTAGACTAGACTAGAAGAACTAGCAAGAAACTCTCCGCCACTTCTTTATATATAATTTCTGTTGGTATTCTGATATATTTGACTGAAGATTTAATTATAATTGCTTTAGTATTATTCTATTACATTTATTTAATGAGAGTATATTTGTTTCAATAAATCGTCTTAAATTCTCACCTGTACAGCCAACGCCACTCTCTTCCTCTCACCACCAGACAGAGCTTTCAGCTTGGTGCTTGTACAAGTAGAAATTCCAAGTTCACCAAGTAGTTGCTGTACACGCCGTGATCTTGTGCTTGTGGTTGATCGTTTATCCATCATGAGGCGTGCCTGAAAGCATTCTTTTATGTAGCCTAGATTTAAATTCCCATGATGTTTTATATAATGAATAATATGTGTAACGATGGATTTTTGTCGGCCATACACTGCACGTAAGTTCATTTTTAAATTGGATTTAGAGCTTACCGGGAACATTATTGGATTCTCTATCGGATAGCTTACGGTACAGACTCGGTAAGGTTAAAAAACAAGTTAGAATTACAAGACATGTTAATAAGTTTTAACTTATTGGATAAATTAAAAGGAAATCGAAGTTTTAAAAAAATTATTTGACAATAATATAGACCCAAAATAATAATTGTTAAAGGTATTCTTTGTGGTAAAGTAATTGGAAGCCATCAAATTGTCATTACCATATCACAAAACTCACAATATTATGTGATACTTGATTTGAACGTGTTTTTTTTTTAATATGGACAATTTAATTGTTTTAATTTTGTACATAATTATAACATTGTAAATAATTATTGCACTTTGGTACATTGTTGTTACTAAAATACGTCGTAAATTTGTGATCGTCAATCAAATACATCGAAATAAATGCTACTACACATATTTTAATATTTCTTTATTGTATTTTATTAATAGAAGAGGAGGCAAACGAGCAGCAGGCTCACCATAAAGGTGAAGTCGCCGCCCATAGACACTCACGTGGCTGAGGGCTCGTGGGTGCGTTGCCAGCCTTTTAGGGAGTAGTATGCTTTTGTCTTGAATGACCATACGTCATCAAGATGCGGAAATACCGTGGCGGGCTGATGGTTCCATAACGTGGTGGTGCGTGGTAAGAAATGTCTTACGAAAGGCGCAGTGGTGGAATAACAGACTTCAAGGTGATACGGGTGGAATTTCGTATTCTCTATTTCGTTTTCGTATTATTTAGTATTTTTCCATAAATAATCATATCGGACATGTATGTAAATAAAGTGCCTGAAGAGTCTGATTTAAAGCTACGAGTACCGTTATCAATATTATGAACCCTATATAGGCTGACAACGTTAATATATATCTTATAGACCAACTAAGCAGAATTAATCGTATATAAAACTTGATTAACATTATTATAATAATATATAATATTATAATATATAATTAATAATTATATATATAATAATATATAATTATTATAATATTTGTAACTTATAAGTACGTATACCGTACAATGTTTATAATTATAATAACATTTTAATGTGACAAAACAATTACAATAAAAAAATAACATTAACAAGATATCCTGTTACGTTACATTTAAACTTGAATATAAAATCTTGAAATATTCATTTTTATTAACTTCAACAGCATTTAAAAATGTTTACAGATGCATTAACACTGATATTTCTCTAATCAGATCGAGATACGAATCGAGAATGCAATTAAAGTTTATTTGATGTCGTTTATTGAAAGGAATGCAATTCAAACGAAAAAAAAATAGCGTAACGAAAATGATACTAAACAAATTGATTGGAGCCTAACGACTTTGGCCGTTTCAGAGCTACAACCAGTATAAAAAATAAAATATATATTTTTAAAACCAAACACTATAAGGTATAAGCGATCCTTAGAGAATCCCTTAGGTTTCCTTCCACCCAGTGTAGATAAACAAAATTAACATTTTGGACCAAATAGAAAAGTTTATAACGTAATTAGCTTAATGATGCAGAATTTTATCCTGTTTTGAAAATATCTACGCTGGTAGTAACAGTGTACGTAAGCTTTGTTAGTTCGACGCGTGTGCAGGATAGATAGAGTATATCTTATAGAAGAGACGTAGCGTGGGTTGAATTTCATACCAGCTCATTTGAACCAGGGAATGCGGGTATACATTTCCACCTCGGCAAAAATAACGAAAATATCGTTAGAATATTGGTTTGTGCTTCAATTGACACCTGAATGTCGGGAAGTCTGACATGCATATCTCTTTTACTTTTACATATTTAACGATACTTATACATGTATTATATCAATTATATTGATGTATACAAGATCTGTAGCAGTTAGAGGCGTATCGTATATGAACAGCCCATACATAAATAGATTCTTTACTTTAACTAGTAAAGTGTAGTATGCGGAGTCGACTTTTATTTATACGCCAGTGTTGCTACAAATACATTTTATTTAAGTCAAAGTCAAAATATCTTTTTTTTATTATGGTACGTTGAACCATTTTTAAACGTGTTAAATCTAAGTGATTCTACGTATGTTTATTTCTTGACCCACTTCATTAAATAACATCAAACTTACAAAGTATGAGATCCATTTGAATTGTTTAACCCCTATGAAGCCTTGTAAGCTTTTGTCAACAAAGAGGATTATTATAGCGACAGGTTCGTTATAAATATATAGGACTCGCTGACACGGTAAAGTTATAAAGACCTTCATTTTTCTAACTGACCTGATCTGACGTTTTATACCCATGCCAATTTTGTGTAAATAATCTATTGCAAAATCAAATCTGTAATAAAGTAAGTATGTAAATACTTTAAGGATCGAACAGGATTCAGAATAGGACCGCATTAAATGTGTCGGCAATTGGCTCAGCATCGGGACAGTTCAATTCTTGAGTAGCCTTAACAATGCTTTGTTATTTTAATTGTCAGTAGCACAATTTTCTATTAATTGTTTATTTTAAAAGAGCAGCTATCGAGTTCATGCCGGTTTTTCTCGGTAGATGACTGCCTTCCGAACCGGTGGTAGTGTAAAAATTGTCGATTCAAAAGTGTCTTTATAAAGACCTACTTGAATAAAGATATTTTGAGTTTGAGTTTAAACAAAAATAACAGCTGCGCCCTCAACATGTACATCCAAGTCAGATAAAAGAGTTCTTACATTTCCTAAAAATATACTGAGAGTATGAAAACACTGGTATAAGTTACGTGTGCACACTCCAGGTACTACTAGGATTAAGGCTACGAGTTACGAAGTAGACCGGTCTGAGAAGATACCCATATCAAAGCTGGCACCTATAATTATTATACGAACATAACCTGATACCCGTAAACTAAAGATACATTAGAATAAAGCTAGTCCGTAGAAGAAGTAATAGTTTTTAATCTACTCTTTTGTTTCTAGTTTTCATTCGGACTGGGTTTAATATGGCTTATTATTGGGTACGATTTATTGCCATCTGTTATGTTAAGTAAAAATGATATTTTAATACCTGCTTACCCGTCAAACGTTGTTTTGCAAAATACTTGGAAAAATAGGGGTTGGCAATTATAATTATTTAGAGAAGTTAATGTCGGTCGATTTTTTAGACCTACTCAATACGATCACATAATTTCACGAGAATCGGTCAAACCGTTTCGGAGGAGTATTGGAACGAACATTGTGACACGAGAATTATATGACACAGAGATTTAAACGTCAGAGATTTGTTTAAACTTTTTTTGACAACTCAACACAGGCTTGAAGTATGTGGTAATGTCACGTCATTTGATATATAAATATCGTTTCCCATTGAAATGTATTACTCTGTAGAAAGCAGGTGCAATGACCAACAAACCATTCAAGCGAGCTAGATATCGCGTTACAAGGGTCTTATGAACTACGATTAAAACTACTGGTTCGAAAAAATAATAGTACACAGTTTTTTTTATATTTCGTCTAGTGGAATTTCATTAGTTAAGTTTCGATTAAAATATTGATTCAGCGACAACTTATCAGCTGTACAGACTATATTTATTTGTAAAAATAAAATTAAAAGTATACACGAAAGGATAATAAAATTATATTTCTTATAATGCTGCAACAAAATTGCCAACAGTTTTATTTTATTATTACACAACGGGATAATCAATGGGCTTGATGCGTGACATTTAAAAGTGAATATGAAATTCTATCACGCGCGCTCTTTGGCCGAATCAGTCACACATAATAACTACAAATATTTAAAAAATCTATTCGAACAAATATAAGATACATTCTTAACGAGGAGGCTCTCCTTACACATAGGAAGAATATATTTACTTTAGTCTTTTGTAATATAGTCTTCATATAACTTATTATTCATCGCAGCCTTTGCTACCAGTAGCAAAAATTTAAAATTTGTTATTAACGAATGATTTTATCAAACTTAACAAAAAAAAAAATAGAATTATTGTATTTTTGTCCAAGATGTATGTAATAAGCTTCCGAACCGGTGGTAATGTAAAAACTACTTGAAGGTATTTTGAGCTTGAGCTTAGCATATAAATCAGCAAATAAAGGCTTTGTTGGTATATCCAGATATAGCACGATATATTTTAATTATATACTCTGTTAATGTATATTTATTATTTTCGTGTCAAAGACAAATTACCGTACAACATAATTAAAAAAAAGTCATGAATTATAAATCGCTACGTGTCAATATGTCAAAATGTATAATATATTTTGTTTAAGAAGAATTCTAGATTAGTAAATTAAATTACCATAAACTCCATGTGTTCAGCAACTGTAAGGTCTTCGATGGACAGGTCTTCTTGTGGAACGAATCCGGATATCCTGGAGATCAGGTCAGCACCAGCCAGACGCCCATTCAGCATGAGATACCCTGTGGTAGCACTTTTGTCCCTACGGCTTATAGCTGCGAGTAGTGTGGTCTTTCCTGCTCCACTAAAAGAAAATATATATTTACGATCCCTAACAAAAACGGTACTCAATCGTTGAAAGCACTTTTTTGTCTCTTTCTAATGAATGGGGTTTATGTTGTTGATAAGAGACAGAAAAGATGCAATAAGACTAACATCTGTTTATTTGAGATCACTCCCAGGCAATCATATTTTTATGGACACAAATTAAGAATGTGTGAAATATGAAATTAAATTAACCAAACTTTTTAATTTTTTTAGTGCTTTAATTTTCATTTATTTTGTATGAATTAAATACATTTTCAAAATAATTAAAACTTATATCCCCATCGATTGTTAATGGAAAGGAAAGTCTGATCTGATTTGACGTATAATGTCATAATAACTTTGCAATTTTCTACGGTCTTTATTTTGACGTATCAAAAGTCGATGTATTTAACCGACACGTCGAATCGAAATCTATATTGATTATATCCAAATAATTATATTAAACGCATTATTACTATTAGACGTATTATTATTAGTAATGCTATAATATAATTAATCTACATATATTATCCTATATTATGCCACATGCAAAAGTCATAAGAATTGACCCAATGGTTGTCCGTCGACCAATCACAATTAACTATTACGTATATATAGCTAAAAACATACCTGGATCCCATTAGAGCCACTAAGTTACCAGAAGACGCGACGCCGCTCACTAGAACAAATTCAAAAAAAAAATAATGGTCACAAAACTCGTTAGATTTTATCGTAGAAGTTCTTTATTACCCTATTCATTCCCATCGAGAATTGTTATAATGACATGTATTTTTGTGTTTTATATCATATGCTAAATATTTGCATAATCGTAGTTTTCGTTTTTCAATAATATATAGCGAATCCGTTAAGTATTCGTGTCTGGTATACGCGTGTCACTATCGAAGCTACATACCGTATAAATAATTCATAATTCAACAAATCATTTCTCTGATGGACGTCTGACAATTCTAGCAAATTCCTTGATAGCTTGATAATACTAGAACACATCTAATTATCAATTATGTATTTTTCCTTGTCTTCAACGTTATCTAGATTCATTTAAATAGTTATACGATTATGTTTTTTCGATGTGTTTACGGGTATTTAACGTAAAATTGTCCTCATATTTTCGGTATTAAATTGTGTTTTATATGCATTCATTGGAGCATTGTGCAGTTGTAGAATACAACCGGTAGATACTTGGCGATGTAAAGGAGCGGCAGACAGTTCCTTGGCATTTCCGCGCGGCTTCATTCCGCTCTTGCTTTGGGAACTGGCAGATTTTTTTTTAAAAGAGCGTAAAATAAATATCCTTTTTTAGTGAATTTGAATAAACTTACAGCCTGTTACAGTAAATAAAAAGTTTATAAATATACTTAGTCTGGCCATAAATACTGTTACTATTAAAAAAAAGAAAATATTACGTTTGAATTTGGAATCTGTCATTTTTATATGATTGCTTGATGTGTTTTCTTATTTTCGCGCCATTATATTGTTAAATATTTTGTTATATTAAAATGGAGTGGGGTGATAAAGAGAACCGAATCGCTGTGATTGCCTTACATAAAGTAGGTATGGAGAAAAGTGCAATTTTTAAAACCCTCCACCCGCTTGGTATTAGTCAAATGTTTGTTTACCGGGCTATTGATAGGTACAATGATACCTCCTCTGTTTGTGACAGAAAAAGATCTGGCCGTCCACGTACCGTTCGTGTGAAAAAGGTGATTAAAGCAGTTAGGGAAAGAATTCGAAGAAATCCTGTCCGTAAGCAAAAGATTTTATCTCGGGAGATGAAGATAGCTCCTAGAACCATGTCGCGTATATTAAAAGATGACTTAGGACTTGCAGCCTATAAGAGACGTACTGGTCACTTCTTAACTGATAATTTAAAGAAGAATAGGGTGGTAAAATCCAAACAACTACTTAAGCGGTACGCAAAGGGAGGTCACAAAAAAATTTTGTTTACGGATGAGAAATTTTTTACAATTGAGCAGTATTTTAATAAACAAAATGACCGTATTTATGCTGGAAGCTCTAAAGAAGCTTCGCAATTAGTAAACAGAGTACAACGTGGGCATTATCCCACTTCAGTGATGGTTTGGTGGGGTGTTAGCTATGAAGGGGTGACTGAGCCATATTTTTGTGAAAAAGGTATTAAAACGTCGGCACAAGTTTATCAAAATACCATTCTTGAGACGGTAGTTAAGCCTTTAACTAACACCATGTTCAATAACAAAGAATGGTGCTTTCAACAAGACTCGGCACCGGGTCATAGAGCTCGATCCACCCAATCTTGGTTGAAAACTAACGTTCCGGACTTTATCAGCACTGAAAACTGGCCGTCGTCAAGTCCTGACCTAAATCCATTGGATTATGATTTATGGTCAGTTTTAGAGAGTAAGGCTTGCTCTAAACGCCATGATAATTTGGAGTCCCTAAAACGATCCATTCGGTTGGCAGTGAAGAATTTTCCTCTAGAAAGAGTTCGTGCTGCTATTGATAACTGGCCTCAACGTTTAAAAGACTGTATTGCAGCCAATGGAGACCACTTCGAATAAACATTGTATATTTTTAATAGTTATATATTGATGTATTAAACTAACTCACTATGAAAGGAATAAATGTTACGTATAAAAAAAAATCGTGCTTTTCTTTATAACAATATTTATGGCAAGATTACCTCCATGCAACACTTTGACTTCTTCATACGTAGCAGATCGCCAGATACTGTTCTGCGTCTTCCTCTTTCTGTATACTGAGAGGTCTTTCCAGGCAAGTGTGAGGTTCTCTGGCGTGTCTCCGAGGCCTGCCATCTCATCGTCGTCCCAATTGACCACGGCCCCAGTGAGGACATTGCGAGTTGGAAGTTTGGGTATCTTTAAGCCGTTGTCTTTCATCTTTTACGTCATTTAGTTCTGTGGAAAATATTGTGTTATATAGATTATATGATTTATGAGTACGAATCGAAATAACGACTTACTTAAGTAACTAGGTAACAACTAAAGATATTTATAAGTAACAATTCAGCTATTACGAAAATATGACGGACTAGCGCTAAAAGGTCCTTCATTTTAAATTGTCTAAAATGAAAATTATGTGTTGGTGCAATTGGCAGTTTCACATAGAAAGAAACCTTTTAAATATAATCTTAATTACAATATTATACTAACATTTTCTAATTAAGAGCATAAATTAACTTAATTCGAAATATATACAGGATCTAGCTTAGGCTATATTTCTATGAGTGGAATCGGCGCATTTGTAGGTACACATAGGCCACGCCTTCAAACTAACGCCCATAATTTTAATACTAATTGCTGTGAATTGCAAATTTTAATGTGAATAAAGATAAAGAATTAAGATAAAAAAAGATTTTTTTGTAACTTAGTATTTCCTCTTATTAGATAATCAGTGTGTTTTTAAAAATATATAATTAATTTTATTAATGTGGTTGAAACTTGTCGATAGAATTAATTAGAATTACATGCTTGCTATAAAAACAGTAGATTTAAACATTCTAAATTGAAAAAGTTGATTCCTATGTCTAGAACATTAAGATTATAATATTTATATATATTATCTCCTGTCACGATGTTTTGTTTTGATGATTTTAAATTAAATTGGCACACCGTGAGCAGTCTTGTCCAACTGAAGATATAGAATAGCTTAGATCTTTAATTATAGCCGCAATTTTATTTTATTGCAAATTATTTGTCTATATAATTAATTGACAGTCACAATTATCTGTTAACTCCGAAAGATTCTAACAAATGTCGATACTTTTCGACTGGGTTGAGTAAGTAAATGAGGCTAAAGTATAAATTAAATTTGTTTTGTAGTAAACGAAATACCGTGAAATTCAATTATTTCTACTTTTTTAATAATTTATATGGCAAAACAACGTTTGCCGGTTCAGCTAGTATTTATATAAAAAACTGAACTGTAATAATAATCTGTTTCCTAGCCTATACTGAACCAAAATTAAGCAAATACTTTTGAGCTTTCATTGAATTTTTTAAATTTCAAGAAAATAAGTTTTAAGTAACAATAACTGCTTAAATTAATGAATTCAAAATAAAACTAGGGCCGTGAGTTCTTGTTTCACTAATTCCATTAAAAAGAAAGATAATAGAGCTACACGAAATTTTCTAATCAGAAAGTAAATCCTAAATGAGGTTATATAACGACCGTGGTACGAACGTGAGCACTAAAACATTTTGAATTAAGGAAATTCAAAATATTTAAGTGACCGCTTATCGTAATTTTTACATTCAAAAGTCTAATTTATTTTGGATTTTTAAGTTTTATGCTATGCTAAATGTATTTATTAACATATGTATTTTTCTATTGTAAAAAAATATAATATTTTTTTAGGATTCCTTAATATTTTATAAACAAATTATATAAAAAGTATATTTCGCCACAAGATTTAAAGAGTGTTTTTGATTTTATATTGTTCTAAATTTTTTTTTGGCGTCTGCCACTCAGTTGCAACATAATATTATCGTCTAAGCTGTCACATCCTGAGACGACAATGACATCAATTGAACTATCAATTTCAATATTTGATCATCGTATACATTTTGAATAACTGTAGCAATATTTTGTTAATAATTGTATTATCTCAGTTATTTTATACAGGCAAAATTCAATTAACTATAAATATATAATAAAATTAATATAATGTCGTTTATGAAAGTGAAAAATTGTTTCAAAAAATTAAACTGAATTTATAAATATACTAACCTGAACAACGATATATAAAGACACCATTTGACAAGAATATAAAATATTTTTAGTAACAACCAAACCCCACGTCTACTTGCGTGTCAGTCCCACAATGACTAGGCTACAGTCAAGCTTCGACTGAGATATAGTGAGAGGTTGACCCTCCCGGCCCGATAGAAATAGATTTTTTGCAACTATTTCATTTTAAACTCATATAATTATATAAATATAATTTCAGACGTTGAATATAAATCATTAACGGGGATAGAATGTGAAATGAAGATCATGTTTGCCTCTGAAAAACTCAGTATGTAACATAATCATCGCGTTAATTACGAGACAAACGCGTGTTAATGATTCAATATAATAAAATCGTGTATTTTAACAAGGCGAAGACATTAATTGAAAAGGAATGCAAGATTTATTTATTTTTTATTTCTTAAACCTATACAGCTTATTCCAAAAAGCTTACACAACAAAAATAGATCAACAACAAAGCCAAAAGAAGGTCAAAACATACAATCGAAAATAGACGAACAGAAAAAAATGAATAAAAAAATAAAAAACATTTAAACCTATATTTCTCTTATAATTTATTAATTTAATAAGGCACACCAACAACACACATACAAACATAACCCGAACAAAATTACAAAAAAAAACACACAAGGCATGTATGCGCATAAATTATAGGGATGCACAGCATTACAGGGAATTTAAAAAAAAAATTAAACAATCATATATAAAACAAAAAAATCTCTACACACAGAAATAAAACAAAAAATTAACGTTCCTAAATTGGAGTCTATTGGCGAAACAAGGTCCGCATTGTTCCGCAATATAATATATTACTACGATCTTTAATCCCACTATCAGAAAGTTTAAATAATTTTCGAACGACACCTTAATAAAGATATTTTTATTATTTTTCAAGTAAAAAAAACATTTTGATATGAATTACTATGTATGGGAAACGTAACGAACAAAAATACAACATTCAAAATAATCACACTTTATTACAGCAAAGCACGTCTGTTAATAATGTATAAAAATCGCATGTATTTCACTGCTTTCATCGCGCACCGTTAGACGAATTTATTGTTGATCAGAGTAACGTGCTAACAATTCTTAATTAAAATATTTTATATAGACGTAAATGGTATTATCTCATGAATCATGGCTACCGTTCTAAAAGTATCCCACCAACTAGTGAAGGCTTGCAATTTTCAATTTAGTTCTGCGGTATAGCTCAACGGCTCGAGATATTCCAGTCCATTCTCGAATATTACGTAACCACTTTTTTACTTAGCAAAACCTCCTGCTATCGGCTAATTTTCTCATCATTAATATTTACTATTGAAACGAAAACAACTTTATTTTCATACACTTATGTAAAAACAATAAGTTTCATGTAGGTAATTGTATCTAATGAAATTATGACATCCAATTCATTGAATCAAGATAAAATATATTATTTTTGAATTAACAGCACACATATTACTAGTTTAGATAAGTATTAGCCACGTGTTATACCACTTATCTTACAAATTTATGCGATTTTTTTATTTATTTTAAATTTGTATCGAGCTGATAATATTTGAATTATTCACTGTGGTTTTTAAGCGATGCCCGAGTGAACATTATTCTAATTTTATGCGTCTGTGGCGACATCTTTTATCTGCAGATAGAATCAATACGATAATGTTAATAATGCTTAACTGCTAACGACGTTCTCTCGCTAAGCATATATAAACTTTCCAGTCCAGCCAGTCAGTGGTTAGCCAGTCAGTGGTTAGCCAGTCAGTGGTTAGCCAGTCAGTGGTTAGCCAGTCAGTGGTTAGCCAGTCAGTGGTTAGCCAGTCAGTGGTTAGCGAGTCAGTGGTTAGCCAGTCAGTGGTTAGCCAGTCAGTGGTTAGCCAGGCAGTGGTTAGCCAGTCAGTGGTTAGCCAGTCAGTGGTTAGCTTGAGTGGTAAGGCAGTTAATGATTAGTTATTCATTGCTCGTATTCGGTTGTCAATGCAAACCTTCCTTTCTCCACGTGTCCTAACCTAACATAGTAGTATCAGACTTAAAGCCTATTTCTTTAACCAGAAAGAGACAACCACGTACACAATTAAAATAGATAAAAAAATAGATGATAAACAAATTCGCAATAATTTTACCTCTTTAGAACTTCTTTTAAGAATTTTCTAACTTTAAACCGCAGGGTTTTTAAGTTATGCATTGTGTCATAATATACCACAGTTATGTAGGTGAGTATTTAAAATTCAATCATAATTAACATCAAGTGATCGATTTTATTTACGTTATTTTCCACCTGCGACAGTTATAAAAAAGACTAACTAATTATACCAAATCGTCAATTGACTTTTATGGGTAACGGTTAATAAAGTAAATTATAACAACCGACCTCAAATAAAAATACCTGTTGAATAGCTTATAAAGAAATTTGGACTTGCGTAGCTTATTTGTTCGTTTTCTTAACTCTGAATTTTTTATTACAGGGTTAGGAATGATAGTGGAAGAATATAAGTCGTGACTGGTCGGACTTGCTTTGTTTGTTTTGTTATGCTAATCATTTTATTTCCTGTATTAGACTCGATGCACTGTGTGTTTGAGTTGTTCTCACTTTAACGTAAATGTGTGCTCCTATTTCACTATGCCCACCGATGATAGTACAGTGTAATGGTTGCAGATCTTTACAACCGTGCTGTGAATCATGCTTGATGATTAAAAGCAGTGGGGTTTTTGCCAGTTTTTTGGTTTCTTTGCCAGTTTCTTTCAGCGGAGAGTTTCTTGCCAGTTTTTCTCGTCCGCTCTACGGGAACTGACAGTAAATGTAGAATCATTTTTTGTGTACCATAGTTACCTATGTGGATAAATATATTTTTGATTTGATTATTCATAATTATTATCAAGTTCCTATACAAATAAGTTTATTTCGTATTACGTAACTATATCGTTAGGAAATATGAATGTGAATGATTGATTTCATATATCGTTAAACGAAAAATTGACCTTGTTCCTATTTATTTATGATAAAGATTTCATATACATATTTTTTCATATCTAGGTTTCGTATTAGGTTCACAAGTGTGAATTATTGAAACTTTGCGGTTATAATACACACTCAAACCACATGTGTGAAACCAATTACATCGAAATATACGTTTTTTTAAGGATACATTCGTTGTTATTACCCTAATTGCTTACGTTAAGACACTTTAGGCATTTCTTATCGTTTGGTGCAAATGGCCGACGCCTTTAAATTTTAATGACGCGTGAGTACAAACGCTTACAAGTTTATAATCACCTTCGAAAAACGTAAAATTTTATTGTTAATCGTGGCAAGGGCTTACTTCGATTTATGGTAAAAGGCTCGATACGAAAAGAAAAAAAAAGTGTACCAATACAAACAAATCTAATAATTATCTTAAGTTAAAATGCATTATATTTCATACAATAAATTAATTACATTAAAAACTGGGATAGAATTATTGCACAACATATCGGTATATGTTTTTTTTGTTCGGCTTAAAATCATGTTAATTCATTATATTACAGTGAATGTGAATCATTCGTAAAGAACACCATAACAAAGTGTCTTCGCCTTAATAGAAACAATAAGAAAAGTGTTAATAGACACATTCTTACTTTAATTTATTTTTGAATTTAGGTTAAATTAATATTACTCATTAGTCTCTAGACTAGATTGTAATTTACATGGTGTAGCCATACACCATCAGTAAAAAAAATGCATTATATAATAAAATCTCAACGTAGTCTAGTACTAGTAGTGTTTCTTATTATAAATAAGAGCCTCATTAATGCATAAGGATAATGATGTAGACATATAAAAGCTTCACATTATTTGATTAATTAATACTTACGTAGGCATGTAGGATGTTAGAATGATATATATAATATATAATGAAATAGGAGCTGTAAAGACTACGTAGATTTAATTGTTGCATCATCCTTGTACATCATATAAATAAACCGTGGTTTATAGAGTATAATAATTATAGTGTAGTTATTATAGTGAACGTGGTGATGACGCACTTCTAACGTATGGACAAAATGGCGGTCGTGTGATAGCGCCCTTAACTAAATATAATAACATAAAAATAGACGTATTGCCCCCTTTTTTCTAGAGTGGGTTCTCGCTGTTGGCGGGGAGACCTTGAAGCTTGAGCTTCTTGGCGACCTAAGCTCAGCCTGTATTGTATTTAACTTATTTATATGAGAGTATCATACTGACAGTTAAAATATTCATGTTAGTTGTAATGCTTGACAAATTTGCATGAAAAATTATTTTGGTTTTATTTTAAGGTTATCTTTAAACATTTATTTTTATTTAATTTTATTTCCCGACACCCCCCCCCCATTTACCATTTACCCCAATTTACGATGCTACATTTTAAATATTCATAAAAAATATTCACATATGTGCCACAGGTAATAATTATTTAATCGTAAATTTGGACTAATGATATAATCTATGGACGTCCGCGGTACAGATAAGGTGGTGTCAACGGCAGATTTGAATAAACATGGAACTGTAATGTAGTGGTTTAACTTAGAAGTTTAATTTCTAATTGTACTCAGTGTTAACTATTAATTAACTTTCATATAAAATTAAAAATATATATATTTATTGCTTTTTAGTTTGATTTTACAACAGTAGGATATTGCCTCCATTTAAGTAATTACTTGTGTTTGAAGAACACATAGGAAAGGAGAGTTTTCATGTTTTCAATGTCTGTGTAAGGCAGGTTATATACATACGAGTTTATACAGGAACATATTGTATATTTTATATTTAATTGTTTAGTTGTTTCTGTTTTTTTTTTAAATTGTATACCTGTAATGCTGTACATCCCTATAATTTATGCACATACATGCCTTGTGTGTATTTTTCTGTAATTTTGTTCGGGTTATGTTTGTATGTGTGTTGTTGGTGTGCCTTATTAAATAAATAAATAAATTATTAGAATTACGATGAGGGACAAAACAGGTTAATAATACTGTACAACCAAATGTGCCTTATCTCTTCCAGCTGCAACCAAAGTATTATGAAATTCGTATTTGAATGTAAGAGTAGATTTATTAGGAAACCTGACGATTATTTTAACCGGGAAAGTCATTTTGCACTATTTGAATTAACTGTCTGGAAATATTATATTATATTAAACGTTCCATAATTTGCCAAACTTTATTGTGGGAAACATTAACACTCATATATATATATATATATATATATATATATATATATATAATATATAAAATTCGCGTGTCACAGTTTTCGTTCCATTACTCCTCCGAAACGGGTTGACCGATTCTCCTGAAATTTTCTAAGCATATTGAGTAGGTCTGAGAATCGACCAACATCTATTCTTAGAGACATTCTTTTTTTTGGCAAAACGACGTTTGTCGGGATCAGCTAGTAAATATATATAATAGCCCTCCAGCAAATACATACATCATAGTACGGAAAACACAGGAATACAGCCGAACGTCTAACCTTCGGCTGTGTTAACTGCTTGGTTAACAGCAATTAATATATCAGATATAATCTATTGTATTGTCTGATTACATTTGTGATTAATTATCTAAGGGATATATAAGCATAGACAATATCGCGATTTAACATATCAATGGATGCAGATGTGACATTTTTATGACAGGGTTAGGAATGATAGTGGACGAATATAATTGGTTATATTTAAGTTTTAATTTCTGTTGTGTTAGTTTCATGGTTTCGATCGTAAATAAATAAATAATTCGAAGAGAATATACGCTTTAAGGAGCTACAACTTTACGAACAAATATGTGATAGGTTCGAAATATGGTATTTTAAAAATACAAACCGTTTTTAATATAATGAAAGATTTATATAGAATTTAAACATTGTTTGCATAGACGCACAGATATCGATGCTGGATTTTAACGATTGTAATTTATCGACCTATTCGTGGAGTTTAACACGGCGATGGAAAATTTTGAAAAACCCACGCGAAAATTCGACAGTGTTTGTATAATTGAAAATAAACTTTTCGTGTCAGACATAGGCGAATTTTGTCTGGGAAATTTTGTCTTGAAACAAATTAAGGGGAATATGTATTATTATTTCTACATTGATTTCCTTTAAATATTTATTTTACAAATTTGATTATAGAATGAATGATTTTATTAAATAATTTAATAAAATCATTCATTTTAAATCATAAAAAATAATAATTCAATTTGCCTTGTAAGATTTTTTAAAATTTATTTAGTGTTGAAATACTAAAGTGTATATCGTAGTACATTATACATATGTATATTTGATATTAACACATTAATTCATGAAGACAATACATGGAAGGGATCGCTTATTAGCGATAAGGCCGCCCGTTGCTCTTATACGTATTAACATCTTCAACTTCTACTGTTTAAGTGCAAAAGTTAGAATAAATAAATAATTACTTTATAGTCTATAGTCTCGTCGATAATTCTATAATAAAATATTGATTATTATATGATAAAAAGATTGATTTATTTAATATTGGCCTATAGGGTTAATGAAGTATGTATGTTCGAGAAAAGCGAACATTAAATAACTAGAGACTAATCAAATGGAATAAATAAAGTATTAAGATTTTCATAGAAATGAAAATTGTAAGCACTTAAGCAATCAATCAACCCATATATTGCTTACTCTTATATATATTATAATCGAATAATATTTTAAATGCTTGTACAGTGCAGTAGAATCGTAAAAATGAAATATATATTTTCTGTACATTACTATTTAAAAACAATCATCCGATATGCTTATAAAACTTGGTCAAATCTATTGAACACGCGAGTTTTTGAAGTTACCCGAACTTGTGCTTTATGAGCGGACACGTTCTGATGCCAGAGACAAGCATGCTCTTTTTTTTATAGTGACATCCAATTACAAACCAGTTCAGGGATTCTATTTTACGTATACCAGCTCTGATTTAAACAGTAGTATGTATTATTGAAGATATCTGCTGTATAATTAAATCTTTCTTAATGATATAAATATTTTATGTTGATAATTAATACCTCTGAAGTAAAATGTTTTTATAATAATTCATTCATTCCAATTAACAATCTTTAACTATATTTATCTGTATTTATTAGTCTTAAGGAATCGAGATATAATTTTGAATGAACGTAATAATAATGAAATATAATATGACAAACACGTTTGTCCAAAATTCAAGAATTCTTCATAGAAACTGTTTTTTTTTAATCATTGGTTAAGATTGCGCAACTTTATTCAATCGGAATGCTTCCACAAAATTCTATGTAAATGGGACAATATAAAATAATAAATAAAACTAATAAATAATATATATTATATTTATGTATTATTTATATATTAAAATTAAATTACATACCATGCGATATAACTTGGTGTTTGCACCAATAAATGTTGTAACACTATTCTATCACAAAAATACAACTGCACAAATTAATAACTACTAAATTAATTTATTTTCTGTCAAAAATAACAAATTTTGTAGCTCATATCACGTGTAGACGACGCGCACAGCCCGCGCGTTGCAACGCTCGACTGAATCAAATGAAAGTTTGTTTTTCGATAATTAAAAAAAAAACACACTGCTTTCTTTAATAAATGTTTATTGCAAATTTTTATTGTTAAATTGTTCCGTAAATATTAATTAAAGGAAATGCGTGCAGACCAATTAGTTTTTTTAAGGGATTGCATAACGAATTTGAAATTTGATAATTTTGTAACATCGCGGTTGGACAATTAATATCGCCTAATTAACAATTAATTAATAAGTTAAAATCATAGAAAATTCCAAATTTATACTCAATTCTCACATTAAACAGGTCAAGGTAGATCAATGGAACACAAAAAGTTGAATAAAAAAGGTTGGGTTGGATTTTAAGAAGGCGCTGTGTTTTAATGGACTTAGTTAATCCGGTAACTATTAAATCGAGCTTTTTGTTATTCAAAGACGACATTTACATTCTCTTAGAGAAGTTTAATAGGGCATTGGCATTGCTTAAGTGTCATTTTAATTTAAGTTCATGACTGTAACTTAAATTTAATTATATGTTTCATGAAGCGAAATACTACACATTATAATGTTACTTTGTGATAAAAACAAAACTGGGTCCACCGGCTTTAAAACGTAACGGGGGTAAAAATAAATATACTTGCCATACAACTTCCGAATTTTTCCAAAAATAATCAAGGTGCTTTGGCCTCAGATTGTATCAGATTCATTAAATGTTTATATGCAAATATGTATCGATTGGGTCCTTGACTTTGTATGCTTTCCTCATATAAAACTAATCCTTGAAACTATAGACTCAGGTTCGAGGGTCGAGTAACCGTGTCAATAGCTTTTTTGATTAATAAATCGGTGCTGGTCACAGGAAATGGTAGGTTTGGAGAAGTGATGGTTAAAAACTTTAAGAGATATATGCTCTCTATCTATCTGAACACCAAATTACTTGAGAGAGAGAGAGTACTTCTGTTAATCAATTTCAAACTGCACTGATTTTATTTATTTCACAAACAAAACAGACACATTACAAACACAATAAAAGAAAAACATATTTCACAAAAATATAGAAGCATCTGAATACACGTTTCACACATAATATATGTTACACAAAACAAAACAAAAAAGCAACGGTAAGAAAAAATAAGAAAAATAAACTATACATTAAAAGTAACGTAAACACAAACACAATAAGAAGTACATATATATATTTACACAAAATTTTCCGATAAGTGTGATTTTAGTATAGATTTATAATCACACCTGAAGCAGTGAGCAAATAAAAGAAGAGTACTCTCTTCCCTTGCTATCTCAGTACTTGTTTGTGTTAGTAGCCATGAATAGCAAGAATGATTTCATTCATGTAGGCATTCAGGCTTTATTCATGCAGGTCTTCATAAAGATATTTTTGAATCGTCAATTTTTACACTACCACCGGTTCGAAAGGCAGTTTTATTCGAGTGTGATCTAATGGTGGTGGCATACCAAAGATCGATCGTATAAATAATACGTATTTTATACATATAAATTGATTTTCCTATCACGCGAAGCCATTTTGTGTTAGTGGATTCCTCGTTGCATTCTTGATGCTATTAATTATTATCAATGTGTCAACAAACTGGTTGTACATACTTTAAAACATTGCGCAGGCTTTGGTGTAAATAAATGTATATTATATACTTAACATGATATATATAAAGAATCAAATACACTATTGCATAATTCATAATATTGTAATTAATCTATGTATTTTGTAGAAATTGCAAATATTATTGTTATTACACAATATTAAAATATTACGAGCCTTTTTTATAGTTATATAAAAAATTTCTTGCCAGTTCTTCTCGTCCGCTTACGTTTTGATTTGGGAACTGGTATTAAATGTAGCCTTTTTTTTTGTTTTTGACGATTCATAAATGTACATAGTAACTTATGTGAATAAAGATATTTTTTCATGGGTAGATAAAATAAGATTAGTTTAAACAAGCTATTTCTAATAATTATACCTTATGAAAAGTCTAGTAACGTCTATCGACAATTAATAGTAGTTGTTATAACGTCTGTCTGTCATCACATATGAACAAACAGTTTTATTAGATTAAAAGCGTAAAAATAGTCGGCCACAATTATTTTTTTGTCTTTTATCTTTTTACTTTTTAAGGTAAGTGCTTGCAACATCTCCGCTTGTGTGTCATCTAACACATTTATCATATTTGTAAATATTTATTAAGCATCTTATTATCTGTAGAAAGATATCATAAAACCTTTTTTGTACGGCCTAATCGGCTAATTTGTAACAAATCTATCAAAGTGCGTTACAACTCTCAATGTATTTATTTGAAATAAATCCATCGCCAGCTAGACAATGTCACACATCCAAAATTCAAATGAACCTCATTTGTTAAAACACAATTAGCAAACGTCGATGTCAAAATAATTTTCAATCGTTTTCGTCACTCAATTGTTTCAAATGAAGTCTCTCCAAGTGGACATTGAATGTATCGTTTGTAACAAAACGTTGCAAAAGATTAATCACACATTATCCGGTGATTTCGATATGAGGAAAATAAGCCGACGTTCGCGTATACCGAACTGGTCTGCTGAGGAGAAGCAACATTTACTAGACTTAATCAAAGAGAGGAAAGAGATCGTTGTTAATAAACCAAACGCTCCTAACAATTATGAAGAGAAAGATGTCGCGTGGAATGAGATACTACGTGAGTTAACATCGAAATTCGGTACTAAATTTAACGAGTTCTCTATAAAAAAATTGAAAACACAATGGCAGAATATGAAACGTATCGCACGTGAGGAAATATCTTTAAATGGTACAATCGTTAAAAATTATACAAGACAATCGTTTGAAGTGTGTAACATTCTTGATTTATTAAAAAATGGTGAATTGAAACAAGAAATGAATTCACCAATTGAACCGGTTTTGAAGACTGATATTGAAATTAAAACCGAATGTATTGAGGAGTAAGTTAAAAATACTATTAATTTATATCAATTAATAAAGTGTTAATTTTTTATCGTTATAAATTGTGTCAAAATCTGGTGTAAAATTAAAATATTACGATTACATAAATCCTTTTATAAATATATGAGCAAAGTTACGTTACTTAAATATTGCCGTAACAATAAATAGGCGTTAAAAAAATATTAGTATTATGATTCAGTCAAAAAAAAATACTCAGTAAGAGAAAAGCTGTAATAATATTTGACTTTGTTTCTTCTATTTGTGTCTAATGTTTGTTTACATGACATATTAGATGGCTAATTCAGTAGATCTATAAGATATTTCTTCCTTTTTCCACAATTAAAACAAAGATTATTTTAAAATCTTTATTGTGAAATTTTACAGTGAACTGAATGTGCCAAGTTGTAGTGGTGTCAACGAAATGCAGATCAGCATTGACACAATTAATATGGACTCATCTACTTCATCAGTGTCTGAAATGATGGATTTGACTGACGCAACAAATGATGTGGACCGGGATTCTGCGATAGAGATTCTGAATCATAAGACGGCTGAAACAATGACGGAAGCTTTGAGGTATTTGATTAAGGCTAAACAATTAAACGGTAGGTTTTTAATTGACAGTCAATTGACATTTTTTAATTTAGTCTTAATTTCTTTAATATTATTAACATAACTCGACGATTGACTGCTTTTGAATGATGGCCAGCAAGTTATTTTTATGCATGAAAGTTTTAATTAAAGAGAATGGAAGAGAAATTGTTTAAGTTAATTATGAAAAAAGGTTTTCCACAACTGAAAAAGAAATCAAAATGGAAGCGCTTAAAGAGGAAATGAAATTCATGAGATCAATGAGAGAAACGGCCGACATAAACAAAATGATAGCTGAACAGAAATTGAAGCACGTCCTTTGGGTAAAGAAAAAAGAGATGGCGTAAGTAGTCGATTATTTCTTCTAATTGGTACTAATATCATACTTGTTAAAAACACACAAGTAAAAATTTGTTAAAGCATGAATATCTGAAAAAACTGGTTGCAAGTATTTATTCTTTTATCTACATTTTTACTATTTAATAAAAAGAAAACGCATCAAGACAATTTTATAGTAAGAAGTGCCCCTTAACATCAAAGCGGTTTTAACTTACAAATTACAGCAACCAATGTTGAATACAACAAACAAATCTATTCAGAATATCCTGGGCCCAATTTCTCTTCAAGAGTTAATAAAACCATCAAATCTAACATTATATTAACCGACATATAAAGGTAAAAGTTTAACTTAAAAATTAAATCTGACTTCTAATAATAATACTACTATCAGTTTGTAGTTTGTGTTGGACGAGAAACTTCTTTATACGTAGCTGAAACCTAGTATTTACACTGAACCTAACCTAGTATTCAAACCTGTTGTCAAAAATTATAGTCTACATTATACGCTCGAGTCAATAGTCATAAGACATTACTCAATTTCTATTAATAGCTTTTTGCAATCTTTGCTACACTTTTAAATATTCAAAGTTTATTTTTATAATATATTATGAATTCATTAATTCGAACAAGAGTTGTCTCCCTACGTGCACTTGCAAGTATAAGGTACATAAAGTAATCAATCTTTTCTATTACGCAATTCGTCTGCAATCTGTAAATCTCCACTAAATATAGCCAAGAAATGGGACATGTAAGATTAGGCCTACGTGATTTCTTTGTCTGTTATGGAAATTTAAAACGTAATTCGTGCAATATATATGAACTGATACTGGTCACCAAAGCGCAAAATATATTTTTTTAATTTCAGTTTGTAAAAATTTATTTATAAAATTTACCTTAGAACTAATAGTAGCATTATTCAACTGATAAAAAGATAATATTTCAATGTTACCACACTAACATTGACCCCTTATCTGTAGAAATATGGATAACAAGGGTTATTAGTTTAGGTAATGTTTTAGATTAGCACTTCTGCAAAACAGAAAATTAAGATAATCAATGTATTTCTTATTAATTCCTAAATTATTTCAAAACTTGCATTACTCTTAATAAAACACAAATTTGCCTATTACTTTGACTTGTATGCTGCTCCAATATGTGATATCTAAAGAATTTTGCGATGTAATTTTCAGAATGTACTCGGGTGAACCTGGCTCTGGTGCTGGAAAAGGTGGCGGTGGTGGTGGATCCATTCGTGAAGCTGGTGGCAGCTTTGGTAGGATGGAAGCAGCTAGGGAAGATGAATATTTTTATAAAAAGGTTTGTTAATACACACTCTGCTTATCTTGTTCATTTATTTTTAATTTTATATATTGACACTGTTGCTGTATTTAAAAATACACACAAATATAAATTTTAAATCAGGCGAGTAACTGGCGGCATTATTGCTTTAATCGATTTCTTCCTGGCAAGTGTAAATAAGCATTAATCAAATATATATAAAATTCGGTGTCACAATGTTTGTTCCCGTACTCCTCTGAAACGGGTTGACCGATTCTCCTGAAATTTTGTGGCCATATAGAGTAGGAACTGAGAATCAGCCAACATCTATTTTTAGAGTTTTTTTTGGCAAAACAATGTTTGTTGGGATCAGCTTTTTGTTTTTGTTTGTTGTTATTAATGGAAATTTGGTTTTTTGTATAAACTACTCAAACAAAAGTTGATTTGTTGTACATTTAAAATTGTTTAATACTTTTCAGCAAAAGGAACAAGTAGCAAACTTAAAAGGCCATATGGAAAAAGAAATTGCATTTCATCAAGAGCAAATCAAACGCCATGAAGATGCGATCAGACGCCATAAGCAAACACTATCGAATGTTGGTGATAAGCAATGATTTGTTAAAATCAAATTAAAGTCCACTACTACTGAGGAATAAAGGCTTAATATGTATAAAATCAAAACAGATTATTTTTGTCAAAATCTTTCTTTTAATTAGTTTGTAGATGGAAGGATCTTATAATAAGTACATGCATTTGAATTCTGTTGTTTTATTTACAAAGTACATAAAAAGTAAGAAATTGTAAGTTGTGTCAAATTTATATTTTTTTCCTATAATATTAATGTGCATAATCTAGGCCCATATTGTTTGAATCTATAAAGCAATGTTGTTTTTTTATACAACAAATAATTTTTATTTTATTGGTTCTAATGCAAAGTGTATGCTTTAATACACTTAAAAAAAGAAAACACAATAACAGATTTCACACACATACACACCAATTATATTAGAAAATTAGAGAAATTTTTATTTTTGACTGCACCATCTACAGATTATTATATGAACGTGAGCAGTCTTATGAATCCCAATGAATGAAACAAATCGAACCAATTCCGTAGATGGCGTTATTCATGAAATATCGTTCCATCCAAATTTTATTTTATATGGGCAAGAAAAGTTCATTTAATGTCTGATACATATCGTATTTTTTTGGTCACTATACAGGCTGTATTTTTATTATCTAAATAGGAGAAATTAAATATGAAAAATACTTTCTTCGTTACTTGTTACTAAAAATGTAGGAAACCTTTTTTATGTTTATACCTAAATATATTAACAAGATAAAATCAATAGTATATTGACTTGAGTATTATGTCTGCAGTTAAAATCGGTCGACGCCCTTCCGAATGATATCTTCGAAGAATTATTTTCGGCCGGCCCTGTTCAAATTTAGAATAAGTTCATTGTAACTTGCATTGAAAACCAGCCCTATAACACTCATGTAAAAGATCCTTTTTCTGACGTACGCAGTGACTCGATTACCGCAGTGAGAGTGAATGTAATAAATTGGAATGCGTGACGCGAAGTAGAGCTTCATCGACCATCGGGCGACGACCGTGCAAAGGGAAGACCCATATCTATGAAGTTAGCTGTGAATCGAATACGCTACGTCGCGAAGGCAGCGCCAAGCGAGCATCAGTTTACGACCGACCTTTGACGCAGGTACATGTCGCTTTTCGCTTTGTTGTGACCGTGTGCATGGTGTTGTGGAATAACATAACATATAATTGTTTAGTGAAGTGTTTGTGTTGTGTAACGTTGGTGTAACCGGGGTCCCAAAAGTTATTGTGATGCAGTGGAGAATATACACATGGCTGTCTTGTGTAGCCCTTGTAGGATATGTTCGAGCGACAGAGGTAAGGGGATCGTCTTTATACACGGCATTCCGGCTTTTTGTTGGCATGGCGAGGACCGGTATTGTCAATAATCTATCGTAAAGTCTAAACCATGAAACACAAAACATATAATTGCTTTGCATAACTTTCAATGTCAACGTGTGTGAACTCATGACTCGATTGCACATATTTTGACTTCGATCATTACTCATTCACTATCGTCTGTATGCACTATTTTACAACGAGACAAATATTTTGTTAGTTGAGGAATGACTATATATTATCATTACCTTGAACGTCTAATCGTCAGGTAAACAGTCGTTATCTAGCCGTGTTTCCATCGATTCGTAGTTAATTTATGTAACATTCACAACTTAATATCGAGATGTATGAGACCATAGAACGAGCGGTCTCGCCCACGTTTAAGAGAAAGCGTTCTTACTATCCCACTTATTAATATGTATGTACCTATAGGGCGTAAGCTAGCTCTTATCAGTCTCTTGAATAGCCCGACCCCCAATTAAAAAAGGAACTCGGGTATGAAGGGAGACCATTTTTATTTATTGGACCGTTTTAATAAGAACATTTAAAGCAAGGATATGTATGCTCACTTGAGCCTGATAAAACCTTTAGACGGTACAATTAGACTGATTTATGTTTTACAAATAAGGCGCCAAACTATTAATAGGTGTAATCATTTTATGGATGGAAGTATTTAATGATTCAAATGCCACAGCTTCGGTAGTTAAGAAAGCGAAATAAACTCACTTTCAATTAAAAGTATGTAGCTAATTTGCCCGCTAAAGTGCAGTCGTTGTACGGTGTAGTTATATACAATGATTACCTGCCTATAGGATCCTAAAGACTGTTAAATTATATTTCAATATAGTCTGCGGGGTCCTCAATAGTCTCTAAACTGCATATTACGTAATCTAGTCTGCTATTTACTTGCGTGCCTGCTCGCATACGTTTAAGATGTCTTGATTTATAGCAATTCCGTACTATTGTAGCAATTCGTACTATTGTATTCTATAATTTATGACTGTAGTTATTACTTGTAGTGTTACATTATTATTTAATTTAAATTACATGCACAGATACTATATAAAGCCGATAAACGTAAATATTATCTGTGTCTATCAAAACCGCGGTGAAAAGACTACAGAATAAAGTATTCACACAGCTTATCATAATAGTATGTTTTTTGTATCTGCATTCATACGTCATGTATTGCATAACGAAATATTTATTTTTCCCCTAATGCCTTTGATCATTAAACTAATGCGAAAGCTATTTTATAAAAAATGTAGGACAAGCATTTCAAAGTACGCTCGTAGAAGAGCTAAAATATAATTGTTGTAGGCTCGTAAAATGACCCAGATAGTGGAATAATTTAAAACAAACCAACATCTCGAGCGATAACGAAATCTGTCTGGGCGAGGGAAAAAACAATGCTACGTGAATGGGAATAAAAGCTAGTAGTGCAATGCTGGATGCAATGGGGTTTTTTCGAGCCGGATGCGGTGTGGTATGCTGGGTTTATTTTTTTGAAGTCATATTTCTGTCTCACAATATTTGAGTGCGAAGTTGTCGCACTGGACGTATAAAGTGGTTCATGAATGACCTAATTAAAAATATTAAAGGTTCTCCACCCTCGTGCGCAACCACCAGAAAACTGATTAAATCCATTAGCCAAGTTTAATTATTTACTTGTCTTGTAAAGTTAAGTTTAGTACACGGTTATATTACTATGACCAATATTTCACCCATATACAACGCATACACACATTTATGCTAAATTTATGGGATGACGTTTTGATCAGTGCATCTGTCTGTTACAGTATCAAAAGGTCAAAGTATAAGGTCATTTCCTCCTGGCGCCGCCAAGCACCTGGTAGTTAGTATCAGTGACACAAGAGCTGGTGCTTTTCTCGATTAACATATAAGTATCGTGATATAGCAAGGAAATCCCGCACAGAATTATGGCTACCATAACCAAATTATTCAATTTGTTTATTTAAGTTTATTGCTTTTTAGTTTGTTATTTTACTTGTTAATAAACACATAATATTTATTTACTACATCGAAACAACACAGTTTAGACATAAATTGAAATAATTGCGACACGAAAAATTTATTCCTCTAGGTGACATTGACAGCTTCTTACAGTGCGGCATCCCTGAGGGGCGACGTGTGAAAATAGGCAACTTCTATTGTTTCCACGCTTTTGTTTACTCTCTTGACCAGAGTAAGCAGGCGCAAGCATCTGTCAAATTCTGTATACACTATGAAAGGCATTTTTATATGCACACCTAAATGGATAAAGCACTTTTGACCTAGATGACGGTTTCTATGCGGAGAAAAGCATATTTTGATATAAAAGGTTTTTTTATTTGATTCATATTCGATTGTTTTATCACATGTTATCTATTCCACATAGAGTCGTATCTTCGATCACTTTGCTTCGAGAAAGTGAAGAGCGCAATTTGATATGAGGTTTTAAAGAGAGCACTCAAGGGTTTATAAAGAGGCTACGGGTTCACAAGTAGACCGGTCAGGATATATAATATATTTGAGACTATATAAAAGTTTTCCACTGTAGATGTGGCTTGGAAATTAAAAAGAGCGTTACTTAAAAGCTGTCAACGTCGTCCTAAAGGTGCCGACTAGATGTAATAGCTGACTAGGTGTCCATGGGCGGACGTGGCATCTCACAGGCTGTTTTATATTAACTCTTCTTTCAGTTGTGACGAAACATAGACAAAAAAAGTATACTCATGAACGTCAACAAATATTTACAGCTCTACTAGAGAACTGGCAACTGCAACTTATAATTAACTATGGTCTTGACACCTCATTTCAATTTAATACAGATATCAAATAGGGGTCATGTATTTGACTGAAAAAGGAGACATTACCAAAGACAATTTCCATAGAAAAATCTATAGTTACGATTCGTACGTATAGTTGTCGCGTTTAATTGAAAAATGAGATATCTGTAACATACCATATATCATAACATGTAAGAAGTTAATTAATAATATAAGTTTACGCGACGCGGCCACGGAGAGTCGTAAAACGGAATTCTTATTGCACGTAATTCTGTACATTTCTTTTAGTTAAACGACAATTTCTTTCCTTGATATTTCTCTAATAAAGTCATGTGAACCGTGAGGTTATGTGTTAAATAGCATCAAGTAGGGTTTTAAATTTGTTGTTAGTAGTGTGAGAAAGTTATGCATTCCTTCCTCCTCGTTTGACCGAAAAGGATATCGACCAGTCGAAACCACGGACTGGCCGGTCCATAAGCCCCATTGTTGTATAAGCTTAGCGATAACGTCTACTAAAACGCGGAAACCATAGTGGGTGACTCGTAGTAGCTCTTCCTATAGTGTAATTATTAATGGGTGGGTGTGAGTGTGTAATCTGTGCGTGCGTGTGTGAGTGGTTGAGTTTGTGTGTGTGTCAGATACACTGGGGGCGCTGGTATTGCAACATCAGCATCGGAACTACGTCATCACATGTTTCTGTCGGCATTCTTGTGAACTCCTTATTTTTGTCACAAACTGGTAGCCGGGCAGCTGGATCACCACGTAGGACTACAAAGTAATTTATTAACGTTGTTTAATTTAAAATAGCAAAATAAAAAAGTAGAGGTCCAAAAGGTCCAAAAGTAACTACTGGGAACAAAATCAAAGTTGGAGGAAAATATTTCTTGTTTTTTTACAATGATTATAGAGCTTACGTACTAAAACGATACAGTGCCGGAAATAGTGGCGTTCTTAAGAATCACTGGTACATAACTTTGCCCCTTATATCAACAGCTGTTAAACAGATGCGAAATCGTATAAGATGTATGTCATTGTTACGTTTGTCCCATAAATGCATTGTTAAAACAGTCTATTGTCAAGTTGTTAAAATCTAATTATTATATTTTTACATGTTTTTAATTGTTATTTATGTTAATTAAAAGTTTATATTGTATATGATAATATATAACAGAAGCAGATACACATGTAATAAGTAATTTTGACCTGTAATATATATATTAGCGTGGTGTTGTATACATACTGTATATACTATATATATATATATATATATATATATATATATATGTATTCGTAAGCCGCCGAAAACTTGATAAAAAAACTTTATGTACCACCTTTTTTTTAAGGCACTTTCCTTACCTTACCTTGTGGAACAAATTGACAGTCCAAGTAAAGAGCGACCCTTAAAGGCCGGCAACTCACTTGTAAGCCTCCTAGAGTTGCAGGTGTCTATAGACGGCGGTTAGCACTACACTCAAAATGACCCGCCTGCTCGATTGCCTGTTACATAAAAAAATTATACAACGTAATTTATTTAAATAGTCAAAAATAATCTTTGACTTTATAATATTAATGTTAAGTAAAGAACATTTTAAGATAAAGATCTCAAGAGAAGAAACACGAAACTCGTGATTCAAGCTTTGAAGAATTTAATACTATCGGGTCGTAAACGATCGAAATATTTGTAATGAATAATTGAAAAGTAAGACCACAAAATATACCTCGGCAAAATATTTGTGAACATTGATGAAAGATAAATACACTCGAACTTGCCAAGGGAATCGAACGTTTAAATATAGAATGTTTGAAATAATTTTGTCAAGTGTTGCCAACTCTAATAAAATCTATCGCAAAGTAGCTAACTTCAAACTTTATTAAAGTGTTAGCTGCAGTAAAAATATAAGAATTTTTAGCTTTTTAATTAAGAAAACGTTGAAGAAACAGGTGTCAAAAACATGTTCCTTTCTATTTAACGTATCTAAATATTTACATAATTTGTTACACGTACATGTTAAGCAATTAAAACCTTACGCAGTTTATATTGCAGTACACAGACTATTTGGGGAAAAATCTACTAAAACACTAGTAAATGGCAACACTGTTGTGCTCTATGTTAAGCTGCGCAGTAAGTAAGGCGTACATTTCATACCATTGACAACTTTTTGTTATTCATATTGTCAATAATTTATTACGTTTAAGTTAATTTGTTTAAATCTAATGACAAATCCTTTGAGAGATATATGAACGTAGGGAAAGTCATAAGTCGTAATTATGTTTGAGTTGAAGACAAAGGATGAAATTAAATTTGCTTTAATAAAAGCAGCAGAGATCTCTGGAATTCATCTCACTTATGTTTTCTTTGACAACGGGCATTAAACTATTTAATTTGTGCTTAATTTTACATTGTTAAAGAGATTTGCTGTTTTACGAGCTGGCAACACTGCAATTGGTGTAGTGTCCTCTAATAAGGCATTGTAGTTTTTTTATTCTATATATTATTGTCTGTGTGACCTTAACAGCTTATTTTATATTAGGAACTACGTAGTGTGTGTGCTATTTATTAGTTAAAAAAATACAGTATAAAATCTAAATATCGACACTGTATTTTATGGCGTTATAGACAGTGATCGTCAAATGGAGAGATGAAAAAACACTGTATATATAAAAACTAAACAAACTAAAGCCAATTATTCTCGACGCTTTTGAGTGTTAGTCGGTAAATCGAGTGATGTTACATGGACTTTAACCAAAGAATTACTTGTGTTTGGAGTTTACCATCTTATCAATATAGGAAATACAAAAAAGCAAAATATACAAAAGAAAAACCAAAATATGATATCGCATTCCTAATTCATACTTTCATACATCGTGAATATTAAAATTAAACAGTATTATACATACAATTGAATGTATTGATTCTTCGATAACCTTAAACTTAAAGCGGCCTTTGCAAGCCTACTTTTATGGATTAAATTTTATAAACTGCTCTCAAAATAATGGTGTTGAAATCCCTTTTGATTTACGTGCCTTGCGTAGGAGACAAAGAGCCGTTGTTAAACTAATCGGTTAGACGCCTTCAATGAGTGGGCTCCACCATGAATCATATCTCTTGTAATTGACTGTTTTGCTAGTTCAAATCGTCGAGTGCTAAATCTTGGTAGTAAAAAACCTTTTTCAATGCCAACATAATATTTAGACCTATGGTATATGTTGTCTTGCGTTCTAGTATTAATATATTCTTTAATTATGTAATCATAAAGGTTGCTTTGTGTCCTTCACGGCGAAATTTTTAAACTACAAACTTAATAAGTGGCTCAACAATTGTATTATTGGTGGTGTCTGTGGTAAAATGTAAACTTGTAAAAAATATATATTGTGTATACTTTTCTCTGACTTGTATGTATGTTGAGGGAGCAGCTGTAATTTTAATTATTTTATTATATATCTATATCATAATACGGTTTTGACTTTTATGTAACCTGAATCCTGTGAATTTTAAAAGTAAAATAAAATAAAAATGTCTTCCTTTTTCTGAGCCTGACATTTTTTCGACTAACATTGCCAATCGTTGTCATATTCGTTCATCAGTGTATACCGACATTTAAGCAATAAATGTTTGATCTAATCGAAAATTAATATTACATTTATTTGCGTGACCTAATCATTAATACTAAAATTTGAATCTTACGTATGACACTCCTTGGCATTTGGTAACATAGACAAATCAATGAATAGTCAACTGTCATTTTGATGTGACAGATTACAACAATAGCACTAATATATTTGAATAAGTATCCAAAGTATACTAATGTACCATAGAGCAAGCTACGGGCCCCCAATCTATTTGTCACGTTGAGCTGTTGTCGATGCAAATTGCTCCATCCATAAAGCTGATTCTTAACTAGCCACATCCGTGATCATTTACAAGGACTCCTTCATACTATAATTGAACCTGAGACAGTAATTGCTTTTCCGGATTTGTTATTGGGAATGGAAAATTGGTGCGGGTCTAATGCGTTATATCGTTTTGCAACAGTCTTATGATGCTTGGATGTAGTTAAGGTATTTACTGAATCAATTTTGAAATTCTTCGATTTTTTTAAGACTTCGGGTTCTTTGAAATGAGAGCTTACCAATTAAAAGCTAGCATTTAACCCTGGTGTATCTCTTACTCATTTGTTTTAAAGAAATTGTGACATTGAGATATTGTTTCACCGCGAACGAAGAAGGTCATATTTATTTATTTGCGATAAGTCTTACGACATTGACGCTTGTATCTTTAAAATTTGTACCGATTCAGATTTTTTATGAATTTTCGTGATTTATTGCTAGATATTTGCTCACCTGAGTAAATCGCTAATCAATAAAAACTGGTACACTTTAAACCCACCAAGTTTATGTCATTCAAAACGTAAACATCATAAATTCTACCAGATGTTACCATATCTGAAATTATCTAGATTTATTTGTTGGTAACATCAAAACCCAGTTATTTTTATCTAATCTCAATTGTTTATACATTTTCATCACGTTATCAAACAATTTTTCGACAAAATCGCGATTACTATAATGGTCCGGCTACAGTGCTAAATTAAAGGACAATTTCTCTATCAAAAAAATCGTTGATTTGATTTAGACAAAAGGGACAGCGAATATAAATAGTTTTATATCATTGAAAATAGATGGCGCTGCATTACAAATATATTATACATATAACCCACACTATTTATAGCCTTTAGACGGAAAAATATAAATGCGAAATTTAGCCAACAATTTAATACGTCATACACTTTTCATATGGGGTAAAACTATTTGTTAGCTTAAATAATACATATTTATTATATTTAATGTACAGATTATATGTTTAGTGAATTTGAATTTTAGAATTTTCATTATGAGTAACAATCTTTCATACTCCAAAGTTCAGACTACGTTTGCACGACTCTAATATCGCAATTTATTGGTAATAAAAATTATTTATTTATTTACACATAATACAGTATTATATAATATGTAAGTTTAAATTAGTAAGATGTCGGACAGTATTTAATAAACCTAGCGTTTTCTAATGTACAATAAAATAAAATCAAAAATATATTTAATTACCTAAATTAAACATATTAGTTAAGTCATATTTCTATTTCTTAATTTTTCTTAAGTAACAAATGGTTTCACATTTCTCTCCCTAAAGGCGAAAATAACTCGACATATACAACATTCATATTTCTAAAGAAAAATTACTCACATTCAGAATATTATTAAGTTGCGCTGGTAGTGAAATGTACTTTACTTACTTTTATACCAGGCTACCAAATCAAAAATATCTTTATTCACATGGGTACACTTATGAATCGTCAAAATATATGTATACATTTTTTTGGGTCTACATTTACTGCCTCTCAAATGAAGGGGGTAGAGCGGACGAGAAGAACTGGAAAGAAACTCTCGTAACTCCTGCAAGTCGCCAAGCATTGTTTACGGTACGGTTGTAGAGAGCTGCAACCGTTACACCATGCACCAGTGAATACTTCAATATTTATATAATATAAAAACAATAAAAAGTAACCTGTAATATAAACTGTTTTTACACTGTGGCATCCTCACATTTGTCAATGTCAGCCTGATGTAATGGAAATGAAATGTCAACTGGACGAATTCACCTTAATTATTGTCCGTATTCATTATGAATATATCCGATTTAACACGTTAATCGGTTAACAGATGTGTAAAATTTAACTACCACATAGTTATTAACTATAAAATTCAATAATATATATTTAACTGACAGTAACTTTGAATTAATTTGACTGCGTATAGTTGATTGTGATTGAATTTTTGTCAAAATTTTATTTTCTGTGTGTGTTTTGTGTGTTCGTGTGCTTTTGTTTTAGTTATTTATTGGTGTGCCTTATTAAATAAATAAACTTTTTTTTGTTATGTATGTATTTTATGTCTCCAATTAAACCTACATTTTAGCATTGTATTCTTGATTTGTTTCCCTAGTGTATGATGATTTTAATTATTTTCCACTACATTTATATTAACTTTGTTTTCACTACGAGTGTTGCAATAATCAATCTTATATTTCGTTAAATTCTTATTGTTTGCATCTCTTGGTACCATAGTTATATAAAGATGAAATAATATAATAATGATAAGCATTAAATATACGAATATAACTATTACGCGAAGAAAGAATTAACTGGGCGTAAAATTAAAGATGACGTCCGAAATGTCTGATAGCGTTAATTTATTGCCAGCGTTGGGTAATTAAATCCGTGCACATAGTTCAAAATACCCGCGTCACGGTGGTAATTATACGAGGGTTGCCATTAAATGGAAAACATCTGGTTTTGCTCTACAATCTATTAAATTAATTTGGACATATAGATGGCGACACTCTAAATCACGACATTATCCTTTTTATTAAGATTGCTTAATTAATTATTAGTTAAAACATTTGGATTCCGATCATTGTTGACAAATAAACTGGTTAAATTAATAAATATACTTTGATCACCGATCGCATAGAATATAGATATATACAATGAAAATGAATCCTATGAACATAAGTGTCAATTATTGTTTATGGCTTAAATACATTTATTCACTTGAAGGCATATAGGCTACCTACATGGGAGCATATATTTATAGAAAAGAAGATAATCGTTGTCCTGGGTTACAGAAAATAAAATATTTACTTATTTATAAAGGCAATCTGTGGGTTGCCTGAAATAGATCGCTTAATAGCGATAAGGCCTCCCGTTACTCTTGTACTAACATATAGTGACATCATCTACTACTGTTTAATTGCAATACAGTGTGAATAAATAAATAAATAAAATATTTCAATCAATTGATTGTATAATTTTAAATACGGTTTATGTACCGCAAATAATTAATACAACAACAAAATAATTACACGGTCCACACACACACTGATTTTTTTGTGTGTAATAAAAAATGACGAGCAAAGACTATGTATGTATTAAGCTTAGTAAAAACCAGGTACTCTAAATATGGCAGAATCACAAATTTGTATAGGTAAACAATATTCGTATTCTTGATGTCTAGACACTTGTTTATAGCGTCTGCTTCTTGTTCTTCCAAGAGTTCCTCTCCAAAAAGTAAAGTTTGACAATCAGCTTCCCGGCAGCTGCTCTATCCTTAGTTCTGTAATAGCTCCGCAGCGCTAAGGAATATTCCGCAACCACGACTTCTTCCTTTTGCCAGTTTTCCTTCTACCGTCTGCTATGTTAGATATATAGATACTAGATAGATACTGATAACTCATAATTCGCAGTCTGTGGTACACTTGATAATGACAAACATGCATATGAGATGTTAAATCAATAAAAGTTGTTTTCTACAAGTAAAGAGCTGAACGATTAATATTTCACACTTCCGATCGATCACCTGGCTAAATTGATTACATGACCCTTGGACTTAATTTCCGTATTGAGCAACCCTTTTGGATATTTCCATAAAACAATTGAATAATAAACTCTGTAAACGGTTACCCTTATGAGATAACGTTGATTGTAATTTCATGTCGAACTCTTTAAGCTTGATTTTTTCTCTTGCATTGTTTTTGCACATACGTGTCTTGTGTGTTCTTGTAGTTTTGTTTTAGTTATGTATGTGTGTTGTTGGTTTGACTTGTTAAAGAAATACACTTTGTATTATTTAAAGTTACACGCTCTAATAATACTTTATTGGTCTCAATGATTCGCCAATAAGACTGTCACAATGACATTGCGATTATTTTTATGACACACATTTGTAACGCATATTAACTACTAGTAGCAAATGCCCGCGACTTTGTCCGCGTGGCTTAAATACAAATGGAATTTGGAAATTCGGTTTTATAAATGACAGAGTTCTGGTGAAATTTTTTATACAAACTTTAATCCCCTTTATTTTAACCTTTTATTTGTCGAAATTTAATCAAAATCGGTTTAGTAGTGTAAGCCTGAACGCGTAACATACAGACAGAGTTTCTTTCGCATTTATCATATGGATATATATGTATATAGTAGGTGTATATATTTTGTCGTAGGTCGACCTAAATCGTGCTGATTTCTGGAGCTATGCGATGCCTTGAAAAGTAAAATATATTAAATTAATACTAACAATATGAAGCTGTCAAGTGTAACTGGTTGCTAACCTCTGGAACTACTGGTTTTTGAGAGAAATGTGCTAAAACGCGATTCATGTGTTATTTTTTGTTCAATCTTCATGTAGTAATATTTTTTTTTGTCATTAAATAAAAGAAATATTATATTTTGTTCGCCAATAACCGTGTTTTCTTTCTCTCTTTGTACTTTACAATTTTAGCGACAATAATTCAAGATTTTTCACTTTTACCGGAATGCAATTAATTCAAATCTATTGACAGGGCACTAAATTAAATCGATGCGCGCACAATGTGTTTGCTAGTCACGATCGACACGCGAACTAACACTTCCTCATATATGCGTTTCTGAAAAAAATATTTACTGTAATATGTTTCTAATATAAACGTACATTTCGCTATACATTTTATGTATATATGAGCAAAGTTATATCTCAAATAAGACTTAATTTCATTATGTGATTACATTAAACTCTAATATATACTATTCCAGTGTCCCCATTTTCCTCAATTTACTCTGAAACGACTCAACCATTTGTCACGAAATTTTGTGAGCATATTGAGTAGGTTTTTAGAATTGGCCAACATCTATTTTTAATACCCCTTAGGGTCCACCCTTCGCATATATCACATCCTTACAATAAGTTACTTATTTTTTGTCGACACTAGAAATTACTTAGAAATAATTTATATGGCTAAACAACGTTTGCCGGGTCAGCTAGTATTAATATAAAATATTTATTAAAATTATACACTGCATCGTCATTTAATAATAGGTTCTGTGCGACGTAGTAACAAGGGTATACTTAATATATAAACATATACTGAGATGTACATAAGACTAAACACATAATATTTTTTTTTTTCTGTTCGTGTTTTTTTTTGTTGTATTATTTTTCTCTGATCTTAGATTCTATTTCCGGTTCTATGTTTTAACCTTATTTTGTCTTTATTTTTAATCTATTTTTATTGTGTAAACTTTTTGTGATAAGCTGTATAGGTTTAAGAAATAAAAAATAAAATAAATAAGCCTCCATGCGGTGTAGACGTTTTGCATATTTTATACAGCATATACAACAGAACAAACACACAAGTGAGAATGTTTGGCAAGGAGTTCTAAGAATTTTCCTTTGACCATGAAAATTTACAAAATAATACATAAATCAATACGCGTAAGCAAACACTACATAATTTATTAGACATACATTAATTATATGAGAATGTGTCGCGAATTGAAATTAGCTAATATCTATTCATAGTAAGTTACTATATACTCATGTATTAATGATCTATTAGATGTCCTTCTTGACAATATTACGTGAGGTAAGGTACCTGTGTAATAATAACTATATATAGATTACAGCATGTTTTATTTAAATCCTTTGTTTTTTTGACTAATTCGAATCCTGGTTTGAAGATCAAATGTCCTTATCAAGCATTGATATCTTTGAGCGGGACGTTTTTCTGGAACGCTGTTATTAAGTAAACTGTTTAATGAAAATTACTAACCACTAAGGATACATACCAAAATATAAATATGTTAGAACATATTATTATCATAAATTCTTTATTATAAAATGGGAACTTGGACTGGACCAGCATATCTATAAACTCTTCTATTCATAAGTTAAATATAGCCGCACTTTAAAAGCTTAGTTTAATAAAATTAACTATGTCCTAATTTTCTTCGTCTCTAGTTATTAATTTTAGTTCTAGCTGGAAAGTAAAATTATCTCTAACAGTATCTGAATTTAGAAAATCGGCGTTTCTAACCGGGTAAAAACGTAACTTATAAGAATACACATACTTATGGGTTCGTTAAATTTAATTAAAAAAAAAAAACTCAATTTTAATACTTAAATTATTATAATAATTTTCGTTTAAGTTTTAGCAAAATGTTACGTTTATAAAATTAGAAAAACAGTTTTACAAGAGTCGACTGAACAATATCAAAGTTACAAACGACTTCTAAACGTTTTATTGCCAACTAGGACAAACTTAACAAGCCACGATCTACCTTAATTTGGCAATGGAATTTACCTGACTTCATTCCTTTATTAATTTGATTTATCTGTAGTACAGATTTTTGTCATGGTACTGTTGGAAATATAGTGTTCTGTTTGAAAAAATATAAGTAAAATATGAAACCGAATATTTTACTTATATTTTTATAATTTTCACATTTGTATACCCCACATATATGAAAAAGGAAATATATTGTCTTAAATTAAGAGACTTTTTGGCCTAACCATAGAATATTATCATTAAAATCGTTAAATAATATCGAACATAATCGCGATGCATCATCTAAATATCATGTTATGTTAGGTCATGTTTACAATTAAAATATGAAAAAAATATATATTATGTAATATTTTTTTTTAACATACATACAATGTCAGCTAATATTAAAATTGAAACATAAAATTATAAATAAGATTGAAACATATTTATTTAATAAGGCACACCAACAACACACATACAAACACAACCCGAACAAAATTACAAAAAAGCACACACAAGACATGTAAGTGCATAAATTAAAGGAATGCACAGCATTACAGGTATATATACAATGCATACAATAAACATTTTTAAAAGACCACTAATCAATCATATATAAAACAAGAATTAAAGAAAACTCTACACACTGAATAAAACAAAAAAAATTAACGTACCTAAATTGGAGTCTATTTGTACTGATGTATATTTTCTTTAAAAAAAAGATATATGGCCCAATAAAAAGTATTTTTTAAGTTATGTTTCAAATAAATATTTCTTTTTCGTAGAGAATCGTAAACACAAGGATGGTGTCTCCATTTCAGAAACTAATTTCTTGTGTTATTCTGTGTAAGCAGTCATAAATAGAAATTAACTAAATAGAATTAAGAAGTATATATACGTTTGAGTACAATGCTTTGTTATTTGAATTGTATGTAACATAATTTTGTATTAATTGTTTATTTTAAAAGAGCAGCTATCGAGTTTCTTGCCGGTTCTTCTCGGTAGATGCCTGCCTTCCGAACCGGTGGTAGTGTAAAAATTGACGATTTAAAAGTGTCTTTATAAAGACCTACTTGAATAAAGATATTTTGAGTTTGAGAATTTAACAAATTTATAGCATTGAACATGTAAGTAAATAAATTTATATAACTAAGAGATCAACATTGTATGCATTTATGGATCTGTCAATGCCATTGCAAGGCAGACAATGACTTGAGTAATTCACTTGTTGGCCAAGGTAGTCTATATTTATCATTAATGCAATTTCAGTAATGCCGTGAATTTACGTACGTATTTCGAACATTACTATTGGCATAAAAGAATTTAAATGAAATATTTATTTTGGATTGCACAAAGATTGGTTATAGAACAGAAGAGAAATAAGGTTGTAATGAATTCATTTTTAATTAACCAAATACGTTCACTTATATATAATCATCATAATTGCTATATCGCATAGGCTAGCAGCTAGCATATGCTAGCATAGGTAATTTATGAAACTAGAACAAAAAAGTGGACAATGCATGTATAACAATTACTTAGGTATTAAGCAAATATATAATAATACAACTACATGTAAATAATTAACACTAAAAAGTCCGAAGTATTAAAAAGTAGCCTGTACCAGACGACGAAATCTTGGGGTGTCAAAAAATATGTTATATAACAATACAAAAAAACAATAAAAATATTGCCGGCAATTCTGATTTATCTGTATAACCTTCAGAACAATGGAATACACTTTGAATTTTGGCGAATCTAAAATTCAAATATATATGTCAAACGTCAAAGTGTAGTCACATAATTTCCAGTGTCATGTTTTGTCGTTACTACAAAAAAATTGACATTGAGTAAAATTAATCATGATTATCGGCTTTCATAGAAAAATAGAGTAGCGTGTGATGTGTTTTTCTCAAGTCGTTATCTTAGCAATGACACTTCTAATATGCAAATACACTGGTTCGCACTAGGCACTGGCCGTTTGTCTAAAGTCTAGACCAAAAAGGAAATTCTGGAACTATTCCAGCTCCGTGGTATTTTAGGTTTACTGAAATTTCGACAGAGCTTAGTATAAAATTATGGGTTGGGCTTTGTTATAACTATTATCTATTTGAATATTAATTAAAATAACAGAAAAATCAAACTGAATCTACCGAATATAATTTATTTCCTCAATTAAAATGTAATATATTTTAATTATACGTTAGATAATTACTTTGTTTTCGGGAAAATTCGAGAGAAAAAAAATGTAGAACATTATTTATAATATAATTAAGTTAAGGAAACTCAATTAATATTGATATTAATAATGCCGCAAGGACCGAACTTATTAAATTCGCGGTTCTTTATTTATTTGAAGTTATATTTACATTAGGTTAGTATTAAGAGTTTTTATGTTAATTTGTTAAGTATTGTGAATAAATGTATATCTTTTTGAATAAAATATTGAATTATTTTATTTTAAACCTATTAATATAACATTTCTTTCGAAATTGTGTTTTTCATATAATCAAATCAATTTAATGACATTTACACGCGTTTGTCCATATTTGGAATAATTATCCACAGAACACTGTCACGCGATATATATACAGATAAAAAACTGGTTTAATTTACAATGACATCACTCATTGTGATTTTTATTTCGTTCAACAATGCGATAATGCTATTGAGTTACGCGACTCTTGCCGAGTTATGTGAGCCTGGTACTAATCCGACTGGTTTTTATTAACTGTTTTTAAACTGCGCAAAGAATGAATAAAAGATGAACTGAACCGTCTATTTTGAAAAGATTTAAAATAATTATTTTTAGAAATTGGTGAAATAAGATTATATATAGTTTTTTTTTTATTTTCATCGTTCAATGACAACTGACAATTCAAATCAAGAGTATTTTATCTGACAGTTAACTCTTGATTTCTCTTGTCGTTGTACTGTTTCAAATTAAGAATGTTTTTTTATGATATAGATATTATTTATAAACTTCTGGTACTAACTCCCCGAGAAGAGATCAACTAAAAGCCGATTGCTCGGAAAGAATGTGTCGCATAGTGCGAATGGAACTTGTGGCTGGCGAACGGTTGCTTAATGCTGAATTACTTCTAGTATCCAACATAGAAACAAATACTTTTGATTAAATTTGACTTTAGGGTCTTATTAAGTCGTATTAGCATATCACGCAATTTTAGTAAAGCGTCTACGTGAACGTGAATTCAATGTGAATCCAGTCTAAAGAAATTTCCTAAAAAAAATTATACTATTTTACATAAACATTCAATCGATTTCTAACACGCATCAATACGTAAAGGTTCTTGTAAAGGAAGTGTTTTTGTTTCCGCCTAATATCGTGACTTGTTTACATCTCATTACCATAACATTTGGCAATATAAGGAATATCATAAAACGCATATGAATACATACTTAAAATAATCTGTGGTTTTTACTTGTCTATGTACGTTGTATATAACTTACATCTAAAGGGGCTTTATTGAGTACATGTATCATAGAGTTCTGGCTCAATTTGTTTTACAGAATTCTTATTTTGAACGATACTTCCTGTTAAACAGTGCTATTGCGTCACCCACAAAACATAAATTCTGCGAATTAACGATCAAAGAAACCGAAAGGCCAGTTGCCTAAGGTTATCCTCTAAATTTGACAATAAATTTCAAAAATACTCTATTGTAAAACTTGTTTGTATTAATAATACTTTGCATGTGGTGGCTCGTAACATGCAATAAATGATCGATTTGCCACAATAACTTGTGAATGAGTGCTTTATAGCAGTACCATGCGTTAAGCGCGCTTCAGCTGTCACAAGTTGACACCGCGTCCCTTTGTGTCATGTTTGACAATGCAAAGTGGATTGCTACTGTCTGGTGCCCGTTCTAAATGTGAATTTGAAATAAGAATTAAACTTGCAGGTGTACAGGAAGTCGAGAATGTTATCGTTTCGTTTTAAAGTTTGTAAAAAGAATGCGAGATATGTATATATATATATATTATTCCTAGTAAATAGCGGGTACGTGCAAGCATATAACCAACAAATAGTTAGGCCCCAAAATCACGTAATTACGTCACTTGCTTACAGCCACGTCCTGTATATTCTGTTTTCTTTTGACACAGTGTTTTCGCTTATACAGTGTAAACTCTATATAACGACACTAAAGGAACTGTGCATTTTATCGCGTTACAGAGAGTGGGCATTAAATAGTGTGAAGAAAAATCATTATATGAAATATAAGGTAAACAGACCAAAGCCAATTGATTACGACGCTTTAGAAACTTCGGCGTTAAATCGAATGACGCTACAAGGCGCTACATTTACACTGTATCTGATATAATTGCATTTTTAATTATCGCTGTTTTTTTTATAAATAACCTTTATAATGCATTTTAAATTTAAACTAGAATATATGTATTTGAATGTATTTGAATGTATTTGAATTGTTCTGAACTCCTACGATACCCTAACTGAGGTAGGCAATGGCCCAAGTTTAATATAAAAGATATTTGGCGCCAGATGTTGCGAGCCGTCTTTGACATTTGTAAACGTAATGTTTTAATAACAATCCAGTATCACAACCCGTACAACTTGGACTTGGTTAATTATATTTTTTCTATATACCTATATACTAACCTTAGTATGCCTTTATATGGCACAATTAATTTTGGTTCACTGACTTGCTGGTTAAATAATGTGCGGCTCAATAACTGTTGAAATAATTAAACCTTAATACTTAATATAACTATCAATAAACTATTTTAAATTGAATTAATTATTAAATGAACACAAAATATTTATAATATTAAATATTTTTAAATTTCAATTAGCTTTTTGTCATTTTCTTGTGTCTATTTGGTATTCTTTGCACCACTTGCTTGCACCTGCTATATTTAATTTTCATTATGACATAACTAAAATAAAATTGTACTAGAACACACAAGGCATGTGTATACATTATAATTATTTTTGTGATCACTGAGAGATCACTTATTAGCGATAAACCTGTTACTCTCATATGTACTAACATTTACAATTATTAACTCCTACAATGTATATTTACTACTACTACTGAATAAGTAGTATTTTTATTTATGACACTTTGTCATGTTTGTGAGACAATTTTAAAAAAATCAAGCTGTTAGAGATATTTATTTATACGTATTTTCACTCTGATTCACCGAGTGAAAATTAACGAATGATCAATATACGATCTCATGTTTACAGAGCACATTTAAATTAATGAGGCGAGCCGAGCTGCCCCTCGATGGTAAGTGTCAATAAAACTGGCATCAGTAATAATTTGCCAACATTTATTAAAATGTATTTTTAAATTATTTTCTTTACAAAATCTATTACAAATCATAATTACACGTGTTTATTACAAGTCCTTTTCCAAAACTGTTACATTAAGAACATGACACTTGATACTTTATTCACATAAACTACTTATGGTACATTTAGAAATCGGTTAGAGATAACTACATAATATAAAGTTAATAACAAATGCCTCGATGATTATCCTCGGGAATTGAACCCAGGATTAAAAAGTTATACGTAAGCCAGTTTGTTTTGCTATTGATAAACAAAAAGAGAAGATATATTAATACATCGTTCACATATTTTTTTTAGTTTTCAAAAAAATCTTAAATTTTAGATTAATTATCTTAAAATAAGCGTCTATGACCTTTTTGGCGTGACAGCTCGCTTGCCTTCTATAAACAATACGTATAAATTTGCTATAATATTACATAGACAATGTTTTATCCATATTAAGTCAAAATTTGGCGGGAAACGCGCAAGACGCCACAGACTTCGTTAACCTTCTTTCGAAACCAATCTTTTTTATTAAGACCTCATGATAACCAATAAGAATATACTAACTGTTCTAAGTAATATATTTTGTAAATATTATTATTTTATTTAAAACTTATATAATATTTTGATTAACTTCTTAACTTATTAATATTAAATTATTTTAAGCTTTAGTGCCTTTATGATAATTGACATTTTATATTGCATTTTGTGGCATTTCTATGATCTATGCATGTAAGATGTAAATATACATTTGGTTTAAGTGTGACAAGGACAATGAATGAGGCCGCGCTAAATTATTAACAACATTGCATAGGCTAATTAGGATGAACTTTTGACATATACCATTTTGACTATACAAATAATACGACGAATAACTGAATATACATTAATAAAAAAAAAACAAGATCAATTTTCATCTGTTTATTTTTTTAAATTTATTTATTGATAAGGTTTTAATGGTGATTAAATTCCAACTCACATCTAGGCTTTCAAGTGTTATGCCGGTTTAAGAACACTCTATTATTGAACCTAAGTGGTTTTTGTGATGATTACACCTACTTACGTACTAAAATTGAATTCTCATGTTTCTATTTTGTTTTCAGGTAAGACATTTACAACTTAAGAATATCAGTCAGTCAGTCTAAACGTATTAAGGTAAGTATTATAAAATGATCTGTCATATAACTTTTGCTACGTTATATTAAGTGAACAGTATTTCATTTAAAAGAGTGCAATTAAGTTTTAATCAAATGTATTATAATGATACATCAGTTTTTATGATGGCGTTCCCCTAGTGTCCCGTCTTGTAATCAGATAGTGAAATATATCCACCAACAAGACAAAGAGCGTATCTCTTCCTTACATGCGGGTAACTCTCTTGTAAGCCTCCTGGCGAGCAGGTGCCCATGGGCGGGGGTTAGCACTTCACTCAAAGTCTGTTCGATTCCCTCCTATAAAAACAAAACCATTAGGTAGCTGTGCCGGTAGCCAGCTTTAATGGTTCATGAGCACTTATAAATACTCCCGATAGTAGAAACAATCAGGAAGTAGATTGTTTTTAAAACTTTTGTTATATACAGGGCAAAGTTTACCGTACTGTTTTAATATGCAAATCGTTAAAGCTCTATAAAGCATAAAGCACTCTCTATGAAAATGGGTTTTCTTAACGGAAGTCACTCGCAATGCCGCTGAGGACGCGACAAAGTGTCGATTAATCACTCAACCTCTTAGATCGTAAAACATTGCCTCTCAGCGATTGTAAATATACGGAACATTATTTTTATAATAAACTCTATTACTTCACAACAACCATATATGAAAAAAAGGCAAAAAAGAGTGTACCTCTCCCTAAAGGCCGGCAACTCACTTGTAACCCTTCTGACGTTGCGGTGTCCTTGGGCGGTGGTTAGAACTTTTAAAAAACCGCCTGCTCGTTTACCTCCTGTAAATTGAAAAATAATAAAAAGTAGAAGAATTGTATATTCCTAATTAGGTTTTGGCATATGTACCTCAGAAATTAGATCACTGGCATGTAGTCAATTATGTTTTTTTTTATCTTTTAAATATCTAGTTATTAGTAAGATAATTGTAAAAACGAACACCAGAAAATGATGCATGCAATGATGAACTGACTTTTAGTGAAGTTTTAAAGTGGTTGTTAAAAATCGTAATTTAATAAATAATTTTTGAATTTGTTTTGGACTTATGAAATCACCGGATGAGATAATTCAAGTATTTCGCCTTAAGCGAATGAACTTGATATTTAAAGTCTACTAAAATCTTTTAGCTATAATAAATATATTAGATATAGAATCGGAACACAATACCAGACTTGGGGTTCAAATACAAGTCACCATTTAAATCGAGTTCATATTGTATTCGATAACCTTGGGGCCGAGTATAAAATTTGTCTTTATTTTTTTTCTCATCAAACTATACACCCATATGTTTACACTATAGGGACACACATCTAATCGATTATAGTACATCTCTTTCACTCTCCACGAGAGCAATTGAGACAATACATGGCTATCGCTGCAATGGAAATGTCTCGAACACTACACGGCTAATGGTAAAACTAAGCGCTTAAAGATAAGGTGACTTCATGCATTAATATTTACAGAATACAATTCTCATTTTCCGATCACACAAAAAGGTTTTATTATTGTGGTTAACATTTTATATTATAATTGATTATTTTCTTTATAATACAAACACAATTGGTAAAAATGAGATTGTTTTTAGAGCGTTCTGTTATATAAATTAATCTATCACACTCATTATACTCTTTCACTATAAATACGTAATATGTGTATAATTGAAAGTTAATGAGAATACACGCCCTACAACTTTAAGGATCATTGTTCGAGTTTTTGTTTACCAAAATCAACATTGAAAGCTTCCTAAACTCCCCCAACGCAAAGAAACTTCGCCATAACAAACTCCACCTGCGTCGGGCCTAATTTCAGACGTAACCAAAGTTTTCCTTTGAAATCTAACGCTGCCCTTAAACCAGTTTTCCAATTACATTCTGGATAATTACGTTTGTTATAATTAATACGTTTATGTAGTTAGCTACTTATTTAGTTATCTCTTAGGACTAGTTCGTTTTTAAAGTGGGGAAGTCAAACACTCTTTATTCAGTCATAGGTCCATTTTGGAACGTCTTAACTCTAAATGATTCTATGCCTGTTCGTACGCGACCAAGCAGGCAAGAAACTCGGCTTAGTTGATTTTTTTTGGTAAAGATACCAGTTTCTGAAGAGAGGCTAAGCTGGAGCCAATTTATTGCCAAACTTTTACATCATCATAATCAGATAATTTGTACGCCTTTTCTAAAAGCTTCTCTTTAACCACTTTTTAAACCTTTCTGACAGAGTCCAAAAATTGTTGGCGATTTTGTTATAAAGGCATACAAAATGCTCTTTAAATGCACTTCCAACTTTATCCAGTCTAGCAGAGGGAACAGCAAGCTTATCCTTCTAACATCTAAAATTATCTACTTCTACTATTTTAGTGCAAAAGTGTGAACAAAATAATCGCAATTTTTTTTTAACATAGTAAGATTTTTGTGTAAATATCATCAAGTTATCAAAACTTAGTTTTAATTAATAATGCTACTTAATTCCGGCATGTGAGACGCCAAATGCGAGTCGCGTGACGATCAAATTTAAAATTCACTGTGTTTACACTGCAGTTGACTAATTATACTGTTTATTAACACGTGAAAGTACGAATTATATGCGTCGGTAACTATTAATAAGTGTACAATATGAATTAACCCCTTAACGAAGACAGAGTTGCACCATTTTGACAATTTGTTCGTGAAAAAATTAATAAAGTTTTTAAAATGCCAGCCTAACTGATAGTAGTCGATTTCGACTAATGTCAGTTTTGAAGAGAGCAAAAAAAAGATTTTATAAATGAGATATTAATATAAAAAAACCTAAATGAAATTGCAGACCAATTGAAAATACGTTTTCCCTATAGTAACGGATTGAACAATAAATTAAGGATTTCTCAACACAACATTAAATATAGATTTATTAGCTGATAGTTTGGATATTCAAAGCTTATAAGCTGTTTAAATCAAGATAAATTATTGTGATTTTCAATTAATTAGACTAGTTTGTGGCTAGCGGAGCGTTGCACGACATAAATTGTTTAATTGTTTTGTGGTTAAAGTGAAACACGATTGAAATCTGTACTGATGCTTTCGGACTAGTATAATCTGCCAGTAATCCATACAAATTTATCCATACTAATATTATAATGCATGTGTGTATGTCACGCTCAAACTGAACAGATTTCGATGAAAATTTGGTACGTAGATATACTTAACTTTAGAGAAGGTTTGCTACTAACATATGCTACTTTTTATCCCAAAAAAGGGTTGAATAAGGGGATGAAAGTTTGTAGAAAAGTCTCACCAGAACTCTGCCATTTAAAAACCGATTTTCCAAAGTCCTTTTGTATTTACACCATGCGGACGAAATCGCGGGCAAAAGCTACTAATTTTGTATATTATTCAGGAAAACTAAACACTTGTAATAAATCTTTTGTCTCCCTCCCTCTGGCTGTTTGTCTATGGTCGGCAAACACCTCTCCGAGCCTTCTCGTTTGTATAAAGATTTTTACCTATTTTAATATTGCTAGAGCATGGTGGTTGAAGCTCTTTACAACCTGTAGAATATTCGGCGATTTAAAGAAGAGTTTCTTGCCAGTTCTTCTCGTCCGCTCTACACCCGGCAACCTGGAAGTGAATCAGTAGATCCCTGTTAAGGCGGTTCACAATTGTAAGATACTTTATAGTTTACTCATAAACAGTTCAAACATATTTTCTCGTACATCAGAAAAGGACATACCCTAAGTGTTGCCTCACTAAAAATCAATTGATTCACGAAATTCCCAACCCTATAATAGAATAGACAATAGAGGAAATATACTTCATTTGACACAGTTGGAGATTTGTGTTAAATGACACGTGAAACGTCTGGGCAAATAGACTTGCCTTGTTGATTTCTCTCGCTTATTGACTATTGGGAACTACACATATGTTTTTTTAATAACTATATGAGACTTGGGTAGTCGAAATCGGAATACAAGTATAAAAGGGCTGGGCTCTGTACAGTGGCCGTGGTCAGTCAGACTGGCCTAAAGATCGTGTTTATGGGCGGTGACTTAACATTTATCGTTTATCATTAAACACTCGTTTACCACATGTTCTATATAAAAATACCCCAGCACTGTTTAGCGAAGCCTAATACACACAGGTCCAAGTTTAAACTAAAAAGAAAAAAATATAACAGAAAAATAAAGAATTCTAGTCACAAGGTACTAACCTAAATACTCTTTTAATAACTCATATCAAGTAGTTTCTTATATATTCCGTTAAATTCATACAAAAATGGTGTCAACACATTGATTACAACTGTTCGTGCTAAGCCTGAATATAAGTGTGTTTAATATCGATCCAGCTGATTCCATGTGGAATGTTTCTTACATAATTAACATCCAATGTACATCGCTAGTGGCTTAGGAAATAAGCGACAACAATTTTTCTTAATTACACCGAAGAGCATTTTAATGGCGGCCAGAGTTCAAGCAATTATCGCTATTCTTACTACTATCATTACTTTACGTAATTTCTTTTAACGAGTTACGTAAGCTAGTTAAGATAGCCTATTTGAGTTACGTAGGTGATAAGAATTTATTATATATATATGTCGATAAGAATTTTTAAAAACAAAAAAAAACAATTGTTTGTCTCTGTCGATAAACTGACGTTGGGTCTCTCAGCATCATCTATCACATTTATTTAGGAATTGTTCGGAATAATACCTGCAGCTGAATTTCATCATCGGACATCTAGGCAGAATACGAAATCCCACCCGTATCACCTTGATGTCTGTCGTTCCACCACTGCGCGTTTCGTGAGACATTTCTTAACACGCACGACCCCATTATGGAACCAGCTGCCCGCCATGGTATTTCCGAACAAACACGACTTAGGGTCCTTCCATTAGCGTACCATATCTTAAAGGCCGGCAACGCACTTAAGATCCCCCAGCCACGTATCTATGGGCGTGCCACCCGCTCGTTTGCCCCTTTATTGATCTACAAGTTATCTTCTGGTACAAATTCCTCGTTCCGTAAAAACCTTTCATTTAGAAAGAAAGAAACATTTAACAAAAATATTTATAAATAAAAACAAAACAATATAAAATTGCGCAGTGTTAATTAGACCTAAACAAATTCTTTATTAAAACACAAGTGGCATGTACAGCACATATAAAAGATCAGTGGAAGTTACCAGTGTGTGTACGAACACCCGTTCCTATAAAACTTCACGCTATCTCAATGGTTAGAAAGGTCTCCGCGGTCCGAACGTTGAGATATCCAACAAATGTGTAATGTTCTTAATTAGTTTGCACCTTCTTTAATAATTCCGGTATTTTCCATTTACATAAAGTAAAGTAGATATATTGTAGAATCTCTGGGAAATAGAAAGCTAACTGAAAGTTTCTTTAATAATCAGTTTGAATTTATATACACGCGATTTTAATAAAAAACCTGATGTACACAGAATGTGGTAATTCTCATTTATATATGAAGAAATTTATGTAAATGTAGTACGCCATATTGTGTTAGAAAGAGGTCTCCAAATACAAGCAATATATTGCTTATATGGTAACACCGTTAACTTTTAATTTAATCTTTAAAGTCCTTTGAATAAAAGCGACATTTTAGTTAAGTAATTACAGTGCTTCAAGTATCTGTTGACCAAGTCTATGAAACCTAACCACAATCCGATGTTTAGTTAAGCATGAGCTGGAGAAGACAGAGGACATTCATGTAACAGACAAGGCCCAAGCTGGTATGTTAATAACCAACCAACGTCGGTAATAACCAATCAAAGCCTTGATAGGTTCAAGGTTTTATAGGAAATTGTATATTCCTTACAGTACTTAATTGAAAAAAATCTGTACAAAGCAAAACGCATAAATTTCCCGAGGCCCGATGACAGTGAATTAACATAAAAGATGACTGTAAACATTGGTACATTTCAAATAATATTTCGCCGAAAAATATTCGTCAAACAAAACAATAAATTTAAATAGGTCAGCATAAACCCGAGCATTGTCGGGACGCTATTAACTGAATGGAAAATGACGGTATTTTCATTTTCCTACGATTTATATAGGGATGGACCGCTTTTCATCGGCAGGAACGTTTTCAAAACTATGAACCAGGTAAAATGCTTTTGTTATTTGCGAGGATTTTGTAAAAAATCTCTATTATAAAGGATTATTCCTTTATATTGGATTGTTTTTAAGATAAAAAAGTGTAATGATTAGAACATTAACGCATACAGTGTAACGTACTTGTTTTACTGAACTTTTAAGTGCCGTGCCGTGCCGTACTGTACTGTACTGTGCCGTGCCGTACTGTACTGTACTGTACTGTACTGTACTGTACTGTACTGTACTGTACTGTGCCGTGCCGTGCCGTGCCGTGCCGTGCCGTGCCGTGCCGTACCGTACCGTATCGTGCCGTGCCGTGCCGTACTGTACTGTAACGTACCGTGCCGTACTGTAGTGTTCCGTGCCGTACTGTTACGTACCGTACTGTTACGTACCGTACCGTGCCGTGCCGTGCCGTGCCGTGCCGTGCCGTACCGTACCGTACCGTACCGTACCGTACCGTACCGTACCGTACCGTGCCGTACCGTACCGTACCGTTCTGTACTGTATCTGTACTGTACTGTACTGTACTATATCGAAAGTAAAGACAAACGAGCCACATGATTCGAATTTCAAATACTTTTTACTATTTTAAAGTAAATATTATTTTGTGATATTTTTGTATTAAATAAATGGAATCACTTCCCGCTGTTAATATATTAAAGCTATAATTGGTACAGTTGAAAGCTTGTTTGTTTTGATATTTATTTTTTGGTTTCTGTTTATCTATTATATTAATATACAAATAGTTTAGTTAGGTCAAAATAATGTCAATATACAAAAGATATAAGGCTATGCTTAAATCACTTTCTCCATAATGTTGAGCCGACTTAAGCGGCTTTTGCTCTCACCCCTTTCTTCCGGCCTTAAAGGGCTGCCTTTAAAATAATGGTATAAGACATTATTTTAATATCTTTAATGTCTTTGAAAATGTTAATTTCAACAATTATTTACGTAATTTTCTTCCTTATTTCAAAATTAAATTCACGTTAAGAATTCTTAACCTACACTTATATAACATATACAGAGATTTATCATCATTGGTTAAACTTGCATCATCAAAAGTCGTTATAGAATTTAATTAAGTCAGTCCCATTATCTGTTAACAATTAAAATAACGTTTATTATATTGGCCAATAAAAGCAAAGCGCGCTTCGTTTGGGGTCGTAGGCGCCATCTTGTTTTAACAGCAGCAACATTGTGTCCGGTAAACTTAATATAACGATTTGAATTAAGAATCATTTAACACGTAGGTATTTCCTGAGTATTTGATAGTCTGTGAAAATAGTTCCATTCTCGCAATTCAAATTTCTTTGCCGGACGTCACTAAGCAGATCTAATTAAATTAATAGGAAACTTTGGCGTGCCTGCGAAGTCTTTCAAAGTAGCTGCAGATTGGCTTCACTATGAAACTCTAGACTGCCTTTTGGAATTAAAATTATTAGGGAAGTTCAAAGTCCTACTTGTTGACGTCTGTGTATTCTCGAAAGCGTAACGTTTTATTGTACGAGTAGTTCATTACAAGAAGTGTTTGAAGGCAATAATTATTCGAAATTTTAATGTTCCCACACTTGTTAATATATGGCTTATTATCGAAAATATACGATAAACTTAATTTAGACACAAGTATGCCTTATTCTAAATAATCCAGTAGTGCTATACGCTAGATGGGGTTAAGCCTTGGATGCGATTATTAAATAATATTTATTTCTTTATAGACAAGTCTGCTTCTGTTACATTGCATGTCCTCGATTCTTTCGTCCTTCAATGTCGTTATATAGAGTTTACACTGTAATTAAAATACATTGAACATAAATAGCATAAGCATAAGCTCACGACTCAAGCTTTAAATTTCTATGAATATGAATGTAATAAATGTACTTTACTTTTCTTAAAAGTCATTTAACTGTAAGTTCTGTAAAATACCATTGAGCCGAAAAGCTTTAAAGTTACAAGAAGCACACTTTAAACTAATTAAGCGCTTTGCGAAGAAAAATTAAATCGGAAAGAACTTTTCAATAGCGAATAATTTCTGTGACTCTTGCAATAATTGCTACCTTATTGAATTTTCATTTAAGAGGTTAAAAATAATTCGATTCTTCCCTCAGTTATATTTAATACGACTTTTTTTTAAATAATCGATCAACCATTAACCGTCATTATTATTAGTTTATTGGTTGATCGATTTAAGGGAATATAATTTAGACATACAATTTATTTATTGACGGCATATGCCAAACAAACAATACGTGGGTAAACTATATATAACGATACGAGGGTACTGTTCATTTTATGTCGTTATAGAGAGTGATCGTTAAAAAGAAACATTAAAATGGAATACAAGCTAAACCAACTAAAGCCAATCGATTTTTACGCTTAAGTTTTTCGATATATCCAGTGACGTTACATGGACTTGGCACTCTATATACATATTTCTATACGATCTTACTCGCTCCAATGATGAACAAGGAATCAAATAGCCTCTACTTACGCCTCTTTTTCTCACCCCTTTATTTCAATTATAGGTAAGGTTAGCCACCGCCCCCGAGCGTTAATAAAAAACAAACACTGCACCCGGATGAACTGAGCTGAACTGAGCTAGACTGAACTCGGTGGAGAACTGAGAAAATCTTTATTTACGACCGAAGCCAAAAGAGAAATTAGATTTCACTTAAATTATTCTGAAGCTAGAAGTAGCTTATGAATATAATCCAGTATCTTGTCAAAAAATGTTACATTCTGGTGCAGAGAAACGATTAATTAGTGATCATGCGCGGAATCGAGCTTGACGGAGGCTAGTTCGCAAACGAACGTCGGATGGATGCCTTTACCGGAAAAAAAAACCTATTAAATTAGCCTGTACTAAGTCGATTTTAACAGGAAAAGCGTTCGTTGGTATTCGTAACTATTAACAGGTCATAGCTTTTAAGTCTAGAATTTTATACCGCAGCGTATTTTTAAGTTTTTATTTTTTTGTTATAGAAAGCGTGAGATACAATTTCTAGGCTTTCTTACCACTTAAGACAAGGATTTACTCTCATTTTTTGACCTACTTTAATGAGTCATAATAAAAAAAAACATGTCGGGCTGATAAGGACGTCTTTAAAGGCGTAAAAAATAACATTCAAGGAAAATTTTACAATAAAAATGTTATAAAATGTATTTTAACATTACGCGATAAGGTTTATAATAGCTTGATGTTGCTCCTACTCCGGGCTCAATGCCAAGTGAACGCCGGGGACGCATATTTTCGTCTGTTTTTCACAGAAATGCATATTTCAATGGGCCGAGATTTTTCCTACTCGTTATACTTTGAAAGCATTTTGCTGGTAATTGTTCAAAACATCTTATTATATAGGCTTGTTTCATGTAATCACGTTTTCTTACAAGTTCTTTGCGACTTTAAATTTGCTATATAATATATAACATGGTCCCGCAACGCACTCAAGAGATCCCAGCCACGTGTTTATGGGCGGCGACGTCACCTTTACGGTCTCCTGCTATATATGTATATAGTATGTATATGTTTTGTTTGTTACGTATATAACAACTTTATATAATAACAATTTTTTAATTAAAGTTGAAACGGTAATCGTCATGTTTTCCTAGAACGTTAAACTATGATAAAAATGGTTACTTGAAGTCAACTAGGTCACAGATTTAATAAATAGAATTACGAACAGGCTATACTAACGATCGCTAATTATGAATGTTTGGCTACGATCCAAACCAAATTGTTTCACACCTAATATTTATTAATAAACCCATTGAGACACGTTTATTATTTAAACTTGTATAAATAGTGTATTACATATTTATATTTAATAATCAAATCAGTTATGAATAAACCACATAGCTGATATATTTTTTAAAAGTATACAGAATATTATTAAAGGTATTTAAGAGGCATTAAGATTAACTTAACGTCAATAAACAACATACTGATAGGTGAAAGATGTCATTTTATTTTCATAAAATTAAAATAATCATTTTTTCTAAATAGATCTTAATAGAAAAAGCATATTGTTGGCATAGTCCTGGGGTTACCAATCATATTCAGCCGGCGGCGCACTTCTAGTTGTTTTTTGTCGCGGCGCCCTACCTTACCTATTTGATATATACATAGTAAAAATAAATAGGGACCTATAATAATAGTATTAAACCAACTTTAAAAGATAACTTAATTGGCTAATGTTGTTTTTTTTTGTTTCGGATATCAGATAAAGATAGAAAATCAGCTCACAGCCCCTTTTTAATTCAACGCAAACTTGGGGAACCCTTGCCACAGTCCTTATTGTGTGGTACTAATGCAAAAGTATTGCCAGTAGTTTTTGTCTTTCAAATTATTTACTTATCCTCATCAAATATTACCACTATTTAGTAGTAGGTTAAGTAACCAAAAGTCGTAGTATAGTAAAGTACCAAATTATTTAACCTTTCCCGAACTCTGGATAACTGTCAAGGGTATCGTAATAAAGTTCTAATTAACGTTGCAAAACCTACAATACAAACAGGTTAAATATGTTTTACTTCAAATAACTGAATTTGTTATTAAGTAATAATTATATGGGGGTTGTAATTAGAATTTACTTAGGATCAAAATCAAAAATATCTTTATTCACATAGGTAACTTTGGTACACTTATGAATTGTCAAAAAAACAAAAAATGTTGCCTCTACATTTACTGTCAGTTCCCAAAGTAAGGGCGTAGAGCGGACGAGGAGAACTAGCAAGAAACTCTCCGCCACTCCTTTAAATCGCTAAGGATGTAAAGGTTGTAAAGATCTGCAACTATTACACCATGTGCTATACTGCTATGCACTTCCACCAGATAGAACAACAAGTAACCTTATGTACAGAAAAAATAACAATGCTTCCTATACATTGTGTGAACTCCTGGAATGATCTTGGGTCTTGTGAACAGTTCGATACTTAAATAAATTATTTCATTCTCAGACGAAAAGGTTTTCCTTACCATTCATCCTTATCAGATCGACGTTCCACTACACTTCGTTTTTTGTTCGTACTTCGCAATGGAACAATCCTCTTTTATTTCAATTAAGAAAATTATACGTCTGTGGCGTTTGACGTGTGACGTTGTGTGTTTAGTCTGTGGGCTGGCTCAAGCCGCCACTCGTTTTGGGTTTTCCCGCCAATACCGAATATATCGATTGAGCTACAATAAATAACAATGTAAAAGATTATAATTAATATAAGATAACTATATGTATCTTCTCCTAATAACAAGTCGACATATAGTATATACCACACTTGTTATTATTTCATTGTCTACACAACTATAGCGTTGCCTTCTACCTTGTAATATGCAAAAAGATGCATATACAATTCCCTTAACTAACAATATATAATTTAATTATTTATATTATTTACATTATATATTTATATATATAATTAAAATGATTTTCTACTGAAAATGTAGTGCAAAAGATTAAGTATCGGTGTTGGTAATTCTTTTCGTGCATGGGTTTTTTACAGTTTTGTTGTGGTTGTATATGTATTAATGCTATTTCTCGAAGTGGGCTGGACTTTTCCGGTCACGAACATTGGTCATTACCTGAAAAAGCATACGTTTGTAACATTCCATGATTAAATAAATTCAATAACACATATGAGTATATTATTTCTCTGTCTAATTACGTTGGGATGGAAAGGGATGGTTGTTTTGCATATGAGTGAGAGGGTTGCCTGATTAAACCTTAGCCTCCGACACTGTAGATTCAAACTGTTAATATGAGCTTGTGTATTGATAAATTCTTATTGTTCAAAAAATATCACAAACTGTCATACTGGTAGATTTCGTAACTACTTATTCAATTAAGCTGATTAATTTACACACTTTTGGTTTGTACATAAAAATATTACATACTATACACAAACATACATTCTGAGAAGGGAGGTAACTCAGCCATCTTCTGAGGAACGGTGAGCCCCAAAAGCATATTACTTAGTCAAAATGTTGGTTTTGTTGATTGAACGGGCTTATTTGAGTGTTATTGGGTTAATTGAAATGTGGTTTGCAATGGCGTTGAGTTGTCAATATTGAACCACCATTCGGCGAAAACATACATTTCGGTTATTATTTACTTTGTATGCTACTTGTGACTGGTCTAACTTGAATTCGTATTGCACTGTTAATATTTTGTTTTTGGACTCGTCTCGGTGTATTGTGCGGCTTGTTGTCTCTATAAAAAAAAAAAAACACGTTTATTACCGCACACTCACGGCAAATACAACATAGGTATAATTATTAAAAGTTAAAAGACAAAAAAAGTTAACTTAACTAAGCGCTTTCGCTTTGCCCACTGATAGTAAAGTTGCATGGTGTGATAAAGGAGTGGCGGAGAGTTTCTTGACAGTTCTTCTCTTTAGATCTACGGTCTTTATTTGGGAACAGGCAGTTGTAGGGTCAATTTTTTTACTCACGATTCATAACTGTAATGAAAAAATGTATTTTGTTTTTGTTTCTATTTAATGGTATCTATTGATAATCATTATTTACAAGGGGAAACGATAGTCCAGCAATTAATTTGCAACTGCGTTAAATAGCTGAGATAACAAAACATCGATTGAATTGTGAACTGGTAATAACCCTTAAGTGCTCAATATAAAGTCACAGCATAAAGTTTATCGTCAGTGCAGATATAAACAGAAACTCGGTTATTGCCTATAAAAGTGGAGTTAACCAGAACTAGTTAACGAAGTTAAACGGGTTACCCACTTCCATTCAAGCTTAACCAATAGACATATTGTTTCTTTTGAACTTTAGCAAGCTTTCATTCTTTTGCCCCAATTGACTTCAAATTCGCTTTTTATAGAGTTAATTAAGGTTTATGATTTGGCTTAAAATCATTTTCGAAAGTTACATTTGCATACTAGTCGTTACCTGCGGTTTTCACTTCGTTAATTAGGAAAAAAAATTATAAACTTTTCATCCGCCTCCATTTCTATAATATAAATCGCATTAAGATTAAGATATTTTATTTATTTATTTTTAATACGTTCCTAATATATGCAATTCTCAAAACACGAACATAAAAAGTAGACATTCTATAACAATTAGATAGAAACTAAGTTTTTAGACCCATATAATATATTTTTAATCCAAACCGTTTAGAGGTACATTCCCAAATCTACGCCACAAACTACAAACATTCCTCGGATAACCAGTAGCGAGCCTCATATATTAAAAACTGAGACTTACGGCCTTAACATGGGTTCCACAGAGTTCAAAGCTTTTTACCCGAGACAATCGGTAATTGTTAAAACGAAGGCATTAAACCTAAAAGACACTTAAGCCCAATGTTTTTACAGGACTCGACTTGTGTGATAACCGTCAACCACTAAGTCTATTCAAAACTTCTTTATTTACACAGCAGTTTAATTAGATCAACGTTAACTTGTAGTTTAAACACGTAGGATGTATGCACTTAACCGTAGGTTCTGAATTAATTAACTGTGTGCCTCCTTCAACCTATGAATATTGTCTAGTTAGGCACTGCAGTGAATTATGTCCGGCTGGAAATGGTCCTGCGTATTCCCAGGATTGCAGATTTACAACTTTAAGCTATGCTCTTTGTGCATGTACTTTGCTTATTATCACTTGACCATAAGGCTTAATAAAAACATGAGATTCTTAAAATAACTTACTATACAATCATTATTGTTTAAACATAATGTCAGTCAAATGCAACGTGTTTAGACCATCGACTAAATCCGTTATGCGTTGAACGATAAACATTAGCCGGGAATACGCGTTTAACGTACGCGGTCTTTCCGGTTCATTCTTTCCGGCTCTTAATTGGACTATTTTGGCATTTGGTATGACACAGATGATTTTTTTTTGTTGTTTTAACTTTTGCTTTGTTTCCAAAGTTGGGTAATATATGTAAATAATACTGCGGAGTGCATTCGTTAGAGTTGTTAGTATAGTGACATCAAAAATATTAGACGCTTTGTTTAAAGAATAGTTTAATAAAAGGATTCAAAAAGTTACAAAAAATCAGTAGAAGTCTTTACAAATATCAAATTACTTGGCACGTGGGAAATCAAGTGTTGCTAATAAGCTGTATTGTATATATTAAAAGGTGATATAAGATTGTATACATTTTGATTTAGTAATTACAATTAGGAATACTTTCGCTCAAACATGCTCAAACTAGTTAGTAAGATGGACAAAATCTTATCAGCTGCCTAACGCCCATAATCACAAGCCATGTAATGCGCGGTAGGGTTTGCAGTTAAAAGCCGGCAACGCACTCACTAGATCCCAGCCTCGTGTATAAGCGGCGACTCATCCTTTAAGGTGTACCGCCTGCTCGTTTTCCTCCTTAAAAAGGACCAGCGGTTGTGAAAATAGCTATTTTTTATATCGTACTAAGAAATAGGTAATATGAAAAAATATATTCTCAAATCCAAATTCCATTTAAGCCGGTCTTAAATACCTTTAAAGTGTGCTTATGCACGCATCGCCACAAAAGTCCTGCCCGACCTTATTCAGCTCGTACTTAAAAATGCCATCTCTTCGAATGGTTGGTCTTATTTTATGTATTTTCATTTGCAGCTAAGAGCTGCACATATACTAACAAAACACTTACATAGATAAAATTGCAAGTCCATCTGTCAAAGTCAACAGTTTTTAATTATCTCGTCGCTCTCAGGAGAGCTGAGCGCTTTCTTCTATGCGAAATAGACAATTCAAAGGTATATCGCTGTTATTTACTCTGTTTTTCGTTAGTATATAGATTCGTATAACTGTAATAAAGACAAATATATAAACTATTGTTTCATAGGAAGTCAAACCGATTGGATACATTTAATTTTGAATTGTGTATTCACTGATTAGTTAAATGCTTTTTTATAGTACTATTTCTATATTTAATTGAAATTTAATTCAAACACAAAATTACTAATTGGGTCGACCAATAAATCCAAGGAGGCTTGAAGTGGATTGTCAAAACGTCAATATCAAAAGGAGTTGCGCCGAATTGAACGTTTCTAGTAACGCATACACAGAATAATAGCGACAGTTGGTGTTGCGGTTAAAACGTTTAAAAATCGTGAATTTTTAAAAAAAAAGTTTTGGTTGAAAAATTCAAAGTTGAGTTATTATATGTTTATTTAATTTTAAAGTTTATTATAAGTTCAGTATATATTTCGTTTTTATATGGAAAAAATATTCTAAACCGTACATAGACTTCATTTATCGCACTTAACACTAGACGAGGTTTCATAGTATAATAAAAAAGTAATCTTATAACTTAAACGATTATGGTGTGTCTGTGCGTTTATAAATAATGTTTTAAATGTTTATAAAGTAAAAAAGTGTTAGTACTGTTCACGATATCCTGTGTCAAGTTATAAGACTTTCATAGGTCCTCATTACCATTTACGTTCAGAACTTTGGAACTTCCACAGTACTGAACGTAAATTCTTCAAGTATTTTAATAGGGACCCATTGGAACTACTTTAATTTTACAACATGTTGAGTATACAGAACCATTACATATATTTTCGTTGATAAAGTTTCACTTTGATGGTTGGAAATCTACCAATTCGCTATACAAGGCATTTCCGCACACGAACTGCCGAGCTGTGATAATCCTTAGTATACTTTCTTCTTGTTTCTGGTAGATGCGACCACAAAATTAAAAAAAAGGGTACTCCGTAAGCACCATCAACACAGCTGCTAAATACTTGGTGTCGAGGGGCGTTCGTTCCCTATTTTTTTTTATATATATATATATATATCTTTTCTGTGCTGGCTTCAAGTAAGATGAAAATCCATATTGCTAGGGAAATTTTAGATTACTGTTTGCTATATCCTAAAGAAAGTCTTGTCTCAAAGATATTGAATTAATTAAAACAAGGACCAATGGCTTTTTTTATATCTTCAGTGCCATAGTCCTATTTTAAGGTCTATCTAAATAATAAAAAAGATTAAGAAGTAATGGCCTTAATTGCTGTGATAAGGATAAGCATAAACAATGATAGTTAACCAGCTGAGTTTGTTGTGAGTTCTCAGATCGGTTTATTTTGGAAGCCTCGTACTTGGATCGCTTGGTCGCTGATGACATGTCTTTATATACATTTGAATCCAATCAATTTTATTATTACTTCTATAATTACTGTTGATTTTGTCGGGTTTCTATTTATATAAATCACTATATCATAGCTAATTAAATATATTATTAGGTTTGCCTGTGAGAGTTCTTAATAATTGCATTAGTACTAAAACCGATTATCCTTGTATGACAAATTGCGTGTGCGCATGTGAAATTGGAATTCTTGTCAGGAAAATCAATCGATCGATTTAGGCTCGTTGTTACGGAAATAGATTCTAACAGTTCAGGATTGTTTAATTTATTAATTATTGGATATTGTCAATTCTAGTATGTAATATTCCCATTAGTGTTAGTTAACTTTTCCTTAATTGAACGTATTCAAACTGTTTATATAGAGTATTTATTACTATTTCATTACTACAACCCGCACAAAACATTAATACAGATGACAATTACAAAAAAGGCTCGAAATAGAGCTAATCATAGATCAAAAAATGTGTAATAATAATTACAAGATAACCTTAAAATATATTTCAAGTGATGAATTAGCATTTAGTTTATATTTATTTCTAACTTAATATTTATTTTATTGTACACGATATGGTTTTGATACTTTTTCTATTAAATTGTTTATTAGCTTTTGCTCGCGACTTTGTCCGCGTGTAAATACAAAAATAATTTGTTTTATAACGGCAGAGTGGTGAAATTTTTTTACAAGCTCAAGTCTCCTATTTCAACCCTTTTTTCGCGATATAAAGTAGCCTGTCCTGTCTATAACTTTAGTTTACCATACCAAATTTCATCAAAATTGGTTCAGTACTTTAAGCGTAACATACATACAGATTTACTTTGCCATTTATTATATTATTATAGATTTATTGAACAATTACAAACAATGTTGTACTAAACGTTAAAAGCATTACAAATAATCTTTTTAGGCTAATGAACGAAATCATCCATTTCCCCATATATACGATACGATTGTAATTTATCTTTAAGATTAATGTCACATGTTTTTTTCTTAACTTTCTGGTAATTTTAAAGCTCGACGTACAATATATTAATTGGCCAATACACATATAAAATATTTTATACTTAAGCATTTGACATAAACCTCCCTATACACCTAAAGTAAATATAACTTAAAATAAAACAAAACTAAAACAATTTTTAAAAAATTGGTCCTTGTGGTAGAAAAATATAAATATTTCATTAAATATTCATACGGTGCATGTTCGTATGCCAGTTAATCATCAGATGTCCCACATGTCCCGTTTAAAAATTAGGCATCGAATCAGAATTTTGATATTAAAAAATCCGTGTTATGTACTAGACGTATGATCCTATGTCCCAGGGCAGAAGCCACCGCGCTCTAACGTTACTTATTAAATGTATTAAAACTGCTCAAAACGATATTTGTGTTAATATATATACACAGAAAATACACATATGTACGTGTGATTGTAAATAAGGAACAAAATACAATGAGTTGTCTGGAAGAGATCGCTTATTAGCGATAAGCCGCCCGTTGATCTCATATGTACTAACATTAACTAACAACTATTTACTTCTACTAATTTGTGTACATAAATAAAAGCGTAGTGTTTTATGAATTGTCTGATTATTTTAATGATAAAATTTTTTGGGAATGATTCCCCTCCAACTTGGCCTTGCTCCAAACACTGTTATCCAAGCTGTGTTTCTTGCAGACGCAGACAAGGAGCTTTGTTGTTTTATAATTATTTTGTTGATAATAAAAAAGGATTATCATGTAGAATAACAATATTGTGAAGCAGGGCCAAGTGGGCGAAAATGTATTACCTATATAACTTTAATTCAAATATTTCAATTCCCTTTATTATGTGTTTCGGTATTTCTATGCAATTCAGCAATTCAGTCGAAAATATCTATACTTGAGAGTGGAATTCACAGTTGATAATTTGCGGTATGGACCGAATTCAATATTGGTTATTCAAAATATCATAGGTATTTTGTATATCCATTGTATTAAAATTTATTTACATATACAGTTAATTATGAGTATTTCATATCATTACAATTAGTTTTATATAGTTACTATATTTATGTAAAGATCCTTTTAGGGCCTTAAAATTGAGCCGATGAAGGTTCGATTCTCCAGTACTCAAGTATATATTTTTTTATGTCGAAGACATTTTGCATAAATAACAAATTATATCAACATATGTACATACTTTATAATTTCTTTCTATTGTGATTTATGAAGTTGGCATTATGAAACGAGGACGAAGATCTATCTATGTATTGAACATCCTCTATAAGCATTAAACATTATATAACACTTATATAATCAGGCTGCAGGGCTTGTGCTCACTATCCGAAACTTGCAAACAAATAAGCCGAGGCCACGTTCTGACTACAAAGGATGCATTAATATTAATTCCCTTTGTGGGACATAAAACTGTGCCTGTTGACATAGGACAATGCCCGGAGGTCAGCCGTTCAATGTCATGTTAAAGCTTAAAGCTCATTATATTTATCATTCCTGTTTTACTGAGTATAAAGCACAAATTAAATGAATTCATTGTTCACCTTGATAATTATAATTGCAAAATTCAAACTCAAATCATCTTTATCCAAGTAGGTCCTTACACTTTTGAATCGTCAATTTTTATACTACCACCGGTTCGTAAGGCAGTTATCTAACAAGAAGAACCGGCAAATAAATATTTCATATAAAAGTTTAAGAACCTCTATTGTTGTAGAGGCTAACCGTTCGCGTATACCATTTTAAAACAACCAGGGACATGACCCCGACTACTGGTGATATGACAGGGATTATTTCAGCACTGCAATCAGTCAATCGCTTTCCTGGTGGGTGTGTCATGTGTATGAATTTTTACCGGTCGTTTGTCCAAAGTAAAAAAAAATATAAAAAGTTAACGCGATATATTTTTGTCGGGTATAATGGTTGGTTGCAAAGTCAAGGTCAACCTCAAAATATCTTTATTTAAGTAGGTATTTATAAAGGCCCATTTTTGAATCGTCAATTTTTACACTACCACCGGCTCGGAAGGCAGTCATCTACCGAGAAGAACCGGCAAGAAACTCGGTAGCTGCTCTTTTAAAATAAACAATTAATACAAAATTGTGCTACTGACAATTAAAATAACAAAGCATTGTAAGGCTACTCAAGAATTGAACTGTCCCGACGCTGAGCCAATTGCCGACGCATTAAAGGGATCTTTGTCCTCTAAATATTCGTTTACGGTATAGTTTGCCTTTTCAACCAAAATACCCTTTACGCGCATTTTAAGGTCAAAATCTTTATTCACTAAAGCACATAGAACCATTTTGTATCGTCTTATATGTATGAGATTCTAAGCCTGTTCGTACGCGACAAAGCTGAGAAGAAGCATGTGTTAGCGTTACATATATTTTGTATAACAATTGTACTATTTTCTATATTAATTAACTATTTAGTACATATATTTCTTATTGCATCATTATATATTATCCTTAATTATCTATTGTCAGGATTATATTTCATATATAATTTACAATATCAACCAAAACAGTAATCATTGTCATAACAGTTATATTTAATCAAAGTAACTGCTTAATAATAATTTTATAAAAGTACAATCAAGGAATAACACGTTTATCTCGTTCGCCAATGGGACCCAAGATGGCCGCTTACCACCGAAATTACAAAAGCTATCGAACGTCATTCAAAAATGCTTCTAATCAATTCATTTAACGAAAAAGAGGTTGTAATGAATTTATTTCACAAAAGAGGTTTTAACAAATTCATGTATAATCATATTTAAAGATATGATTATAATTTATATAACATCGTCTTACTCTATGTAACATCAGTATGTTAATATGATTTATATTAATTTACTGACACATGCAAGATATTAGGCTTGGTAGTACACTTTTTCATATCCCTCCAAATACTTACTAAAATATTGGCGATATTTTTTTCAATTTTTCTTGCATTTTTTTATGCTAACTCTTCATGTTCACATTCACCTTCGAATATCGCGTGTAATTGTCAATGCCAGTAAAAAAAACCGGCATAATCGATTGTTATAAGTGATGCGCACACGCAATTACATAATGTGATGCGCAACAGAATTTTTAACATGAAATCAATACTAATTTCATTTTCACTTGCATCCAAATTTCATAATACATACAATGAAAAAAAAAAACTAAATTTATTTAAGCTACAAGTCAATGCAACAACACAGTAGGTAAGTTAAAAAAATAATCTAACTTACAGCTAAATTAAATAATATTTTTTAAATTATAAATATATATATATATATAATTATATCACTCTATACATCCAAATAATGCTCATAGGGTGAAAACATTATGAAAATCCAGGAAAATATATCTAAATACTAGGCATGAACATTCAGTTAAAATAATAAAAGAATTTCACGAAATACTCTTAGTTAAATAATTACCGAGCCATAAGCCCAAGCCATACTTAATTATCCAAAACATCTCTGGGGAGGTCGTAAACATGACCTTTTCTACATAATACATAAATGTGCAAAACCTTTTTAATGGTTATCTCATAGTAACGTTAAGAGTACAATTATTTAATATTAAATAACATTTATCTAAAACATATTATTTGTCGTGTATAATAATGTCCGTACATCGCATTTGGGCCGACTAAATATCTCACAATAAATATTGTTTCAACTGGAAGACGAGACATGTACTGTATGTATGTAAATCAAAATCTTCACTTATAATTATTGGACGAGAAGAATAATCTCACATACATTTGATCATCAGACTATATTCAAACATTGTCATAATATTCACTGTTAAATTATTCTCTATATTATTATAGCCTTCTGAATAATATTAATAATTCCTAACAATATGTTAGGTTAACTATTGTGTTAATATGTAAATTAAAATTCATCGGGACAGTTCAATTCTTGAGTAGCCTTACAATGCTTTGTTATTTTAATTGTTTATTTTAAGAACAGCTATCGTGTTTCTTGCCGGTTCTTCTCGGTTGATGACTGCCTTCCGAACCGGTGGTAGTGTAAAAATTGACGATTCAAAAGTGTCTTTATAAAGACCTACTCGAATAAAGATATTTTGAGTTTGAGTTTGAAAAAAAAATTATCAGGTTTAACCGATTTAATTACAAGTTAGTTTAGTATACATACTTTTGTTATTGTGTCCATTTATTATTTGCTATTCTGTTTTCATTTTAACTATTTATTTTAATATTTTTATTTTTCTAATGTAATTGGTGTGTATGTGTTGGAAGTCTGTTATTGTGTTTTCTTTTTTTATGTGTATTTAAGCATACATTTTGTATTGAAACTTGTAACTCAAAATAAATATAAAAAGTAATAACTAAGTCCAATGTGTAACCTCTACTTAACTGACTACTCAAAAGATATAACACTAATTTAGTTATACATAATCGTAATACTTGTATAGAATAACACGAGATAATACAAAATATCAATAACTATGAAAACTGCATATGTCTCATTTAACAAAGTATTCCTTGAACATCAAATAACAATTTTTTAATATTAAAATTCCTTTTTAGATGCTTCATCTAAACCTTTCTTACTTATTCATAAACGCGAGATCCTTCACGCTCGGTATAATACGATTTATTTGAGTAGGCCTATGCATGCTTCATGGAAATTGCTTCAGCACACATTCTTTCCCCGGGGACATCACACAATGAAAAATCCAAAGACAACACTTTTTATACAGGTAAAAAAAATATTTTAGGAGAACTCGTTACATTTCACAAGAGACAGAGGTACTTCGAATGTGCTTCTATCTATAATTATTTGCAAAATAAGGAGAATTATATATTTTTCATATATCTCACATAATATACAGATAATAATTATAATAATTATATATATTAAAGGTTTTTTTTACAGATAATAAGACTTAAATATTTTTGTCGTCTCCACCGCTTATATGTTGAGCGAGAAAATCACCATATTTTGGGTCACCGGTACTGACTACCAGCTTACTTTATTATATTAGCGTTTGTGGTCGTTTACCATCATATGTCTATATGCCCGCGTGTTCCAGAACTGCCGAAAAAGATCTTTATTTACTTACACTTTGTTGCACAAAATAGTAGAACATGCATGTTAATAAATGTTAAATAAGAGCAACGGGCGGTCTTATTGCTAATAAGCGATCTCTTCCAGGCAGCCCACGGTAGGTAGCATACATTTAAAAACATTAAGACCACACAATTGTTTACCGTGTATCACGCTGTATTAAACAACCAAATCCTGTAGAGTTACATTACTTTTCTAGGTATATGACAGTATAAATATAATTATAGACACAATACAATATTTTTTACCATTTTGCATCAGATTATAGGTTAGGTATGCAGAGACGCCTGCTTTTATTAATTATGTGTACTAATACTACCAATAATATGACGGATGATGTCATATCCAGAACAGCTAAGCATGTATAGAAACTTCGGCCAGTGATCATGGATCTCCTTTCGGTTTTGATCAAATGCAATCTTGCAATACAAACAAAATAACATATTAATCTTAACTGTTGGTATTTATTCAGATTAAAGTCAAAGTAACTTAATTAAAGTAAACATTTTGTTAACACATTCAGACCCAAATTACACGCCTGTCAGCACTTAATTCCCTGTTATATATCCAAATATATCATTCTCTTGTGAGCGAAGGGTTTATTTACTTAGAAACTATTTCTAGCGATTACTTTAATTAACAAGAGTTTAATTTGCCTTACGTTACGACCTATGAGCAATAGACCGTTAGCATCGTTATAAGTTAGCCTGTGATACTACACTACAGATTTTGATGAAACATAGTATTGTCAATATTGGCTAGTTTATTAAGGTTGTGTTATTTTGTATATTTATAGTATAAAAAACTTTATTCATATTTAATAACTTTCTTACACTTACCAATAGTCAAATAATAGTTATAAAAAATGAGTTTACAACATCCTGACAAGTTCTTAAATCAAGGGCGTAGAGCGGATGAGGTTAACTGGCAACAGACTCCTCGCTAATCCTTAAAAAAGGTTTTGTTTGGTGTCAAATTTTCATTCAAGTTTAATGTTTTTATTTCAACGCCGCAAAGTACACAATGTTTCCGACAGTGTTATCAAAAATTCTATTTCAGTACGGTAATGTTAGTTTCTAACTGGGGTGTGGTAGTTACGAAGTGAAGAACAAAAAACTTTTAATGCATAAATGATTAATAAATTTTTCATATCACGGTTTATCTATAACAAAAGCACGTCTTGTGCTTTTGTTCAACGCCACTTTAAAAGCGCTATTTTGGACATTAGCCTCAAGTGCCTATAGTTAAATTATTATTACATACACGACGTCATCATACTTTTTAAAATGGTTTTACCTGTTGCTCATCCTTATGACGATCCTTATGACCTTATAACGCCTTCAAGAAGCCATTACCCCAAAGGCCGGCTACTCACGAGCAAGGAAAAGTCGTTAGCGACCTTTTATGCCTAACCCATGTATGTACAATAAAATATGGTCACTACGTGTCGTGTACAAGTAATATCATTATGGTCAGCAGTGCCTCTGTATCAGCTTAGCCAGCGAAATTTCTACTGGCAACGAGCCAAATTGAAATTAGGCTCGCTCTGACCGTAAAAACACGAAATAAGCTCTAAGCGTGTTTTAAGTTGGCACGCGACTTTAACTGCGTAGAGGTAATATTATTTGCAGTATATTTTGCATACGTTGCTAAGGTTTTTCAGGCCCAGGAGGCATTCATTGTTGGCTAAGCTTCGTTCGCGAACTACCGTCTGTCAAAGTACAATTCCGCCCATGAGCACCCTAATCAGTCTTTTTTTACTCTGCACCAGAATTTTACATACTTTTGACAGTATGTAAGAGATTGTAAGATATATATACCTTAACAATTAATCAATTCATAATTTAAGTATGTTATAAATTTCATTTATTTCTACATAACTATATTTAAAATCTTGTGTGTGGAATAGCAAAAATGAGGAAAGAATTGTGAGGACACAAATGTTAAAAAGGTCAAATTAAAGCGAGATCAAATATCCTTGGAAATATGTTGGCCAAAGCTAAGCTCTTTGTACAAAGTACCCGATATTTGAAAGGCGTCTACAAATTTATGTGTACCCTCCAGATGTCGCCTTCCCTTAGAAATGGCCATTTTTGATAGCCACCGTCCGTGAAATTGGTATAAATGTTTAGGAGTGCTTTGATCTGAAAGCATTAGCAATAATCATTGAATAGATTAACTTTATGACTGACTTCGGTTTGTGATCAAAACTTATATTTATATGACGAGTTTGTTTGAATCAGCCCGTCAGAAGAACTACTGGATCGAATTAAATATATCAACCTTCTAACAAAAGACGTACTTTTTTATGCAGTCATATCATTTTAAAGACTTCACCACAAGTGAACACGTGAGAGTAATAAAGTATACTAGTTTTATATGTACAATGTTCGCTTATACGAAGTTTATTTTATATTTTAACTTAATTTATTGTCGTATACAATACTTTGATACTGTTTTTCGTGTTTCTATTTACACATTCCGATGTAGTTTCTTTTTTATTTTAAATATTCGTGGCGTACAGAGTGTTGATTGATCGCACAATGAAATAGTTCTTGTATAAAAGTATGAATAATATTCTCTTATTTAAGATAGGCAAACAAACTTATGAGAAGCCGCTGAGTTTGGACGTATGTGTGACTGCCGAAGGTTTTCTTAGACACAGAAAATGATAGTCCAATTGTTATGCTGCGGGTTTATATCTGTTAATAAGATACATTACATCTCCCGTTATGCATAAAAAGATATTACCAATCCTAATATACACATTCTCACGTATGCATGCAATAGATTATAGAAGATCAAAATATGATTCCTTATAAAATTTATTCAACGGATAATGCTTGCATATGTGAAAACGATGTTTGTTTGAAAACAAAGGAAATAAGAAAAGTTATTCCGCGCCCTATCCGAGTATAAAATGGTTTACATACGAGCGTTGTGCGCATACTTTACGATTTTACGGGATAGTGTCATAAAGTTTCCTGGCAGAGTTTAGCAAAAACAGTTGGATATTTCGTATAAAATCGGAAAAGTGCGGTATTGCTTTTGTTTTATGTCGGGTTTGTGTTTGGGGTTCACCATTAGGTAACGACAGATTTAACTTTGACCGTTAAACATATAAGTTGGTTTATATTCACTCCAATATCAACACCTACATAACTAACGCTGGGATACGCGCACCCCTACATTGTATTATTTTAACATGTAACTGTTTATTGTTCCAAATAAATAAAAAACACACTAATACATACATTACTAGCACTTAAAATACCTCACGTTGTCATATTATTGTTTTATATATTTTAGCTTTTATTGTAGCCTTGTTTTCGTTTTATATTTCATATGTAATCTGTGCTGTATGGGTTAGATAAATAAAATGTTTATACTTTTAAAGCTCTCACACAAATACCATTTTTGGATAATTACTGTTAACATAATTTATGTATACTGTTAACAGTCGATAGTGATATAATTCCTGTGTAATGTTTCGTAAATATAAAATGTATTGTCGCCCTTCAGTGTAAGATGCAGCTTATTAGCTTTAAATAAATGCCTGGCTTTCAACGCCGATATCAGCAAACTTTTATTAAATATGATTCTCTAGGGATGTGTCCGAGAAATTAGCGAAATTTTACACAACCGAAATATTACAGTGAGTGGCTTTCTGTATCAAAAATTGTTTGTGTATTCCTCATACAAACAATTAATAAGTCTATCTACACATTTTATCACTATATTCAAGAGTATGCGTGAGTATATAACGTGTGGCGGAGAGTTTATTGACAGTTCTACACCATTGATTTATAATTTTGTTTAAAGTGTAAGAAAGGTATATTTTTTATAAACAGGGAGCAAACGAGGTGACTCTTTGATTTGATTTAATCTCACAACAGGTATATGAACTATTATATATAATGAAACATTGCGGTGTTTCAGTGCTTAGTTCAATATAGTTTATTGAATTATAGTTTAGTATAGTTAAACCTTAGGTTAAATTTGCGATATAGTGAAATTAGTTGCGACTTCATAGTTGAACTACTACATGTTATGTAGTCCTGGTAACTAGAAATGTGTTTTGATAATTTTCCTATCGGTTCCATTGGTTAAATTTTTAATACCATTATTTATTGCCATGTTGTATTTTAATTGTATTTATAAAATGTATGACAAAATGTGAAGGAAAAAAAACAAGTTTACGTAACATTAAATTTAATTCCTGTGATACATATTATGACAATCTCTAATTGCATCTATTCAAATCAAAATCAATATATGTTAATATTTCACTCGATCCTGATAAAATAAAACCATACGTTGCAAAATATTTAATTTTGGATTTTTACGACAAACGTAAAAGTTGTCTTTATTGACAATACTGTCTGCTTGTGTAAAGGTCGCATATTGAACATTATTAGATAAAATTTCAGGCGTCAATTAAAAGAGAATTCAAATGTTCTAAAACAATAATTTAATACAGCTCTTTACTCTATCAGATCGCATTGTTAATCCCACCTAAGTATCGTCAGTAATGCCTTAACTGCATTATTCACGAGAATATTTAACGATACATATATTGAGTTTAATAGTAATTGAATTGATCCGTTAATAACTGATTTTCAGAAAGCATACGAAACGTGGGATTAACGGAAACACAACGTCAAATTATACTTTGCATACCACGAAAGTCAAGTTTGAAATTCTTTTGTTGAAATATTACTCATTAATTTCTCTTTGTTCGCTCGATTTTATTCTCACAAAACGAACATATTATGATACTTGTAAAATATAAAAATAGTTCAACGAGTTCTTTGTTAAGGAAACTTTACGTTTAAAACAGGTTGTTTTTAAGTTTTTATGTTTATCACTTAACTTTCATGCTATAAAATGTAAGAGAAAGTGTATAATTAAAAAATATGATTATGAAAATGGATTTACATCATATGGTGTAGCAAACACTACATCGGAAACCAGCGATTGATTCCCACTTTCGTTAAACGTGAAACAAAGTTATTAATGTGGGTTGCCTGAAAGAGATCGCTTATTAGCGATAAGGCCGCCCGTTGCTCTTATATGTATTAACGTAAATAACAACATCTTCTACTTCTTCTGTTTCAGTGCAATAAAGTGTAAATAAATAAATAATTTAAGAAAATTTTATAGTACAATGATATACTAGATTATTGATTCCACTCCACACATTATGGTGAAACTGTTTAGCAAAAAGCTCCTTATTGTATAAAACTAATAAAAAACATGCAATACTTTTATAAGTAAAGGGATTTGATTAGAGCCTCCGTCTATTTCAACCAATGACACCAACAGTGTTTTTATACTATGGAATAGTTTGATCTTTAAAGGTGCTAATCCTATTAAACTTTAAGCCCAAATAGTCAACTTTTATTTAAGAAAGCATAGTCCTGTATATCATTAAGTCCAATATTCATTGTAAACTACTAATAAATTGAAAGGAGTTGCCAGTACTTTTCGTCCGCACTACGCCATTGATTTGGGACCTGGCAGTAAATGTAGTCATAAGTATTTGTTTTTCATTTGACGATTCAAAAGTGTACCATAGTTACCTATGTGAATAAAGTATTTTTTAATCATTTGTATATTTAAAAAAAATATATGAATATGGTTTTGTTTGAAGAGATGTCCAAAGATGTCAAAGAATTACTTATGTTTGGAGAATACACTAAACTATATTTTTCATAAAAGTGCCAAAATATTGAGAATTAAAAATCAAAACTCGTCAAAAAGACATTTATTCCGACCATCAACTTACCAAATACGGCATCGTATTTACGCCATTGTTCAGTTTTCAAGATAACTCGCAGTGATGAAAATTAATAGCTGAACTTAGGAAGCCCATTATAAAGTAGGCAGCTTAACAGTTTTGGTAGGTGTTAAGCTACGCGATGAAACTTAGCGAAGTATACTGAATAAATAATTCAAAGCGCGTGAAGCGAAATAGAATTGGTATTAATAGTGTCTTAGAACATTAATGACTTTATATAAACACGATTGTAGACTTCTTGAAAAACGTTGTGTAAAGCGAAAATACATAAATAAACTATATCCTTCAGAATTAATCGCCCTTAATACTAAAACTAAAAACTACTAAAAACTTATAGGTAACCAGCTGAGTTTGTTATACCTTCACACACCGGTTTATTTTAGAACCCTCCTAGATATAAGAAAATGATTGACAAGTGATCGCTGATACGGTTCTATGTGGAAAATATATAAAGCAATAAAATCCTATATATTTTGTTCTTCTAAAATTTTCTACGATTTAAGTATTAGATGTACAGTGATAATTATAAATTTCGTAGCAATGCCGTAGACACTCGTAGCAGTTATGCTTAGCCACGCGTGATAAATTCTACGTAACGCGTAGCATGAAAATTTAATACCTTCAGTAAGCTTTATTATAAAATACCATAAGATTTAATTTATGCGAATTAACTTAATTCTAATACAGGCTCGGCATATTATATAAATAATTATATGAATTCATTAACATCAATGAAATTCTCATTTATTTTTATTAATTATATTTAATCTACATACAGAACATACGACTGTAATATAAATATACATTGTTAACTTATTTCGGTTTTTGTGTACTAAAATTATATAATTTATGAAATTTTCTTATGTAAAAACGTAATGAAAGAAAACATACAGATTTTTTTTATTATAAAAGATTATTCATAACTACCATAACTATCCTGCCACTATTATAACTACTCACACCCTGACGTTTCATTATCACCTAGTGTCATACATAAATATTCAAATGTATTTAACCAAATGTACGTTGAGCAACGACAGACATATTTAAAATTTAAACTGTCGCGCCGTCTAGATAGAGTGCCTTGGCCACGCCCCGTCTATGCAAATAATGTTTAAAACATGCATTTTTTCGAGCGTCTGCGATCATAATTTGACCTTGCTGCAATACTCAAAGACAATAATATTATAAATGCGAAAGTATGTATGCTATGCTTTTACGCTTAAACTACTGAAGAGATTTCGATAAAATTCTATACGGAGAAAGACTAAAGTTTAGGGAAAGACATAGACTTTAATCGCAAAGTACGGAATGAAATTTGGTATAAAATTTTCACCGGCAATGCTATTTATTAGCCGATTTTACAAATTCCATTTGTATTTTAACCACGCGGACAAAGTCGCGGGCAAATCTTACTTGTAATTTATACATAATACATATATACATATATGTCTGTATAATCCAGAAAGGTAGATCTAAAATCCTTGGATCATATATATAAAACTTGTAATTTGTTTGCATAAACGCGCGACCGCTGTGTTCCGATAATGATTTATCTACACATGCCAAGATCACGGTGATGCGATGTATTTTTCTCTAATATAGTTTATTAGCTGATTTAGAAAAAGTTGCTCAATGACATACAAATAAAGGAATTGAAAAATGGAGTTAAACATTAAGAGTTATGTGAATTTGTATTCTGACTGATAAAATCAAATTAAATTGAACTGTCTGTTTAAAAACTCGAAGACTTAATATTGTGTATTAATAACTGTTAATGTCATGTATTTAATATTCAATATTTTGTATTACTGAAAATTAATTAATAAATTTTCATGTTCGCCATCTACTATACGATATTCCAAAACCATTTTAAATTTGTTAAGTATTATACAAATTTACTGAATACTTGAATAAATTTACGTTTTGTTAATTTCCCTGGAGGAAATTTGACTTGATATATAACAGTTTTTCTATATACATTATATTATTTATTTATTTACACTTTATTGCACTTAAACACTAGAAGCAAATGACGTTAATAGATGTACATATAAGAGCAACGGCCTTATCGCTAATAAGCGATCTCTTCCAGACAACCCACACAATAAAAGAATACTTAATATACAATTAGACTGGTGCTAAGGGTGCGAAGTATACAAAAAGTAACACAAAAACAAAACATAACAAACATTAAATTAAGTAAAACTGGAAAGATATGGTAATTTAAATCTAGAATTATAAATAATTCGACGACGTTCTATAATATTATAATGTCTTTTGTGATTTGCAGGTAAATATGATTTTTTGAAAGTGTATTTTTTATGAATTAAAAAATATGTTTGATTGCGATTGGTCAATAGCTGTCTGAACACAGACTTGATTCAATTCAAACGAATAATTCTTTACTTAAACCACAAAATAAATGTCGCATACAAAGCTGGTACCCACACAAAGATATCCCTGTGCTGTGAGTGTATATGTCCAGTCTTTTGTGTGTATAATGGAAGTCACATCACGTATGTGTGCCAATAACCACTTCTATAAAATGTCTCGTTTAAGCTCCAAAGGCCAGCCGTTACGTCAAGAACTCTCGTCGGTAAGTCGAGTTGTGACAGCAAATGTTGTTCCACTTGATTAATTTGTACCGACAGTTTCAGTATTGAAATTTTCCAGTGCATATTGTTAATTACTTACAATGTACCATTGCAATAGAATAAGATAATCTTAATTAGGACTGGACTGGTGCAAATATTCGTCTAACTTGCAAAATGTTTGCATAAACTAGTGAACGCGTGACCGATAGTGCTTGATTACCCGTGTCAAGATCACGGACGAAGTAATATATTTTCTTTAATGTACTACCTGATCCGGAAAACGTTGTCTGGTCACATTTTTTTATAATATGAAAAAAAAATATATTACATATGAAATAATCTATTTTTCTTTAATATAGTATATATCTTTATGACATATTTAAACTCTTTGTTATGTTAAGTGTTGGTAAAAATTACGTAAAATTAAATAATAACAATAATATATTCTTTATATATGTTTTAATAAGTGTAGTTGTTAAATTGTCTACAAATTTACAAAGTGGCATGAGGCCAGTCTTATGAAGTTCAGTTAATCTTTCAACTATTAACATCAATTAATCTGATATAAATGAGCTCATGCTTATCTTTCCGTAAGACTTAGAAATCATTATATATTTTTCGAAATTAATATATCTCATGACACCGAATAAGTAATATTATCTAATATATACTTAGTCTGGCCATAAATACTGTTACTATTCAAAAAAAGAAAATATTACGTTTGAATTTGGAATCTGTCATTTTTATATGATTGCTTGATGTGTTTTCTTATTTTCGCGCCATTATATTGTTAAATATTTTGTTATATTAAAATGGAGTGGGGTGATAAAGAGAACCGAATCGCTGTGATTGCCTTACATAAAGTAGGTATGGAGAAAAGTGCAATTTTTAAAACCCTCCACCCGCTTGGTATTAGTCAAATGTTTGTTTACCGGGCTATTGATAGGTACAATGATACCTCCTCTGTTTGTGACAGAAAAAGATCTGGCCGTCCACGTACCGTTCGTGTGAAAAAGGTGATTAAAGCAGTTAGGGAAAGAATTCGAAGAAATCCTGTCCGTAAGCAAAAGATTTTATCTCGGGAGATGAAGATAGCTCCTAGAACCATGTCGCGTATATTAAAAGATGACTTAGGACTTGCAGCCTATAAGAGACGTACTGGTCACTTCTTAACTGATAATTTAAAGAAGAATAGGGTGGTAAAATCCAAACAACTACTTAAGCGGTACGCAAAGGGAGGTCACAAAAAAATTTTGTTTACGGATGAGAAAATTTTTACAATTGAGCAGTATTTTAATAAACAAAATGACCGTATTTATGCTGGAAGCTCTAAAGAAGCTTCGCAATTAGTAAACAGAGTACAACGTGGGCATTATCCCACTTCAGTGATGGTTTGGTGGGGTGTTAGCTATGAAGGGGTGACTGAGCCATATTTTTGTGAAAAAGGTATTAAAACGTCGGCACAAGTTTATCAAAATACCATTCTTGAGACGGTAGTTAAGCCTTTAACTAACACCATGTTCAATAACAAAGAATGGTGCTTTCAACAAGACTCGGCACCGGGTCATAGAGCTCGATCCACCCAATCTTGGTTGAAAACTAACGTTCCGGACTTTATCAGCACTGAAAACTGGCCGTCGTCAAGTCCTGACCTAAATCCATTGGATTATGATTTATGGTCAGTTTTAGAGAGTAAGGCTTGCTCTAAACGCCATGATAATTTGGAGTCCCTAAAACGATCCATTCGGTTGGCAGTGAAGAATTTTCCTCTAGAAAGAGTTCGTGCTGCTATTGATAACTGGCCTCAACGTTTAAAAGACTGTATTGCAGCCAATGGAGACCACTTCGAATAAACATTGTATATTTTTAATAGTTATATATTGATGTATTAAACTAACTCACTATGAAAGGAATAAATGTTACGTATAAAAAAAAAATCGTGCTTTTCTTTATAACAATATTTATGGCAAGACTAAGTATATATTTCTTTAAAACACTTGTTGCTTGGAAGGAATCGCTATTATAATATTAGGTCAACTGTACTCAACCCATAATTATACAATTTTACTGTTTCCATTACATTTCATTATTTGTTATATACTAATATTGCTCATGATAATAAAAGTTCTAACCTCAAAACCGTGTCGTGCATGGGCCTAAAAGGGATCGCTAAGTTTTAGGACGTATGCCCAGTTGCGGTGTCCGTAACTAAAGTTTGGCAACCACTGCCTGAACATTTTTGGCAAATCATCAAATGTTATAAAACTCCGAACCGACAATTGTTAGCGGAGTTTATTATCTGTTTCTGATTTTATTGTTATTTTGAACTAGCGTGTGACAATTATATACCACCAATTGGTACTGTTTGCTAATATATACTAGTAGTCGTATATGTTTATTGCGTGCGGCAAATTTTTCTAGAAATAATGAAACAAAAGTATTGAAAAATTTACAAGTCAAGTCTACATAAAATATGGCCTTCAAACATAGCTACAACAAAGGAATAGATATTTGCATTCATAATATGTGGGCCGGATTACTGTGGTGACTTGGCATACCCGTTAAGTATCGGCTTAGGAAAATTAAAGCGTGTCGCCACTGGTAGCCACTAGCTTTGATGTGACCACCAGACGCATTACACTACATAATCCATCGTAATGGACCAACATACTCCGCCTTCCTAGTGGCCCAACGTACAGCTTTTAGCAATTAAAGTGACATAGATAAACCGAAAACGAATTTAAATGGTCACATACTCATATAATACGAATATATGAACCTATAAGATAAAAAAAACCTAATAAAAGAAACCCCTCAAGTTCGTCGTCTGGTTCTGTCTACTTTAGAAACTTACTTTCTTAAGTTATATCTTTTTTCTTAATTGGATTTTTTGGAAATTCAACCCCTAAAGGGGTAAAAAGGGGTAAAAAAGTTTCTAATTTTTTTTTATTCCTTGGGTTTATAAACTTGAAATTTGTCAGTAACACGTACATGGGCAAGTAAATAAGTTTGACATTATATTTTATTTTAAATTAAATTAAAATAGTTATCCCCAACCAGTTACTTTTTGTACCACACAAGAGATAATGTGTATGGCAAAGCAACGTTTGCCGGTTCAGCTAGTTATTAATAAAAAGGTGTAAGCTTATTTGACTTGTCTGCATGCGATTACTTCGTACGGTGAAGACGCCCAAAATTTCACGTAACTCCAAAAATGACGTATGACGAAACGATACGCATCTAGATGTATAAAGAATGCTCATGCTCCATTGGGCAATTACAATATTATTTAAAATTTATACACTATAACAAGTAATTTAATAAGAAGGAGGGATGTTGTAAATATTACAAAACACGAGTTCATTTATATGGAATGTTTATTTTAACTTAACGACTTACGAAAGAGATTTATTAACTGTGCACCGTCGTATTCCCTTCAGAATTAATTATATATTTAACGTCACTTTCGCCCACGCGAAATATGACATCTGGAAATATACTGCGTTCCTTTTGGCTGAGATATTCAATTAACATACGAATATTTAATAATACCTGTATTCCTAGATTTTAATCAAACGTAATAAAATTGAATACCAAATAATGTTTCAAATACAAAATAATCTTAATTGTTCTCTCGGTTGGATTTCAATCGAAAAAGCATCGTCTATAGCAAAGATGGTAGATCCCAGACGTAAATATTCACCGGTCATTTGCTCGATGGGACAAACAAAATATAGTCTATCTCTTTCTATCTTGTCTGTTTCCCACTAAGTGGGATGATATATGAGACATTTTTGGACATCTATAAAATTCACATTTGTCACGGCTGAGCTAAGCTCGCGAACCAGCCCGAGCTGAGTTGTAAAGGCCTCCTGGCCAACAGCGAGATCCCCCATGATACCTATAGTGTCTACAACTTCATCCATACATGTTAATCATCCGTCATATCATCAAAGTATGAGAGTTGGAAAATAAAGATACTTGTCTCGTAGTATGAACACATGAGCAATAGTCATACGATAATTTTACTTCCCTCAAAACGACTTACCATACATATATTAGACTTAACTACACTTATTAAAAAGACCCATTTTCGTATTTCCACTTGACCGTCTAAGGGTTCCATACAAAAATATTACGTATTAAATTTTTCAACCTAAAAAAATATCTTTATTTATTCACACAAAAACAGTAGAAGCAAATAATGTTAATAGATGTTAGCATATAAGAAACGAGCGGCCTTAATAAGCGATCTACCATAATAATACGCAGATTCGTCCGCAAATTTACAATATGTATAAATTTTTCAAATTCCATTTATTAATACAAATTCTACGTCATTTGTTATTCATGCTCATTATTAACGGAAATTCGGGTCGTGGTATTCGAAATAATTTACATATTGATGCCAAGAGTTACCCAAATGCGGCCGAACGATGTGTCTAAATTAAATTATTTTCATTATTTATTTAATGTTGTTTAAACTCAGAATATCTTTATTCAAGTACGCCTTTAAAAAGGCACTTTTGAATCGTCAATTATTACACTACCACCGGTTCAGAAGGCATTTATCTACCGAGAAGAACCGGCAAGAAACTCGCAGCTCTTTTTAAATAAATGTTTCATATAAATTATTACTTCTATGACCAATTCAAGTAACTAAAGCATTGTATGGCTACTCAAGAATTAAACTGTCCCGATCCCTGCCTCATTAAAAGGATCTTTGCTCTCTATATATTCTTTAACTGTTAATTGTGTTACGTGTTTTAATTAATTATGCCATTCAAATGAAATCAAAATTTTTAATAGGGTAAAAACTTATGAAAAATAAATTATTTTGTTTCTGCCAGTTCCCCTTTGGGAAACCTCCCTTCCCTTAATTTCAGAGGGCGTAGAGCAGACAAGAATAACTGGCAAGAAACTCTCCACTCACTCCTTTAAGTCGCCAAGCATTAATTAGTATAAATTCTAATAAATTTAAATACAGGATTTAAACTCGGTTACATCAAACCAAATCTCTCGTCTTGAATTTAATTTTATCACTAGATTGAAATATCTATGTAGAATCTTTATGATAATGATGTTATAATAATATAATTTTAATATAAAATTGTGAGAAATTATCTTATATATACAGTTAAATATTTTTGTCTTTATTTTACTACTATACTGTCTACTTTTATGTAGTCTGTAGCTATTACATACCTTAAGTGGAAGCTTTTACAACCTCATTCTAACATTCAGTTGATTCCAATACTTTCCAAATCCCTCCTTTCCTACCTAGTATATTAGTTTGGGGGGGGGGGGGGGTGGACATTGGATTTCACTCAAAATGTCATCAGCTGCCAACAGACGTACGTGATTGATGCACAGGAAAATCTGAAACAGCTCGTATTATCTTTGTTGGTTAACAAAGGAAAGCTTTTAAAGTTTAGATTCTGTGAATAATTGCCTTTCAGAAATAAATTCATCTTATTGCAATACTTGATGTACTCACAGCGTATATTCTTCTATATACTAAATAATCATATAAAGAATATCTTTTGCAGTTATGTATTTTATTAAATGTCCCCAAACATCTTATGCGCTAAATTTATTAACAAAACCAGAAACTTATAAGATAATAAAACATGGTATACACACAAAACAATTATATCTGAACTTAAAACATTTAAGAGATAAAACATATAAGATACAATGCGAACACAATCAAGATTTAATGGTTTTATGGTATTTAAAATGTCTCTACGAAAGGTAAACAGGGGGTCAGCAAAAACATTAACCGAGTCGTCCACATTCACAAAGTATAGTTGCTACTAACCGGCTTCCCTAATAAACAAAGCGTATAAATCCCTAAAAGGCCGGTAACGCACTCATGAGCTCCCAGCCACATGACTGTCCATGGGCGGCGACTTCACCTTTATGGTGGGCCTCCTGCTCGTTTGCCCCTTCTTCTATATAAAAAAAAACATTGCCCGTATAACTATCAGGGTAAGCAGGAAAAGTGATTTAGTGCAATTAGACTTTTTTTACAAAATAAAGTGCAAAGTGAATAATGTATTCATTGATACTGTATCGCAGACCACAAAACAAATAATATTCATAATACATTTATGAAAGTTTCCTCTAGTATGGGATCCAGCGTCCGCAATATTGTTACTACAATTATGGTTTTGGAAATAAAATATTTGTATTGAAAAGTACTCGCAATGTTTATAAATTCTCATACAACTCATAGGTAAGTTTCTCGGGGTGGCGGAGTCTGGATACAATATTTCGTTTACTTTTTAATTCTTTACATATACATACAATTTTTTTTTGTAAACTTCTGTCTGTGTTGAGTTACTAGGTAAGAGATTCATGCTCTGTTATTAATGTCAAACATGTTGATAATTGTAGCTGTTTGACGCGTACATTGAATTGTTACAATAAATTCACGAATGCTTCCGTTGTCATAAAACTAAATTTTATTCGTAAAATGTTATATGCCCGATCAAGTTTCTACTCTATTTGCCGGCAATGTAGGCAGCTGCGGTTGAAAAATGCCTCGTCCGAAATTCACGCAGCGTACTATTGGACTGGATAGTAAATAATAAATTTTGATCGTTTTTGGTTTCTCTTTTTTTTTTTGAATTTGTGAACCAAAATTTCACTAGAGTTTAATACAAATATTATTTTAGCCTTGTAAACAAGGCTTAGTATACTGAGAGTTAAGTGTATTGTTAATGTATTAGGGGTACAAAAGTCATGTGACTAACTTTGTCTAGCTAACTTTGCTAGACATTCCACCCGTATCACCTGATGTACTAGTCTGTTGCTTCATATATAAATTTTACAATAACTACAATATTGATAAGAAATTAGACTTAGTTTGATTATGAATGTGGTTAATTCATACTTCATCATACTTTTTACACGCCCACGTCTCGTCTTTGCAAATCGTTTTACGCAGGACCGTTAAACAGATTGTGTCGACTTTATAATAGTACTGAGAATGTGGACGACTCGGTTTATGTTTTTGCCGACTCCCTGCTTACCTTTCGTAGGACATTTTAAATACCATAAAAAAAACAAACCTTGAAATCCTGATTGTGTTCGCTTTTGTATCTTATATGTTTTATATCTTAAATGTTTAGAATTCCCATATAATTGTTTTGTGTCTATACCTTGTTTTATTATCTTAAAAGTTTATTGTTTGTTAATATATTTAGCACATAAAATGTTTGGAGACAGATTTAATAAAATTAAACAACTACTACTTTTCTCATGTGTGATATTTTACCTACTGCAAGGCCTCAAGAGGTTTTTCAACGCGAGTTCCATTTTTATTCCGCATCGACTTTACAATAGACTCGAACACACAAAAACCTTCCGTTACATCCCCAGTTGTTAAGCAACTGCCCTCTAACATAACTGTTGGTGACTTTACAATTCAATGCTTTTACGGTTGTTGGTCGGGCTTCTTGTACACATTTTAACAAGCGAATGGAATATTTTTCGGTATAACCTCTTTTAGAAAATTTAAATTTAGTATTGGCTTGAGTGATGTTCGTTTTTGATCTAAAACCGGTCACTTATTTGGTTTGTTGTTTTATATACTGTACGAGTTCCTATTTGACAACACCCACATATAATACAGACGTTAGTTATTCTATAATAAAAACATTGTAAAGGCAAATTAAAACTAAAACTGAAAGTTCCAAATTGTACTCGAACTGCCTTTCACAGCTTAAACCAAATTTTAACTCGCTCCCATAATTTTACATTACAAATATTATTTTCCACACGTTGGGAAGTTTTGTTATTCCTAAATATGAGCGGTTTTTAGTTATTGTCTCATCTTGTAGGGTGAATTTAGGTACTCTGTATGGTTTATTACTGACTGAATTTACTAACCAGATTTAACGAAAATGTTGAAATTCATTGTGGTTAGAAAAATCAATATTAACTGTGTAGTTGAAAGTTATTTTTTTGGTTTACACTATTTGGATAGATTTGTCATTATAAATAACAACACAATATATGTTCATATTAATTAAAATACAGTATTACATTTATAAATGTATCATACACGCGTTATTGCTAACTATTATATTGTAGGCACTATTAATCAATATGATTGCGCAAATGATGTTACCTTGAAACAGTGTATTTTATTGTCTATTCAGTTTAATTATTATAACATATTTGTTCTCCCGAATTTAATTTATCTACTACTCATATAAATCTACTTAAGATGTAAGGCTTCTGTACATAGTATTATGACATTGGATATTTCCGCTTAGAATGCCAGGATATAATTTGCTTTGTTGATTTATTTTTATTGCTATATTTGTTCGTGTAAATAATAATAAGTCTAATTGTGTTATATTTAATTAGCATTTTAGCACCGCTTCATTTAGATCATCATTTTTGTGTCATATGGGCAACATAGTATTAAGTTCGTATATGATCTTAGATCAAAAGATTAGAAGAGGCAAGAAGGGGAGTCTTTAATAAGGGGTTACAGTAAGATTTTTTTTTAAATTGCAATAAACACGAATTACCTTACTTGAATTTTAAGCTTAAGAAATCTTATTAAAATACAGTGAAATTACTATATAACGAAACTAAAGCGACTGTTAAATGGAAAAAAAACAGAACTAGAATACAAGCCAACCAAAGCTTTTTTGGGCTTGAATTCTAATTCTGATTGTAATTGAGTCCAGACGTTACATGGAGTAAACATAGATTGAATTAATAACACTTAAAACTTAGCACAAACAATTAAAATTTTATTTTGTAAACACACTAGAACTATCAGAACACTTTTGTTTTTCTTCGCAAGTTTAAAACAAAGTGAATTTTCCAAAGTTTCGCGAGAGTAGTTCTTAAGTCTGCTAACTCACTCACAGCACGGGTTGATACTTTGTAAACTGTGTAACACCGTAATTGTGTTTTTATTTTAATACAAATCTCTGTACTCGTGCCAACTCTTTTATTTTAACTAAATGAGAAATGCGATTTGAAATAACAAAACAGATTATTGCTTTAAACTTATTATAACACATTTGCTTATAACAATACCCACATAAAATAAGAATATGTTACAAAACGAAACTGCTATGTTAACTTGATATGTATGAAGTTACTTCGTACTGTAGCGCGATTCAAAATAGGAAGTTAATGTTGTACCATGGTTATGGAGTTTTTAATGTGCTGGTTATATATTATACTAGCTGAACCGGCAAACGTTGTTTTGACATATAAATTATTAAAAAAGTAGAAATAATTAAATTTCACGGTATTTCGTTTGCTACAAAATAAATTATATTTATGCTTTAGCCTCAATAACACATGGTAGTCATGCTATTGAATTGTTGCTTAAATGACACGTTTGTCGGTTTAACATAGCAGTGCCATCTATTGATTACTTACTCAATCCAGTCGAAAAGTATCGAGAATCATTTGGAGTTAACAGATAATTGCGACTGTCAATTAATTATATAGACAAATAATTTGCAATAAAATAAAATTGCGACTATAATTAACGATCTAAACAATCCTATATCTCAAGTTGGACCAGATTGCTCACGGTGTGCCAATTTAATATAAAATCATTTATTTGTAGTTTAGGAATCCATCGGGGACAAACATCGTGACAGGATATATATATAAGATATTCGATGTCGAGAAGTATTTATGTATATCTATGTATAGAATATCCTAAAAGACTGGCAACGCATGAGCTCTCATTGTCGAATTCGCGTGTCTACTGATCGTTTGCACCCGCTTCTAAAAAATATGTTTTTTTTATTTACTCTATTACACAATTATCAATTCTAACCAGCGATCTCTTCCAGGCTACCCACACAATATATTGTAAGGAAACTGTCCTCAGACCTAAAAATATACGTATAATATACGATTATTTAATTAAACAATCTATAAAATTTTAATCCGTTGCTTTAACACAACTTACCCCAACTCTCTGTGTGTGTTTGTGTGTGAATCCAATCTTTAGACTTAAATAATTAAGATTAAAGTTGTCGAATTTCATTCTTGAATTTATTATTATACTAATCATGTGAGAAATAGTTACGGAAAAAGGAAGAGCTTCCGCCCTTTCTATACCAGGATACTATAAATAGGAAGGATGTTGGTCGTTAACCTCCTCAAAGAGGTTTATTGTAAATGAAGGTTATATAGGTTTTAATCAGGCTCCGTGTAACCCCTCTATGGGGTACGTAATTTTGTGGCTGATACATAGATAATCTCTATTGATAGATTTTTGTGTTAGCAGATATTTCGTAACTCCAAATATTCCATATGACCAAATCCAGCACAACAATTAATACGCTATTTATTACCGTGATAAAATTATTCAATGTGAATAATATAAAAATATGTACAAAATATTATCGGCTTACGTTCGCGTCTAAGCTTTAATATTAAAAGCTCAGCCTTTGAATTATCAAAAGGCGCTTAGTACCGTGATTGATTTTCAGTTAATTTCAAATTTACGGCAGAGCGAGTCTCGCTAAAATTTAAATTACAGCTTCGGAGCCCATCATTAATGCATATTTATGAGTGGGGAAAAATCTCGACATACAGTCATTAGTAAGGCATTACTTGGCGTAAGTGACGAACCACCATAACATATTAAATATAAAAATTAGAACAAGGCCAAAATAGGGACAAAGCGAAGAACGAGCATTTAATGTGTGTATTGGTGTGTGTAATTGTGTTGCTGTGGGTGTGAATGGGGTGGAATCTTTGATGAGTTTGTTTTTAAACAATAAAACTGTCGGGTCATAATAATATTGTTATTTGGTTAACGCAAGTGCCTTGTATTTGTTACAAATATATTGTATACTACTTTCTGTTAATGTATACTAAGAAATGCTCACGTAAACAGAACGACCATTAAAGTAACCGCCCATTTGTCTCCTCCCTTTGGCCTGTTTTATAAACAATGGTATTTTAAATACGATAAACGCCACAAAGCTATTAGCTAGCACCACAATCTTGGCGTAATAGCTGCTTCTGACGGCCGCACCCCCGCTACGTGAATGTATTGGATATTGTATTAAGCGTGCCTTGAGTCATTTGTCGATCGTTAAATGACGCTTGATAATTAGGCGATAGTGTTTTGTTTGCCCTCCTTGCGCTTATAATTGAGACGATCTTTTATAACTTAAAATAGGTTTATTGTTCAAGTGATGGGTAAGGTTGCTGTTCAAAGTGACAGAATACATACCTACTTACAACGATGCCGCATGGGGGGGGGGGGTCAAGGGTCTTCCATTATAGCGTGGTATTGAGTATAGCTCATGCCTATATAGCTACGAGATGGGCGTAATTTGTCTCACCGATAATTCTATATTCAAATTTCCTTTTTTAATTGTATACACGTGAGGCGTACAATTTTATATGTAAAATACATATAGCTTTTGTTGCGTTACGCGCAAGTAACATTAGAGACTCGATTTCTACAATATTGACACATCGATATGAAAATAAAGATTGACTTCTTGGTTATGTATAATGTTATGTAGATTTATTTTTAGTTTTTTTTATAATTTTTTATAAAATTCTCATAGTTTCTTGAAAATAAACCGGTATCGAAGATACTAATATGAGTGCCTATACACGGAATATAAAAACAAAGTAACGAATATTTACTAAAATTTTGCTTTTGAAAGATAATTATAAAATAACATAACTTTTGATGTCTTAATGACACAAAGAATAATTATATTTAATGTATGTTGTTCTTAGGTCTATATATTTTTCCTATACTAAAAGATATAAATTCATAAAAATTGTAATACATACTAATAATGTAATTTTTCCTTTCAGGTATGTTAAAGTTTCATCTCTATTAAAGTTAAGTGGTATACACATCAAAAATCAACGATTATTTTACCTAAATGCGAAAAAAACAAAAACTTACTGCACCACTAGGAAACTAAAAAGAAAATAAATAAATATATATATATATATTTATTTATTTATTTATAAATATATATATATATATATATATATATATATATATATATATATATATATATATATAACACGGTACTTGGATAACCAGAAGTACCGTATTGTTATATAAATGCTGCAGATAACCTGTGGATAATAATATCTAATATATAACATTCTCGTGTTGTTCTCCTTCGAAACGGGTTGACCGATTCTCCTAAGTTTTGTGGCCATATTGGGACTGATAATCGGCCAACATCTATTTTTAGAGACACTTTTTTTTTCACGAAACTACGTTTGTCGAGATCCGCTAGTATATAGAATTCAATATACGGCACTTATACGTCCAATGTATATAAAATAGGCTTTTATATTTTGGTAGATACACGTACACATTACAATAAATATCGCCCGTTTACTGTGCACACTACAAATATAGTATATTCTTTGTTTTGAATATGGAAATAAAGGCATTAATAAGAAAAGCGGGGAAATAAGGCTATACGTAAGGCTGTGTTGGCTATAAGCGTCGATGAACCGTCTTTATCGTAATTCCGTTTCGGCGCGCACCTACCAAACACTTTGCACAGGTGCTTAGGGTTGCCAACAAGAAAATGTTCAGCCTTGTTTAAAACTGCGCTAGGCGTAGCGCAATGTAAATAATCTTAAAAGAATTGTCACCTTAAGATAGTATTAACTGTTTTATATGTCATATATAAGTTACCTTCAACGTTTAAATATTTCATATATTAAATGACTTTGTTTAATATAAGAATTTCTAATCAAGTCTAATTCAAACCAAACAAAGATTAGACGTGGCCAATCTTAAGCAATCAAAAAAATCTGACGCACCTAAAAAGACAAACTTAGTCGAGAAAATATTTTGTCTATTCTGGCAACCCTATAAGTATGTTTCAGTTAAGATATATACCGTCGCTCCGAGGGTTGTACTTTGAGGAAATTCGACTATTACTTGGCAACTTCGATTTGTCACCCGCCACCGTAAACCTAAGTACTTAGTATCTCTATATAACCTTATACGGAAATAATATTACGTTCCGCGAAGCTTATTCTTGATGTATATCTTATACTCTTATAATAAAAAAGGAATAAGTCCATTAACACTATTTTTGAAAACACGCCCGGGCGCACGCCCGCGGCACTTGCAACAATGCAATGTGTTAATTCTAGTTAGCATAAAAATACTGTTATATTTATAATTTATTGTGATGTTGTGTGTGCCGTGTGTGTTCAAATAAATATATTTTTTTTCTTTCTTTCTTTCTTAATGCATTTATAGTATTACATTCATATAATTATTAACAATAAGTTATTGATTCTAATGTTATTCGAATTAGTTTAATCTACTCTGTCCCTTTTATCCTCGTATCAAGTGGGAGAATCGCGTTCATACCGGAAACTTAATAAATCAATATCTATTCTTACCGCAACTTTAAAAAAAATCCTCAACGACGACCATTTAATGAATAATTTGTATTAATCATTAAAAACAGTTTAAATGCTCCAAACAGTACTGTTGTCTCTTTTCAGCATACTGTAAACATTAATTATCAGATTAATTAAGTTTTGATTGGTGATACATACATTATTTATTTTTGATGTACTGTCCGCTTATAAATATCGGTTTTCCGTTTTCTGATGACCCAAATTTTATCGTCCCTTTGAAACATGCTGGGTCATGAACGTCTGTATTAAGAAACATTTGCCACATTCCGCTGAGAACGAAAGCAATTTATACGTATCGCATTCATAAAGTATTTATTGCGATCTGATACACATCTCACGTTCTGCCATGTATATTGCGGTCCCAAAATGTGTGAGATCTATTTACAGGTTATGCTCGCCTGGTACTTATGTTTTTTATACTATAACAAGTAGTTGTATTTATTGTTAGAAAAAAACTGAAACTTGATCGAATTGATGATATAAACATATAACCAATCAATATATGTCGTCCCAAAACATATATATGTAAGACAATTCAATAAAATTATGAAAACAAGAAATTAACGAAATTATTAAATATTTTAAAAGTTTATTTTAAGTTTTCTATTGACGTAATTAGTTAGGCTTTTTTTCTGTTAGAATGTACTGCAAATAATAATTAAATACGTTTTTGTGAACAAATTCTGAAAAAGCCTTACCCATATATTAAGACATTTTATTTCGTATGTATGTGTATGGTATATGTTTGTGGCTTATACATTCCGCATTCCAGTACTTTATAGTATCTATTCCCCTCACGTACTGGCATCGATATTGAGGTCTGGATACCAATATATGGCGTTTGAGGAAGTGTTGATAACATCTTCTGTGATAGCCTGTTACCCTGGTACATTTATATCAATCTGGTTTTAAAGTTAAATTGTAATATTTTGTATATTTTTTATAATTATTCGTCTTTGAAGTCAATACAAAAATATCTTTCTTCACATAGAATGGTACACTTATGGGTGGTCGGAAAAATATTAAGAAATTTGACTCTACGTTTACTACCAGTTCCCAAATCAAGGGCGTAGAGCGGACGAGAAGAACTGGCAAGAAACTCTTCGCCACACCTTCAAATCGCCAAGGTTTTATAGTAGTATTCTAAAACAAAAGAAATTTAAGTTTATATAAGGATGAAGTCGCAAATTTAAAGTTCAAGTGAATTCCTTATTTAAAAGGACTGTAAATTTTTAACGTTATAAAGTATTCTCGAAAATCAGATCTGAACTGTCCGTATTGTCAGACAAAACGGACGCACGTGACTAGTATACAGAATAGAAATACAGTTTATCGTACTAGTAGTTGTGAAACTTGAAAATAATAAAGATTATATTTAATTTCTAATATGCTTAAAATATTTTGACCTTTCTACATCCATCTTATGCAGTGGTTAACGATAATCATCAGTAAAGTTTATACAATCTGTAAGTTCATCAACTGTGGTGCACTGTGAGTGGAATACCGGACGATGGCTTGCACAATTTGTTAGAAATAAATGAATTTGTTACTTTATTGCAAATACGAATTTCGTTTACCGAATTTATTGGGCGCTTGATTGCGGCCACTGTTAATAATATTTGATGAATAACTGTGCATAGAAATCAATATAATTTTCTCTGTCTGTGAAGGTATGATGAAAGGTAACAATGTAATCAAGATTATGTCTACGAATTTTCATTAAAAGAAGATTATTATATTGTAATATGAAGGATTTCCTACCGTAGGCCTTTTCAATTTGTTATTAATTCAATTTCGTACTTTATGTGAGGCATTTCGTTGTCTGTGTTTAACCAAAGTTTTAGAAATTCTCAATTTTTTACGTATGAGTATCAAAACAAAAGAATTAAGTTCTTGAAGATGAGCTCAGTTTTGTTTCAATACCAATTATATGGTTTTATCTATCGGCAACTTTAATTTTTGGCGCTTACATATACTTTGGAGCTGTGAAGAGTCGTTGGGTCACTCAGCATCTTCTATTGCATTTATCATAGGGAGTGTTCGGAGGAGTTGTTCAAATTAATACCTGCAGCTGAATTTCATCTTTTGCACATCTAGGCAGAATACGAATATTCACCAGTATTACCACAATGTCTGCCTGAATTACCACTGCGCGTTTCGTGGGACATTTCTTACCACACACCACCACATTATGGAACCAACTGCCTGATACGGTATTTCCGAACAAATATGACTTAGGGTTCTTAAAGCGCGTACCACTTCCTTAAAGAACGCGTGAGTGTTTATTTGTTTATTTTTTTTGTTTGCCATCTCTTCTATAAAAAAGAAACTAAACTTACTTTATACAAAGTGAGACTTATACCAGGCAGTCATAAACCAGTGAGAGATTCTCGTAATAAGCCCGCATTGACAAGTATATGCATTGAGAGTAACCGGATAGATCCTCATACATTTGGAATAAGCGTGCGAAATTTCCATTTGAAAGAAGCTACTTTAACTTCGGAGATTTAATGCCTCACAGTGGAATGCAATTGGTTTTTTTGTGTTACTATAAAAGAGTTGACATTTTTTTGCATTGATTTTATCAGTATTTTTCTGGAACTAAAGTACTTGGTCAATTTGTAAGCCACGTATATTGCATTTTTATAATTAATATTTCTACTGTAGCCTAAATTAAACTTTGGGAGATAATTTCATTCTATAGCGTGAGTTCCATTACCATGGGAATTGCCTGATTAATAGAATGATTAAATAGATTTCACCTCTTCTTATCTATTTTGTATTGAAATGGTGTAAGTATGGTATCTATAATAATCTCTGTACTAGGGCATCATAAGTTATACAGTGGTTTATTCTATTCAAATCATAGGTCAGTTAAAGACTGTTCGGGCTTTGAGAAATTCATTTCCGAGTCTTCGAAATTCAAAAGGCCACCCTTTTCAATGACACATTTAAATATAGAAAAGGGACATGCGAATAAATCATGTTTCAAATAAATCACAGGTTCTGTCAGGCGTACTACTGTCAAATTGAATTAATGATTTGACATGAATGATCAATGGCCAAGTAGGCGGTAAATGTTAGTTTATATATTACTTAGTAATGGCTATACATAATTTTACACGTAATTATTGGATGATTTTTAATTCCAACCTGCTATTTATTTATTTATTATTTATTTAACACTTTATCGCACTTAAACACTAGAAGCAAATGACATTAACAGATGTAAAAACATATAAGAGCAACGGGCGGCCTTATCGCTAATAAGCGATCTCTTCCAGACAACCCACTAAAAGAATACTTAAAATATAATAAGACAGGTGCAAAGGGTGCGAAGTATACAAAAAATAATAATAATAATAATTAAACAAAACACAACATACATTAAAATAAGAAAAACCGAAAAATAAGCTAATTTAAATCTAGAATTACAAATAATTATATTGAAGACAAGAAATGCTTACGAAGAAGTGATTTGAAAGATGATATTTAGGAATGAGTCTGTCGGTGCCATTAACAAATAATAGTAAAAACTAATTCTTTATTTAAATTATTATACATACTAGGAGACATGTTTTAAGGTCACTTCAATAAAAAGCTTTTTTCTCTTAATTGCAAAAACAAGAATTTGTGTACAATTATCATTCATCAAACGTATATTATACATTTATACAAAAAGGTTATTCAATATTTTACATCAAAATTCAACTTGATATAATTTAAATACCACTATCATACTAAACTAATAAATTATTTATCTTATATACATGTTTACCTATACAATCACAAATCTTAGTTATCGACAAGATGTCGAGAATTGAGAGTCATCATGTTTATTATTTGCCAATAAACCTCTACATTTATTTCTTTACCAACTTTATTGCGTGACTTAAAACAAACAAAACAATAAATGTAAAAGCCTTAATCTTACGCGCAACGTAAAGAAAACACGCGTGAAATAAACGCGTTCAAGTAGAAAATATTTTAATGATACAATTTCAACTCTCTTATAATGTAATCAGTCACCAACGATTTCACAAATGAAGACTGAAGAAATCCATAATGTGAAAAGTTGTCTTTGGGTATTTTACGCGCTCGGGCATACGGTAAATCATTTACCATAGATAAAACGTCTCTCTCATCCAGTAGTGTGTCAGCGATCGTATAATGCATTGTTATATTTATGTTGATACTACTTAAATTGTATTGGGGCGGTGATAATGAGCCGTAACGAAGGAAATTCTCTAGTAATGTGTAGTCCCATCTACTGAATGTCTTGTCTCTTATGTTTTGGCCAAAGTGAACGAATTGCTTTAATGATGCCGATGTGCCCAAGTCTCGTAATGGTAGTTTGTACTCCTGAAAATTATAAATGATTATTTATTCACACTTTCTGCACTCAAACAGTTGTAGATGTAGATGATTTTAATAGGTATTAGTAGATATAACAGCAACTGGCGGCACTATATCGCTAATAAGCGATCCTTTCCATGCAACCCACAAAATAAAAGAATACTTATAATAATTCAATTGGACTGGTGCAAGAGGTGTGAAGAACACAGTTGTCTGGTCTAGCTTTTTTAGTGGGAAATCTTTTAACCTTGGTTACATATTATGTATAAAACTTACCCCTTCTTCTGCTGGAGTATCGTCATCGGATGCTAACCATTCATATTTGATCTCGTAAAGACCTAAATTTTTGGCGATTTCCTAAAATACAAACATTTTTAGATATGATTTGTGCTAATAAAGATGTGATAGGATCCTTTCTCGTCTATCGTATAATTAAATTAATACAATTAATAATAAATGAATATAATATACAAATGAATACATTAAATTCGTTTCAAGAAGATTATTTACTTCAGAAATTATACTTACATACAACACACCGGCGTAAGAAGCGAATCGACTTATTGTATGATCCGGAAAGTTGTGTTTATATCCAACACCAGCCATCAAATGAGCTGATATTATTTTCTCATTATATTCCGGCTTCATAGAGGTAAGGACCAAAAATATGGCACCTCCCTGAGAATGGCCAATGTAGTGCAGCTTCTCCTGTCCAGATGTCTTTAAAGCAAAGTCGAGTAGAAGAGGGAGGTCATATAAAGCGATTTCCTCCCATGAGTAGTCAAAGAATTCGGCCATTTGACTCTTGTCATCCGGGTCGAGTGTGATGTGTTTACGGGAGCTGCACACTCCGCGTGCGTTTCCCAACCATACATCAAAGCCGGCATCAGCTAGGTTGAACGCTAAAAATATGAAAAATATTTAATTTGGCTTATTGATAACCGAAATGTAGTCTACAAGTCTTATGTGAACATGCGATGCATGTTCACATCCGGCTCGAAGGACCATATGTCTCTTACTAGCTCCGGACAGTATCTAATTATCATAGACACTTACAGTCTCAATTTAACAGACTCATTTGTGCTCTGTTGTTGTATTAAGTAGCTTTTAACACGCGTGCCTTTTTTTTTAAATCGTCTTACGATTTATACGAGATGTTTTATGTACTAACAATATAGAAGGTTTAACGATCTTACCCGTGGCAAATTCAGGTCCCAACTCAACGAATGAACTAGCAGACGCAAGTAATCCATGCATCATGAACACGACCGGTCTCTTGGTATTGTTGTCATTTCTACCATATGGTATTCTGTAGAACTCCAGAATGTATCCATCCTCAGTAACCAAGTCAAACTGCTCAAATGGATATCCAGCATTTAAGATTTTACTTTTCTGTAGAAAAAAATATAGCTAAATAATATATTTTCACATTAACACATTTCGTTAGCTTTATGATAAGAGATTTATAGCTTGTGTTATGGGTACTAACTTATAAACTACACTTATATACTTAATATGGTTTTGTTTTTTTGACGATTCACAAGTGTGTATGGTGAATAAAGATATTTTTTTATATACACTTTAAATTAATACATATAACAATATGCAACATAGACAGCTAACAAATATTCTCATCACATAATTATTTACCGGGTATTCCGAACCGTACCGGGATCCAGGACCGATCTGGGACTGGGCCGGTTGGGCAATCCGGCTTGGTAAGAATTGCGCAAACGTCTTTACAATAAATAACTCTTTAAATCATTTTTATGAATATTAACTATAAATTGACTTTGTCAATGACTATATTGACTTTACATGGTTGTAAATGACACTAATCCCCGAGAAATCACACAGTTCAAAATAACATACATAATTAACTAATTAATTATTGAACATTCAAACAATGTCAAACATACGATAACAGATCAAAGCTCTACAATTAATAATTAATTTTGTTAATTACAATGTATATACGCATATAAAATATACATTTTTATCTTCTCATTGTAACCGTGGTTAGTCGTTAAAACACATGTGAAGCTTGGCAATCCTGCTAGCCTCACCATCTTTAGTTCTGCGAATTAGCTCCCCAGCCATTCCGATACATACTGGAATATCGCGTAACCACATATTCTTCTGCCAACCGTCTACCAGTAGCCTTTCATTATTAATAGCAACAGTTTGAAGCGTTCATGCTGAAGATAGCGCATGAGATCTTCAGATGTTTTCCTGTGAGCATAACAACGCTCTTAGCCAATCCTTTATGTGGTAGAAACCAGCTTAAACCAAACATGCATTTATACCAAACCCCACATACAATTTGATTGTATTAAATAATGTTTTTTAATTGATTTTTATAGGCTTCTAAGGCTTTCACTGAGATTCTTTTGTTCATACTCACACTTTCAGGTAACAATTTAATTATAAATCAAACAGTACAACTTCAACAATTCAAAATTAAAACAGTACAACTAAATATAACCCACTTATTATAAAATTATTATGTTACATATTTGTATTGTATGTAAACAATATCTATGTTTCTGTTTTTCTATATTTTATCTGTGAAATGAGAGCTTGGTTTAATTTATACCCTGTGCCTGTATTTATGTATTTTTTATATAAATATAGTACTTACGGTATCACAATTATCATTCGCCTCAATGGTGATTTGCACAAGAGCAATAATGAATATTTTTAACCACATTTTGTAAAGAAAATACGTATTTCGGAAACGAATTAAGTTTAACTTATGCGACAATCTCTTAATTGCTGACATTTTTGTAGATTTAGATAATAGAAATACGCAATTAAATAATCTTTATCTTGTAATCTCATAAATCTTTATTATCAAATTTACATAGTCGGTCGAATTTGTTTGATAAGACGACGAGAATAATAGTTTTTTAACGTTACAGATTTTTCTTTGCGTACAAGCAGCAATAAACTTAGTGTCAAGATTACAGATATTATATTTTCTCATTGGTTTCAATAATATTGCCTGAAGGAGATAAGGTGTGAGTGACAAGGCCGCCATTGCTCTTCCACATTTATCTTATAACTAATATGTATACTAAATATAATATTAATATAAAAATTGTCTAAAAAGAAATTCATTTATATTGTAACAACAACCCTGTCTAATACATCAAGTTACGTAGGTGAATAGTTGAATAATAATTATAATTCGTAAATTTCTTTATTAACTTGAAATTCACAATACAATAATACAAAGTGATTACACGTACAGTAAACATATGTCTAACATTTCGTTAGACACGTTAGACGTTAGACGTTAAGTATCCACAAACTTTTTAAAGACATTCATTAGCCACACATCACGAGTTCACCTTATGTGCAAATCAAGCGCTGCATATCATAACAGTATGGTTAGACGTCTACAATAATCTAGCTAAATTATTCAGAGTAAATACTATGAAACTATTGCGCTATGATGAAGACTTATAAATAGTTTGCCGGCTGAGTTTATTGGGTGTTCTCAGACCGATCAGAAACCTACGTAGCTATATAGGAAAATTATTCACGTACACAAGTGATTAGTGATACGATTCTATGTGGATAAGATATAATATAAAAACAATCATTTTGAAGCATGAAGCGTAAAAAACCTAACAGTATCTAATTTGGTATTACATTACAATAAAAAAATATCATTTTTAGAAGGTATATACTAGTTTTCACGGTTTTAAATACAAATTTAATAGTATATATGTGACCATAAATATTGTCAGCATTCTTCATCATATTTCTTTGACTACCCACCTACATAAATAAACAATTTTCGATATTAAAAATGAGGAAAAAGTTACATAACATTTCACAGTGACATTAATTGCACATTAATTAATTAACGCCGCCTGAGATCACCTATTATATAATCTGTGACCAACTGTTTAACAAAGGAGGAAGCCACAAAGTCCACGTGGCTAAAGTCGGACTTCGCAACTTTCCGCGCTACGGCTCTCGGTAAATCTTTAACCATAGATAAAACATCTCTCTCGTCAAGTATTTCATCACCAACAGAGTAATGCATTATAATATCGACATTGACTTTCTTCAGATCGTATTTGGGTGGTATTATGGATCCATACTTTAATAGATTAATGGAGGGTGTATAGTACCATCTCCTGAATACACCATCATTGATGTTTTGACCGAAATGTGCGATCTGCTTGACAGATGAACCGGCCATGAGGTCAGCGCCATCTATTATCTCTTCCTAAAACGAAAAGTCAGTTTATGTCTTCTGTTTGTAATGCCCAATTAAGTATTTTATCAAATCATATCTATGGATTAGTAGTATGATTATAAAGATAGAAAGGACAAGGCCTGATATAAAAATGCCACGTAAATATACAATAGTAGTTTGCTTTAAAGATTTAAGATGCCAATCTTCAAGAGAATCAGAATTATTTTAGTAGGTAATTATTGTAGGTAGTTTCTGTATCGATGGGTCGCTGGTCGTAATGCAACATATACACAATACAAAACTAAATGCTTTTTATCCTATATATAATATTAAGATTAATGAAAAAGTCTTACAATAATATCCTCTACTTCGGTTGATCTGGTGCATGCTCCTTCAGCGCAATTGCTTCTAGCACTTTTAGAGTTCCAGTCAGGGCCCAATATTTCATAAATGCCTGCTGTTTTTGCTATATTCTGAAATTATATTCTGTTTTAAATAAAGTTTTGTACATTTTTCGTAATCTTAAACGTATTATCATCATTATATTCTACTATTATATCTACAAACAAACAACAAACAAAATAACTTACTTTCAATTTTTTTAACTGTAGTAAAACTGTATTTTATTTCTTCAAAATGACAACGGTCAACATTTTATTAAGCGGTATCCTTAACGGAGTGTAATAATTACTAGAACTTACATGAATGGTAGTCGTAAACCTCGCAGCGGTTTTCAACAGGCTGTGTGGGAAGTTCTTTTGGTATCCAACACCAGCTAGAAGATGAGCTGAGATAAACTTCTTATTGTATTCTGTCTTCATAGAGTTCAAAACTAAGAATGCAGTTCCACCCTGTGAGTGACCAACGTAGTGCAGGTTATCCTGACCGGTTCTCTTCAGGACAAAATCTATCATGGCTGGTAAATCGTAAATACCAATTTCTTCCCACGAGAAATCGAAAAATTTTGACTTCTGACGATTGTTGTCAGGATTCAATGTTTTGTGACGGCGAGAGTTCCCAACTCCTCTCGCGTTGCCTAACCAAACGTCGAACCCGGAGTCCGCTAAGTTAAATCCTATGAAAAAATGGATTTAAAATAATGTCAATACATGGGTGCACGTTCTAAATTTAATAACGTCACCTAGTTTCTGGATTTGTATTTGTTCACTGGCCTGAAAATAGGACAGCGTTTACTTACATATTTGTTGGACTACCTATTTATAATCTGTTGCTTTAAGTGCACCAAGAATTGTTTTTTTTATGATTTCTTGTTCTTTTGTCTTTCGTTTGGAGAAGAAGCATAACTCTCAATGCTTATATCATGGGTAATGTGCGAGTATATTAAAAGCCCATCTATTACATTATATATTTACAAAGCTTATTTAAAACGTATGCTTTATTAAGTTTTATTACCCATAGCGTACTGTGATCCCAACTCCACATAGCAGTTAGAACAACCAGTCAGGCCGTGCATCATGAATACAACTGGCCGCTTCGTATACGATCCCTTCCCACGAATCCTATTCACTTCCAGAATGTAACCATCTTCCGTTTCGACATCGTATCGTTCAGCTGCGTATCCAGCTTCCACGATTTTGTTATGCTATACAAAATACAGTACAGAATACAGTAACTAATAGAGATTCTATATGCCAGGTTTTATCATTGGTCCATATTTGTGTGATGAACATATTTGTTATATGTTGTCTATAAGTATAAAGTATATTTATCAGTTTTTCCCATTATTATGTAAAAAAGGTTCAGGTAATATATTTAGTTTTATATTAGCCCACACAACAAAAAATAGCTATAGGCCAAACAATTGTGAAATGTTTATTATTTATCTAATTGATAATTTATTTTTAACTATAAATTAAAAGATTAGAGACTTATCTTAATCCCTAACATATGTAACAAACCGTTATATATTACATACATAAGTTGCTAACGTGTGCATAAATAAGTATCACATATTTAAAAAAAAATGTTATATTCATATATTCACCAGCGGACCCGGTAAACGTTGTTTTGTTGAAAAACAGCGGTTGTTAATAAAAGAGTTAAAATTTAGGATTGTATGTACTATTTTATAGCACATTATAAAAGAAAACGAAAAATTTCGTCAAAAAATTAAAAGAAAATTAAACAAAACCTATGACTAAGGATATGAAAAATAGATGTCGGCCGATTCTCATACCTACTGAATACGCAATTAAAATTTGGTAAAAATCGGTCAAGCCGTTTCGGTGGAGTACGGTAGCTAACATTGTGACGTGGAAATTCTTAATATAAGATTGTATCAATATCCTTCGAAATAAATATCATATCACTCTGAGCACAGCCACGAAATACACCACTCACCACAAAAATACTTATTGGGAATCCGGACCATTGAATTAAAAAGTAATTAATCCATAATTTTTTATCGAGAAAAATTCACACGCAACCGTTAAATATATATGTTATTTAAATTTCAGACTTATATTGCCTTAACCACGCTAAACATATGTATGTTGATCCCACACATGTGCCGCACACACAAATTTAAAATTATGTTATTAGAAAAATTTTACATGAACTTTGACATATAAATTAAAAACTCATTAAGTATATTATAAGCGTAGTACTAAGCCATTTGGTAGTAGACCATGACTTCCAAAAATAACAAAAACTCACTGTTTGACATGTATCTTGATTCCCATAACTGGGTATTACTACACACAGCACAGCGACTGTTATTAACAACATTGTGAATAAATTTGATATGAAAAAGCTTTATTTATATACATAATGCTATCTTAATCCATTTATTGAACTAATTATAATGACCTTAAATATCTCTCTTAGCAAAATGAATAAAGCGAGATAAAAAAATACATTAATTAAAGCTTATAAATGGTCGCTGTGGGGAGAAATGTCATGCATGATATATAAAATTGATTGAATAATGCCGATGGAGAGTTGCTGTAGATGTCCTGTCCCCATCGAGGGGACATAGGATCTTAAGTCATAAATCCATTATAGACATCTAGTCTATACTAAAATATAACTAAATCAATACATTATATAATTAAATCAAGAAAGTTGTGTGAACATTGACATACTTCAAAAGTTGCATTTCCATCTTAGAGAAACCTTTATAAAACTAATTTAAGGTATTCAATAGTTTTCAGTAATTTTCATTTTCCAATTATCTACATTTTTTTTGAACAAAAAGGTTATTTTCTATGGACACATCCTAGACAGACTAACGTTATCTGTCAACTGTGATGTTATCTGTGATCCAAACAAGTGATCTAATGTGACAGTCTTTGTGTGACCACATCTGTAAAGCATTCGAAGTGTTAAAATAACATCTTAATAACAAAGAAACATTTATTAAGCATATAATTATATTCCTATTGAATTAAGGTAATATCTAATTTAAACAATAGAAGATGCCATGTCTAATAACAGCTTTAAGCGCGGAAAGTTCAGTACGCCAGTACTTTCTTTATATGTACAGTGTAAACTCTATATAATGACACTGAACGGACTGTGAATTCTATGGCGTTATAGAAGAGAAAAATTAACATTACGACGCTTTTAAAGGCTCTAATAATAAATCATCTATGTGAATATGTGTGTAATTTTTGTATAAATACAAACATAAATTGACACAAAAGAAAACCAAATCCTATGCTTTGATTGGAATGCACTACATTTTTATAACATACTAGTTTTCCACCCGCGGCTTCGCCCACGTGTAATTTGGTTAAGTATAGCGTTTATGATATGGAATATCAATAAAGTACAAATTGACTCTAAATTTTATTTAGAAAAACGTATGGGTAGAAGAATTGTGCTGTTTTTAGGGGTTTCCCGGCAATTATTCGATTTTTTCTTCACCTTTTAAACCTTCTCTAGACCTCCACGGACATTTCAAGATCAAGATAAGATAAATCCGTTCAGCCGTTCTCGAGTTTTAGCGAGACTAACGAACAGCTATTCATTTTTATATATATAGATAATTAATGAACACGCTAAACGGCTTATTCGCACTATTTTATGTCCCTAATAAAAATTTATAGTCGAACTATCCTTATCGCTTAGATCAACGTGTTCCTCACAAAGAAACCCGTAAACAATACACGCAAAGAAACTCTAATCTATATGAATTAACATAGATTAGTTTGATATATAAGATTTACAATTACACTGAACGATAAGATTTTTTTATATATGTGATTCATTATGTGTTTTAAGGACTTGTGTATATTTTTGTGTGAATGAAATTTTAACAACTTATTGATATAAATTTTATAATTACAAATACGAAATACTTTATTCAAAATGTTTTCACCCCATTATGACCATGTTTTCATGTAATATGTAATCTGTGGTATTAGCTGTATGCTGTGGCTTAGAGAAATAAAAAATTGAATGTAATAAATAAGGCGAACGCTACAACCCAAACTAGGATATTTCTTTTGTTATGCATGTTCTGTCTCTTCTGTAATAAAATTGTATTTGCATGGGTTTAATTCATTAATTAAGTGTGTGTGTGTCAACACTCGCTTTTTTTTTTTTTTTTTTTTTTTATGTGAGAGGAGGCGAACGAGCAGGCGGGTCACTTCGAGTGATGTGACAACCGCCGCCCATGGACACCTGCAACGCCAGGAGGCTTACAAGTGAGTTGCCGGCCTTTAAGGAAGAGGAACGCTCTTTTTTTGAAGGTCCCCAAGTCGTAGCGGATCGGGAATACCTGCGCTGGCAGTTGGTTCCACAAAGAGGTGGTGCGCGGCAGAAACTGCCTTAAAAAACGCACAGTCGTGGAACGCCAGACATCAAGGTGGTACGGATGGAATTTCGTATTCTGCCTTGATGTCCGGTGATGGAATTCCGCTGCAGGTATTAGCCCGAACAATTCATCAGAGCACTCCCCATGATAAATGCGGTAGAAGATGCAGAGGGAGCCTACATCTCTACGCAGAGCCAAAGGATCAAGCCGATTGGAAAGGATGGGGTCGTCGACGATACGAGCCGCTCTGCGTTGGATGCGATCAAATGGAAGGAGCTGGTATTGGGGCGCCCCCGCCCAGAGGTGGGAACAGTACTCCATATGAGGCCGAATTTGCGCTTTATAGAGTTGCAAGCGATGGCCTGATGTGAAATACTGACGCGCCCTGCTGAGAACACCAAGCTTTTTAGAGGCTAACTTAGCCTTACCTTCCAAATGATTGCAGAACTGGACATCGCTCGATATATCGACACCAAGAATTCCAATACTGGCTGAGGCTTTAAGAGGAGTGTTATCGAATAGTGGGGCCACGACAAAGGGATTCTTTTTAGCGGTAAACGCGCAAACCTGGGTCTTCGAGGGGTTAAATTGGACTGAGTTAAGTCGACCCCAATCCGAGACTCCACGCAGTAGAGTCTCGACTTCAGATACAAGTTTGTTCCGACACTGCTCGACATCAACCCGGGAAATATTTGCACGGCCGTGATATAGAGCATCTCCAGTACTGTCATCCGCATAACAATGAAGGCTGCTTAAGTGCAACATATCATTGATATGCAAGAGGAACAGCGTAGGAGAGAGTACACAGCCTTGGGGAACTCCAGCGTTTATGGATTTGAGGTCGGAACATGCACCGTCGACAGCGACCTTGATGTTCCGATCGGCCAAAAAACTGGAGATCCAGTCGCATAACTTCACGGGAAGCCCATATGCTGGAAGTTTTGAGAGAAGCGCCTTGTGCCATACCCGATCAAAGGCCTTTGCTATGTCCAGACTAACCGCCAGTGCTTCCCCTTTAGACTCAACAGCTTCTGCCCATTTATGAGTTAAGAAAACTAGAAGATCACCAGCTGAGCGGCCACGGCGGAAACCGTATTGACGGTCACTAATCAGCTGGCATTCCTCTAGGTAACGAAGGAGCTGGCTGTTGATAACAGTCTCCATTATCTTAGAAAATAAAGGGGTAACAGCTATTGGGCGGTAGTTTGAAGGATCAGAGCGTTCGCCTTTTTTAGGAATCGGGTGAACCAAGGCGGTCTTCCAAGCGTTCGGGACAATGCCGAGTGAATAAGAGTGCCGGAAAAGACGCGTCAGGACCGGAGCCAACTCAGGAGCACAAGTGCGCAGCACTATTGGAGGAATACCATCCGGTCCACTCGACTTATGAATATCCAGGGAAGTAAGGGCTTTGCGTACAGCACGAAGCCGAAAAACAATTTCGGGCATCGAGGTATCACACCGCAATAACGTCGGTGGAGTATTCCCGTGGTCATCAATCGTCGAGTTGGACCCGAAAAGAGAGCCTAAAAGATCGGCTTTCTCTTTCGGGGTAAAATTCTGCTTCAATAGGATCCCACTCTTCGTTAGCATAGTTTAGAAGTTCCGTAAGTCGAATTGCGACAACAGATCTTTTATAATTTTGAATTAATTTGTACCTCGACAGTTTGAGTTTCTTGCCAGTTCTTCACGTCCGCTCTACGCCCAGGATTTGGGAACTGGCAGCAAATGTAGACTCAACTTTTTTTTTGTTGACGATTCATATTTGTACCATAGTTACCTAAAGATATTCTTGATTTTGGTTATCTCGGTTCTTGCCATTATTTAATTAGAATCTAACATTAAAGAACAATCGTATATTTGCATAATGTTCTTTTAACATTTTGAAAAACTCATATGACTTCAAATTTTACCACACATAATGTGAAAAAGAATTGTTTGCAACGTGTGAAGTGATAATTCATAACTAATCATTTCTATAATTTTGATAATATTGAATTATCTACTGTCAATTTAAATTTACAACATAATACACCTATATTAATTTAAAAATCCACTAGTATTATATAGGCAAACATAACAAATATTTGGAATATTTGAATTCTTTTTATGGCTTTTTATGACTGGGGCTGAAACTGTAGTTTATTATGAATTACGATTTATTTTTATTTCTAAATTATTGAATGATTGCCTTGTCCTTCAAGGTACGGATCTGATAAACTAAGTTATGTAACACTACCTCGATCCTTGTTATCATAGAAATATCATATTATATAACTGGACAAGGCCCCAGACACGCCTTAATGGATCCCATTACAGTAGCCAGTGACACACTAGATGTCCCAAAAAAAACTCATAGAGCTAGGGTTAAGAACCGCCTTCGCCGTCGAAGGCATGGTCCCTTACTTCAAGTGTCGCTCACTCCTCCGAGCTAAGCTCGCCAACAAGCCCGAGCTTAGCTGTAAAGGCCTCCAGCGAGATCCCCCTCCAAAAAAAAAAAAAAATAAAAGCCTCGTTTATGTTTACCTTGAAATTATTTCTACCACTAAGCATTACGTATAGCACTTTATATTCCTGCCACTGTATTTCTGAACCAATAATTGGGCACCTAAAAGGCCGGCAACGCATTCACGCGGCGATGGCCAATGGGATCTTCACCGTTATAATCCTGCGTTCTTCTAAACAAAATCATTCAACGAAATAAGATTTGCATTTTTCAATTTTCCAGTAAAAAGTTAGTACAAATGAGAGGAAAACCATTCCAATCTGCAAAGGTTTATCGCCACAATTTTATATTTATTTCGTCTACAATTTTATTCCTCGACTGCAGTGGCGGAGCATGTCTGCCCCTTGTATTTTTAAATATCAGTAACTTGTTACAATAAAATCACTACCAACTATCATTGCCAAAACCTTTAAAGAAATTATTATAGAGTATACTATTGGGGACAACAAGTTTATTTTTATTTCTTAATTACTGAGCGCGTCTCAGTCCAACATAGATTTAGGAATATCGTAGAATTTAATCCGTAGCACTGCGTAGATAAGCTACATAAGACCGACGCTACGCCATGTTTACATATACTAAAAGCTAGACAAAAACTGCATATTTTAAAAATATTGCTCTGTAAGCCCATGCAAATATAAAATAAAGCTTAAGCAATATTGCAATATTATCGAAACTATATAGCATTATTAAATAGAGATCTCGACAAGGACGATAAACTTCGAACAGAATGTTGAATTAAAGCCAAGCTATGGAACACTCATGTAGTGTTCAGTATACATCAAGTATACATGATTTCTATCTTCCCTAACTTGTATAGCTATTAAAACTGACGTTTGAAAATGTTAAATTATTATTTAAACTAAGTTTTGACATGTAAGAAGTTGTAGTCTCACTATTGTATGCATACTAAAATAACGTCCCCAACTGGGTATTGGACACGCCTACTTCTGTGGTAAGTGCTAATTAAAAGTTCTACGTTTCACTCTGTCAAATGGTGTTAACTAATGAAAAAAGCTAAAGTTACAGAGTTCCGAGATGTATCGGACTATTGCTGTTTTTTTTACGTGTATACTAAATGTTAATAATTATGTTCGAACGAACTATGTAAGTGACTTGTGTGGAATTTTTACAAACATGGTTGACACACACACACTTTTTCTTTCCTGTTAGCACACACACACTTATTTCTTACTTTTCAACCCAACATAGAGTAATTTTAGTTTGGGGGTCCAGCGCCCACATTTTTGTTTGTGCTGATATAATTGATTAATGTATCAATTATGGTAGATATAATGTGTAGGGATCGAGAGAACTTCGTTAGCTCGTTTCAGGATAGATCTCACAGAAAACCAGCGTAAAGTGATGCAATTGGACTTTGTTCATTTTGTACTCGCGTTTCGTTTGGTGAGTGAGATCTTCCGGTGCCCATCACTTCCCCTCCCCTTGCCTCTTTCCCTACCCCTCCATTCCCTATTTTTTCGTGAAAGGCCGGCAACGCACTCACGAGCTACCAGCCATGTGAGTGTCTATGGGCGGTGACTTACAAAATATATTTTTAACAATGAGATTCACTTTTTACTAATACTTAGCCATTAATGTTTGCTAATAATTCATTACAGGTAAATCTTATATTCGGTATTATACAAAATTTTATCACACTTGGTAACTAATTTTACCTTATTGTTTATGAATATATCAATACGTCGTGAGACGGTTAATTATATCAATGTAATGTACTAACATCCAAGATACATGCTAGTCCTAGTTTAGATGCCAATACAAATAATTGTGTGAATCTATTTAAATCTATGCTTAAGTTTGTTCCATAATTTCTATTTGCAATATATACTTTTTTATTCTTATGTTCTTATTAAAAATATAAATAAAAAGCAATTATACACAAATATAACATTTGTCAATCACATGAACGAAAGCATTAAATATTCTTAATTGTTAATATGACGATAGCAGAATAGCGCATTGTTTGCCACCAACTTTCAGTCGTTTTTAAACTATAGTGACATAAGTCAATTTCTTACCTATTTATTTAATAATACGTATCGACAGATACGACTAGTCTGTCGAAGGAAAATATAATAACGTTTCCATTTGCAAGGCTTCTATAACCAATATATAAGTAAGCCTATTTACTCGTATGAGGCTTCGATTGAATGTCTTGTGCAATATTTCTGTTTCCATCCCACTAGACTCTAGAGGATTATTTCTATGTACCATTTATAATGACTTTTTAAAATGTGGTTCTCGACCCTTAAATGATTTTAAACTTAAATGATATTGTTATTTTAAATTAACAGTAAAGTAACTATATCTAAATAAACAAAACTAACATAAATTTAAAAAGTTTGGTCCTTGTGGCAGATTACCCATAATGCTGGCAGTATTTCCTCGCTGGGCTTTCCATTAGGAATCATTTCTTTAAATTACCATATCCATACATTTAATTAGATGAAATCTGATAACATTTTTATGATAACTTTTTGCACTATCTTGCAAAGAAATTTCATTTAAAGCATTATTAAGATAAGCTTTAGCATGAGAATGTACGAGTCTCAGTTCTACCAAATTACAGAAATTAATCTATAATAATATTATTTTTAATGAAGAGTAAAACGTTTTAATCAATCAAACAGACAGAAAATTACAAGTATGACAGATTCTGGTAGACATTGGGATATTTCCTTTGTTGTGAGCGTCCAGTCTTTTTCTAGGTGCATGATAAATTTTAAGTGTGTATGAGCGTGGGTTTACGTTTGTGTGATATGGTAGAACACGTTTAACACACGCTTAAGTGAATTAAAGCTTTTGCTATAGAACAAGCATACTATATATACTTTTTCAATACATAAGGTCATCACGTAACGTGAATTGAAGCTTATTAGGTCGGCAGCCCGTATATATTTATGTTAAAATAGCCTCTTTTTTCCTTAAAATTAAAAATATTTGTGGCTTTTACGTAAAAGTCAACGTCAAAATATATTTATTCATTAAGATACATAGGACCATTTTGAATCGTCTCAGATTTTACGCCTGTTCGTACGCGACCAAGCTGAGAAGAAGCAGGCAAGAAACTCGGCTTGGTTGATTTTTTTTTGGAAATGATCCCCGTACACTTTTTAAGGCAAGGTTAAGGTTTGTATGTACATAATGTAGTTTCCTATGACATATGTTTTTAAATATTTCAATATATGGCAAAATACATTATGGTATTCTGCATTCAAATATTTTTTTCATATAATGTTTACTACCAGTACTTATTGAATAAAATAGTGTGTGTGTATTGTGTGCGTGCGTGTAAATCTTATATATAATTCAAAATATTTCATAAATAACTTTAAGTAAGTCCTATTTCGAAGTAGTTTTTACTATATTTTTACAGTATGTAACATGTTAATACATGTCATATGATTCACACGTCATATATTCACAATTTCATACCAATATCAAATCAAGTTTGAACGCCTGTCCGATAGACCATTGTTACTCGTATCACGTATAATTCGGGCCAAACTACTCCAAAGGGAATCTTGAGTTTTGCTCAAAGTAACCAATATTTCACAGTTGCGTGATAGGCCTAGATATTGCCTCCAATGGTATTGATCGCACTGCGTAAGCTTTATTAAGCTTATATATTTTATTAACGAAGTAAGTCGAGATGTGTGTGCAATTTGTTTGCCCCCTGAGTAGAAAAAAATATTATGCGAACTAAATAAAAATACATTTGTCTTATATTTTTTTTTAATCTGGCCTTAAGTAGTTAAAGGATTTCCAGAAAAGCGGGAGTGATACTCCGTACGGGACTTTTCAGTTATCGCGTGCATTCAATACCCACAGTCTTTATTCTATCTCCAAATGTAAATACATAATATTTAGATCCAATAGGCCATTCAATCTCACGGATGTTATTCTTGCTCTCAGCTGGTTAGCTTTATAATATATATATATATATATATATATATATATATATATATATATATATATATAATTATAAGCTCGATAACTGTTTTACAAATATCCTGAGTTAAGGATTTATTTCCATTCCCAAGCTTTTTTATCATTGAAATCCTTAACCAGTAACTAAAAGTCTCTCTGGGCGGTTCCAGACAACATTTTAGAGATTTCAAATATTTTCCGTATTTCAAAAATGTTTACATTAACATTGTTTAAACAAACGCTAGAATTAGCAATGATTTAAACCTGTGATATTCAAGTTGCGAGCACGTGCGAGTTGTACGCTGGAGTGAGTTTTCACAAATTTCACCAGCCACTGCTTTCAATTAATTAAAATAGTTCGCGCTACGAGTGTGCAGTTTGCGAATTGATAACTCAACTGGCAATACTGATTTATGACGGCCATCTTATCAAGCGTCATTGTATAGATGATAATAAATACATAGGTAAATGAGAAAACTGTAAACGAATGAATCTTCAATAAGTTTCTTTCGAAAATCTCTATATTTTATCTGCTTAATGCTTTTGAATCAACCGTCAGATAAGCAGACAAATAATGCCAAACGATGCTTCATTGCACTCACGATCTAGATTTAGCCTTTTTTATTTCCATTTTAGTGCTTAACTTGTATTTTAAAATCTAATTATAGACCCAAATCTATTAATTTCTTATAAATACACTGTATAATATTTCTTATAACGACACAGAAGGAACTGCATTTTATGGCAGAGCGTGGTTGTTAAATGTACAAAAGAAAAATCGTTTTATGGAATACAATCTGAACCAACCAAATCCAATTGATTTCGACTCTTTAGATATTATAACGTTACATCGAGTGACGTTACATGAATAATAAGTTAATACTGTAATTAAAACACAATCAAACTCTCATCTCTCACTTACTCTGAATCACGCCGACAGATTATAAATTACAATATAGAAGAAAACTCACTCACACAGGGATTCCCTAGCGGTTGGGACTAGCGCCTGAATACCATGTATCAAAAAACTTGTGTTAAAAATATAAGATGTTTAATTCAATTAATAAAGCGCTTAAAACGTTGGGACAGTTTCGTTAACCATTTGCAAACCAAATTTATATTATTGAGTGGCAAGTAGCCAGTCTTAAGTTTGTACGCTCGGCTTCATGTCTTTGAGAAACGCTAAGTTTACAAATCGTTACACGATAAGTCTTGTAAACACTGAATTTTACCAATTTTGTATTAGTCTCATTAACCTTATGTGATTTCATATTCTGTTCCAATTTTGCTCTTAATAAATTAAAAAAAAACAACGACTGTTATATAAAAAACTTCGCAAACTTCACAACTTAATGTTGTGATAAGGCCTTAACCAAACTGATAGTTAAGTGATCGCTGATATGATTCAGAAAAGATATATATATACATATATAAATAATTATCTGATTGTTAAGTATTTTTATTAGAAAAGAGAAATTTGTTCAACAATGTAATCGACCACTAACTCCTTAGCATCATCCGCACTCACAAAATCTGTGTGTGTGAATGTTTTTCTGGCAATTTTTCTCACGGTCACCTTAGGCATAACATTGGCCATGTTTAGGACATCTTTTTCATCGAGCAGGTTGTCATTGACGGTGTAATGCATGGTCACGTCCGCTGTAATCTTTCTAAGGTCATACTCGGGTGGTGATAGTTGTCCATATTTCATCAAATTCTGAATTCCATAGTTCCACTGTCTAAACTTCCTGTCTCGAATATTTTGACCATAATGGGCATATTGTTTTAAAGATGCACCGGGCAACAGCTTTGTTGGATTTATTATGTCATCCTAAAATTAATAAATCAATTATTTGTGAGTAGTTTTCATTTTAAGAGGGAAATTATTGAGAGAGAAATGATTTACCAAAATATCGTTAACTGACGATCTCGATGTCTGTTGGTTTTCAATTTCAGCGATTTGGTCCCCCCAATTCGGTCCAATCAGCTCAAACAGACCACGCCTACTTGCAAAGTTCTGAAATGTATATCTCATATTAACGTATTTAAATCACACAAGTACAATAAACACAGATTTTTAAAAAGCTTATCGTTTAGTTTCAATTAGAGGCTTTTTAATGTATACTTACATAGATTAAATCGACGTTCAAAGCAGTTGCTCGTAATGCCGAATTAGGAAAATTGTTCTGATAACCAACTCCCGCCAAAAGATGAGCTGATATAAACTTGTCATTGTATTCTGGTTTCATAGAGTTGAGAACAAGAAAGACGGTTCCACCCTGAGAATGCCCAACATAGTGTAACTTGTCTTGCCCAGTCTCTTTCAATATATAGTCAATGAGTGCTGGTAGATCAATTGTTCCAATTTCATGGAATGTAAAATCGAAGAATTTCGCCTTCTGTTTATCATCGTCCGGATCCAGGGTAATATGACGACGGGAGTTGGCAACACCTCTCGCGTTTGCTAACCACACATCAGCACCTTCGTCAGCTAAATTGTAAGCTGTAAAATATAACTATGTTTAAACCATGCGGTTTGTTGTATCAGTCTCGATCGTGTATCTAAGAGGTATTCCTCTCAGATACACAATTCTCAGTAAGTCAATTTTATAATTTGTGTGTGTGTTTATTGCTATTTATATAACATTATTTCTATATTGGTTGGTGTGCTGTTACGTATGTATACTTGTGGTTTAATTAAAAGAAAATTAATGACTGATATTAAATTATTACCTACCTCTTTTCATCAAAAACTACCTTGACAGTAACGTGAAATATATTGTAAAAAAAACAAGTAATTCAAAAAACTACATTTTTGTGATAATTCAAGATAACATATTATTATTTATTATCTAGCTAACACACTTTCAGAACAATGTTGTGAATGGCTGGCACGTTTAAAAATCTAATAAATCACTGAAAATAATTAAATTATAACATAAGGATAATGAATTATATCTAAACATGTATTTCTAATTGAATATAAGTATATTGTATTTGAAATTTTAATTTTAAAATATCGAGTTTCTTGCCGGCTCTTCTCGGTTGGTTCCAAAACGGTTACAAAAGTGTCGTTATATACATTGAATAAAGATATTTTGAGTTTGAAATAGTTTAAATTAATTTAATATCTTACCAAGACTTTCTTTTGGACCAAGAGCTATATAGGTACCACCGTAGTCCGACAGACCGTGCATCATGAGCACAGGTTGTCTTTTTTGCCCATCATCATTTTTACCACGTGGTATCCTCACCAACTCCAGAATGTAACCATCTGGTGTAATAACATCGTGAGTCTCTACAGGATATCCAGCTTCGGCAATTGTTTCATGCTAAAAAAATATTGTACAAACATGAGATTCTGCTTAGGACTGCAGGTCTATGTCACTTTATGACATTTTCACATCTTTGATCATTATAATATGTTTAGAACGGTAATTAATTATCTTAATGCGGTTTATATTCCTTAAATAAAACATAACTCGACATTTGAAATTATTTGTTTGCGGTACGGACAATTGTTATGTATGTTTTATATTTCTTTCATGGAAGCCTTATACAATTTATATAAGATCAATTTATAATAGATTTGTATACTTACGATTTTGTAATACTTCTTATGTGCTGAGCCCACGCTGGCAGGCGATGCCAGGCACCCGGCCACCAGAATCGCCAATGAAAAGACACCCAACATACTCATTGTCTGAATGGTACTCGTATATTATCTCAAACCCTTTTTATAATAGTTAGGCTACAACTGATAAATTTCTAATCTGAATAGGGTATTTTTCTAATGGAAATGGTTCTGTATATTTTAGTTCAACAGCCTAACACCGTATTATTTATTAGTTGTAATTATAACGACCGTTGATAAAACTAAACTATTTTCATATAATCGAGTGTTCGTCAAGAATATCTAGCAAAATCAAAAATATCTTTATTCACATAGGTAACTATGGTACACTTATGTATTAAAAACTTATTAAAACTGAATAAATACAATCAATACATACAAATTGTTAACAAATAATTGTATTTTGTACCTGGAGTTTCTCAGTCTAAACTCAGATCAATTTTGATTATTTAACGTTTTGTAAATTTTTTTAAGGATATAATTATAATTTTAAGCAGTGTTGCAAAAGATCCAAGCCTTTCTGAGATGTACGTTCAATGCCGGTTTGGTTTTTCTTTTTGGATTGGAATCTCGCTGTTGGCCCGAGGCCTTTACAACTCATGACTAGAGCTCATTTCTATATTTAACACATCTCTGTATATTAAAGGCAAAGTTTTAGACGAAATCCACGTGTTAGGCTGATGAGCTACTTGGCCATAGACAAATTTAAAATTGATCTAACAAACTGAAATAAGATGCCGATCTGGGAATATGATGCCAATGGATTATTATTCTTCGTATTACTAGCGTAATTCATTCGCGCTCTAATCAAAATATTCCTACGCTGCTTTAAAATCAGATGTGTGTACTAGTTAATACGTCGGAGAGTTCCTTGTTCCGGTTCTCATCAGCTCCACGCCCTTATTTTGGTAACTGGTAGAAAATGTAATTGTATAATTTGGGACTTTGGGATTGTACCCTGTACCACACATATTTAGATTTAGCGCGTTATGCATATAAGCGTGTGCTCACATTACTTCCCGCCCGCGAGATTTCATTTAATATTAATTAGTAGTGTACCATCAGTTAAAGGAAATAAACGTGTTGATTGGGCTTTCTTTTATTCTCTATAAATGATCATCATATAGACACACTACTCAACATACCCAATGGGCAGTCTGGATTGAGGAATCCATACGGACAGCGACACATACCTGTTCTATGCGAGTGAATAAGTTTTGCCTTTCCTCTCTTTCCTATCCTATGTCTTCTATATCGCATTAATCCCTTTGGGTCAAGCAACACAATGCAAGTGCATCGCCCACTCCTTTATTTCATATATATAAAAAAGCTTAAAAAACTATAATCATAAAAAAAAACAAGTGATCTTGAATATGACTTTATAAAGATAGCCAAAATAGTAATAAAGATATATAGGATTTAATCTGCACGTAATAAACTTGTTAAGGAAAAAACATTGCGTTTTATGATTAATTTATATTGCTCTATAATACCGTGTTAGTTATAGGCTACCGTTTCAGCAACTCTTAATCCAGACAAGAATTTATGGTATAGATATTGTGTGTGTATGTAAAAAAACAAGTGTATATCTTGATTAAAATGGGAAGTTTATCTAGACTAATAGCTGCCACAATTTATTAATTATATTATATATATAAATATATTTATTAATTTGCACACTCCATTACGCAAAATTTCAATAAAGGAATAAATATACGGTTAATAGCTGACCCGGCAATTTCTGTTTTGCTATTTAAATTATTTATATTAATAAAATTAAGGATGGACAACCCTTATTAGTAAGAGGTATTAAAAGTAGATGATCCATAACTATACACAAGTGTACCAACTCACTAGAATCCTTATTCATATGGGTATCTTTTTAAAACTTACGAAACAATTATAAAAATAATAATGATATTATAAGATACGAGAATTTTACATATAAGAGCCCAAATGGTCCCTTGACAGCCCTAAAACAGTAAAAGTTGATTTAAAAGATAAGTTGTTTGTTTTGGTTTAAAGAGTTACATATTTCATTGTTGGAAAAAAAATGTTATGAATTTGATTAATTGCGATATTGCACGTTTGACCGAGTTGGGTCTTAGACACATCTGTTGGCAGTGCTGACCTGAACTCTTGATAACTGTATACTTAATTACGATTATAATACCCGTGCTTTTATACTTGCACTGCCTTCTAAAGTAGCAGAACAACAATTCTCATCAAGTAGTTTTAGAAATCGAATACTAGCCCAGAGATTTTGCAACAAACTGTAGAAGTTTACTTGAGCAATAAATAATCAATGTATTGCTTTCCTCCGACGAATATATAAAAAAATATATCATTAGTTATTATTACGGTATATAATGAATAGAACATTTATAAATGTGGCGTTAGTGGGTCAGGTGACTTGGACAATATCAGAGATTTTTTAGAAAGATAGCAGTGAATTAATGACATCCTAACGAAGTTTGTGTTAAAGAGATTTCAAGAAAATTCTTTTCTTCGCGCAAACCATAATTATAGAGACCAAACTTTTACGGTAGGAAGCTGTTATGTATATAACCGAGTAAAGAAGGTGGATTTGTATGCTTAGTTAAATATTAAAATCTTATATAAAAATATACATCATATCATATATCTTAATATACTAAAGACGAAAAGAATTTCTTCTATCATAATATAACTATGTATTATAGTATATAGATAAGAATAGAAAGATAGCCTATAGTGGACTATAGTGGTTAAAAAAGCATATATTGCTTTCGCCTAAGAGCGTTGTATAAAATGGAATATAAGGCTATAGCGTATTTTAAAATACTATAAATATCTTGTAGTGCACTCGGTTCAACTAAGAATCTACCGTTTAACGTTCATAATAATACAATAACCATAAACTTGAATTCTGCTTTTACTCCTACCCATTTAGATCGTCATCATCTAACAGTTTCATGCCTTATAATATCTAACAGGAGAACACCAAAAACAAAACAACTATTCTTTGATTTATAGTCGTATAACTATTCAAACATATGAAGAGACTTAAAATAACAAAAATAAGCTATTTATTTAACCTTTAATAACATCACAACAAGTACCAGATCCAACTAAGACAAATTCAATATTTTTTTATGAAGATTTATTGACATCATACATTCATGAATTTCCGCCGTTTCAAATCGTTTATAACGTACTCGTATACCAGCTCCTTGGAGTCCTTCGCTCGGACGAAATCTGTGTGTGAGAAATCTTCACGGGCGACCCTTCGTGCTTTGCAGTTCGGTATGTCCCTCACCATAGCCAACACGTCCTGTTCACCAAGAAGGATGTCACCAAGAGTGTAATGCATTGTCATATCGACTGTGATCTTCGTGAGGTCGTATATCGGCGGTGTGGGACTGCCGTAACGGATAAGGTTTCTGAAATAACCGTGGTCGTAACTCCGGAAGGAGTTGTCGCGGATATTCTGGCCGTAGTGGGCGTATTGCTTCACAGCGGCTCCGTTAATACCAGCCTTTGCGCGTGACAGCTCGTCCTGTTATAAGATAAAAATGTATCTCATTATATTTTGTATTTAGTCGTCTTTTTTTAGTCGTGTCTTAACAATTGACCCATACAGTAGTACCACACAGTAGTAACACACAGTAGTACCACACAGTAGTACCACACAGTAGTACAACACAGTATTACCACACAGTATTACCACACAGTATTACCACACAGTATTACCACACAGTATTACCACACAGTATTACCACACAGTATTACCACACAGTATTACCACACAGTATTACCACACAGTAGTACCACACAGTAGTACCACACAGTAGTACCACACAGTAGTACCACACAGTAGTACCACACAGTAGTACCACACAGTAGTACCACACAGTAGTACCATACAGTAGTACCATACAGTAGTACCACTGGATTAGATGCTGTACGATAAAGAGGAATACATGTTCAGTGAGACAGTAATGTTTTCACCGTATTAATTTAGTTAAGTCGTATCTACAGGCAATTGTAACCAAATAATTACGTATTATAGATAAGTTTAGATTGATCGCATTGATTGCATTACATGCATCGTTGTAGGAAATGTTGATGCATATAACTGATTATTAATCACAAATACCGACCTCTTTGGCTTACAAACTTTATTGTTGTTGTTAGTTGAACGACATCAACTGAACTTTAAACGTATCAGTTAAAACGTACCATCGCTTGTTGTACGATTGTTATCAAGTCCCACAAATTGTTTTTGTTCTGAATGTCACTGCTTGCTGCCGCGTTCACTAATTCTCCCAGGTTGGATGACCCATCGTCGGACGGTCCCAAGATTTCCACATACCCTAACATATAAGTTAGAGCCTGTAAAGAAAATAATATAAGTTTCACTACTTGGTCAGAAAACCTTCGTCGATATTTATCTTTCCTTCAAGTTAGATATTGTTCCCTTTGAAGTAGACTTTGAGACTTTGGACCAATAAACACGCATATTAAGGAATTAAGTAGGCGTATGTTAGTCAATACCGGTGACCCAAAATCTGGTGCTTTTCTCGCTCTACGAATAATAGAAAACAGCGAGGAAATGCCGCCAACAATATGGGTACTACTATTATGGGTTATGATTATAGGTTTGTCTGCGTATTATTTTTAAAATATACATATAAACATACACGGATCACATCAGTCCTTGCGGCAGCTTGAGCTATAATCCAGCTAGGAAAATGATTCTGGTATCCAACTCCAGCGAGTAAGTGTGCCGTTTTGAACTTTCTGTTGTATTCAGGCCTCCTTGAATTCAAGATTAAGAAGACAGTACCACCTTGTGAATGACCGATATAGTCAAGTTTCTCTTGTCTAGTGTAAGACAGGGCGAAATCAATCATCAGCGGAAGGTCAATTAAAGCGATTTCTTCAAAAGTATAATCCCAAAAGCGACGTTTTGTTGACTCGTTGTCGGGATCTAAGAATAGATGCCGACGCGATTTCTCAACACCTCTCGCATTTCCCATCCAGACATCGAAACCGCGGTCCGCGAGGTTGTAAGCTGTAATCATTTTTTATTACAAATATAATAAAATACATTGAATAATTAAATTATGATGTCGTAAAATCACAAAAAGTTAACATACCAAGACTGTTATTAACATTCATTCCAAGGAAAGCGTTTGCCGAGCTTTGCAGTCCATGTTGGAGGAAGACCACCGGTCGTCGTTGGAAGATATTTAAGAAGTCATTCTTGCCACGAGGGATTCTGTTTACTTGAAGAATGTAGCCATCGGATGTCACCAGATCAAAGAATTGTGATGGGTAGCCATCTGCCCGAATTCGTTCATGCTGAAATTTAACAAATCTGTTCTACATTCTACTCCACCATTTTTTATAGAAGAGGGGCAAACAAGCAAGGAGCCACACCATAAACACGTGGCTGAGAGCTCGTGAGTGCGTTGCCGGCCATTAAGAAAAGAAACAGAAACACCATTGCACACACTAAAACACACACACACACACATTCAAATGCTCGTTCTTTACATAATATACTGCACTTGTTCATATGTATATGTATATATATATATATATATTTTTTTTTTCTGTTCGTGTTTTTTTTTGTATAATTTTTTTCTGATCTTGGATTCTATTTTTATTGTGTAAACTTTTTGTGATAGGCGGTTTAAGAAATAAAAAATAAAAATAAAATAAAATTAAGAGTGTGGTAAGCTTGTTTCTTGAAGGACCCTAAGTCGTATATTAAAAAAATATTTATTATATAGATTATAGTGTTACAATATTATTGTACATGCGTAACATTATCCACAAATCGCTTAATTTGGATATCGACCGTGTATGAAAAGAACTGATATAATAAAGAAATAAATCTGTTTTCTTGATATTATTGCATTCAATTATCAATATAACTACACTAATGATAAGTATTTAAAATCAAATGCATGTGTTATCGCTTAATTGATTTAAAAAGTATTTTATAATTATTATTTGTAATCTTTAGAATTTTCTAATAATTAATGCCGGAAAGTTTGATGTTGTTTCTTACTACGCCCATGATTTAAGAATTGGTATTGAATGTAATATTTGTTTAATTATTTTGACGATTTCCTTTCTATAATTTTAAAATAGACATATAATAGTTTATTGTAGATTGTTTGATCCGGTTTATTGGTAACTAATTTAAAGTAATAACATTATTGGGTTTAAGGGTAAAACTGGAACAACGAGTGAACCACGACATGGGAAAACCGTTGCGCGGTTTAAATGCCTGTTAATTTTTGTGAAATTCGAAGATAAATAATTAAAAAGAAAAATTCAAGAACAATGACACACTTACAATACATAACAGATTTTTTAATATCGATTTTTGAAAAGCTTAGCATTGTTACTGTGTGCCAAAAACTCAAAATCAGAATATTACAAGTTAAATTATATTTCAGAATTTACCCAAACAGTCTACGTAACTTGAATTGGTTTGACACCTAAGTTAATATTAAGTCAGTTTAACATTGAATTGCCTTTCACAAACTGACCGTTGTTGGAAAATTAAATGAAAATTAAATTTATACTTCGAATTGTTTACAATTGTTTAAACCCTTTAAAATATCATTACATCAACATACATAATAAGACATTTTAGTTTTACTAGTAAATATGATAAATGAAATATTTAAATAATTGTATGTACATTTTGTCCATAATTTTATTCAGTACTACTGAAACAATATTTACAGTATGTTAATACTGCTCATCACATAGGTCTTTACTGTCGTTACATCAACTTTAATAAAAGTATCAGTGCGCTAAGTGTGTTATTAAACTCACTTAATAACTAGTTAACTTTAATGTAACCGTTAGAGTTAACTTGAAATTGTATTTAAATACCGGCATAACCGCCAGGGGCGCTTATTCAGTTCCAAATTCAAATTTACTCTAACCGAGAGCGTTTAATAACACTTAGCACATAGTGTCATATAGCTTTTTAGTAAATTTGGTACACTTACAGTAGATAGTTTTCTCCTATTCTCCTCCAGAGACGAACAATTGTGTAAACACACAAGGAAAATCACTAGAGACAATTCCCGTATCATCGTTTAGTGAATTTTAAAGTTTTTTTCCTAGTCCTGCGTACTTTTATTGAATTCCTTATCATAATTAGTTTAATCTATTTCCGTATCTAACGGGTGGCGTCAAAGTCATGACCAATACAAAATTAAAGTTGCCGTTTGAGATTTTCTTAGATAGTACATTTTTAATTCATTCATTTGAACGTTTGTTTGTTAAGTTAAAAAAAGTCAAAGTTTAATCCGAACGAACTTTTAAACTAAACAATGGTTGTCTTATGTTCGATTACATGCAGGCTGTGAAGAGACACGAATGTTTCAATTTAGAAAAAATAATCTACACAAAACTATGTCTGTGACAGAGAGTGCTATTATGTTTTTAACTAATAAAGTTTATTTTATGCATTTACATGTCAAATTTTAAATTTACATCTCATAAAATCATTAAGCAGAAAATAATTCAAAAAGCCTACAATGGTGAATATGATATTATACGGATACCTTAGCAGCAGCTTGAAAATGGTTTGTTCTGATCCAAAACTTTACTGATGTTAATCACTGTAGTAGGATAACTGTAAAAAGGGCCACCGGAAAATGACAACTTAGTGAATAAATAAGTGGAGAATTACAACACATTTTAAATATTAAAATAATTTATTAAGTATTAAAATTACAAATTAACATTATTATATTTAAATTCATTGTCCCCCAAATATTCTAGTTATCATTTATGTGCGTCGTATTAAATCGTTAATCAGATACTCAAATACTAACTCACTAGTGTCTTTCGCCAGTAGGAAATCAGTGTGTGAGAATGTTTTACGTGCGACCTTTCTCACTTTGCAGTGTGGCATAGCGCCTGCCATAGCTAACACGTCAAGCTCATCGAGAAGGACATCGCCAAGTGTGTAATGCATTGTCGTATCAACTTTAATATTCTTCAAGTCGTATTGTGGTGGTGTTAGTCTGCCATACTTTAACAAATTCCCGATGAGACCGTGGTCAAAACTTCTGAACGATTTATCGCGAACATTTTGGCCGTAATGGCCATATTGCTTAACGGCAGCGCCGCCTAAACTTTCTTTTGCGCGAGTTAATTCTTCCTGTAATAGAATAATTACACTTATAGTCTTTCGATTTTATTAACATTATGACATATAAAAAGTATTTATTGCATAAATAAATGGTAGTCAAAGCTTATCCTAAGCTTGTATTAAGCTTAAGATTGTATACGAGCTTTTGCCCGCGACTTCGTCCGCCTGTTTTAAATACATTGGGAATTTAGAAAATCGGTTTGTAAATGGCAGAGTTCTGGTAAAATTTCATACAAAAATCAGTATAGACTAGCATATATGTCGGCGCTTAGATACTGGGAAACCTGCGCTGGGTAATCCAGATGATTCAGTCTAGGAACACGTGCAACATGCAGGTGCAATCGCCTACAGGAAACCTATGCTGTAAAACCTAATACTTTTCCCTCCTGATGTCAGAAGCGAGCTATTGTCGTTAAGGACAAAACGATCCTGCATTATTAAAACGCTGAGTTCTCATTTAAATAATACACTTGTGATATATATATATATATATATATATATATATATATATATATACGACTACTTTATTATGGAGCCGAATCTAACATGTATACCGTTTTCATATATTCATAAGTAGTAGTAAAATTAGTTTCCTGAGTGAGAGAATTCAATTTAATGAATGAACAAATATTAAATGATAAGTACAATACATATTGTATTTACTTTAAAGGAAACAGAATTAAAAACTAATACGTACGAAATATATCAATTGATAGATTAAAAATTTGTTTGTAATGGAAAATTACGCTTAATGCTCGGAATAAGATTAGATCTTAAGTAATTATTGATTGTCAGACTTTGTGTATTGAATGAAACTTACCATAGCATTCTTTATTAAAGAAATTAAATCCAAAATGTTATTAATTATCTCATTATTCCTTTTTGTCTCCAATAACTCACCGAGTTGTGAGATACCATTTTGAGTTGGCCCATTAACTTCTACAAAACCCAACGTAGATGTGAAAGCCTGGAAAATCGTTGAAAATTAAAAATAAAATATATAAAACATAAAAATAAAATATATTTATTGCTGTTTAGTTTTTAACTATATCAGGATAGTGCCTATAAGTAACAATATACTTCTTAATGGAGAGCACGCACGGTCTCTTTTTAATCTTAAAAAATACAAATATATATAAAATAACTATTCGGTTAGGGTGTGTTTTGTTACGAAAGACGCATTAATAATTAAATGTATCTTAATAATTAATGCGTCTTTCTTAACCATGCTACGTATAAAGTCAGACTTTTTAACTTACTAGAATATCATCCGTCCTGGCGGCAGCTATAGAAAGGATCTTGTTAGGAAAGTTATCCTGGTAACCAACCCCAGCCAACAAGTGTGCAGAAATAAACTTTTTATTATATTCAGGTTTTCTTGAGTTCAAAATTAAAAACACAGTACCTCCCTGCGAATGGCCAATATAATGAAGCTTCTCTTGTCGTGTGTGAGACAGCGCAAAGTTTATCATACGTGGCATATCAATCAACGCAATCTCTTCAAATGTGAAATCCCAAAATTGTCGTTTTGTTTCTTCGTTGTCGGGACTGAGAAAAAGATGGCGACGTGAGTTTTTTACGCCTCTAGCGTTTCCCATCCATACATCGAAACCAATGTCAGCGAGTTTGTACGCTGAAAGATAAATATTAATTTATTATATCTGTATATGTCTTAGTTATGACAAAATGTGACACAAATAAAAGATTTTAATGAATTAAAATATCTTATTCACTAAGGTATAAAGGATAATTGAAACGTATTAAATCTTACTCTACGCCTGTTCGTACGCGACCAATTAAAGAAGAATCAGGCAAGAAACTCAGCCGGCAAGGCTTAGTTGAGTTTTTGGTAATCCCAGTACGATTTGAAACAAGGCTGAGCTGGAGCAAATTAATTTCCAAACAATTTCATCATCAAAATAATCACATAATTTATAAAACGCTTACTTAAAGCTTCTCTTTAATTACTTTTAATTTATTATACTTAGTCTTGCCATAAATATTGTTATAAAGAAAAGCACGATTTTTTTTTTATACGTAACATTTATTCCTTTCATAGTGAGTTAGTTTAATACATCAATATATAACTATTAAAAATATACAATGTTTATTCGAAGTGGTCTCCATTGGCTGCAATACAGTCTTTTAAACGTTGAGGCCAGTTATCAATAGCAGCACGAACTCTTTCTAGAGGAAAATTCTTCACTGCCAACCGAATGGATCGTTTTAGGGACTCCAAATTATCATGGCGTTTAGAGCAAGCCTTACTCTCTAAAACTGACCATAAATCATAATCCAATGGATTTAGGTCAGGACTTGACGACGGCCAGTTTTCAGTGCTGATAAAGTCCGGAACGTTAGTTTTCAACCAAGATTGGGTGGATCGAGCTCTATGACCCGGTGCCGAGTCTTGTTGAAAGCACCATTCTTTGTTATTGAACATGGTGTTAGTTAAAGGCTTAACTACCGTCTCAAGAATGGTATTTTGATAAACTTGTGCCGACGTTTTAATACCTTTTTCACAAAAATATGGCTCAGTCACCCCTTCATAGCTAACACCCCACCAAACCATCACTGAAGTGGGATAATGCCCACGTTGTACTCTGTTTACTAATTGCGAAGCTTCTTTAGAGCTTCCAGCATAAATACGGTCATTTTGTTTATTAAAATACTGCTCAATTGTAAAAATTTTCTCATCCGTAAACAAAATTTTTTTGTGACCTCCCTTTGCGTACCGCTTAAGTAGTTGTTTGGATTTTACCACCCTATTCTTCTTTAAATTATCAGTTAAGAAGTGACCAGTACGTCTCTTATAGGCTGCAAGTCCTAAGTCATCTTTTAATATACGCGACATGGTTCTAGGAGCTATCTTCATCTCCCGAGATAAAATCTTTTGCTTACGGACAGGATTTCTTCGAATTCTTTCCCTAACTGCTTTAATCACCTTTTTCACACGAACGGTACGTGGACGGCCAGATCTTTTTCTGTCACAAACAGAGGAGGTATCATTGTACCTATCAATAGCCCGGTAAACAAACATTTGACTAATACCAAGCGGGTGGAGGGTTTTAAAAATTGCACTTTTCTCCATACCTACTTTATGTAAGGCAATCACAGCGATTCGGTTCTCTTTATCACCCCACTCCATTTTAATATAACAAAATATTTAACAATATAATGGCGCTAAAATAAGAAAACACATCAAGCAATCATATAAAAATGACAGATTCCAAATTCAAACGTAATATTTTCTTTTTTTGAATAGTAACAGTATTTATGGCCAGACTAAGTATATTAATACATACGCATACACTTTACAATCGTTCTTATGTAAAGTATACTTATTTCGGTATCCATAGCAAAGGAGGGAGGCCAGATATAGATTATCGATACATTTATCATTGTAGCTTTCAAATAAACTTACCAAGACTGGAGTTTACATCGATTCCTAAGAAAGAGCTGGCTGAGCTTTGCAGTCCATGCTGAAGGAAGACAACTGGACGACGTCGGAAGAAATCGAAATCATTTTTGCCTCGAGGAATTCTGTTCATTTGAAGAATGTAGCCATCTGCAGTTATCAGATCGAATGTTTCTGATGGGTATCCATCTTTGCGTATTCTGTCATGCTGAAATACAGAGAAGTCATTTTAAAGCGATTTAATTGGACTTAGATGAAGTGTCTGATATTTTAGAAATATTGTTTGCCTATAAAATGTCGATCTGTTATAACTAGGGTGCTCATGAAGATTAACAGTTTTTAAGATATAAATTGTACTTTATTTTTACTCATCCTAATAAATAAATTAGAAATAATATAATATAACAATAAAAAAAACAAATTCTTATAACTATTTCAATCTCTTACCGGTAAATTTAATCCCTTTCATATAAGTGGACTATATATATATATATATATATATATATATATATATATATCTTTTTCACATAGTAGTGTATACTTTTGAATTTACAAATTTGGATCGTTTATGCATGTGTTACAAGGTGTACGCAGATTATTAAACCGTATCATACAGGACTTGTCTAAATTGTATTTAATGACAGTTTATATCTGTCACTTGTTAAATAATTTAACACATACATTATAATTACAATAGAATTTAAAGTAACACGCAATGGTAAATCTCTTAAATGAATCCGTCCTGTTTTATGTAAAAAGAATATGCCTTTTTAATAAGTAGAAACATTCGACTGTTTTATGACTAGGTATATTGTCAAGCAATCTGATTAGATTAATAGCGGAAGCCATCGAGAAATTACTTTTTTGTTGAGGTTCACTTTATCACATTATCTATTCTTGATAGAATACGGGAAGTGACGATGTATAATTAATTTTATCATACAATAAACTTATATTATCAATTTTATTTGGTATATAACCAGCAGTAGGTACAGTTAACTAAATAATCATTTATCTAATATTCATAAAATTTACTTTAAAAAAAACTTAATACTTTTTAATTATATTTGACAGGTCTCTGCTTAATTATTTAATAGTGTCAAAAGTTGGGTCATAGACAAATCTGTCGGTGCCTGGTGAACCTTTTGCTCGTGATAACATAGTGTTATGATTTTTAAGAAGATTCTGTTATCAGATAGAAGTCCGCACATAACCTATACGCCCATCTAAATTCTCATAATAGGTACAAACATGTACCATCTATTATAAACTCAACGAACGAACGCTGTTATTCAGAACGGAATAATCTAAGTTACTTTTATGTAAACAAAATAGAAAACATTAATAATGTATCAAGAATATACATACAATAGTACTCGTACTGGTACTCGTTTTGTTTTTGTATTTATTTTGTTTTTGTAAAATTCTTGTTTTTTTTAAGATTATTAAAAAAGAGAAGAAGAGAACGTGTTCTTCAAAAACAAGTAGATTGTTACTAAAAATGGAGGCACTATCATGATATTGTCAAAACGAACTAAAAAAGAAATAAATGTTTTTTTTATTTTTAAAAGATGTTGTGGTTTATACTTAGTATATACACAAGAACTTCTTCAAATCGGTCGCATAAATTATTGAGATTCATATTAGTTGAATTTCTGTTCGCTATATACTCCTGTGATGACTATTTACTGATCTACCCTATAAGCATATTACTTACAGTTGACAGTTCACTCCTGCTATCCCCAATCGTGATGCATATCACACAGATAAAAACCACAAATGACATACAGCGTGTCATTGTTTACACAGTTTTGACATTTCTGTTCTCTGATATACCTTTATAAAGAACTTATCGTATGCTGTTTAATTCCAGCTTACAACTTAATCCGCACAGGTGCATATCTTAATTCATACACGCTTATAACAAATCGTGATTAAATTGTATATCAGATAAACAATAAAATTGAAATATATTTCATTGAGAATCGATCCCATACATTAAATTAACTAATACATTGTATATTGTTGTTTGTTTTAGGTTAAGCAGTTAGATGAGACGTGAAATAACACGTTACCTTTTACATGTATTTGTTTTATTGAATAAAACACAAAAAAAATATTAACGTGTACTTTTATTTTTCAGGTATTAACATCGGCAGGTGTAAATAGGTATTGTAAAAGTGCGAACGTGAGCTGTGTAATTGAATATTTGAACTGTTCCCTGTCTTTAATAAGCCGTACTATACCGTAAACGAATATTTAGAGGACAAATATCCATTTAATGTGTCGGTAATTGGCTCAGCATCGGGACAGTTCAATTCTTGAGTAGCCTCACAATGCTATTTGATTTGTAAGTAACATAATTTTGTATTAATTGTTTATTTTAAAAGAGCAGCTATCGAGTTTCTTGCCGGTACTTCTCGGTAGATAACTGCCTTCCGAACCGGTGGTAGTGTAAAAATTGATGATTCAAAAGTGTCTTTATAAAGACCTACCTGAATATAGATATTTTGAGTTTGAATTTGATACATTAAAAACTTTCTTCACGTTTTTACATGGTTGACGTATTTCGAATGCCTTAGAGCGATTATGTTCAGCGGATAACTGATAACAGTTCGATGTTTGTAGAATGTTATTGGAAGTTTATGTTAGCAATATTTGGGTGTATACAAAGACAATAGAAGTCCAAAGCACAGAATTAAGCGTACCTCTTAAAGGTCGGCAACACATTTGTAAACCTCCTGGCGTTTGTCCCACACACCTGCACATTTACCAACATTTTTCATAAAAAGTATGTATTAGAATTTAATAGATATAATATTGATTTATTGTGATTTTGTCTATTGAAATGGTATTTTTTTTTAAATATTGAAATGCAAGGTCGTCGACCTGTTGCTATAAATACTTATCAAATATCTACCAAGGAATGCTGCTCTTTCTAATTATTATTAATTTAATATTACATTTTAAATAATTGTATTAATTAATTGCATTCAATACCAAAAAAGAAAAAATTAAAATTCTACTCATAAAAGTAAATACCAAGTGAATGTAGTGTCGTATGTGTGAGTGTTCGATTTTTTTAATAAATTAAAGAAATCCTCGGTGCTATATCTCAAAAATGATCTCGGAGCGAACTCAGATCTGTGCCACGCACTCATTAAAATGATGTAGGCTTTGTCACTCCCGTTACGGCAGTGATTTACTCAAAACGTCATTCCAAACTCGGCGTTACAATAACAGAACGATACACTACAAAGTAATTAAACAAATTACTTAACTTATAATTTATTATAAGTAGTAGGTTTTGCCCGCGACCTCGTTCGCATTTAAATACAAAAGGAATTTGGACGAATGGAGCGTTCTGGTGAAATTTTTGTACAATCTTGATGAAAGTTATCCCTATTTCAACACCTTCAGCCCTTTTTCGCGTCTCAGTCTATCTAGCTATCTCTCAGATTTAGTCTATCTTCATATCAAATTTCATCGAAATCGGTTAAGTAGTTTAAGCGTGGAAGCATACATACAGACAGAGTTATTTTTTGCATTTAAAGTATTTATTTTGGATTTTAGCCAAGATCTGGCCTAGTTTATATGCAAAGAATTATACTTGTAAATCCATTAACATCTAAGAAGCGTTGTGTGTTGAGTTCTATCATTTATTAATAAAACTTATTTATTATTTGAATTCAGATTATTTATTTAAATTAAATTAAGAACACACAAGATACATCTATCTGAATAAAATAAAATAATTAAAATTACAGCTGCTCCCCCATAGATGTTCTTCTTTAAAAAGCATTTTAAAGCTGTGATTATGACCGCGAGTCACTGGTGGCCTCTGCAGCCTTGTTAAAATATTACTGATTATCAATCGTTAGCAATAAATTTAATATTCAATCTATATAAATTTTAAATTGCGTAATGTAAGTAATAAAACCACGCATCGTCCTATAGATATACTAATCCTAAATTATTATTTTCACTATGAAAAGCATTATCATAATTAAAGCCAAATTGTGCGCGCAAAAAAGATAATTTTGCAAATTTTCACGCAAAAAACAAAACTATATCTAACAAAATCATCATAAATAGCTTAGCTATCAGATTTGTAGAATAATTTACATTTGTAAATATATTATTAAATTGTTTATCATATGATTTTAATATGGCGATATACATATCGCGTAGTAAAATCTCGTCTAATTTCGACTGTGAAGTGAAATTATTAATAAATCTTACGAAAAGATTAATACATATATTTTCTATGTTATTTCAACACACATGTCGTGAATTGCATTTTAATTTGATTTTTACATTTGAAAATCTTTCATTTTTAACACTGTTTGTGGTACATAGTATTGACTCGCTAGGCCTTCGCTAGGAAACCTGTGTTGTGATTCCTATATTGTTAAAATGTATGGGCGTGAGTGTGCTATGTGTTTAATTTGAGTGTGTGTGGGTGTGTACGAAGCGCTGGAAACTACGTCATCACCTGTAGAAATGTTACTCTTGTGACGAAATAAAGACATTCTAGCGATTCTAGCATTATTTGTTTCAAGCTTGTATGTGGACAGAATTGTATTTGTAATTATTATTTTAACAGTTATCAAGTTTATTGCCGGCCAAATATATTTCTAGTGAATTTCTTGTACATATAGTATAGGCTAAACGAGCTCTGACTATATTAACGCATATGACATAAATTGGAGCGGACAGGTTAATGTATAGCTTGACAAATGTCCCGTCATCTAAGAATACTTCGCAGACAGATTAAGTATCTCATAACCAAATAGTGGAAATGGAGAAACGTAATTCGATGTATCATGCATATTATGTTTTATACCTTTTTTTATGTTTACTAGAACTTAAATGAATACCTTACAAACAGATATTATTTACTATTAAATTTATATATTCAGGACTGGTGACGGTCACAGAAGGGTTTACTGGAAGTGAATCCTGAAGGGCCCATTTTTAGGGAGGATACTACTGTACAATTCTGGTTAGCATTCCTCTGAAGTCAATAATATAGTAAAACATTATAAAGTCCAAGTAACGACATCCGATTTAACGACAAGCTGTCGAAAATAATTGGCTCTGATTGGTTTAGCTTGTATTCTATACAATGATTTTTCGCCTCTCCATTTAACGACGATAACGCCATAAGAGTTTACACTGTATATTTATTTTGTACAATTACCTTTTTATTGATATTTAAATAAAACGTTGATTCAGAGATTATTCCACTGTGTAAGGCGTATACATAAAATCGTGAAGTGGGTTTTATATCTTTACTAGCTGAACCGGCAAACGTTGTTTTGCCAAACAAATTATTTATATACGTGGTAGTCATGCTATTGAATTAGCTTATATGACACGTTTGTCGGTTTACCATAGCAGTGCCATCTATTGATTACTAACTCAATCCAGTCGAAAAGTATCGACATCTGTTAGAATATTTTGGAGTTAACAGATAATTGTGACTGTCAATTAATTATATAGACAAATAATTTGCAATAAAATAAAATTGCGACTATAATTAAAGATCTAAGCTATCCTATATCTCAAGTTGGACCAGACTGCTCAAGGTGTGCCAATTTAATTTAAAATCGGTTATGTAGTTAAGGAATCCATCGGGGACAAACATCGTGACAGGAGATTTACATATATAAGATATTCTCGGTAACCAAAGAGAATATGCTGATTTCATCTTAAATTGTAACACAATGGCAACCCTAAACTCATCTGTCAAGTATGCAAATATGACGCGTTGAATTACACATGTGAAAATGTCGATGATAATTGAAGAATCCGAAGCAATACCATGCTACAGTTGCATACAAATGCGTAAAATATTTTTACTGGTGGCCATATCTTCTTTGCTACCGATGATTTTGTTTATGGCTTTGCTACTTATTCTATCAGCAAGGAAACCACAATTAGATGAATCTACGAGCGTTATTGTTGAGTTCGTCTTCGGATTATTATACATACATCTGCTTGTAGCCACGTTCGTGATGTTGACCAGCTATTTGAAGCGACGGAGTCCAGTTAAATATCAGTGCTTTTATCTTGTATTCCACACTGTGTGTATGCTTCTCTTCTTTACATCTTCATTATTATTAACTATTATTAACAACGCTTATTTTTTAGCCGTCTCTCTGGTTGTAATATGTGCGTCATATATTTATTTCGTTTATTATTTTATGCAAATTAATAGTATTGCCTTGTCTTCAATGAGTAGGGTATTGAATTGATAAATGTTTCTTCCTTGCTTTTTTAATTTACCCTTTTCCTTCATTTTAATAATTAGTCTTTATCGTTGAGCTAAGCGTTTTACATTTATTTAACACATGTATCCATCGTGATAATCACATTAAATTATAACATAAAAAAAGCAAAAGATAGAGATACTCTATGACTAAACTATGCACTAAAAACGTTGCGGCCGTTCCTTCACCCAACGAAAATTGCATTTAGTTATAGTTACAGACAACGCACTCCTCATTCTATAACGTATTCTTCTACATTTGCAACAACCTCATTATGTACAGGAGATGAGCGAGTAACATATACGAATTCTGAAATAACTGATGTTCATATCTTAGATCGTATGTGAAAATCATTTATCTGAAGTTTAAATATAAACATTGTTAAATTAAAAATTAATCACAATTTTACAAACAGTTTACTAAGGCAAGAAAAGGAAGTAAACATATTTACTTTACGGCATCAGAATTCCGTACCGGTCACGACAAGAGTTCTGGTGAAATTTGTGTACAAACTTTCATTCTTATTTATAAACCTTCAACCATTTTTGCGATAATACCTGTGTCCTTCCCCAAAAGTACCAAGTCGTCATATAAAATTGCATCAAAATCGGCTCAGTAGCTTAAGCGCGAAAGCGTAACATACATACAGACAGAGTCGCTTTCTCATTTATAATAATAGTATGGCTTGTTATTTTAATGATGTACATAGTTGAATAACGAGACATAAATAAGTGTATTACCCAATAACGTATTCTTGATATTAAACAAAAAAGGGACAATAATTTTCGATTGTATTAAATTCCCGTGACACGAGCCAACCAACCGTTATAACGAGTATGCCTTGTTAAAGCAATTATTGCACAAAAATATAACCGGATAGTGTTGTCTTGAAACCCGTTGACGAGTATTTTCTCATACTAGCTAGTATTTCAAGTCATATTTATATAAAAGAAGTGGAATCTAATCATCTTAACATATAACTTTAATTTAACAAATATTTAGTGTCTGTAAAAAGCTACTGTGATGAAAAACATATGTAAGACCGAAATAAAAGGTAGTTTTAGATTATTTTTTAACAATAAAATCAATAACGTTTTTTTTTAAACAGATACCAATTATACCAAATTACCTAAACCGATACTTAACGTAACTGTTATTTTTAAGTAACAGGTACGATACGCAGTTACTGCTATTCGTATACTCGTGTGATATTGTACTCGCAAGATGAAAAAGGCGATACATGAATATTCATTATCATTGATTTTCATCGACATGTAAAAGTGATTACATTGGATAGCTTCGACGTCGGATTACGTTTGTCTCGTACGAGTATTACAATAACTTGATATACGAGTATGTTGCTTTTCCATATATTTTTTTAAATTTTACCTCCGTAGGTGTACTTTTGAATAAACTCCTTGACTACCTTTCTTGTTAATAACACCAACCAATATGAGTTCTGTCTGCTTCTTCTCTATGTGACCGATCTGTGTAGTTTAATTGAATCCTCAATCGTAATTAGATATTAAAATAGTAATTTATCAATGAATGTTCCATACATTTATTGATAAATTACTAATGATTAAAAGGTGATAAAAAGAATTCTTATCTCACTTTTTAGTAACATGACTCCAATATATGTGAAATACTATACAGGTCTTATAATGTTTCATACTTTAAAAGCCCCTTTTTATATACAAGTTCGTATTTGTGATACATTGATAAAAATTATCCAAAGACTGATGGCTATAGACAATTTATTAGTAAACTGTAAATTCTTTGTTCTTCTATTGTTTATAGCTTTTTGCATTCGCCTTCCACACCGCCATATTGGTTTTAGTTTGTTCTATAATCAAATAATGATTGACACGTGTCAAGCTTCAAAGAACTTTTTATATATACAAAGTATGTTTTATTTATTATCCGTATATTCCTTTATTAGTTTTTGACTAGCTCAGTTCGAAAGGTAGTGCTGCTTTACTATTCCCACTAATAAGCTTTATATCGCGTTTTGATAATTAGTTATATATGCAAACTAAAATTTTCGTTTTGTTTTGCTTGGTAATTTAATCTATACAAATACCAACCAACATGAGCTTCTTGCCTGATTCTTCTCTGTGTAGGCAGATTCAATCCTAAGGCGTATTAAAATTATTGCTTATTATCTATATATTATCATTTGAAATGTGATAAAACTGTAATTATTAAATATAAATGTCAAGATTAAGGACAGATAACCAACCAATGCCGATAATTTTGAATTTGTTAATATTTTTTGCAATTATCGTATAATTATTATGGGGATTAATTACGTCATGTGAAGAACGTGATACTTAAAAGGGGACAAAGAAACTACCATCGGTATACCAGCAAGAATATACCGCATTTAATGAAATTCAAATATTCTTTATTCAATTAGGATTGTGAACTTTTGAACGTCACTAAATCTAATTTAACGTGGGTTCACCGCGCGTCCTCAGTAGAGAACCATAAGAAACTCAGTGGGTGTGTGATTTGAATAAATTAAATAATATTTCGCCATATAACTGAATTTTATACGGTCACAATTTTGACATGCCCTACATTCAGGCAAACGACCGCAAGCGACGGTATTGCTTACATAGTAGCTCACATATCTAATCCGTTAAGCTGGTTAGGCGTTAACTGAATTAGCAATGATATAACTATGTAATTGAATTTCAAATTAATAATATTACACAAATAAAAACACGTGTGAAGTTATCCGTGCTCCGTCTGTTTGAGAGAAAATGTAGTCTCGCAGACATGACACAATTGATGCAAGAACCGTACGGCTGATTACTCAAAACTTAGGCAGCGTATACTTGGTAGGCTTAGGTTATGTACACAACATACATATCTTACACATCGGAAACAATATATACAGATACTATATACAGTCTATATATACAGATAGACCAAAACGAAACGAAGCATGATTTCCGGTTCATGGCTTATCTAGTGGGGGGGGGGGGGCACTTAGTACCAGAATGGTGTTACTATTTGATCGTTGTTTTGTTATACAGTGTGATTTAATTATGATCAATGAATTGTGTATTCGTTGCCTCATTACTCGAATTAAATATTATACCCCCGCTATGTTTGATACCACACATTACATATATCATAAAGTTAAAAGTAAATACAGTGTGTGTAATCTGTTTGCCTTCGAAAACTTGATGCCGTTAATCATAATGCAGTTCTCATTTCAAAATTAATTCGATATTCAAATAGGAAGTGGAACGAAACAACTCCAGACTTCTAATAAGCTCGTGCTATCAAAAAGCGATATTGCCTCGTTACTTGACCTACATCGTGTGAATATAACTGATTTTGAAGCTATTGAATTGCCCGGTCAAAGTCAAAGTCTGTTTTGTTTCTGAAATCTCGTTACGTAACCGGATCCGGAAATGGGTTTCTAGCAAACTACGCCGCAATAACGCTGAAAAATCGAGTCGTTCATTCGATCTGCAAAAATCATAGGGTTTGTAATTTTTTTCACAGATATAATGCTATCATATGACATAATGAATAAAAAGTACAAGTAAACTTAACGAAAATGAATAAGAAAAACATATATTATAAAAAGTTGAATCCTGGATTGCTTTGATAGCCTTAAATTGCGCTCAACAGGCAAGCTTTTTCACGGTACAGTGATCGCTGATACGATTCAATATTGAAAAGAAAAAAATAGAGATTTACAAATCAAATCTAACATATTTTTATTCACATAGTTAACTTTATGAATCTTCTCAAAAACATGACTACATTTACATTTCTTACAAATTCCCAAATCAAGGGCGTAGAGCGGACGAGAAGAACTGGCAAGAAACTCCTCGCCACACCTTTAAACCACTTTATAATGATCTGCAACCATTACACCATGCACCAGCAAATGTGTCTATATTTATATTATATAAAAACATTATCTAAAGACACGGTAAAGGCCAGCCACTAGAATTTGGGTTGCACCCACTTGATTGCGATTGGAAACTTAATTCTCACCACAATCCCACAAAACCAATGTAACTGTGGTAATCCTAATGGGCTTCCGCTGTTGAATGCAGCTCAATTGTTTGTGATCACGGTTAAATTTCGAATTTATTGAGTTAATAGTTCAAGTCCAAGGGAACTCAGAATGAGTGGTAAGACACCCTTAACACGACTGCAACTCAAACGCCTAGGAGTTATTACACAAAGACCAATTTCCAGCAGAGTTGATTGAGACAACAACAGTCGAGACGTTATAGACTATTTAGTTTACAAAAAATATTCACGATCGAAGCCGAAGAACATACAAAAATTACACGATATACTAAAAATATTTTATGCTATCTACATCTAACAACGGAAACCATATATTATTCCACTATCGTTCCCTGTTATAAAAATCGAATTCTGGTACAAAATTTACAACAGAGCTACGACTTGGGGGCCTTTAAGAAAAAAGCGAGGTACACTTACCTCCCTTAATGGCCGGCAACTCACTTGTAAGCCTCCTTCCGCTGCAGGTGCTTATGGGCTGCGGTTAGCACTTCACTAGGCGTAACCCGTCTGCTCGTTTGCCTCCTGTTGCATAAAAAAAAATAAACTATTAATTAGGGTCGTGCGCTGAATGTGGATTTGACGAGGGCTAGTTCGCGAACGAACCAGCGAATTGATGTAACGCGTCTCCGGGAGTTTTAATGTACTTTTCAGCTATAAAAACAGGCTGTATAAGGTGGTTGAGGGCACTCGCGGGTCGCAAGATAAACGTCCTTATTTAAATTGAGAGAAACAGCCTTAGCCGAGGAGAACCCACAAGAAATTCAGCGGATTTGTTATTTTATAGTGGGCGTTTTTTACAATCATAATATACTTCTATAAAGTATGTTTATTTTAATCCACTATATGGATTTCTCCCGTAGTTTTCTATGCATATAAAATATAAAGCGCCTTTTGCAAAAGTACTCAAAATGCCGGCTCTACTTTCGTATAGGATCAAGATTGAGTTATCTCGACAGGATGAACTACAGTAATTAAGGGCAGTGTTTTGGTTGGAGATTAGACCTTTCTTATCTCATTAAACAGTTACCGAAGTTATTTTGCGAACCGTTATACGGTGCGTATCAAAGAAATGATACGAACAGGAAGAATGTATTGTGTTTTAAATAAGAGGTTTTTGTTTTTTTTTTTTTATATTTAGCTATATACTATTTAAACTGGCCACAGAAATCAACAAACAAAAGTTATTTATATATAATTATATTTTTTTAGCCAGGCGTAAAAAACGTATAAGTTAAAACGCTTAGACCGAGAAACAACAACTCTTCATGAGTTTGGCCACATCGTAAAGATATTAACTAGAGAGACCATCTCAATAAAATTTTAACCTTAACCAAACATTGTCAGAAATGTTAATTTTAAAAATTATACTTAGTCTTGCCATAAATATTGTTATAAAGAAAAGCACGATTTTTTTTATACGTAACATTTATTCCTTTCATAGTGAGTTAGTTTAATACATCAATATATAACTATTAAAAATATACAATGTTTATTCGAAGTGGTCTCCATTGGCTGCAATACAGTCTTTTAAACGTTGAGGCCAGTTATCAATAGCAGCACGAACTCTTTCTAGAGGAAAATTCTTCACTGCCAACCGAATGGATCGTTTTAGGGACTCCAAATTATCATGGCGTTTAGAGCAAGCCTTACTCTCTAAAACTGACCATAAATCATAATCCAATGGATTTAGGTCAGGACTTGACGACGGCCAGTTTTCAGTGCTGATAAAGTCCGGAACGTTAGTTTTCAACCAAGATTGGGTGGATCGAGCTCTATGACCCGGTGCCGAGTCTTGTTGAAAGCACCATTCTTTGTTATTGAACATGGTGTTAGTTAAAGGCTTAACTACCGTCTCAAGAATGGTATTTTGATAAACTTGTGCCGACGTTTTAATACCTTTTTCACAAAAATATGGCTCAGTCACCCCTTCATAGCTAACACCCCACCAAACCATCACTGAAGTGGGATAATGCCCACGTTGTACTCTGTTTACTAATTGCGAAGCTTCTTTAGAGCTTCCAGCATAAATACGGTCATTTTGTTTATTAAAATACTGCTCAATTGTAAAAATTTTCTCATCCGTAAACAAAATTTTTTGTGACCTCCCTTTGCGTACCGCTTAAGTAGTTGTTTGGATTTTACCACCCTATTCTTCTTTAAATTATCAGTTAAGAAGTGACCAGTACGTCTCTTATAGGCTGCAAGTCCTAAGTCATCTTTTAATATACGCGACATGGTTCTAGGAGCTATCTTCATCTCCCGAGATAAAATCTTTTGCTTACGGACAGGATTTCTTCGAATTCTTTCCCTAACTGCTTTAATCACCTTTTTCACACGAACGGTACGTGGACGGCCAGATCTTTTTCTGTCACAAACAGAGGAGGTATCATTGTACCTATCAATAGCCCGGTAAACAAACATTTGACTAATACCAAGCGGGTGGAGGGTTTTAAAAATTGCACTTTTCTCCATACCTACTTTATGTAAGGCAATCACAGCGATTCGGTTCTCTTTATCACCCCACTCCATTTTAATATAACAAAATATTTAACAATATAATGGCGCGAAAATAAGAAAACACATCAAGCAATCATATAAAAATGACAGATTCCAAATTCAAACGTAATATTTTCTTTTTTTGAATAGTAACAGTATTTATGGCCAGACTAAGTAGTTTAAATTAATAATCCTATATTCAAAGTTATGACAAATAGTACACCAAGCAGACAATTACATTGTTCTATTGTTAATTCATGAAATCAGAATATTATGTGAATGCTAATCCGTTCGCAAATTGCAATTTTGATTAAACCTATGATTTGGCTATTGTTAAATTACGATATAGTGGGAGGCTAAGCTCTAATAATTGTGAAGGATGATATTGTATCACGTATATAGCTTGCCTTAGCCTTGCTTCAAACAGTGTGGATTTTAACCAAAATTAAGCCGATTAAGCCGAGTTTCTTTGTTTACGAGCAGGCGTAGAATCATTTAGATTTGTTTCTGTAACTTACTGAAAAAAGAGATTTTGATTTTTAATTTGCGTTTTGTACGTTTCTCTTTAAGTCTCCACTTTATAAACACAGAATTTAAACACAATAATTCGACATTGTTTTATTAAAAGTTATCGTGTTAAAAAATAACGATTCAAATGTGTCTTTAGAAGGACTTACTTTGACTTATTTTGATTTTGAAATGATTATCTGCCCGTCGCGTTATTTCTGAATCGATACGATTTTTTTATTTTTTATTTCAAAAATAATTATGACGTTACATTTTTTTTTTGTAAGACACATAGTTTCTGAGATATTGCGTAAAAAAAAATGTTCACCCTTTATTCCAAGATGGCGGTCGGGGGGCAAGGGTGGTGACCCAACAAACTTGCAAGTTAAGCCACTATTGACCCCCCAAACATGTTTCAAAAATAAAATTGCCTATAATTAATACCTAATTCGATACTTTTATTGTAAAATTTCAATGTAATAGTACTCCTGTCTCCTTTTTGCAACTAAGTGTTATAAAACACTCTGCAAATACATTACCGATTAAAATTCCTCAACATTCCGCAAGTTGATTTACATCGATGTAAATCGGATGGCAATCAAAAAGTTTTTGCTTCGACTTCGGCAAGAACCTACCTAATTCAGACATTTTTTTTTGTGAAGGACGCTTAATCGAAGTTAAATTGGTAGGGTATTGATTCCGGCCCAAAAGATAATTAATTTCGTACTAAAATGTATTTGAATACGGGAACTTTTAACAAGCCCGTATAGTTTTTTTTTCGATATTAGTTTTATTTATTCACACTTTATAAAACGGGTTGCTCTTATAATTATTAACATCTACTTCTGCTGTTTAAGTGCAATAAAGTGTGAATAAGTAACTAAATACTTTTTTCGATATTTCTGTAGATTTTCTGTTTGAAACAATTAATTAATCGTACGAATTTCCACAAAATATGCCAAAACCGTTGTCCGTGTAATAAAACTGTGAAAATTTAAAATCACAATTCAAGCGAAAAAGAAAATTCAACAAAGCGCCTGTAATTATTATGAAACGCTTATTAATTAAAATTATTTCCACAACGTTTCGTGTTAAATGCAAAAATGGGTTTGTTTAAAAGCCTGGTTCATCTGTGGTTTTTTAACCACTGCATTGAAACTGAAAGTACTCTTAACGTCTCTGATCCTTTGGAATACATTCCTTAACACGAAACCGGCTGCCTGTCATTGTATTTACCGAACAAATACGACTTAATGCTATTTAAGAGCGTACCAATTATTAAATACCACGCACTCACAAACCCCTTTGCCAGCGACTTGATCTTTCTGGTGATTCCTGCACGTTTTCCTCCTATTTAAAAATCGTCAACCTCTCCCTTAAAATCCGTCACATGTAAGCCTCCAGGCGCTGCAGGTGTGATAGTTATTTCAAGTAAAGCCTGCTCGTTTGATTCCTCTTTCATAAAAAATGTATAAATCATAAGAAACTATCCAAGTAATATGAATAATGATTTTCAATTACTATTTTCGTTTAGTCTATTGGCCTAACCCGTCTGTGCTTTTTGCTTTGTACGTTGACGTTTTTCGAGTTAATTGCTCGAAGTCTCGCCGTCAATCCGACAGTTACGTGGGATACCCATCGCATTTATTGCATCCGGTATATCATATACCGTACATGGGAAAATATTTGAACTATTCGATTATATATAAGTGGGAATATTGTTCGGAATGTAAGCAGCTTGCAATTACTTGTAGAATGTACAATAGCTTATACAATTAATAAATATTTATTTACTTACAGGATGATCTTAATGATGGGCAATTTAAAGGAGTGGCGGAGAGTTTCTTGCCAGTTCTTTTTGTCCGCTTTTCGCCTTTGATTTGGGAACTGGCAGTTAATCAAAATGTAGAGTCAATTGTTTAAAGATTAATTAGTGTACCTACCGTAGTTACCTATGTGAATAAAGATAATTATTAATTCTGAAATATAATAAAAACTTTATATATAATTAAAAAATCAGTTGCCCCCTCAAAAGTGCACATCTATGTTCATAGCCACTTAATGTTTATAACTCATCAACAAATTTAATAGCTTAATACTTTTTGCATTAGTCTTATACCAACATACACGTACTGAAAGCGCTTTAAATTATATTTGCGATTAAGCAGAACATTCCTAGATTCCAGTTAACACTAAGATCAGGCACAAACATTCTCTCAGTGAGCATACCCGGGAGCGTATGGGATAACATCCAGATTCAATCCAGGCGCTGTCCATTAAGGATTTAAAAAATATGCGTACTCCAAATATTGATATTAGGTTTAGTTGGTTGAAACAGGTTAACATAGAATTTTCATTGCTCGATCCTGGATACATTTGTTTTGTATATATATTATTTACTAGCTTTCCGCCCGCGGCTTCGCCCACGTGTAATGTGGTTAAGTATATAGCGTTTTTTAATGATCTCGACAGGGCTTTCTTTCACGGGCTAAAAACTTGTTACAATTGGAATTCTATATAGCCTGTGTTACTCAGGGATGATGTAGCTTTACAGGATCGGATGATTTAGGGAAATCGAGGGCAACTTTATGTGGATGAGCTGATGATGGAAGGTAAAACTCCTCAGCGGTTGAAAGAGTTGAAAGAAAATTCTTACGATGTTATGAGTACGAAATACGTACTTGTGAGGTTATTACTTATTAGCTTGACCAAATAATAAAAGGTGAACATCATTAACGTTAAGGACGTAGGTGGAAAAATGGATGCGGACAAACGATAAACGTCTCTTCACTCGTTTCCCTTTACTTGTTTGTATAGGTAGTGTTCACTCAAAATAATCATAGGGTAAAACGTTAATGAAAGTTTTGTACTGAATGGTAGTCACTACACAATGGAGCATCTTAATACCGCGATTGATATATTTGGCCTAAGTATAAGTTCTTTAAAAAAAACCAAGACTCAACCTCGCATACTCACTCACACAGCAACACCATTGCACACACACACTAAAATGATCGTACTTCACATAGTTCCACTTGTTCATGTGTATATATATTTTTACTTATTTTTTTCTATTCGTGTTTTTTTTTATTCTTTTTTCTGATCTTAGATTCTATTTCCGGTTCTATATTTTAACCTTAATTTGGATTTATTTTTAATCTATTTTTATTGTGTAAACTGTTTTTGATAAGATGTATAGGTTTAAGAAATAAAAAATAAACTAAATCTAGGTTGATGACGAATTTTATCAACGCCATCTATCGAGCACATTGTTCAACACTTCAACCGCGCCCGCGCGCACTGCGTTATTTGTTATTTTTGTTACCTCTAATAAGTTTTAATATTAAGACTAACTTATATTTGAACATATTTAACAATATATAACTAATCAATCAATATAAGTGTTTAAAAATTTTGAAGCACTGGTTGAAGTAAATTTTCAATCGACCATAACTTCTCTTTCTCTTTACCGATTTTGACAAAATAAACTTTTGACAACGCTCCCAATTATATGTAATCCAACTGTGAAAACCGCGTTCAAATCCGTTCAGTAGTTTTCAAGTTATAACGTACCAGACAGACAGACAGACAGACAGACAAGAATTCCACAAATTGTATTTTTGGTTTCTATGACTCTTCTTTAATTGCCCCCTTTCAGTTTTTTGGAAAAATATTTAATGTACAGATTTTCGATTTTTACTGTCTTATTATTAGTATAGATAACGATGTGTTTGGGACCATGAATTTCTATTTGGTCTGTCGAACATCGGCTTATCTTTTGTGACATTTTTACGACATATCCCCAACCTAATCCCTAATTTTGTCCAAAGCCTAGATCGGGGTGGTCTTAAGTACGTATCATATCAATGAAATTGTGACGGTGAATTGTTATTTGTAAACGAAAATTACTGAAATATTTATATATAATTATTTATATCAATTGATGATTTGTTTAAAATTTATTATTACCCTACAATAATCGATTAAAATTCATTAATAACTTATTTTAGACTAACACACACCTACATATTTTGTTATATTCAATACAACATATATTTGTGCACCCAACTTATGTATAAAAAAAAGAATAATACACAAGACAAACCACAAAAATAAAACAAATTTAAAAAGTTTGATCCTTGTGACAGAAGAACCATAATACTGGTGGCATTTCCTCGCTGTATCGCAATGCTTATACGCTAAACGTGAAAATCACCAGCTCTTGGATCACCGGTATTGACTGCCTGGCGCCTACTTAATTCTTTAATAAGTGCCTTTGCACTTCAACCATGTATATACGTAACGTATTAACCGAGTTACCATGCGTAGAATCACTTAGATTTAAGACGATTCAAAATGATCCTATGTAACCAAACACTAAAATTACACAAAAGAAAAATATCATTAACTAAAAAAACTTACTCTTGTCTTATAATCCCCACTCAATATTTGAGAAACATAATTAATATCATAAAGAATCCACGTACATAAATCTCTAACATAGACCAATCCCCATATTTTCTTCATCTGACGGTGACAAGTCATTCAACGCAACTTCAGTGGACTATAAATTCCCGTAGTCCGTAATAAAGCCGGGTAGCAATTCAATTTTTGTGCAATAAATCGAGTCGAGACAGTGTAACCGCGGCCGATGTATCGATTTTGATTCGATTCGACTCTTTTAGTTTTAGACTACGCGACATGGACACAATTAAGTGCAAAACAAAGATAATTAAATATTTATCTTATATATAAACGTGGACTTAGTTAAAACAAATTAAGAAGCAAGAGATTGAGAGATGAGTATTTAGTGTGCAATAAAATTTCAATTGGACCTTCTTTATTATAACAAATAAGATTCCCCTGAATCAAACACGCGTCCTAATAGTAGTTGTAAAAGTGGTTACAGTGGTTGTGTTACACTATATAGAAGTATTCAAATAGTTACCTTATTATTTATAAAATTTCGTATTAACGTAAACAAAGTAAATTAATGCTGAGATTGAAACCTCTTAACAAGCAAATTTCCTTTTCTCGCAGCTTTGTGAAATTCGTGGAAAGGGTTTCAGTACTGAACTTCACACATAATTGTTTCTGACGTGTGTTTAAGAGTTATGGTTTATGACAGCTGTTTGAAAGTATGTAAACTGAAATTACAGCTTTATATAGAACATAAATATCAGGTAGTTAGGCCTGGTCTAATAAACGACTGTACATGGAATATTTATTACTACATAAAGAGATTTTAAATAAATTACTTATATGTAGAGCAAGGGGTGGCATTGTCGCTAAAAGAAACATAATTATATCAAATACAAATGACATAGTGCCGGTCGTGACGGCTATTAGAAATGTTTTAAGAGTTAAAGATTGTTTATACGAATATTAAGAGGACAAAGATCCCTTTAATGTGTCGGCAATTGGCTCAGCATCGGGACAGTTCAATTCTTGAGTAGCCTTACAATGCTTTGTTATTTTAATTGTGAGTATTAATTGTTTATTTTAAAAGAGCAGCTATCGAGTTTCTTGCCGGTTCTTCTCGGTAGATGACGGCCTTCCGAACCGGTGGTTGTGTAAAAAATTGACGATTGTGTCTTTATAAAGACCTACTTGAATAAAGATATTTTTAGATATTCTGACGCCTCAATGATAGCCGATATTCTTTTCATCCGTTTGATCCGATTGAGAATAGACATTCTCATTTATATTATCTTTAAGAGACCGTTAGTGTCAAGTCTCTTTTAAATATAGGGATATACTAATATGTATTTTTCTGCTTCGCCTATCACAAAGCCTCAATATCCTTATAAGAATTCAACTTTTAACAAATTATTTATTTCATTTTAATAGGTAATTGCAATATACGAGCAATTTAATATATAAAAGGTTACGGAACGAAGTATTTTGTATGTTAAAGGTACCTTTGTATTTATTTATACCACTGTATAAAAATTACCGTATTAAATGCTTCTAACATATGTTGACATCAAATGAGCGTCACACAAATTTGACCTAGTTCTAAAAAATAGGATTCAAGATTCTGTCGACTGATGAATATGGAAAACGTTAGAATATTTATTTTGCCCGTTCGAAAAAAACTCGCGAAAATATATTCACTCCCAACAAAACTAAATGGACCAGTGTTGAAAAACTATTTTATTTAAATTTAGTGCAGTTGAATGTTAGTTGACGTTCGTATAAATCCAGTTAAAATTCAAATTGTATAAAAGAACTTGTATACTTTTAAATTGAACAAGTTAAAAAATAAAATTAATTTATTTCCTTTTTGTTACAGGTACGTACAGAAACATATCACGTAACGTTTGTGTAAGACACGACAGTGTTTAAATGTCCTTATTTTGAAAGGATTCTAAATAGTAAGTGGTTATTTAATTATATTTATCGCCTATTTAAAAATTCCGTTCAATATCTATTTGGTATGCACGGCTAGTAGAGCGAGGACTAATTAACACTGAGCACTTTTTAATATTAATTAATCGTTTTATGTTGACACTTATATTACATACGTATTTATAAATATTTCTTGTTTTTCCATGAATTAATAATAAGCCTGTTTTTTTATAATAATAAAAAAAAACTAACACGTTCTCATTTTCACTTTCACTTTCCTCACACTTTCCCATTTGTTTACTTAGGATTATATTAAAACCCCGGGTCATAGGTAATCTTTACAACCGTACTGTGATACAAGCTCGTCGATTTAAAGGAGTAGCGGAGAGTTTCATGCCAGTTATTCCCTCTACGCCCTTGATTTGGGAACTGGCAGTAAATGTAAAGTCTATTTTTTGTATAATCTTTCATTTTTTTGTTTTTTTTTAATGTCTTTGGTTTTCAATTAATTAAATTTTTTTAGCATTAAGTAGGTAGTTTGAAAATCGAATTTCAATCCTAAAATCAAATATCACAGCGAGGCAATCTTCCGATAAGGTGTGAGGGTTCTGGATCCCATACAACTGATTCCTTTACTGAAGCAATTTCATTAATGGACTTTTATCAGGTCGAATCAGCGCAAGCTGATTAGGCACGTCTGCCAACATTAACGGAAAGCACTTAGGTGTGGCTTCTTGGAAAAATTTTCAAACAAAATTTTCTGAAATAACAAATAGCTTTCACTTATATATATGGTGCCTTTGTTATCCCTTCAATCGGTAATAAAGATTATTTCATACTTGTCATATCGAATTTAAATCATATTTAACAGTCAGAACCAAAGTGTTTATTTCATATATCTGTCATCACGGGCGATGTCGTACGCGACCAATCTGAGAAGAAGCAGGCAAGAAACTCAGCTTTTTTAATGTTCTATCCTTTCGGAGGAAGGCCAATCTGAAACAAATTCATTCCCAAATTCATCATAGTAACTATTTTAATAATTAGGTTTAGGTATAGAATGTTACTATAATGAAAAATAAATTTAACGACTATTTTCCTTGTCCGAATGGACACGGAAAATAGTTTCAAAATAACTAAATGATCCCGAATTACGCCCGACATTCCTAAATATATATACACTATTAATCAAGAAAAAATTAAATTAATTTTTAATTTGAAAGGAACAAAACCTCTTAAGTCAACGCTACTCGAATTTTTAATTGACTAATTCTACATTCCCCATAAAAGTTCTGACTTTTAACGATGCCTTTGTCTGCCACCACCTAAGCCACATGGACAAAGTTAATCTCGGGGCTTCTACGCTTTATGAACGTGCCACAGAGTTGGCACTATGGATGAACAAGTTTCGTTTCTCGTTTGCATACTCGGTTACTTAGTTCTTTAGGCGTTGTAAGCTTTCTTTGCTTTGCATTTGTAAATAGCCAGTTACAGATTAGTAGTAGTATTTATAAAGTGTGACGTTTGAGTGAGTCATTGAGATATATATTGATTTTTCTTTTTAAACTTTTTATATCAAAAGTTTAATACAACACTTTTGATTCATCTAAAAAATCTTAATACTCTTTGATTTGTCGTTATTACGGTGTTTAAACAAATTGTTAAGAATTAAAAGTACGTTGCGTTCGAATTGACTAATCAGAGCCGAGTTTAGATTGGGGTTTAGGCGCCATCTTGTTGTTGTGACAGTGTGTTCGGGATTCTAAGGACTGTGTTTGGCACAATTGAAAGTCAGGTCGGTGCACTGTATTTGCTGCTTTTTATGATTGTGCACTTAATACTATTATATTGTATTTTTGGCTCGCCCTTAACCCACATCAGGACGCACTAAGCCTGTAAAAACGATGATTGATTTGTGACATGTACAGATCGTGCTTATCCCTTCAGTGATTCCAGGCTGTATAAGAGACAGTGATAATAGAAAATAGTAAACCGATCTGGATTATTTTTACATTGTTAATTTATTCCGATCAAATTATAGACTCAAACAAATTTTAAATCCGATAACTTTGCAATTAACCTTTTGCAAGTTTCTCAGCAAATAAGGATTTTTAGCTAACACACCAATTAATAACAGAAATAGGGCGTTTTCAAAACCCTGTCTGGAAATTATGATTTCTGATTTAACAACCTTGGAAAACTAATTATTATAAGTTAGTAATCAAATGGAATTCAGTTCAAACTTACTAATTGGAAAATAATTCATCATTTTGTCCCTTGTTACGTTCGTACGCTGTGTCTAATGTTTCACATATTGTTCTTCGAAACTTCTATGAGAATTTTCTTATTAACATATAACCTTATAGTTTTCTGTGGTGTTTTCTGTTCACGGTATTCATTTAGCAATAGACAAAAGTTTTTTTAATTAACAATAGATGCGTAGAATATACGAAATTTCCATATTTGGAGATAATGCAACATTTTGAATGTTCTAAATTCAAGTTCGTAAAAATATTTATCAGAATGGCTTAAGGTTTCCCAAAGCGATCAAGCTCAAAAGCGACGTCTTTAAAGCTTTGGATCTGAGAGAAACGGAGAAAATGTAATAAGAAAAGTAGAAACGTTAAAACAAAAGCATAACAAACATTTTTAAAACATCCAAAAGAAATTGAAAATTTATTTCCAACTGTCATTAAACGAGTATATTTTAAGAGGCGAAGAGCGCTCGAACATTTCAACAGATCTCAATGAGAGCTAAGTATTGTCGACTTGTTGAAGTTATCTACTGAAATGATTATTCATATCTGTATTAAATGTCATTGTCTAGCTCTGGATCGTTTATTAAACAACTGTAATAATAAATTAAATTGTTAACATACTTATAATTATATCATCGGACATCAAGGCAGAATGCGAAATTCCACCCGTATCACCTTGATGCCTGTCGTTCCACCGCTGCGCGTTTTTTAAGACATTTCTTACCACGGACCTCCACGTTATGAAACAAGCTGCCCGCCACGGTATTTCCGAACCACTACGACTTAGGGTCCTTCAAGAAAAAAGCGTACAAATCCCTAAAAGGTCGGCAACGCACTCAGGAGCTCCCAGCCACATGAGTGTCCATGGGCGGCGACTTCACCTTTATTGTGGGCCTCCTGCTCGTTTGCCCCCTCTTCTATAAAAAAAATTGTAAATTGTTTTAATATATATATATATATATATATATATATATATATAATTACGGATAAATAAAACTGGAAAGTTATAATACAAACCAAACATACCTTTGTAACAAAGATAAGAAAGTTTCTCACGTTAAAAATAACTTTAAGAATTGACTTCCGACACACAGCTAGTTTTAATATGAATATTTATAATATAAACTACTATTGATGTTATGAAAAGCTCATGGCTCATATGTATAGACTACCAAGCTACTAAATTCTGTAATAAACATCTGTGTACTACTAAATATTAGATATTACGTAATTATTAAGGTTTCAGTTTGTCGCCACACGTTTTTACTTTGAAAAGGCTTTTAAGGTTACAAGAAGGTTTTAATATTGTACACTTTCTACGTATTTTTTATGATAGTGACAATGTGCTTTAGGCAGTAACGATCGACTTGTTCTGAGCCTGGCGTGTATATTGAACAGCACAATTATTTAATAAGTTGGATACATATTTTAAAAAATATCACTTGGAATTTGATGTACTTGAAATATTAACTTAACTAAAATAAGTAACTTAAAATAAAACAAAACACAAAACTAAAACAAATTTAAAAAGTTTGGTCCCTGTGGCAGAGTACCCACAATGCTGGTGGCATTTCCTCGCTGTATGGCGATGCTTACACGCTGAGCGGTTTGGATCACAGGTACTGACTACCAGGCGCCTACTTAATTCTTTAATAAGCGCCTGTACACTTGCACCCCATGATCCAAAAGTCTCTACCCCAAATGGAAAAAAAATCATAGTTTGAGGAAATATTAGTCTGTTGGTTGTCATTTTAAAATTAATATTCAACAACTTATTAAGTCGAAAACTTGTTTCAAAATCGTATTAACTTAATTGAAACACTGGAAATGAAATAAAAATATTTCGATTTCAACTGACATTTAAGTTAACCGCTTTAAACTTAGAACGCTTTGTATCAAGCCTTAAAGCGTAAGCCCTTTGAAAACGCAAATGACCAAAGTTTTAAGCTTTCACCACTTAACACTGGACTATGTAGTTATGTGATTAGTAGTATTTGGAATGGACTAAATAATTGTCTTAATGGTCGATCAAAGTGACCTTTATCTTAACTATGCATATTAGTATCATGTCCTTTAACTAACAATAGAATGTTTACAATTAATTACGGATTATTCGGAATAAAGAACAGTACAAAAGGAAAGGAAATTGCTAATAAAATATTTAAGTAGACGCTAGAGGACAGAGTCCAACGTCGTATTATAAGCTTGTTAAATGGCAAAAAAAATTCTTAGATATTTTTTTAAAAACAAATAAGCCTGAAGTCATTAAGTACTAAAACGTCCCATAAATGGAAAATATTATCAAAAAAATATACCGTCAATAAAAATAAAGTCATAAACTATCCACATTTTATCAGTGTCAGATTGTTTGAAGATTTATAAGGGCTTTTAAAAATAAATCTTTCTCTGCGTCATAATATTAAAATGTTATTTTCACTGTTTTTTTTTGTTGGTTTATTTGTATTTTTGTAGTCTTATAATGTTATTTACTTATTCAATACGAACCGTTATTGCTAAAAACAGAATGAGGAGTCATTATCGACATTTTACGAAAAGATAACAAAAAAAACCTATATTCAATCTAATTTTGGTTCTGGTTCAGGGTAAACGACTTTCTTTAACTTACTATCATTAAATAATACAAACCTATTATGAGAAATTTGTTTTTTATACGTATTTACTGCAATAGCTGAGTATCCAACGGACATTACTTTACTATTGCTGAAGTAGTAAATTTTGAATAAAACAATGTCCTCAATTAAAATGGAATGTCTTAAATTTTCATGTAACTGGATTAAATCAAAGAAAAGTCCGTTCGGCTCCTGAATATCAATTGCAATAAAGCTTCAAGTTTTCCTATTAAAAGTTGCTGCACGTGGAAATTATTTGGCTTAAAAGCCTATTTGTAGGGCTGGTAACATTAAAGAAATTATTCCGTTTTTGCAGTCCAGTATTGTTATTTCAGAGTAGTTTGTTGGTATCATTTTCTCCTTCAACTATATTTTTAGTATAATTTCAAAATAACTTATGTTAAATTGCACTTGTTGGCCATCTTTAAATAAAACAATTGTATGAGCTTGTAAATATATAAGCACAATTGTATGAGCCTGCGACGCTGAATTAACTTGAGCTTACGTCTTTTATATAGTGGTTTGAAAAAACACGTGTTACGTCGAATATAATTATTAACTTATATAAATAAAAATTCTTTATTTTACGAATATTTTTTTTTTAAATTTTCATTCAATTCATTCATTCAAAGATAACTTATTTGGATTCAAAGTAAACCACAGTCTTAATTTAATGTATACATTATTATTTTTCAAAAATAACTTGTTCATAATAGACAAAGCATGGTAATCACTCTATAGGCTGTGTGTAGCGGTAGTGCATAGTGATATTGCGTAAAGGTATAGCGTAGCATTAAATCGTAGTGATAGTGCGTAGCGGTACTAATTAATTAATAGTCGATGTATTGTCTAATCGTTACATTTAATCATAGATGTAAACACAAAGCTTATATTAACATAGTGGCAACCCTATAAAAGAGGGAACAAAAATAAGTAAAGTATTCTAAATGAAGAATCGCAATGTAAAATACAATATTTTTATTGCGTACTTTTATTTCTCTTTCTCCAGCTGAGTACCGAAGTGTTTTAGAAACATCGTAAAAGAATGTTTCAGTTAAAGCATTCAATTATTCTTTATCTAAGATTTCTAGATGTTTTTACAATTTGTTATAGTATATACGTACACAATTAAAAGGTAAGAATAGTAAATATATTATCACATATATTATATTCTTAGAAACCAAGAGACGTAAGAGTAAAAAATAATAAAAAGAATATTTGAATAAGGGAAACTAAATTTTCATCTACTCAGATTGTTTGGCGACAAATTTATTTTCAGTGAGAGAACTAATATTGTTCTATTATCATTATTATTTTTTGTTTTATATATGATTGTTTAGTTGTTTTTTAAAATTGTTTATTGTATACCTGTACAATGCTGTGCATCCCTTTAATTTATGCACATACATGCCTTGTAACACACTTTTTTTGTTATTTTGTTCGGGTTATGTTTGTATGTGTGTTGTTGGTGTGCCTTATTAAATAAATAAATAAATTATTTGACGTGTATTGGCTTATTATGAAATTATAATATTTATTAGTATTAATATTAAACTGTTGCTGATTGAAGTGTAAAGTCCTCGAACACAAGCAATTAAATTAAACACTACTTGAGTATCCAATCGCGTCTAGGTCATTAAAACTTAGCACACTCTGGCCATAAACTAAATTGGTTCAAGGTTTTAGCAATGCAACCTTGCAATGTTCCACCAATTTCATCCTATGAATCATTAGATTTCATTCATGATTTCAAGAAACCAAAACAAAAAGCAGAACTGTCATCTTATTATAGTTTAATAAAATACTCTATTAGTTCTGCGGTTAAGTTTAAATGTAAGACTGTTTAGTCAATTGCCCAATGCCTATATTGGTGCTAACACTATACCGTACTGGGAATCGAACACGAGGTCCTCTGTTCGTCAGCTCGGCATGGTTACCACTGGGACATCTGAGACGTCATGACTATTTTTGATATTATTATTAGAGGTGAGATATTTCAAAATTATAATTAATACGTTGACGTTTTCTGTCCAATTAAATCATACTTTTTGTATTATTTAATAGTAGCACTGCGCTACGCCGTAACTTACGTAGCGCAGTGCTACGAAGCGTTACGTCCGTCAATTAACAAAGCTAAACTTTGTATAAAATTAGCGGCTGACTGTCAGCGGTGGATTCATTTTCAACGAACTCTCAATCACATACAAATTAAAGCAAAGACTGTATTCCAACCTGTACACCAATATAAGCATTTACCACTCTTACTCTCTTTCATATAGGTTTTCATAATATAGTTATGTAATTATGTATACTTACTACCTTATTTATTATGAATAAACTCATATCACTCTTTTTTGACTTCTTTTAAGTAAGAGTTGTGTTTACGCTGACAAGTTTTACTTAAGTAAAACCACCATTTAAGTGTTTATTTTTTTATGGATTTAAACTCACTATAGGATCGAAAGGTTTATATATGACGGTTGTAATTTTCAAGTTTATTCATTTATTACTAAACTCTTACAATGTTGCTGATACGTGCCGATAAACCGATGCTGGCTTGACACGTTTGGCGGATAATAAAAAGATAACAAAGCCTTTTTTCGCGTATTCTTTACCAGATCAAACGCTTCGATACAAGAATTTCCTTTAACATATGGCATTTTATTTTCTGAAAATGAAAAGTTTCTTTGAACTACAACGGCTAAAGTTGTTACACTGATATAATTATTTTAATAACCCCGTGAGATACATTTTAAAATGTCTCGCAATACAACTTATCTAGTAAGTATGTTACTACAAATGTTTATAAGTTCTTTTATAAATTTTCGCCACAGTACCTTATCAGCGATCACTTATGTACGTCAATAATTTTGGTCTTATGCTACGAGAATAACAAAATTAATTCACTACATTTTTTAAGCGTCATTTTCACAAATGTCTTTACGTCAGCATATAGAGTGAATCATTCCCAAGATTTTTGATCGCTTAAATAGACTTTTTGCTAACAAATTTTACTTTTTAAATGTTTTTAATTTATTATACGAATTTGGGACATCGAATGGTAAGTAATTGATAATGCATACACCAATTTCCCGAGATTGAATTACTAATTTTATGGAGCCTACTTATGTGTGAGTTTATCCATATTCCTACTGTTATGACTATGTACATACGCATATTTATAATAAATTTAAAAAAATTATATGGACTGTGATATATTGATTTTAAAGCCTGGTTTAAAAGGGATTAAATTATCTTGACAAACATTTCTAAAAAGTAAAACTAGGTATAATTAAAAACTTTCAAACAATTAAGGTTTGGAGTCCACTCAAAACAAAGAGTTGCAAGTGACATTCAACACTCCAACGTTTAATTTATTCGAGAGACATGTCACTAGAGTCGGAGAAATTGCATTTCGGTCTTAGAGTTTGATTTCATTCGTTTAACAGAAAACAAAGTGTTTATTGTTTAATACACTTGCTACAACCTTTGCATACCTTCCCAATCTAAGTGAAACGTTTTAACTATTTTCTAATATCCTGTTACACATTTGTCTTCGTAAAATTATTGTTGATAACCTTATCCATAAACCTTGTTCTTGACATTTATTATCAAAAACACTTAGGATCAGGTGATCTTAGGAAATCTTCGAGTTATTTTAACCGCGGCCTGTCAAAACTTTGCTGTGTTAAAATTTTCAATTGCCCCAACTTTCATTTCTTTGAAAGCGTTGTCTTCTTTCATTTACCGGAAAATACATATGCGAGCTTTTCATTTTTCCGACTTTACACGTTTATATAATTTTACTTTTACATTGCATGCGAATTGCTGGTTACTGTATTTATGTGTATATTTAAGTAGTAAATAAGATTTGATTGTACTGGACCAACTCAATTAAAACTGACTTATAAAAAGCTTCAACAATAATGCAGTAGCTTAAATGGGTCTTAACTTAAAATTGCATATTTTTATTGACAAGCCACTGACGAGCCTGATGTGCCTGACAGCATGTCATCAAACCATTATGTTTCTCCCGGCCATTACCATAGATAAATAATAATAACCTTTATTCAGATCTTTATTAACTATCACTAACAATTTACAATACATAATCTCACGCGTATGCAGATCTGATTGCCAATCGGCAAAGGCTTCCTCCAATATTCTCCATTCCTAACTCTCCTGAGCCACTCTGTTCCAAGTAACTCCTGCCACTTCTCTAACGTTAGAGAAGTGGCAGGGAATGAAAAGTGGTGGGACGAAGACGTCATCGTCCCATTTTTTAGTGCACTATAGAAGCAAGTATTATATACATATATATTGTGACATAAAAGACCGTAGTTATTGATATGAATATTCAATGAATATAATACAATATTTTATTCTGTTATTGTAAATAATATTTATGACGCGTGCGGGGTGCGATTCAAAATAATACCAATAAATGTGTTACATATATCAAAGCGAATAGGAGTATTTGACAAAACGAGATAATAAATTATTTTTTATTTTTTTTATTTCGTGTGTTACACTGGAAGTTTTGAAATTGCTTCTGTTCCAGTTAACTGATTTATTGATAGGCAATTGTGTTTTTTTATAAAATTCCCTTTATAAAATAATTTGTACCTATATACATCTCGGGAGAAGTGACAGGTTATGTGGGTCGATATGGCTTATATGCGAGCTCAAAAACAATAGTATTACAATAGTTATCAAGTACACAATTTTATAGAGCAGCAGGTTCAGGGGACCGATTCAACAATGCGATTACGTATCAACTTCGTCAATCGCGCTTAGTTAGTCTTGGTTAGTCAAACGCACTGTCACCACAACAAGATGGCGCCCAGATGCCACTCCTAGCTCTGCTCTGATTGGTCAATACAATAACTGTACCTTTAAATTCTTAACAAATGTTTTGAACAGTTTAATTTACTTAAACTAAACTAAATTTATTTAAAATAAATAAAATATTGTAATAACTTAAGCTCACTTTAACTTATTGTAGATGGTATATCTATTGCGTTCCTCGGACATGTACTTATTATAACTGTATGTACTAAATATTGTGTAAATATATACAAGAGGTTACCTGAGTTAATTTAAAACAGGTACACGAACTGCCAACTTCAGAAAGTTACTGTAGAACCCTTTATATTCACCGCAACCTTTTAATTAATTTAATGAGAATTCCCGAATTTTATGTCAAATGCGCTGCCCTTAAAAAAGTGGCCTACATTTTTAATTAGCTGACAACAAAACATTTTAAATTATATCAATGTATTTTAAATACAGACCGCTTCATACAAGAGATATTTACGCCTCGCCTTGGTCTCTCGCTGACCACGATTTAAAATTGAGTTTAATTTAACACAACAACAGATTTCCTAATATTGTGGCGTATTTTTTATTTGTGTTAAGTTTGATCAGTAAAGTTTTTATCATTTAAAACGTTCGGATATAATCAGAAAAGTATAATATTATTATATATAATCACTTATATGAAATCTCGTGTCTCAATGTTCGTTCCCTTACTCCTCCGAAACAGCATATTGAGTAGGTCTGAGAATCGGTCAACATCTATTTTTTAAATATCGCTTTGAAAATACATACAACTCGGGCAAAAAAACGGTCAGCTATATATAATATAAAACATAAATTACGTATATAATAAATTCATCAATCATATAATTACTTGGATTTCAAAGGCTAAATTAACGAACTACATCAACAGTAATCTGATTGAAACGAAATTACGAGTTGAAAATTTATGATTTTAATTATTCTTAAAGTGACTTCCGCTTCCGGTTATTCACAATTTCCGTTTTTTAATATGTTCATGAAATTTGTATGAACTAAGTATAATCCAATCAAAAATAACTTTATTGGTATACTTATGAATGCATTTTCGACCTTTACAACTGTTCTGTGAAACATGCTTGGAAAGAAGTGGCACAGAGTCTCTTTCTTCTCGTCCGCTCTACGCCCTTGATTTGGGAACTGGCATTATTGTAGACAACTTTTATATATTTGGCTTTGCTGTGAACAAATAAATATTTAGCCTCAGTAAACAGTGTAGTTTTCAAATATGATATTGTCTGTAGAATGTTATAATTATTATAATCTTTGTAAAGTAACTAAGATTCACAATATTATACTAAAAAACCTTTTATAAAGAAATATTTCATATAAAGTATTTGCTATACGCATTTGTTTTCAACTATAAGAACCTGAATTATCAGTTAAAGGCCATAATTGAGTTTGATCTAATATTCGGATGGCAAATATTAGAACAAAGACTTTTCCGGATCAAGAAATTTGATCGGTTTGGTATGAAAAGCGAATATCAGATATGACAAGCCGTTTATATTAAATGACTGTACTCGGTAATATGTTCTTTACGTGTTAGCAACGTAAAAAAAGTTCACTATAGATCTTGAGGTTAAGCCAATAGTGTGAAAAAAGTGGACGAAGAATGGACGAGAATTGACAATAAAGCTCTCTTTATAGACCGAATCAAAATAACTTATTTAGAACGTTGTATATTTTCAATTTATTCCGAGCATAAAATCTTTCCTAATCTTTTCGAATTACTTTTCCAAATCTTAGCATCTGCAAGTCGTCGTAAATTTTTAATTTTCTCCTTCAGCGACTTTTATCGAACCTTCGTGATACCCTTTACGGTTATATATTGTATATATTTAAATTATTTTAACCAACCAATAACATTTATTATATTGCCAATTATATGTGCAAACCTTATTGGTTTTAAAAAATATATAATTGAAATCTAGCCAAAGACCTTCTTTAAAATATTAAACAAAATAACTAAACAAATAGAATGGTGTTTGGTAGTAATGGGTTTTAGAGGTTATGAATGAATCAAAGATTTTTTTATTGACATGCAACCATTAATCGAAAGATATTTATTCAAATTTTAATTTAAATGTGATTTCTGACATGTGCCATAACGCCAGGCTGTCTGGACGTAGTCTGGAGGTCAAATTGTCATTGACTTCTTCCAACATTGTTGAATGTTTCCATTCAAGTGATCAAGCGAATTCGGGTTTAGTGGCGTAGGTCAGCACATAGTCATTTCCCCACAAACAAACTGTTACCAGACACCTGTATTTATTATCTGTTATACTGTTCACACCATCCGTAAGATAGCCTTGCTAAGTACTTGTTCTTGACTTACTCGGAATGATAATAGCTTAATTCCCATACAATTTAAACAGTTATCTGCAATCCTGAAATTGAATTAAGTGAGCTCGCCTGCGTCTCTATGGACCGGCGTTTGTTTGAAACGTCATTTAACACGACTTTCAGTGCAGTTATTATTATTTTTTCTTACATTTCAAGATTAAATGAATGACATTTTTAATGTAAAATTCAATTGAATATTCTTGTACTGAACATGGGTTACTGGGTTATCGGCCGTCATTGATTTTATTGTATTGTATTAAAGAGCTTTCTTAAATATTTTACATTATTTTATTTATCGGGGATAAAAGCTAAATTATTACACGATTTAAAAAAGCATTTAAATATAGATAAATTCATCACCACGAACGTAAAGTCGCGTAAAAAGGATTTTGCGTTAACCAAAGATAATATTCTAGGTGCAATATCGATATGCGGTCGATGGGAGTGTTGGAGTAGCTTCAGCCATCAATCGTAGGCGTGTCTTCAATTCACGAACATAAAATTTTCACAGTATAGTCCTGAATGGTGCATGATTTAGAAATCTACGGTCCTCAAACATAGCTCAATTGTAGAATGGAGACATATTAAGCATTCCTCATATATAACACTCAGTACAAACTCAAAATATCTATTCAAGTTGATCTTTATAAATACACTTTGGAATCGTCATTTTTTACATTACCACGGTTTCGGATGGCAGTGATCAACAGAGAAGAACCGACAAGAAACACGAAAGCTCTTTTAAAATGAATATTTCAAATTATGTTACTTATATGACTAATACAATAGGCTACTCAAGAATTGTCCCGATGTTGAGCTATTAAATGATTATTTAGTGTGTAGTGGAATGGACACTTATGTGCGTACATTGCGGTTGTATAAGATCTTTTTTTAATTATGTAGAAAATATATTAAGAAAGGCCACAGGCTATATGACTTATATGTAGTTCGATTACTCGATCGCAAACAATAAAGCAGAGCGACGTTTAAAGCTGGTTAGGCGTGAATTTCGTGTTGCGATTTAGAACACTATGTAAACTTCCGAGCGACAATTACCTAGTAGTTATAAGTTTTGACTATGCCACCTAGTTTGCGTCTAGTATTTATGATATTTTAATTAACTTGTCAGTTGGTATTTACAATTTGTCTATGTTTAGGTCACATGTTAATCAATGTTTAAATAGTTTAAATATATAATCGTTTGTGTTAACACGATTTTCTTTCTAAGTTCGATAGGAATTAACTACATTATTGTTATATTTTATGTTTGTTTGAATTTGAATGTTGTCAATTTTTTTTTTATTATTGAAAAAGTAATACACACATGGTGATTAGATTAGAAGAATTTTATTTTTAAATTAATTTGCTAATGTGCTGTCTTGCGAGTAGTCCCTCGCAGATACATCCTGAAGAGAAAAAATTAGGTGTTTAATTCATCTCATTTGGGACAGTACTGGTGACCCAAAAGCTCAGCTTTTCTAGCTCAGCATATAAGCGACACGATACAGCGTAGAAATGCTACCAGCATTATGGACTTTTTGATATATTTTAATGCCTAAAGCTCTGAATTTGAATATACATTTATAACAACAAGTTATAAAATTTCAAATGCATACATCAGAAAAACTGAATTAATAAATCCAAAATATATTTGACCTCAACTACTCACTAGAATAACGAGCCTGAAATAAAACTTTTATACAAAGCAATATTTTTGTATGAGTGGCAACATGACAAACGAAATGGAATGAACCAAATAAATAATAACTTTAACATATCATCGCAAATGGCGACGACTGTTTTAACAAAAATAAAGCTTCCACTTGAAATACATAGATGGCGTTGAATGTCGATAAAGCGGTTGACCACAGAACGGTCGGAAATTGATCTTAGGAAAGGCAATCGTAAGTTCTCGTCAGACGTGACAGTTGTTAAATATTGAAATACCGCTTTTGAAACCAAAATTCCACGATTCCAAGATTCCAATCTGTTGTACCTACAAAATTTAATTAATCCGAATCCTATAAAGATAACAATACTATGTAAATTATTTTTTATTAAAACGAAACCCGTTGCAATACAATGTCCATAAAATTGCTGTACGTAGAATAATTTATTTATTTATGCCAAAAAACACATACACAAAATTAAAACTTAAATTATTCTTAAATCTAACAACCGCTTATATTCTTCCACTCCTACATCATTTCTAACCCTGTCATTCTGGAGTTAATAAAATGATTAATTAGAATCATACGCGGAATGAGGCTTTGCTAGCGGACGCTTGTTCGCAAGCGAACCTCTGCCAGCAATGTATGCTTCCTGAGCCGGAAAAAAATAAGGTCATTAAACCCTAACAAAAATGCAATAGGATACAGGAAAGGATGTATTTGTTAAACCACATCACTAAATACTCACTTATAAATTCCGTTTACAAGTCTTTTCTCAATTTGTAAATTTTGAGTTCAGCTCTTCAACACAGCAGAGCATGAAGCTTGCAGCTTGATTGTGTGAAATATCACTTTTTGCAATTCCAAATTACAATTTCCGTCTGCCACGTCGGATGTGCACAAAGGGCCGGTGATAACAAGCTTAATTGCTGTGAGGCCCAGACTTTTATTTATTCCTCAATATCGCTTCTGTCAATCGATATTTTTTTAAATTATTACTCGTATGTCTCTTAGTCTAAAAATATACAGGTTTTGAAATAAATTTTCGTTAATGTAATTAAATGTTATTAAGTCGTTTCTAATGAATCAATTACAAACTGTCAATGCATTTGTGAAATATATAAAAAGCACTAAACTTAAAGTGATGTTTTTTACTGAATAGCTTATACCTTCCAGTGGCTTATATGAAGGCATACATTTGTTAGGTAATTTTTTTGTCATTATATACATTTTAGTACATTTTATTATAATAATAAAGAGCGTTCTGCGGTCAACATACAACAATAGTTATTTGGGAGCCCAAAGGCCCTAATCAACTAAGAGCTCCCGACTTTAGAATCTAGTTTTTTCTGTGGCGCATTCTAGTGGAACGGAGTAATTGAATCAGCGCATATGCTAGCTCGTTATATCGCGTAGACCTATATGTTTGCTTGAGAAATTTGCATTTTATCCTATATAAATATCTATAAAATTATATTAAAATTGATACTGTTCAATTATATTTTTATATACGAATATTGTTTTAAGGTCTTACAACAAAAACAGGATAATAATTGAAAAGATAACCTGCGAGAAAGCAAAAGCAATTACAATAATACAAATTTTACTTTGATGTTTAATAATTGTTCCCAAAATGATCAGCAATCCAATAGAGAGCCATCTGGCGAGTGAATCCGGCGACTTTTTCTTTAAAAAAAATGTTAAACGGATATTCAAATGTTATTATAAACTTTATCCTTAATAGTGAACAACTTAAATACTTTAGAAACAAACAGTGTCAGCTGGGTCGTAGTTTTAATATAAAAATGGATACGTAGCAAAAAGCGAGCTTTGTCTCGGAGCTTTCATAGTTTTGCGCCATCAAAAACTCATTAAGAATAAAAACTTTGGAGAAGCCAGCCAGCAGTAAACATGTTTGATTTATTAATATGTTTTAAAAAATATCCTTACGTCTGCATTTTGATCCCCTTAAACAAGTTAAACTTTACTTTATTTGAATATTATATTTATTAATTAAAACTATTATTTTAGCTTGCATTTTCTGTAATTAATTATACATTATGACATACTTGTCCTAAGATACTATGTCCCGTCGATGGGGCAGAGGGCATCCACAGCAATTCCCCATTTAAATAACTAACTGATTTATAATAAAAATATTCATAACCGATTCTAACTACATAACTCTAAATAAATTCTATAAATATTATAGATAGGGAATAGTATCCAATAAATAAAAAAGCAAACAAAGTGTATTCTATTAAGACAAAGTCTATGTGACGTGGTCTAGCTGTAACCTGTAACACGATTAGTGGCGATCGCCAGCGCCAATGGTCTGTTAAATCCGATAAAGCGTCCCGCAAAATATTTGTTTCAGTACTGGAAAACCTGCACTATACACAAATATTGGTACGGAATAGAATCGGTGTCGGACGTGCATTTATTTCTTTGTGTCGTTTAAAAATTGTGTCCTCGAATAGTTATCGACTAAAAATATTTGTCTCGTCAATTGTATACGATAAATCATTTTATTGACGTACGTGCGTGTAGAAATTACGTTGAATATACGTAAGTATATTCTCTAAACGCGTCTTGTACTAATCGTGTCAAACCATATTCGTTATATCGTGAAAATTATATGTAAAAGCTTCAGCTTCGAATGATTTTTGGGGATTTTTTTGTCTTGACAAAAGTCGTGACAGTTACTGTATAATTTTTATCGATTCTGTCAAAAAAAATCTTCTGTTACGTGTTCGTTCCAACCAAGAGTATGTTCTAAAATACATTAAATTTGGCATTTTATTTAATTTGCGGCAACGGGCTTCGAGCTTACCAGAATTTACCGTCCCACACAAAGAGGCGCTTAAGATCCAACTGGATGGATCATACTTCCCTCACCAAGCACCGCCAAAAGACTGAGACGAACCACCAAACGTAAGATGGTACCTCGACCCGAGCCTTTGCTATGATTGGTCGATACGAACATTTAATTCTAAATAAAATTAAACTACAGTAAAATATGAATGATATTTTTAAACGAATATTTGCCCAAGCAGTTAATCAAAGCAACCGACATAATATATTAAAATATAAACAACTACAAAGTTGTTACTTGCAAAATTGTTTAATCTCTCTTATTATATGCATTTGGTATATACCAGTATCTTTAAATTTAATACACTTAACCTTAAGACAAATGGGTAGCGCCTCACAAAGACAAACAAGCACTGTTTACAATATGCCCGCGTATAATCTGTTCCTTGGCACACAGACGCTATACAATATCTACAAAAGCTTTACTATACACTCTGACATTTATGTCATTGATATACAGTGTAAACTCAATGTAACGTCACTCGATTTAACGACTAAAGCGTCGAAATTAATTGGATTTTGATGATTTAGCTTGTATTTTATTCTAAATTTTCTTCTCTCCACGACCCATCTATAACTCCATAAAATGCATAGTCCCTTCATTGTTGTTATATAGAGTTTACATTGTTCAGTGTTGTTATATAGAGTTTCATTTTAGGTGTTTTTAGTTGTTAAATCGTAGATACAGATTAGACCTAGTCGTAGGTGCTAACACAAACATTATGTAAAGCCATATACATCTTAATTTAGCTTAAGTTGTATTTCTGGTTCTAATAAATATTTTGTTTAATAAAACGTTAGTTTTTCACCAATTATTAAAGACAGTAAATATTATGGTAGCTTCGGTTTCAAGTAATTATACATGATACTTACTATGACTAATCATTATCTTAAAATAAAATACTAAAACGAATAAGTATAAAACATAAATAAAACACTAAAATAAATTTAAATAAGATTTTGCGTCGCGATACAGTAATGCCGAAAGCACTACTCCGCGAACGGACCAAACATTTTCACTTTATTTATATTTTTTAGTTTGTTTAAGTTATTATGTAAATCAAATGTATATTTTAGTTAGTTATAGTAATTTTCTATATGATTTTATTTGTACCATGACAGTGCATTCAGAAAATAATATACGTCTGTCTACGTGATTTATAGTAACGGTTGAAAGGAATCGTTTTTCTTTCATTTTGCCTCGCTTTTTTAATCTTGCAGCTGTTTCCCTGAATTTAGGGGAGTATTGTATTGAGGGAACACCGCGTAACAAAAGATTTTGCTCCAATATTAAATCTCTGAGAAAATTATACGATCATTACATGGTTTTTTTATATTATTTGGATATTTAAAATACGTTGCTAAATTACTTTTAATTAATTTGTAAATAATTACATTTCTTTATCTAAGGTTTTATTTGCAAACAATTTTACTGTTTAAATGTCTGCAAACATAGGCAGTAAGGTTTTTATTTTATAACTTTTTGAATTGTAAAATCTCCAATTAATCGTAACATTAACGTATAATGTTTATCAACATACAATAATTGAATTCCATTTAGAACGAAAGGCGGACTTCCAGCCGAATAGCTCTACCAGGCAACTGGATAAATAGGAATCTAGAATTTTATTAGCTAAACACGAGCTATTTGATCATTGAACAATTTTCATTATTCCCGATATGCCTGTAATCCGGTTAAATCGCAACCACGGATAAAGCGCTAAGGCGATCGAGCACCTTTTGTTTCAGAACAATGATCGGTTCTGTTTCGACTTTAATTCCTATTGAAAAAATCTTGAAGACGCGGCTCGAAATCTCCTTCAACATTGAGAGACAAATCTTAAATATCACTAAGCCAGTGAAGTGGCCAAAGCAAGCCTAATCATGCGTTTGAATTTGAGAAGTGGACATATTTGGAACCAAGTAGAATTGTTTACTACAACCTCTACGGAAAGTCTATGCTTATAAGCCTTTTACAATCTATAAGCAGAGTTCTCATATTCTTATTACCTAACAATTTCAACGCCCACCGTTATATGTATAAAATTACAAACCTTATTTATTAAATATAAACATATTTCGTTACATCAAACACAAAAGCTGTGGAGAACTTGTTATTTTCATGGACGCAATAAGGATTTTCAGTAGATTAATAAGGCGTAGCGGACTTCGGCAGTTTATTAAGAGACATTATGACAGAGAACTTACTCAAAGTGTGTTCCGTTAAAATAAAAGTTAGCAACTACTGCTTATATTAAGTTAGTTTATATTTAAGTTTTTCTTATAGATTGTGTTTTGTCTCGGTTGTGTTTTGAAACTTATCCTTTTTAAATACATAAGAAGAAAAGAACGTCAAATTCACCGTTGTCAATGACAAATAATAATGACGTTCGGATTTCGAATATTTGAAGAAATTTTATAAACCTTACAAAAACTATTTTTGAAATATCACAAGAGGAAAATTAAGGTTACACCCTCGTGGAGATGTCTCGAGAGGGAAACACTGTCTCGTCAAGTGTCGGTTGTTACTACAAGTGACTGGCTTGATTTGAGTCACGTGATTTTATTCTCGTAGCAATTAGTCATAATGAATATGCAAATGTATTTACCGGGCCGCTGCGACTTGGGGGCCCTCAAAAAAAAAACGTTCCTCTTCCTCAAAGGCCGGCAACACCCTTGTAAGCCTCCTGGCGTTACAGGTGTCTAAGGGCGGCACTTAAACACATCACTCGAAGTGACCCGCCTGCTCGTTTGCGTCCTCTTACATAAAAAAAAATAAAAAATAATCTTTATTTCATTCTAAGTATATCAAATTTGTTATAAGCACAAAAATGTAGAAGTAAATGTTTGTACGTATAAGAGCAACGGCCTTATCGCTAATAAGCGATCTCTTCCAGGCAACCAACAAAATAAAAGAATACTTATAATACAATTGGTCTGGTGAAAGTGGGGCGAAAAATACAAGGTCTGTTTTACCTTGTATGTAATATAAAGAAAGAAAATTACACATTACAAACTACGGAACTACAGAGATTTCATTATGTCGCTGTATGGCGGAGGTTATATGAGTGAGGATATCTGTCAGCCTTTTGGTCACCTCACCTGACTTACGTCCTACGCCCTACGTACATATGAAGCTTCTCAGTTTCTCTCTGTCTGATGCCTTTCGCTTAAGTTCGCTCCATACAGACCAATGGTAGAACTAAACGGTGCCTATTTAATTATTTAGGCGCCTGTAAACTTGTCTCTAGTCTAAGAAACAAAATTAAGGTTGGATTTATTTCATTATAAACTATTTATAATGATTTTCTTTGAAATAAACTAGTTGCACAATTTTAACGTATGTAAAATTTTATTTACAGTATTATTTTTTGTCATGAAAGGAATTATACATTTGCTGAGGTTTCTTATTATTTTGATCAAGTGATGAACACGGTTTACGAACGTGAAATCTAGTGAGATATATAATAGACTGAATACGAATGCAATTTAAATCATAAAATTGTTCTCTTAGCAGTTAAATAAAGAAACAAAATTAAATTTTAATTAGCGTAGTTCTTTAGGCGTCGCCTCTTTAAAAATGCAATTAATTAAATATTCCATTACCGCCAGCCACTTTAAACAGTGCCTAAAGTGGTACTATAGTTCAGTATCTAGACCAGCGAGGGTTCTATATTATTAACTAGTTGTCGCCTGTCATATTTGATGTCATTTTTAATACATTTTGATTACGTTTTAAGTGATTACAATCTCCAATACAGTCTGTATTTAACTAAAAAGTACATGAAATAATAATAAAGAATATAATCTCCGAATATTCTGTATTTTTTTGTTTTCTTTTGTTTGTTTTATATATGATTGTTTAGTTGTTTCCTTTTTTTTTTAAATTGTATACCTGTAATGCTGTGCATCCCTATAATTTATGCACATACATGCCTTGTGTGTTTTTTTTGTCATTTTGTTTGGATTATGTTGGTATGTGTGTTGTTGGTGTGCCTTATTAAATAAATAAATAATTTTAAATTAAATTGTATGTTTTTTTTTAAATGTATAATTTTGGCCAATATTAAAAGAAATTAATGTTTCCTTGTTATCTATGTAATAAAGATTACGTTTATTAATGTTTTTAAAAAAAAATCTGTAATTTTTTAAAAAGTATTATGAATTCGGAACTGGAGTTCCTTACACAGACAAAAGCCTCCGACGATACTGTAACAGTTTCAAAGGCTGTTTTGTTATTTATTAAAGTAAAAATATAAGTTTTTGTTTTCCCTGGACTTTAAGTTCGAATGATACACAAAAATTCGAGATTCACGGAGTAATTTATAAATTTTGTTGGCACGAACGACCACAGACAAAAACACAACCATAGTAAAACAATATTGTCTATGGTCATTCAATTTACGGACGGATGTAATTTTCTACGTTATTTGACATTTGAGGTCCTTTACAGCAATCCAGTGTCTGACCGAAAACTTATATTAAATCCATTTAGAATCGCGTTTATATCAACTGTCAAGATGAAATTGTAAGTTTTATTACAGTGTAAAGGACTATTTAGACAATTAAAATGCTTGGCAATGACTCGCCCTAAATTCTTAAAATTTTTGACGTACACAAGTAATCGCTGATACGATTCTATATGAAAAGAATCAGAATTCCTTTTCACTGCAGCACACGCATTAGACTAAATCTAACTTTTTACACGCCCACGTCTCGTCTATGCAAATCGTTTAACGGTCCTGTTAACAGATTATGTCGACCATATAATAGTATTGTGAATGTGGACGAGTCGGTTGATGTTTTTGCCGACTCTCTACGACTTTTCTTAGAGGCATTTTAAACGCCTTAAAAAAAGCAAACCTTTCAATCCTGATGGAGTTCACATGTATGTCGAATCTTGTTCGTATTATTATGTATATTATATTTTGTTATTGTATAACGTTTCAAGTTCCCCTTTAATTGTTTTATGTGTTAACCTAGTTTTATTATCACATTTTTTATTGTTTTTTAAATACATTAAGCACATATGATGTTTGGGGACAGATGTAATAAAATAAATAAATAAAAAGATATATAGAAACAAAAACGCATTTGTGGCGCGGAAATTACCTAATACCGGTGTATCAACTGTCACTTTAATGTCAGCTGTCACATCTGAAATGGTTATGCCGATCCTTATCACAGATTATTCCGCGACTGCATCCCAAATTTGACTTGACTTTTGCATTTAAAAAAGGCTGGCAATGCGTATAGACGTGATAAAAACTGTTATAGAACACATATGTAGTATATACAGCATGTAACGTCACTCGATTTAACGACGAAATCTCTAAAGCGTCGAAATGGCTTTGGTTCGTTAGTTTGTATTCTATACAATGATTTTTTTCAGTCCATTTAACGACTACTCTCTATAACGCCATAAACGCACAGTCCCTACAGTGTCGTATAGAGTTTACACTGGATATTTCATTGTAGAACATTCAAAGCCGAATAGATGAGGTGTGCAGAAACCAGAAACAGTAAGCTCTTTGAGATGTTATAACAGATTAACAACGAATTCAGATTAAGGCCAAGATGTGCATTGTAAAGCAGACCTCACCTTTGTATGTATGATTAATAGATTTTGCCTACGTTCGTAATAACCACTTACTTCTATTTAGCTTATGTAGCAACAGCCCACTCGTCCATACCACGGGTTCTGGCCGCGCTTAATGCTCTTCTGGATACGTACCCTGAGTGCGATGCAGACTATATTATATGTATGATTGAAGTTCTGTGAGAGAAATGTATGTATGCATGTTTTAATTATAGTAAAATAAATAAATGAACTAATAAAAAATGATTCAAAAAATCGTTGAAATTGGAGGCTTCAAGATGACAATGGATTATTATTATCAAGTGAGAACCGTCGAAATCAATTTTTAAATTTATCACACAAAAATATGTTCTGATTTACCTATTGTGATTGTCATTTGCAACAACAATTAACAGCCATAAATAATAACGGGATGCAAATCGGTCAGTTTATTGGTTGAAATGTTGATTATAAATTCGATTAAGCTTCTGTTTAGAACTACGTAATTGACGTAAAGCTCGCACCACAGCTACGTAGCCACGTACAATTTACCGCTTAGATTCGATGGCTATCAGTCTCTTAAATCTGACAGGACGGTAATAGATAATACATACGTTAGAAGAAAAATCCATTTGATTTGTATATTTTGCAAGTGAACAGGCTGAAGAGGATAACATATTTTTTAAGAAGCGAGTGACAGTAGATTTAAAATCAGAATCCCTTAGCAACTTATGACAGATTTTTATTACTTCTCAATCCTAAGAAAAATAATTGAACAATAAACCTTATGTAATATTATATACTAGTACTGTCTCTTATATTATCGAAATATTATTTCTTGAGTTGAAAGTAAATATTTGTACGAATATTGCAAATGTTCAATATTCCCAAAATTGGGTGCATCTTAAGTTCCGTTTAAGCTCACAGCCAGCTTTCATATAACCGTATTGTGATATGCGAAATTAATATCGTTTGTTGGAGGAAATCGAAGCATACAGAGATTTCAATGTTGTTTTTTTAATAATAGGGAAGCCAAACAATAAAAAAAGAGAGAAAGAAAAAAGTGTTACAATCCCTAAAAGGCCGGCAACGCATTCACGAGCCACATGATTGTCTATGGGCGGCGACTTCACCTTTATGGTGGGCCTCCTGCTCGTTTGCCCCCTCTTCTATAAAAAAAGCCTACTTTACGCAAATATGTAAAACGTCAATAAATACACAGTAGTCTTTAAAACTAGTATTTTTCATTCGCATTAATATGGTATGATTTATAAAGAGCAAAGATGTTTTAACGATAAATTACATATTCTTTATATTATATTTTATTGATTTCACTATATAAATGCTGTTTCATTGTCTTTGGTTGACGTATACTAACTTCTATAAGAATAATTTTACCTGCTACAAAATTGTCGTAATTTTCAAAAATCTCATAGCCATTATAAAATTCTAATTTATTAGTTACTTCGCAGAAATAAAAGAAGTGAAAAATTCTTGCCGTCCCGTCGTTTAAAGAAAATATTTAGCATAATTATCCTTTCATGTTATCTGTTTTTTTAAGTTAATTGTCTGAGGCTTTTTAATACAATTAATATTCTTTTATAGGTGAATGTCTCATGTTTCAGTGGACTTCAGAATTTTACGGTTAAAGCGAAACTTTTAAACAGTTATACTTTTTAATAGATCTAAGGCAAATTGCACCAAACAATAACAATATTATCGTATGCAATTAAATTACGTTATCTACCGATTAAAAAGGTTCTTACCTATTTTTACCGTATTCCTAAAAACGGTTAAAGTAATTGTGTTGCAAAATTCGTAAAAAAATTCTATTTGGTCACAATGAATATCGCTCTAAAATTATAAAAATAACCCAGAATGGGTCACCAAGATGGTACATTGATCACCGTTCATTCTGTCATCAACTCAAGTAAAACATACTTGGTGATTCATTTATTTATTTAATTAAAACTTTTCCTAATCATCATGTGCTAAATATATTTCACAAAAAAACTTAAGACTAACTCAGATAATAAAACACACACACAAAACAATTATATGGGACCTAACAAGACATATAAATGCGAACACAATTTAAGATTTTTTTTAAGACATTTAAAATGCCTCCACGATAGGTAACCAGGGAGTCAAATCATCTACCGAGTTGTCCACATTCACAGTACCATTGCAAATGTATTCTTATCAATTCTGTTTGTCAGAATAAAATTAAAAAAAAATTGAATCATTTTATTGATTTTTTTTTTTTTGAAATACAAATTTTGTTTATTTTATTTGTAATGATATTAGACTTTGATGTTATAATCATTAGATTAACATATAAAGCTTATGGGACTCATAAGCTTAATATGACGCGAGATTGAAATTTTCCTACGGATTTACATCAAAGGTATCGATCGCGTATTTGCCCTGACGCTTATTACGTTTACAATTCTAACACCTGTTCCCATTATATTTGTTCCCTTTTCAATAATTATTATTTATTATTATATTACATATATTATTATATTTATTATTATTTATTTAGTTTTTACGTGTTAATTTTATTATGTAATTTTTAGTTTATACGCAAAAATGTTTTCCATTTCATAGCCCTTAAGAGCTTTAAATTTAAAAATCTAACAAAAAGTCCAGCGTTCCGAACAAACGAGGTAACTTAAAACCTTAACAGTTTTTTATCATTGACGCTGTATGTATTAGTAGACTTATAATCACGAAAAATATTTTGATTTGCTCACGAAAGCTCCATTAGAAGCATCTTTACTTTTGTCTGAAAATTCAAAATCCTTCACAGAATAATTAAAAATATAAACAACACTTTTTTATAGTAACAAATGAAATTGATGTCAAATTATAGATATTAATTATCGTCTTGTGTGGTACAAGTTTATTTCGAGATATTTTAAATCATATAAATTTATCATCTTAGATTATTTCTGTACATACTAATAATTCGAAGTATAAAACTAGTGCTTTAATTTTTTTTTTAATCCTATAACCATCTTAAACCGTACTAATAATATAAATGTGGAAGTACGCTTTCACGCTCAAACTACTGAACCGATTTCCATGACATTTGTTATGGAGAGAGACTTAACTTTAGGGTCGGCTTAGTGTGTATGAACATCGCGATATAACGAGGACATTCCGTGACATTATGCGTACTCTGCCACAAGGACCAAACTTAAATGTTTTATTATTAATATATTAAGTGAGTTTCAAAGATATATTGACTTCTAATACTACTCCAATAAAAGTCATGTTTACTTATCGTTATGTAAAACACGAATCTTAAAAACAGCTTAATACGAAATCGCCAAAGTTCATAACTTAGGCCACGAGTTAAAGTCGCTAGACGGTAATTAGTGGCAGCGATGCGCACCTGCTCACAAAGAAATAGGGAGACACCCGATAATTAATTATATAGAGATCACAAATTACTGACAAATTTTAAATTATATTTAGTAAATCTTCCAAAATAGGACGCTATGAGCAAAAGAGTACTACTACAGAGACAGTGTTAAAAAAGAGAAAGTACTAGAAGTTGAAGAAGATTTACTTTTCTTTGGTTACTACCGTCGAGTACAATCTACAATGCCCTAAGATGCTTCTGTTGGAACAACCTTGAAACAGACCAAATGCGATAAAAATAAGCTAAAACAAAACACTTGTTATCAAATCAAAAATAACTTTATTCGTGTGGCTTTCAGTTAACAGTCTAAAAAATAATAAAAATCGCGACTCTTTCCGGCCAGGAATTTAAATTCTTTCTTCTTTGTTTAATACCATTTACGACTTTATGACAATAAATTGAACTTTTAAATTTATCTTAAACTCATTATAAATAAATAAATTATCTATTTTTGCCATTTTTATAGGCAAATGAAACATTTTGTTAACCCTGTTTATTCGATTTGAATAATACAAACCCTATGCTGAAAACGATATGAATGTTAAAGGATCCGTGACCCTTTGTAATATCCCATTGGATTCATTCACCATTAGCCATACGCATTAACCACGACTTTTATGTTACGATTACTTTAATTTTGACGTATAATATAATTAAATTCCTTTCGTCTTTAGTTTGTGGGTTTTCCTGTAAGAGATCGCTTATTAGCGATAAGGCCACCCGTTGCTCTTATATGTACTGACATCTATTAACGTCATTTGCTTCTACTGTTTAAGTGCAATAAAGTGTAAATAAATAAAAGCACTTTTCTTATGGTGGAAATACATTCCCCATTCCCTGGTCCCAAAGGATATGTGGTACTCACGCTGGTGCTTTTACCCACATCGAGTAGACTTACAAGACCACATTGAAAGGGTCCTGGGGTTGTTCTTGCACTCAATCAGGGTTGCTAATGTTATAGTAATTCTACATAGGAGAAAGAAGGTTGGCCGTCCTACGCTCCTCGTCTTTCAACCCGCAGTGGATTTGTGGCGGAACGAAGTTACAGAAGGCCTAACGAAGTTTTTCTTATTATCCTTTTCTCTACACTCAACTATGTGTGTGCAAAAAGCATCATGTGGCAACCATCAATCACTGACGTTCGGTTTTGGAAGTTAAAAATGAAATCCTATGTATTGGTACAATGAATAAGGGTACTTACCACCTATAGTCAGTCCTTAGCCAACTCAATTATCTAAGACATCCACAGATACCCACAGTATTTTGTAGAAACAGATATAGTGCATTGATATGTAAGAACTTAAGGAGCGAATTTATTATTATTTTGTAGAAAATTCCTAGTTCTTCTATTGACCCCCCACACGTGTCTCAAAAATACAATTATATACATGGAAAACAATTTGTTACTGACATTAGTACTGAAATTACAGTCAGGTTAATGCTACAATTACTGAGCAATATTTCATGTGAGTCTAAATGAAAGTCTAGAGATATGGTTGCAGTTTGTCGCGCACGTGAGTCAGGTGATTTTAACGTTTATTTAAACTGTTACGTGACTGGGTTCTTTAGAATTAGTAGGCGAAATTGAATTTTGAATTTAGTAGTCTAAAATGTAACGGATTTACTTGACTCGAGCATAGTGGTCACCAAGCTGAACTGCTCCCGAGAAAAATATATTAATTCATATAGGTAACTACGGTACACTCCTCTCTTCTCTACGTAAAGCGTAGAGCAGACGAGAAGAACTGACAAGAAAGTATTCGAAAGAAACTATACTTTAAATCGCCAAGAATGTTTCACAGTATGGTTTTAAAGATCTGCAACCATTACACCACGTTACGAACAATATATGTGAAGTATTGGTTAGCTGTGGTTTGATTTAATAATATAAATTATTTAAAGTATGTATTTATACAATTCGACTTTCGGTCCACGGAGGACCTGCTGACCCTTCTATCATAATAAGAAGTTAAGTTATCTTATTGAAGCTAGTGTCGACACACACCCATACACGCACACACCTATACACGCACACACACCTTTTCTCCCAAGGCCACCCACAACACAGGAAATATCCTAGTGTGAGATCCAGCGTCTGGCTATATTATAACTTCTGTTATTCGAAATAAAGTATTTTGTATAGTTATCAGTTGTATTGGCAATCGTAAATCAAGGTAATAATGGCTTGCTTTGGGGCTAATCTATGAAATATGCTTCATTTATATAGAAAAATAAAAATGGAACAGTTTTTAATAACAAAGAGTCCCGGTTTGTCGCACCGTGATTCAGTTGATACTAGTTTAACATTACGTGACTTGAACTTGTAAGAGTTTTCTGGCAAACGTTTTCTTCTATTAGTCGTTTGGTACAGTGTTTTCGATTTGTTGTTCCTTGATACAATTTAACATGGCTGGTTATGTATAATGGTGAAACTCAAATTTTATAATCATGACTAATACATAAAAATAAGTAAAATTATGTTTGACAAAGTTCGCGGATACATAAATACTTTTTTAACAAACAGATATATTTAACATTTAAAACCTTGCTTGTAGTATATTTTCAGCCAAAAAATTAAGGTTTTATTGTATATATCTTTTTAATATAATTTATGTCAGGAATTATATAAAAATTATGATTTAAAGGACTTGTAATACAGGCCCCTTAAATCGTAGTTAAAAGATTTCATAATACATTCGATTTACAAAAGTTACAAATTTTAATTAATGTTAAGTCTATAGAGCGGTCCGTAGCAACGAAATTATCACATCAAAGCCTGTTTTTAGGGCCATGATTTACATTTCAAAAAGAGCCTTAAGCTCTGCATCGCCGAATGCCGAGCTTACTTAAACTTTCAGAATTATTTAATTTATTATTTTAATTTATAGTATCACAAGTTTAATATAGTGATCAAGTGATTTAAGCTACTCTCATCGTTTCGGGCGTTTAATCCTGCGTTTATCCATATTATTGGAATAATTAATACTTGCTCCTATGGTTTAGGCAACTATCGTGAGGATTTTGGAGTGTATAAGGCTTAAGAATCAAAATTCGTCATGTGGGTTTGGACACCTAATTATCGAGGCCGAGGCCAATTCCTGTGTAGGCTTATAAGCTGTGGAATAAAATTGATTTCCAAATAGTTTTATAATCCATATGAATGTTATAATATGAATGTTACAATATATCTACGATATTCCTCTCCTTTAAAAATACGCGCAAGTTAATCGCAAAATTTTATTGTTTACAGATTAAAATGTAAAATATTAATAGCTGTTAAACAGAATACCGTTAACAACCGAACCGAAGGCAAGCCTACTTTTTTACAATACAAATATTCGCCTTATATAAATTAAGGCTGTAAGGTACTCAAGTGTATTATTACTCAATTTATACTTTACAGTCATAAAAAGGGAAAGATAAGTCGTAAAATTATAAAAAGTGATCCATAAAATGCTACAAGACCCACAGTCTATTGTCTTGTAACATATGGGTCCTCGGAACTATTTTATTCAAATTCACTTATCCTGAAAGGGATGAAATCCATTTACGTTAAGAATAGATTTGACGACCTTAGATAAAAGTAATAATACAACAAGTGTATAACGTGAATAGTTGTACTCTACACTAAACTCTATAATACGTTGGATACTTATTATTATTTTTTTATATAAATTACGTAGTTTTTATTTATTAAACTTGTAAGACGAAAACGAACAGGACAACATCAAGTTTTTTAATATCAGTTTTATGTAAAACAAAGCCGTGAAAAAGATCTTTAAAAACTGGTGTATCAAATGAATTTTTGAGAGTCTCATAGTGTATGTCACATAAGTTAATTGAAGATTCATTAAATTGGTTCATGACACATTTTAAATCATAGTAGCGACATCTGTTATCTCCAGCTACAATCAATGTCCTCGATTTTAAATCGCGCGAAGTTCGCTGACTTCTAGACCTGACTTTGGGTCTACAGTGGTACCGGTCGAGGATATACACACTATTCCTTTTTCTGTTATTTCCCATATAGAATAATACAATTATAATGGTTGATTTCCGAATCTTAATTTCAAAAATAATATTTTTTTATGTTTTATATACAATCTTCCTTCTTATATCTTTATTGCATGAGTCATAGTTTTTATACTGACAGTATACAGTTCAGCGGAAAAGACGCAAACAATAAAGATCTGTCAAAAACTTTTAGATACAATCCCGAAACGTATATCTGAAAAGTATTAGTCTGAGTTAACATTTTTATGAGGTCGTCGTTAAAAGTTAATATTTTTGTTAACTCTTTATTTACTCACACATTTATCTGTTTAAGCTTTTAAGACACGAACGAATTATCCATTGAATAACAAGCATTCAAAAGCACAACTTTAAAGTTAAGCTTTTCAGTAATAAGCTTTTTCACTTTCATATAAAATCAACGAATTATCACAGTTTCCTATTATTACAGATAAAATATAAGTCCTGTTATAACTCCGTTTATAAATAATACCTTTCATATTATGTTGCAATTAGATACGTTTCCTATACCTTTATTTTAAATGCCAATGAGTTCATGCCGTTATTGAGATTCCAGTCATTGTGAGGAATTCGTGCCAGTAGGTCAACCACATAATATATAGGTTATGTATTGTATGAAGCGTTTCAATTTAGTCTACGTATGTAGGAGTTTTCTACAACTAAATCCTCATAGAACATAATAATATTTCATACACTTTCTTTAAATAATATAAGTATAATCTTGATCTTATTATATTATTATATTTATCTTCTTCATCAAAGCAGAATACGAAATTCCACCCGTACCACCTTGATGTCTGGCGCTCCACGACTGTGCGTTTTTTAAGGCAGTTTCTGCCGCGCACCACCTCTTTGTGGAACCAACTGCCAGCGCAGGTATTCCCGATCCGCTACGACTTGGGGACCTTCAAAAAAAGAGCGTTCCTTAAAGGCCGGCAACTCACTTGTAAGCCTCCTGGCGTTGCAGGTGTCCATGGGCGGCGGTTGGCACATCACTCGAAGTGACCCGCCTGCTCGTTTGCCTCCTCTCACATAAAAAAAAAAAAAAAACATAAAGTCATATACACATTATAGAAGTAAAAATGTAAACTGTGTGTTCTTTTGTTCATTTGAGTTACAAGTTATGTAGTCGATAGCGCTCGGGTAATAGGACCTAAATTGTAATTGTTTATTTTTATGTTACTTACTTACTAGAGTTAAATTTCAGTATCGCTTAAGAAACATTGTATATTTTGCAAGATTAAATTGAAGCTTTACTTAAACAATTTTACACACAATCCTTAAATAAAGTTATATTTGTTTGCAATAATTTAGAGAGTATTTGAAGGAAAGAAAGAAAATACATTTATTTGGACACACACACACAACATCACAATAAATTTGTCTAAGGTGTAAGTTATTTCTGTATCGCTTAAGAAAATTTTAATACAATACAAATTATTGAATTGAAATCACTTTTTGGCATAGAACAGGACATACATTGCGATACGATTTAGTTTACGAATGTAAGAAGTTAATTACTTTGAGTCATGAAACGATATAAATCACTAAGGATTAGCTATAATGACACTTTATCCCATTAATAACACCATTTGCGGGGGCGTCCGTCCTTATCGCGAGCTCAGTGTTTAAGGGTCTAAATAGTACCTTTATTACGTATAAAAAAAATTGTTGGCTGTTGACCTCGTATTGAAGTATTTAAAAACTATTGATTCATATAATCTGTTATAGAATATTTTAAAACTATATGTCTCAAATTAAATTAAATCCAGGTGGTTGAGGATTCATACAGAAATTTGGATCGCAAAGGATCACTAACTCTTGTTCAAAATAGTCTTTTAGAGTTTGGGATCGGACATGGCTAATCACTAGATTTAACGATGAACTTATTCTGAATAACTCTCTGATACGTGACTCCTGCAAATTCGAAAATTTAAAGCATTTCAATGAATGAGCTGGATTTAATAGATTTCCCTTTAACAAAAACATAGCTTATTTATTTACAATATTGGCTCGCTATTTAACTACCGCATGCGTATTTATTAATTACTTGTTATATTAAACATTTTCAGAATTATTTGAATAATTACCATAGTTTAATTGAAGTTAAATTAAACTTTTTGAGATAGGAGGAGAAACGAGCCAATAGAAACGCCCATGGTCATCGGACGGTCGAATCTGCGGGCGTGTCACTCTTGCGTTGCCGGCTCTTATATACGCTTTTTTATGAAATATTTGGGTTGCACTTACGGAGGAAAACAAGGCCGATTGGGAATGCGAATTTAACAGATGTACATATATGGTAGATAACAATTTTGTACTGAGTCAAGAAAAGAGCGTTCCTCTCCCTTAAAGGCCGGCAACTCACTTGTAAGCCTCCATGGCATCGGTTAGCACTTCACTCGAAGTGACCCACCTGCTCGTTTGCCTCCTGTTATATAAAAAAAAGGATTGTTATAAATGGAAAGTGTCTTGACTGATGTTCAGATGACATTTTGTCTTGGCTTTAAATATGTTGTCGTTGCAATTGCGATTTTAAGCTGATAAGTAGTTTGTATGTAAATAAATTTAAAAAAATTTCAAAAAAATATCTTTAAACTTATTTCTGAAAACAACTAAAATTAAAAAACAACTTATTTCGTGCTTGCGCACACATCTTTAACACATAAAACACAATATTTATGGTTCACGTATATACACAAAAAAGTTAACACTGTTCTTTCATACTTTGTTTTAGATGTAAGAAATAATCAATTAATACACAGGTATCATAATGACCTTAAATTGTGAAGAAAGCATTCATTAATAAGATTTTTCTTGTAAACACAATGTTGCGAGCAAATTTCGAAAAACCGCGAATATTTTTGCATAACGCATTCGAAATTTGAATAAAAGATAAAAACATTGCCAGATTAAAATAAATTTCCCAGGACGGAAAAAAAAACAGGAACAATAATGGTGTCGGATTTTGTGAGAATCTGTGGCACTTGTGTTGTCTGTGATAAATTTCACTTTTTTGTTAATGGATCTCTTAAATCTCTTTGTGAGATTAAAACACCATTGTTGTGTGACGAGGCATTTTTTTAACGTGAAAAGCATTGAATTGTAACCGTGATTAGGATCGTTAAAACATGGCACAGTTTTGTTGACATATAGATGTTTTATTGAATAAAATAAACAGTGTAAACTATTATATAACGACACTGATGGGACTGTGCTTTTTATGGTTATAGATAGAGGTCGTTAAATGGAGATAAGAAAATCCGAATGGAATACAAGCTTAACCAACCAAAGATTTCGACGCTTTATAGAGTGGCCGTTAAATGGAGTCTACAGTGTAGATAGTATTTTTTTTTAAACACTTCGTAAATGCTTTTGTCCTTAAGCTAAGTAATGTATTTGTTTTTAAATTTAAACTAGCATTTATTTACAGTTTTCCTTATGTATGTGTGTTTTATATATTGTATTGATTTATTTATTAACTAAAACCGCGAACAATTCTTAACATAATATAACAAAGAATTCATATAAGGAAACGCTTTTCCTATAAAAGGAAGTGACTTCGGAGAAAATGAGCTTTCTTAATTAAAAAAAATAAAACTAACTAAAACATTGAGTGTCTTTGGGTCGGAGTACCCATAATCCTCACGGTATTTCCTCTGTACCCTATGCTTTTTGAGAAAAACGTTTTGAATGAACGGTACAAACAAACAGGTGCCTACTTAATTCTTTAATTAGCACCTCTGCACTCGTACCCAAGATCTTAGAATCTCTACTCCAATGGGAACCAATCAAATTTGGAGGTACTTTCTTTTGTTAATTGACAATACAAATGAAGCATCCAGGATGTTCCAGGATGAAGCGATGATGATTTCGTATACCACAACCATTCTGTAAAGTTTCAGACGAATCTATGGTGACTATATTTTTTTTAAATTACTGTTGTTTTGTCATAAAACATGCATTTTTAATATAAATAATATAATATAATTACCACGGTACGGCTGAATTAAATGCGGGTTTGAAGCTACTTTTCTGTAATAAATAAAATATCATTGGCTTATTATACCATATTGTTTTCAATAACAAATGACACTACTTCACTAGTATCTTATCCAAAACAGGAAAAACCCATATAAGCAAAGTAAGAAAAAAACATGCACACGACGGAAATGTATAGACATCCGCCAATGAGGAAAATAAATTTTTTTTGCGTTGTCAATAAAATACAGTTATATCGAGGGAAAAGTTTTGCTATATTAGCGTTTCACGGTTTCAGTAATAAGTAATAACACATTGAAACTCTATTAACGGAATAAAAGTTTTATTAGAGGCGAGATTCGCTCACTATTGACGTAAAGTAGTCAAAAGTCGTTTGTGGATTAAATCCGGAGGTTTCCAGCGCCTGTTTACATTTTATACATATATTTCAAATAATTCTAATTTTTGCCACAAGGACCAAACTTATTGAATTTATTTTAATGCTAAGTTTTATAATATACAAGTAAATGTTAAAGTATTCATAGAATATTTGGAAATAGAACAGTTCGATTTCCGGATGACTCATTATTTTTTTTGTATATATTTCACTACAAATATATTATTATTTGTCATATTTTAAATGTGTTCTCATACGAAATGAAACTTTGACGTAGGCTGTGTTAAATTCGAAAGACTTAAAAACCATTTATGTAAAATAATTAATATGCATTCTGTTTTGTTGCAGGTAACACTTGACTGAATGGATTCAAAATAATGTTTACATAAAGCAAACAACGTGAAATTAAAAAGAGTATTAAATTTTTGATAGCAAATAATAGGTGAACTACCTACACAACAAATTTAAAGGGGGGCGATCAACAATCTAGCAGACCCAATGATTCAGCCAAAAAGAAAACCACGCATACATTTTTCATATCCATCTATCATTATAAATTGTTCGTACACGCGAATACGGATTTACAAATGATCCCTTGTTGAATTAGGTCAACAGTTATCTTAGTGAATCGATTTGTAATGATTGATGCTTACATAATATTTCTGAGAATTGAGAAAGCAGTCTTGCACTCTTAGTAGAACATGAGGATTTACATATTTTTTCGTATGCATTATTTTCTCTAACTCAGACATCACAATACCATAGATTACATCTTCCATACACATTGAGAAAAATAAAAAATCAGTAAGCTAATATATAAGAATAAAAAACAAGAATATACAAGGTGAAGTATTTCAAGTGATACATTGATTGTGGGTTAGTGTGTGTAAAGGTGTGTGCTTAATGAATGAGTAAATTATAAATAATACATACAGTGATTGACTTAACTGTTATTAGTACAATCGAAGCGGAAATTTTAATTTAAAATATTGTACATTTTCAATATATAAATGGGTCATTTTAAGCGGAATATAAAATAATAACCCTCGGGAAAGGTACAGGATAGAATCGTCAGTAGGAACAGTTGAAATAACCGCGTTAGCTTATCTATTAATGATCTTGACATCTGCAATTGTCTGTATTTACATCATGATTGAAGATAGTATTTTGTTTTGTTTATTTATGAGTAAATTTTAAAGAAAGAAAAACAATCCTATAAAAAATCTAATATCACGTGACTCCGATTTATGGACGACCTCTATACGTAGGTTAGTGAAAAGACAGTGACGTGGGTACACGAACTAAAGTACTTTTTGGTCGCCTACATCAGGGCAATTGCTAGGTCAAATATCATAAAATTTCTCAGTAAGTAATATTTTTATACAATTAGCAATAATGATTTAAATACTTAACATTCTAAGTTATTACTGTGCCAAGCTTCAGGGAAAATAATTTATTCCGGTCCCTGAAGACTGAGGAAATTAAAACCAAGATCCTCTTGTTATCATTGCAATGATAATGTTCAACCTACTTTCTAAATTGCTTTTATTTCAATTCGTATTCAATAAACTCGATAAATTAAACTCTGTCCTTTTAAATTTATCTGTTTTGATTGGTGGACGGAGGGCGGCTCGCGTCGCGTTTTACATTCCATTCGTTTATTCTAGAATCAGAATTATATGCCCTAGAATCCAAATCAACTTGCCTTGCCAAATAAATTTTTAAACATGTATATTTTTATTTGTATTCAAACTTAAACCTAAAATATCGTTATTTAAGTAGTTCTTTATAAAGACACTTTTGAATCGTCAATTTTTACACAACCACCGGTTCGGCAGGCAGTTATCTACCGAGAAGATCCGGCAAGAAACTCGATAGCTGCTCTTTAAAAATAAGCAATTAATTCAAAATTATGTTACTAAACTACTATGTTAAATTTGAAAAATATTCTTTCTACCAAATAGACTTATAGGCCACCACACGGACTTCTCATTACAGAACCAAAGACACCTACATTTTGACCGCATTTAACAAAAAACGGTTAATTCATAAACGTATAATAAACTACGAAGCCAGAGTTCAATAAATATACGAACAACGAAAATCTGTTCATTTTTCTAAATTTTTGGAACATTAGGGGCGGAGATCACTTTGATTTATGATCCGATCTTTAAATCATAAGTACTCCGGCCCTATAAAATATTACGTCAGTGCCAGAATCGCATTTTATACAGTTACAGCCTGGTGTTATTAAGCTTATATAATGTATAATGTTCTCGTGGCGATCTGTTTTTTACTCTGTTACTCATGAAATATTGTGTGCCATCTATTTTTGAAGGTAAGGGTCGACCACACCTTTTTTTAAACACATACAACCCATATGTTTTTTTATTTGTTGATCCTAAAGATTTTACCATGACTCAGAGTAAAAGCACTACCCCGTGTGAAACCAACTGCCAGCGCAGGTATTCCCGAACCGCTAACTTGCGGGCCTTCTAGAATAGAGCGTACCTCTTCCTAAATTTCCATTAACTCACATGTAAGCCTTCAGGCGTTGGAGGTGTCTCAGGTGTCTATAGACAGCGGTTAGCACTTCATTCACAGTGACCCGCCTGCTCGTTTGACTCCTGTTTTAAAAAAATAAAATTCGAATAAATCAATCTTTCACCCTTTTACGACCAACCCACAAAATTTAATGTTTTTTTACATATCGGTCACCGGGAACTGAACTTTATCAATCCAAAATTCATTTAATATCTAACACTACCTATTCGCTGCTGTTTTAACCTTTAATTTCAGTCCGGCTATTTCAGTCCTGACAAGATCCAACGATTAATTAGTTAATTCGTGGTAATTCTGAATTACGGAGTATACTTATAAATGATATTCAAAACAAAACAAAACAACAGATCTATTTAAACTCTTAAACGACTTTTTACAAATCTTCCTTATAAAAGTAAGTAGCCATTTTGCATAAACGTGAACAATTCTTTTGGCTCGAAATACATAAACCACAGCGAAAACTTTCTGCATACTGCTTTAAGTTCACACAGGGACGTACTGTACTGACATTTATAATAATTATTTAATCACTTTTTTATGACTATTGTCCATGTTATCATAATCTTTATGAATTGCTTTTTAATAAGGTCTACGTAGCTTATTATAAAAAGACAAAATGCACTCATCACTTGCACCAACGGATATATATTATTGAAAAGTAATACTGTAATAAATTTATTTGACTATTGCTAAAATAACGTATTAAAAAAATATTACTATATAATGTTTTTGTTATTAAATCTAAATATTGTATCATCGACTTTGATGTGGACAATATTACACAAAAATCTAGTTACTTACATTAAATAAAATAAAGCTTATCCTTTATATCAAATAACTGAATGGACAAAAACTTAATAATACCTATGCTTGACCTATGATATAACCATTTATCAGTCAAAACTCTAAAGAGACGTACTACGAGATTTTTATATATAAAAAATTGAATTATAATATAAGTCCGTCCCTGCACTGTACGAATGACGCCAACAAATCAGAAGAGTTAGCTACTTCCATGATTTAAAAGAAAACGATTTCGTGCAGAGCCTCATGATCGTAACAAATATTCTTTGGATTGTTAAACTTTAAATAAGGTAATTCGTAACAGGATATTTTATCTTAACATACAATATTATATACAAAATGGTTCTTCTAAGCTTTTAAGTTATTTACTATGACCGGTCTAATATTACAACACAACCTACCTAGGTTGTGATGTGTTGTAATCTTAGACCGGTCCACTTTTTAACTCTCGTAGCCTTACCAAAGGAAGTTCTGGAGTTTTCACTTTGATACATTATATCTTGAGCTCTCAAATCAATTTCTTGACACAAGTGACCGGTAATACAATGTGGAATTGATTTAACTAAATAACGAAGTCCTGTCTGAATCACTCTCCTACATTTTCCAAACTTCCGATATACGTAAGAGATAAAAGTATTATTAATTGTGCAAGTTTTATATACTTTTTACTAATAAACAACTACTTAACTTATTAATTTCATCAATATATTTTCAAGATTTTAACAACAAAGCCAGAATTACTCAAGAAGTTTTTAATGTTTTTAAACTTCCTATAGTTTTCTTACACCCTTTTGTAGAGAGATTTTGTTTGCCAAACACTATATTGTCACATACGTAAGTTTTTAATATATAAACTATTGTAACATTAATCGTTACATTACAAAAAAATATTGTAACGCTGGTTATTACAATAACTATTGTAACTATAGTCGAGACGTACGATGAACTACTATAACTATGAACTACTACTACTACTATACTATATATTATAAATTACTTTAATAACAAACTCGTTTTAGTATCATCATACTAAAGGCAACTTATAATAATTTTCCATACATTGTTGATAGTTTCAATCACAACTTCACTATTAACGTGCTTAATCCCGTGAAAACGTAGTTTCCCATTAAAATTTATATTTTACAATGTTAAACATGATTTAATAAGCGGACGTACGCGCGCATAAATCCACTGCAGGTGGCCATTGTTGTCTGCTTATGGAAGCTTAATAGTTTGTAAACGGTTGTAGATTGGAGCATTTTTTTAACGAAATATTAAATGTTAACCACAATCTTGAATTAATGAATTCGGACATCATAAAGACCGTTACCCGTTTAACATTTTTCATTCTTGTAAGCTGATCAATGCTAACAAGAAGAATGTTTCTATTTGGACCATTTCTTCCTACTTAGTTTAAGCTAAGCTGGTTAAGAATGTGTGTTGTGTTTCTTATGGTCAGTACTCTACGGCTTTCCTATTCGGGTATTGAAAATCTAGTTTTGTATTTTACTAAACTTTTCGCCAATCATACAATTGAGTAAATAAATAAAAAAATCAATAAAAACGCACACACGCGCACCAAATACAAGGAAATTAGAGATAGCTATCTCTAAATATATTCACACTAACAGGTAACGTGTTAATACAACCACTCACTAAACATGAATTGTCTAGTGATGGGTATTACAATAATTATATCGATAGTTTTTCATCTCGTTTCGTTTCCTCTTGACGAAGGTCAAGACTGCGGATTTTTATCGTAAGTTATTTGTTTAGACAATAAACATTTTCTAACTTGAATTAAAAATTTCTAACACTGGGGGACATACAAGCGAAGACATACCGCCCAAGTACACAGCTGGGTGTCTGCGCACTTTACTGATTTAAAATGTAGGCGGACCGTGAGGGTCTGTTTTTAATTTTCGGGTCGCCCTCACCTCGCTAGCTAGTGTTTCATATGAGACGTGTACAGTATATTAGTAGCAGTGTTTCCTTAGTAGCATCCCATTTTCACTTGTAATAGATGTGTAAGAAAACATTATTTTCTTTAACTGAGTATCCGTTGAAATTAGTAATTACCTGAAATTAATTCCTGAAATACATAAGAAATTTTCAAACATTGATAAGACTCCTTAAATGATTGATTAATTAATAGTTCCAGATAATCTAACATTTATCTCATCCACATATTACAATCGTATCAGCGATCACTTGTTTACGTCAAGAAAGTGCTTAAAGCTCTATATTACCTATTAAGGAAACATATACAAATACATGACAATAAAAAAAGCTCACGATATAATTTATGATAGTGAGCACTTCAGCATTCAACTCTCTTCTTATAGCTAAGGCAACAAGGCGGCTCTTTCTATCTCCACAACAAACTCAGCAACGTTCCCTTTTAAAAAGATTAAACAGTAATAAATTAAGGTTCGATAATTACATCTATAACATCACTAGCCATAAATTATATTTTCTCATTAGCAAGCGCTGTGCGTTTCAATAAATTTCAGTAATCACAGTTAAACCGAGCTTAACTAAGATTAAATTTTGTACGCTGTTTCCCAACGAATATTTCACATCTATCAAGTATTATAGTGCATAGACAACTAAACTAATTATTAATCCTATTTATAATATTTTTTTTTTATCGAATTATGTTGTGCACGTATAATAAACTTAAGTTTATTTTCGTCTCCTTTTCGTTATTTGAATTAATATAAAAAAATATTAAGTTTAAAAATTAAAACAATAAAATATGTGCTAACAAAGTTTTAATATAAAACAAAAAAACTACCTTAAGTATTAAGTTGTTAAATTTGCAACCAGCGCCCTCCTTCGGCAAAGCTCTGAAACATATTCCCACGGAGCCTCTTCCCCGGCATCTATGGCCAACCTTCGGGAACTCTCCCCTTCCCCCCACCACACCCACTACTATCGATTTTCCGCCCTCACTGTATCTTGGCTAACCAAATCAAGCACTGCCCGAGTTTGGTAACAAACAATCAGGCCTAATATCTATATTTTATATTATCGGAGCCTAAACCCAGGTAAGCAAATTGTTATAAAAAAATATTTTTATTTGTATTTACGCGTATTGTTTGCCTGTTTTGTGGTCTCCACGTCATCCGTATAATTATAACAACAAATTGTAGATCTTTTAATATTCAAAGTAGGTCGCCTGTATACAGTGTGCACGCATCCCGTTGCAATTAAGAATCATGGCTGCGACGTGATGACGTTTTAGTTCTTACTGCGTTTTCTACTAACTACTACGCTACAGTCCAAATCAATACTGACCTATTTTATTCCAGGTATAACTTAACATTATCTAATGTCTTTGTTAATACGCGTGTTAATCCTTAATTTATTCCTTTTAATAATAAGTTTCTTTACCAGTGTTCAAGTTATACAGTATCATGAATAATTCGCAACAAAACTCTAAATAGTTGTCCAAAAATCATACTATTAGTCTATTAGTCATTCTATCCAACGACAAAAAGAATTTCCTACTGTTTAGCATTTGGTTTACCAGGAGCTTCGACAACTAAAAATGACATTTTCGAACGCCTAATCCTTCTTCTAATATCCAGTTTAATAATAACCACCTCTCGATTCCAGGACGGTGCCGCCGGCGTCCAGCCGACGGAAACAATCCACATACAGCACGACGGTCCTCTAGCCTCCGACAAGGATCTGTTCATTGACGACGATGGCTCTGGTGTAGAGATCGACGAGAGTTCTGGATCCGGTTACGGGCCCGGCCCTGGCCCTGACGACGAGGACAGCCGCGGCTCAGGTGACGTCCCAGACGCCCCTGAGGATGACGAAGACTACACACGAACCACGGAGGCTCCGATACCCACTATATTCTATACGAACTCGTTCAGTCCAGATGAATCGGAGCCTCTGACCCCACCTGTAGTGCTGCCCATCGATGTATTTAGTCGTGAGTAGAGGCCGTGCATGCAGGTTTTGTTGCGTTTTTGGTTTTTATTTGGCGGATCTGGAGCCTTGAGATATATGTGAATTAATTATTGTTCACTTGAATGTGGTGAATTCGGATGTAGCAAAAAAGTCCAGCACAAACAACCCTGTCAAATATAGTCACAAAACATACATTAGATATTTTTTTTCCGTTTATTTATATTCATTTTAAACTAGAACATTATAGTTCTTCTGACGTGATAGTTAAATAATAGTTAAACACAATTCAATGACACGTCTATGTGCTATGTGTTGAGAGACCGCAAGCTCGTTAGTCTTTTTCAAAAAGATCAGGGAAAATGCCACATATTTTACCCTAATGAATACGTGAAAGTTTTTCAACGCTTAAGATCCGCTTTAATGTGATATCATCATTTTTAGATTTTTCAAAAGTGAGAAACAGCCAAGATTCATCTGGTGTAGTGTTTCTGAGATATTTATTAATTAGTTAAATAATATAGCTAAGCATAATTATAAGTTGAAGTTAATTATCCTTAACAACATACTAAATATTTGAGTTAAAACCTTACTTGGGACACGATATCCTTGACCAGAATATAGATGATTTCACATTACTTAGTTTATACCATAGATAACAAATATATGTAAGAAGTTTATTTTCTTATATTTTTGTAATACAACTTTCGAGTCACGATTTCCACAAAGGTACAGCCTCATACTGCCGCTCAACGCTCGTTTCCAGCGACATAGCCGGAAAAGGTTGAGCTCTATCGCTGGGCCAAGATCATGTGACCAGATTTGGCACTGGCAACGAGGGTCGAGCGGCTGCATGAGGCCGTACCTTAACTCCCAACATAATCACGGATACCGCGTCAGTTTCCTCTTGACAGTTGACTTAATAGAACGTTTGTGTAAAATCTTTTTCCCTAACCACATCTTAAGGATATTGGTAAGTTACGAACAGCATGAATCATTCACGATAAAACATCATTTAAACTTCGCATGTTTACATTCACCATTCAATAGACCCATCTGTTGCTTTAGCAAACCCTAAGTCTTCGTCATCGATAGCTTTTGATGTCACTATGAATTTTTGGGAAATTGATTCGTAATTTTGGGTCAACGGAAATGGAGTACGAATTTGACGATAGCGTTATAGGGTTGCCACTAATTATTATCATATTTTCAGCGAGGATATTGTCAAGTAACCCGAGTGAACAGGAGCCGCGTGGCGCGGGGGAGGATCAGCCCTCGCGCCCAGATAACTCTGGGGACATTAACTTGTCGGGAGAAACTGTAAGTGTCATGAAAATTTCATACACATGAAAATTTATTTTGTATTCTTCGCACTTGAAGGAAAGTAAATTAATTTCATTTTTCCGTTTTTTATATTAAAAATTAAACGAAAACAGATATTCGCTACGCGCAAATATGTTTTATATAGTGCTAAAAATGTATTTCTAAGTTGTATCTAATGTAATTCCAGGATATAATAAGTCAAGCGGGATCGAACCTAGAGCCAGAGACGCGGCCGGCGGACAGCGGCGTGGTCATCATGGACACGCCCCACGAGGACCGCGCAACCAGCTTCTTCGCACAACCGGGCATACTAGCTGGTGAGTATTGTATCTTAAGCACGGTGTGTGAGATGTGGCGCTAAGTATGAATTTCATTTGTCAAGAATGTAAGGGATTCGAAGCATACCAAAATTTATCACAAGAAATAAATTGCGAACAAACTTAGACTATTGAGAAGAGGCGATAAGACACGATTATTATGAAGAGACCATGGCTAGCCATAATTTCATTAAATAAAAATATATTCATTTATTAAGACTCATAAGTGTGATTACTCAAATCTCATTGTTATAGGGATAAATTAGATTGTGATGAGGTGATGTACTTAAATAATAATTATAATTCCTAGACCTAGATATTTGTTACATCTTCCTGTTTATTTCAAGTAATTTATATGATTTGCAAGGCGTATTTTTGTCCATCATATTTATTTCGTCTGACGTTTACTATTTATAATGTTAAAATTCACTTAGTTTAATTGCATTCTAACTTTTTCAGCCATCATCGGTGGAGCCGTAGTGGGACTTCTATGCGCGATTCTGGTAGTAATGTTCATAGTATACAGAATGAGGAAGAAGGACGAAGGTTCATATGCTTTGGACGAGCCTAAGCGAAGCCCGGCGGCGGCATCGTATGGGAAAGGTCACAACAATCGAGAGTTTTATGCGTGAGACGACACAGAACATTCAATGCCACCATTATTTTAACTGACAAACAAGACGGCCCGCATGTCTTGACGTTTTCAAATTTTTGACATTGACTGATAATTTTCCCTCACCTACGCTGTGGCTAAATATGTTCTGTGGTCGATTTTCTTACTATATAAAATTTCAACAACTGTACTGGTTGTACATATCTGTACAAGCCATGTACATAAAAAAATGTTGTCTATAAATCGAATTGTGCAATTGCATATATCAATTGAGACCAAATATTGAACTATCGTGAAGATAGTCTCGATATCACGTCTTCACGTTCACGTTCACGTTTCGTGACCAATGTGTTTTTTTTTTGGAGTGTAACTTGTTTTTGTATTTGAATGGAGATCTAGTGAGTTTCTGTATAAAATGAATGTGCCATTCGCTTCTTTAACCATTGTACATTTGCCGAAATAATGTAATTTTTTTCATAGACTATAGTCTATGGTAACGTCCATATCTTGTTTGTTCTGTAATCTGTGAATTAAATGTATTTGGAGCCAAGATTATTAACTCAGATGAGATGTTTAATAGATTAACAACTATCTCACAATCTTATGAAATGTCTTATGTGTTAATGAATTCTTATAAAACATATAGATACCTATATATTAAGATAAACTATCAATAAATAGACTATAAATCATGCTTTTATAATTGAAAATTCTTTTCGTATATAACTATTACATAGGATTTTGATAAAGAACTATATATTTCACTGTAAAATAAATACATAACTCTTCATATGTGGTTTGTATAAGAATTATACATTTATTTATTTTCTTGACGAACAATAGTTATGTTTAATTTAAACCAGGTTGTGCAAGCCAGTCTTCTTGTATGTGTGTGACTTGTGCCATTTTTATTCTACTTTAAATTAACAGTAACGTTTTAGTCATACGTAAAATTAATCATCAAATATAGATGAATATAATCTCAGTCATATTTACAATGTCACGTCTATACACATTGTATTGTTTAAGTGTAGGTTTGATTAATTGTGAAAAAAACGGCTTCTCTAAAGGAATAACTTTATGCAATTTTGTGTTAATTCATTCTTAACTCGTAAGACTAAACGTCCACCGGGACTTTTAAACACTAAATCTTAATTTTATAGTTTATTAATGTCTCTTTTCACCACAGCGTAATAACATCCAAACAGAAAGGGATGCAAATTTCAGTTCCACCACTGCGCGTTTCGTAAGACATTTCTTACCACGCACCACCACTTAGGGTCCTTCAAGACAAAAGTTTACCACTCCCTAAAAGGCCGGCAACGCACCCACGAACCCCCAGCCACGTGTGTGTCTATGGGCGGCAACTTCACCTTATGACGAGCCTCCTGCCCCCCCCCCCCCTTCTATAAAAATGGATAATTTTTAATATGTGGTGAAATTAGACAAATTCGCTCTTGATTAACACTTTTATCTTACGTTTATTTATTTTAACGTAAGGGGCATTAATTGCTAATAAATATTAGAAAAAAATTAACGAATTGGTTAACAGCTTACATTCCCACAACAATAGCATGGATTACGCTCACCTAGTGTAAGATAATGTATATTGTATATTGTTTTAGGAATAATATAACTTATGAATAGTTGTAATCTGTCACCAAATAACCAACACTTCTGTAAAGCTTAATAAATAACACGTCTCTCTCAAGAGACAGCCTTTGATTTCACTTTGTCTTATAACATTCAATTCTGCGCGACTCGATCGTGAAATTAACACAGTGCTACACTAAAAAGTGGATTCCTAAAAAAACACTGTATTTTTATAAATTTAGATAATGTTTTAGGAAACATTGGCCTAAATATTAAAATCGTAGATGTAAGCCGAAGATGTTTCATGCATGTCATCTTTGACTTCGTACCTTTACACTTTGTAAATTTGAAAAATGTTTTCTTATAAAATATACAAAGTCTTTGAAAGCTTATCAAATTCCTAGAATAATATTTAGACGCTTTGACGTGAATACTTCTAGTATTAATATAATTGACAGCTGTCTGTAATTTTATTAATTATTTCAATGCCTTTTTATGTCGACACACCTATGTACAGTTTTTGTTACATAATGTACTCGTGAATACATTGAGATACACGTGAAATATATGTACGTAAAATACCGATTTGATAATGTCAAAGTAGATAGTTAGCTGTCAGTAGAATGCTTAAAGAATTCATGAAAATTGTTTCTACAACTGTTTTTTCTGTAATGTTTTATATATCTTGATAATATAATATGCATTATGATGAATGTATTTTGTAGTATACAATTACAATATAATTGTATCATTAATGTATTTGAATATTTAATACACAATATTTAATAACTAAAAGGGGCAATGGAATGAAAAGAAGCAATTTTACCTTTTAACTAATGTTTAGGTTAAGGTAGACACGGAAGTCCACCATGTAAATACGCTCCTTTACACTTAGGTAAATATACAGGTCATTAAGAGAGGCTTCGTTTTATTTATACCATACCAGAAACTTGTGTAGCAGGAGGCTGTCGAGAAGGCATGGTTTTCTTTGATGGGTCCCCGATACGGTAAAAAATCAATGTCTTTCTGGTACTTGGGATAAAGTATCAATACACTACTGAAAGAACCTTCCTGATTTCCCGATGAAAAACAATTTTTGCATTAATACTAAATAATATTAGGCGTTCGCTTGGAATTTAAAATAGTATCTTTTTAAAGTATTTCAAACCTACACTAGAAATTTCCAACGTTAAATGTTAAAATCTTTGCTTTTTTCACATTTGATTTTGGCTCAGAAATACATACTTTGCTGTAAATAATTATATCTTGTTCAGAGCTGAGAAAATTACGAAATTTTTCTTATATAACAAGAATGCATTACAATATTATTCGTAAGGAGGCCGATGGGAAAAATTTGAAAAAGCGTTAAATTTGACGCCTGGGTAAAAGTACACCGCAAATGTCACTTGACACGTATATTCAATGAGGTCTTTCTTTGTAATTTATATCTTAATAATAATTTCTATTTTTCACAATACTTGGTTATCTTTTTCGTCTGTTGTTTATTTTACAATTTGACACCAGTGTCGTTATGATCGATGTCTTAAAGATACGGTAGCATTTTTCGTTATCTTCAAAGATATGTTTAAAAGTCGAATTTATGATATGTGACAAAATGTTATATGAATTTATAAGCCACGAAGCCCGGTAGTAGCTTGATTGAATTTTGATATTCTTAAAAAAAAACAATACATTATATCACGTTTCCCTGGTGAATATATTTGAAAGTATACTAACTGACCACGTGGTGTTAAATATATGTATCTGTCCAAAATAATTAAGATTATTTATTAGAAAAAATAAAAATAGTAAAAAGGTTTGACAGCGGTGGGATTCGAACCCACGCCCTTTCGGACTGGTGCCTAAAACCAGCGCCTTAGACCACTCGGCCACGCTGCCTGTACGAAGACCGCGCGAAATAGTAAAATATTTATATATGCATCTTGTATATCGTCTTTAAGATATAAAATATAAACAGACAATTAAGTTTTTAAAGAAATACACAGTTTACTTAACCGAAATATTAGAAAACGCATATAAAAAAATATTATGTTAATTTTTTACTTACGATTCAACGACTTAACGAATATTTGCTAAATAATTGTCTATTTTTTGTAGAGTGACATACTTTACAGACAATCATTTATTATACATACGTTATATTTATAGGGATAAAAAATTACATATATATTTTAATATAAATTTCTCATTAGTCTTAATTAAGGCTAGATCGTAATTTCAAATTTCTAATCTAATGTCTGTCTAAGTCATTAAATAAATATCTGGATAGTTTTTTTATTATTATTTTGTGTGGCAATAAAGTGTATTTTAATATTTTCTCTTTATAAATACATTTAAACAGTTAGAAGAGTTGTAATATCTGTATACCACATAACACTAACCCTAATGAAGTGCCAAGACCACTTTCGAAAAAGAAAATAAAAAAATAACAGCTAAGTAGGCAAATCTAGTTTCTTATTACGGACATCTATCAACCGCGTGTATAATTAATAGTTGCCATCGCAAATAAATTGCAAACGATTTTGACAATTTGCATAATTTATAGATCACAACTTGTATAGAGATGTTTTATACAGATGTATACGACGATAGATTTCAAAAAGCTTAAAATATTTTTCAAAAATACTTTTAGATTATTGCTGGGTTTTTGTATTTGTAATGTTTATTTTTAAAATAGCAGCTATCGAGTTTCGATAGCTAATCGAAAATGCATTTTATAAATTATCGAATTATTTGATCATAAAAAGGTTTGGGAATGAAATTGCTTCTGCTTAGCCTTGCATCAAACATGTAATAAAGTATCATTACCAAAAAAACCATCAGATTATCTTGCCTGCTTCTTATTCGTCACGTAAGAACAGACGTAAAGTCATTTAGATTTAAGCGATTCAAAATGATCTATATACGTTACTGAATAAAAACAGGCCACAGACTTTTAAATTGCACTTAATAGGTTAAATTTCTCTCCCAATAAAGAAAACCAAATTGAAAAAAGTCTGTTGCAAGATTACTCTATGTACACCTACCTAGTACCAAGTACCTAATATATTTCCTACGTACATTGTATAATGTATGTATTGATAATATTTTGTTGACAGTGAAAGTCAAATGAAATTGAAATTATTATTGTGATTTGATTGCAAGATAGATAGATAATTTCCAGTTTAGAAGGTACAAAAGTATATTGATTCTTTCATATTAAGGTTTTATTGCAGATTTATTTAATAAAAGATTGATATTCTTAAGAGAAATAATTAGCAAAGTGAAATTTTGATAATAATGTTATTTTGTAAGTTTGCTTAAATCGCTTTTTTGTAAGTTTATGGAAAAAGGCAATAAATTCCCATCGCCGAAGTATCCGTTGTCTATAATTGTCTATGACAATGAAAACGTAATTTCTTTATAAAGCAATAATGTTATGATTATATATAGCCTTTATATACCATATCATATACACCAGGTTCTGACCCAAAAGGCATTCATTGATGCCTGACGTTCGTTCAAGAAATCTTCGTCAGCAAAGTTCTGTGCCTAAAAGCTAGAGATATTTTTGATAGTTAAAAAATTAATTAAACATTATATACAATACATAACTTGTTTGTTAATTTACCATGTATGCTTTGATCGTAAATAATAAAATATTATATAGTAGTTACGTCTACATTTAAGATTATAAAAAATATATTTGATTTTCAATATCTGACAGATATTTTATATAATCGTTAAGAAAATCATATGGTGCTAATGGAAAATAACAATCTAAGAGCGACTTGCGGAAGATCCACTGAGGGAATACTTTTAACTAAATATTTCAAGGTAAGCGGTACTTAGCCCTACACATACCATAACCCATACAATCGTTTGTGTACAATATTCTCCTTATATCTACGCTACGAGGGTTCAAAATTAACCTGTCTGAGAACCCACAACGAACTTAGCTTACCTATCTCTTAAGCAATCGACAAATATCCTTTTCTCATCTAGTATACATTTTTTGTATCAAAAAATTAGCAACATTCTCGGTCATTGCACCGCGCCCTCAATCTTGCATTTAAACGTCAACCTGTCATAATCATTGGCGAAAATCTCGATTGAACTAGCTCATTAATCTACCGTATCATATCGCCGAAATTTACGACCAAGGAAACATTTCTAGGTGAAGTTCGAGTTTTGTTGTTAGGCGAACGCGCAGGAGTGGTGGATACTTTCTTCGTATATAAACGCGGAGAAATGCTCTCTCTACATCCACTCGACAGCCTTCGATCTACAATCGTGCATCATGGCATCCAAGTTCATCCTAGCTCTGGCTTGTGTCACCCTGGCCCAATGCAGCCCTGCCCTTATAAACGGTATGTTTTTTTGTATATTGAATTTGTACAATATTATTATTTAAAATAAATACGAACGTGGCTATATACCAAACCACTAGGGGGTTTAGACTTGGTGCCTGGGTCTATGCAATGGGCCCAGAAGTAAAAGCGTGTCTCAACTCTGTAGCCCTTTAAGCCCTAACTGATAAAAGCTTATTTTTTTATTATATATTTTGCTTGAAATTAATATATGCCTTGGTTTATAGGTTATCTATATCGTGATGGACGTGGTTTCTCAATGGGGCAAGCCTTTGCGAACGGATACGGTGGGCGTGCATCGGGGTCTGCTACCTCCAATGGCGGCGTCCTTCAGGCTTATGGTACTGCTTCCTCGGCAGACAATCAATCTGCTAGAAATGGATTTGGTGAAGTAACTCCCGGACAAGCTGTAGCAAATGCTGAGGTCTATGACGCACCAATGGCTCCTCAATATCAAGTAGCCAAAGCGGTCGCTGATGTTCAAAACGTACCAACGTTTTATTATGAAATCCCACAACCAGCAGCGATTATGTACCAACAAAACTTTGAACTCCCCCCACAAATAAGATATCAATCTGCTGGACAAATAAAAGCTGAGTCATCTGCAATTGCAAATGGTGATTCCGAATCTTCAACCTCAACAGTCAGTAACAACGGTGCTGGTTCCGCTCAGTCTTCTGCCCAGACCCGTGGAGTTGGCAGTTATGGAGTAACAACCTCAAACGCAAACATTTACGGAGGACAAGGGTCAGCATCCGCAAATGGTTACAACGATCATGCAAACAATGATCTTGCTAACACTATCACCGCTGCCAAAACTCAGGGCTTTGGCGCCGCTGACTTAAGATACCAAGGAGGACTTGGTTTGACCTCTGCTCAATCACAGACCAACGGTGGAGTTGGTTCGGCTTCTTCTACTGTTAACAATGCCTATGAATCAGCTGTTGCTAACGCGAAAACTCATGGCTACGGTTCAGCATCGTCGAACGCTGATATCAACTACGCTATTGCTTCCGCTAAAGCCGCTGAGCATAAAGGTATATCGTGGCGTTTTGGAACACTCTATGGTACCCCCGCCATGGTTCCCTCCAATATCGGTCAAGCTCAAGCTTCAAGCCAAATCAACGGCGGTCTAGCTAAATCTACCGCACAAACAAACGCTGCTTATGGAACTGCACAATCATCAGCTGATGCTACCGGTCAAGGCTCTGCAAATGCAAACGCCAACATTAACGGAGGTTACATCAACTCTGCAGCTAAAACTTACGGTTATGATGCAGGCTTAGCCAAGGCCGTATCTAATTCCCAAGGTTTCGGTAATGCAAACTCTGAAGCAAACACTGACCTTGGATCTGTCAAATCCGCCGCTAACACCAATGGATTTGGTTATGGTAATGCCAATGCTAACGCTGACATAAGCGGAACTGGCCTAAAGTCAACAGCGAACACTAACGGATTCGGATCTGCTTCATCATCAGCTAACAATGGCGCCAACTTTGGTTCGTGGAGAACTAATGTTTACAACCCCTATGGTGGCTCTCGTACTGTTGCCAACGCCCAAACCTCAGGCCAAGGGTCTGCCTCGTCATCGGCTAACACCCAAGGTCTACACGCTGGATACAGAGTTGTGAACTCTTCAGCAAAGACATCGGGATATGGTTCAGCTCAAGCCAACGCCCAATCTATGTAAATTAGTTTTTTAAATGCAACGACATTAAGACGACTCACAAAACTTGTCTTCGTGTATTTGCAATGTCACTTAATTTATTAATTTATATTACATTAATTTATTTAAAATAAATAGTTTCTTACTAAAACAAATATCTTTCACTCATCCTAAATACAAGAAAACAACCTTTATAAGTTCATTGTAGGTTCACGTTTCTCCCCACGTGTCAATATCAAGGCAACAAAACACTAACAATATTGACGATTGAAAGTTAATCTCATCATAAATCATAAGTCGACGCAAAATGTGAGTAAAAAATAAGCACATAGATTTTGGGTACAAAAAAATCAAGGTTATGAAACCATTACAAATACGAACGAGCCAAAACACATTGTTGCGAATAGAAATGAAAAGTTATTATAAAATCAAACATATTAACAATACTATATGTGTAAATAAATAACTCGCGAATTTGCAAAATTCGATTGAATTTTATGAATGATTTAATAATTATTTATTTGCAGCAGTAGTGATCAATTAATTGTTTCACCAATACAAATGCGAATTGTAACTAAATTCATTCACTTATACATCAAATGTCCAATACTAAAGGATCAGCCAGCAACGCACTCACGAGCCCCAAGCCTCGTGGCTTTGGTGGGTTACCTTTAAGGTGGGCCTCCTGCTCGATTGCCCCCTCTTCTTTAAAAAAAAATCAAGTTTTGGGTGCCATAAGACCTGCGAATATAAAATAAAGAAGAATTTATTAATACAGATTTAAGAAAGAAGACAAAGAAAATGTAATAAAATTCGCAGTGTTATTAGACCTCGCTCAGTACACGTGGTCAACGAGGCTAGCCTAATGCGACACACGGGACACAGAAAGCATAGAAAAATTTAAAAGATCATAATATTAAATATATGACAGAAAAGTAAAACACACTATAATTCACTAATCATTACAAAATCATACAAAGACAAAACACTAAATCACAAAGTACTTTATACACATATTTCTTAATAAAAGTGTTTCAAATTTATAAATTTGCAATTGTTAAACTTATTTCAAGTAGTTATTTTTTTATAATAAAGCTGCCATCAGCCGATATTGACTTATCGGTTAGGCTAGGCTATTCAAATTTTTCAGAAGCCATCCCGGGGTACTCCAGGGGTCTCCGCTTTAGACGCGTCATGATTGAGTCGTAAAGTAGTTTAGCCAAATACTTTGTATGACTCATTTCCTCCTTTAGGACGAGCATGTTAAGATAGTATATTGAAAATATCTCTGGTAGTATGCAAACGCGACCCCAGTGGACTCCAAATGCGGAATCGTGGGTTACACCCATGGAGTGTTTTAGTGGGTATGGCTCACCGGTCCTCTGAGTAGCAGAGGTTTCCTGGTTAGCGAGTTGAGTCCCACATATCGTAAAGCATTTCCTCCTCGGTTATCAATATATATATATATATATATTGATAATATAAATATATTGTTAAACAAAAATGTTTTATGTATTTTCGTACTTGCGAACAGAGCAGCATTTAATCAACGCGTATAACGTTAACCTAAGATAAGGTCTCGGTACAGTTAGAATATTGACCGGGTCAATATTCGGTCATAAAGATCTAACAGCTGATAAAATGTATTGGTTGGATTGAATGAAGTGTTCTATTCAAAAACTTGTTTGCTGTTTTGCGAACACTTGTCTCGACTAAAGTGACTTAATATGGTGATACAATACGAAGATTTATTTATTTATTTTATTAAAACTGTGTGCTTTATAGAAAAAAAACTTATCAGATAATTAAAACAATGAACTTTACACACTTCACAATAAATTGGGGACTTACAAGACATAAATAGATGCGAATACAATTTAAGATTTAAACAATTTAAAAAAAAATCAAAGCGTTTAACTGTTATTGGTTTTATAGATTGGGTTGGCTCTAGTTTCCGATACTTATAACCCTTTTTTTTATCTTGATTTTTTAAACCTAATAACGATCTGCTAATAAGAGCATGTTTATTTACAATTACTATAGAAATCAAAAAAAAAAATAACAAGAAAAGCTTTTTTTTCAATTATATGTAAGCTAATAAAAATAAAAGAAAATGTTAAAAAATTAGGTAACAATATTTAATTCAATTTTATGTGAAGATAGTTTAGAATGAGCACTAGAATTTCTGTATATAATAACATCGCTTCTTTATTTGGTATATTTAAAAATACTAATATGCCTTCAATTCTACCACATACAGGTTATACAAACACTGGTCCTGGATTCCGTTTCTAGCCTAATTTATGCATGGTTGTTCATTCTTATACCTGTCCGTTTCATGACTTCAATATCAATTTTAATGATTTCTCATATGACTTAAAAGATACAATTTAACACCTCTTACTGACCTGCAAAAACTGACCTTAAAATCAATGATCGTATACCGTATGAAATCGTGCAGATAGAGAAGATAAAAATTTAGGTTAATTATAACAATACTTGCGAATGAGTAGAGAAGTTTCATAAAACTTTTACTTAGTCACTTTTGATTGCCTTCTTTAAAGTAATTATATTTACTAGAATTAAATACATTAGTATTTTGATGGTACTTTTGTATGAACAAAGTATATTATCAAATAAAAATACTCAATTGCTGGCTCTAGCGGATAATTACTCTTTTTTTTCCTCTTACTTAAAGGCCGGCAACCCACTTGTAAGCCTCCTGGCGTGGGAGGTGACCATTGGCGGCGGTAAGCACATCACTTGTAGTGGCCCGCCTGCTCTTTTGCCTCCTCTTACATAAAAAAAATAATCGAAATATTTCTATAGATAAGTTAGCATTTATATTCATTGAAAGTTTTTAAGATTGAATTTTAATTTAATTTAAAAATTATCTAGAATTGCTAATTTATACCATAATAGCGCCGGGTGGGCGTAGTTGTACAAAATTTATGTTTTTATTATAGGAATTGTGTTGAACTTTATTTTAATTTTAGACTATGCAGTTGATGTAATTGTAATATTATTAAGATGATAAATTTATAAATTACTGTGTCGCATTGAGTAAGTGAAATGTATTAATGAAATAATTTGGAAAATTAAAAGTAGACACCACAGATCTTCTCGTACCTCCTTATTTGTTATAACATAATAATCAAAAAAAATAATCAACCAAGCCGTCTTGCTTCCGCTTCCTTCCACTTTGATTCCGTACGAACAGGTATAGAATCAGATATAAGACGTTTCAAAATCGTCTGAATAATGTAAATTTGAATCAAAAGATAATCTTAAATATTTATTATCCCAGTTACCGTGATGTTGTTTTGTTTTTTATAAAAATCAAATGTTAACTCGGAGTGTGTCGGTAAAATTTAATCAAATCGACATTTCTTATTTACTACGATTGAGAAATAAATATTCTCTACAAATGTTTTCTAATCAATTAATATTAGTCATAAATTATAATATTTATTAGCTTATATTCATGAGAGATAGACACATAAATAAGGATTATAATTAATACTTGTTTGTGATTCAGGTTTACTATAGTTTTTATACGTCACGTAGAGTTTCCTGCCAGTTCTTCTCGTCCGCGCTACTCTGGAAACTAGCAGTTAATGCAATTATAGAGTCAAACTTAGATATTCTACATTTGATAAGCAATAAAGTAACATATATTATTAAAGTTATTAAAATATAATTAAGAATGAAAAACTCTTAATACACACAGCTTAAATATTTTTGAGCCCGAGAGACACGAGAGACCTCGCTTTGTAATGGCGACTACACTCTCACTCGAGAGCACTCAGCTCAGACTTCGTACCTCTTCCACCAGACCAATTGTTTTATAAGTATTCTTTTATTTTGTGGGTTGCCTGTAAGAGATTATTAGCGATAAGACCGCCCACTTCTACTGTTTAAGTGCAATAAAGTTGGAATAGATAAATAAACATATTATTTTTTATTTATCCCATACATGTGATCGGACAAGGTATAAAATCAATAAAATATATGGTCAATAAATTAAATGGACCTTCAATTTATATCTTCATTAATGAACTTGAAGTAATAAAATATTTTATTGGTGAATTTAAACTGGATCAATCGAACAGTTAATTGTATGATATTTATAATCTAATTCGAATGTTCGGTTATTGAACCTAATCAAATATTTATAAGCTTTAAGCCAAACCATTTTTTTTATCAGAGTTTCTAAAATTTAATTTGAAATGGGAGTACAAATTATGGGGTTTTTCAGTAAATGTGATAATTTCAGTATCCAGTGATAAAGACGAAGAAAATGGTATACAAATTAAATTTACACAAACTTTCTAAAAAAGGTAGTTGTGCCCTGCTCGATAAAACTTTTAGTTCAGCATCTAACCTTCAAAGACTGAATCGTTTTCACAATATATACAAAAACCTTTTAGATTAAATAAACATACAAAAATAAATATATTTTATTGTAACAAGAGTAAGAGCAACACAAAATATAAAAACAATATTATAATGTCTTTATAGCTTAAGCACCAACTGGATTTTTACTCAATTGAAATATTACTTAAGGACTCGAAAGGTAATTAATAGAGGTAGCAATTTTATTTTTGGGACATGTGTCTGTTTGGGGTCGTTTTGTAGGGTCACCTTTACCCCCGGCCGCCATCTTGGAAAAGGGGTTGAAAACATTTTTCACGACGCAATATCTCAGAAACTATGCGTCTCACAAAAAAAGTTATATAAATTGTTGTGCCTACAAATATTACTTTTATTATATACCTTATAACCTAACTTTGTCCCATATTTAACATTAAAGTTATTATAAATAATAACTTAATAAAATTAATATTATACTATTTTTAAGATGACCCCACAAAATTGAAGGTAAGCTTTCTATTGACCCCCCCCCCCCCCCAAACGCATCCTCAAAAATTCTGCCTCTAGAAAATGCAATGCAAGTGTAAAATTTCAAATGGACTACTTATTTTTATATTTAACAACATTGTATTTTAATAAATACAATGTTTGTGCGATTAAGTGTCGCCATCTAACAAGTGAGTGGTGCCATCTGTTATCACAATTGAGTTAAGAATGAGATCGACTTTACACTCATTCCAAATTTTTTAGGTTTAAGTACACACGCATCTAGACTTTTTGATCGTTCATTCACGATCAATCGATCACGACCATATATTTTTTTAACGTTTTTTGAGTTGAGTTTTATAAATACGATGTTCTATATTATATCAGCTATATTTTCCCTTTCATCATTGGTTTTATATATTGATGGAAACTTTTATTCACAGGTTCACTGTTGAGGGGGCTCTTCATTGCTTCCGTCATCAAGTGCTCGTATGCAAAGCCGTCGTAAGCGCCTAGCGTTGAATGCAATACCTGCAGTCATTATTTACCATTCAAATATATTACAGACAATCTGTGAAAATAATAAAATGAATGAACTTTTAATCATTATTTTATGACGCATGGCACTTGTAACTTAGACCTAGAAGTTTTTCTTCTAGTCTTATAAATTACATCTTGAAAAACTTTCAAAACTACATCCTACACATGAAGATGAAGTTAAGTGGGTGGGTGGAGTTAAGTGGGTGATCCATTGGCGAGCTAAGATCGCTGGTGTGATACACAACAGGACATTGGCTCTTTGCCGAGTACCTGCGACGCGTAAGACTCAAATCGCCCCCATGGTGTGAGTCAGGCCTCCAAAAACACGAATATATATAATAACAGAGAGAGATCAACAGCTCATCCAGGTGCAAATTTGAACTCGAAGGTGGCACAAAAAGAGAATTACCCGAGCATCACGTGGCATAGGCCGCAGCTGGAAAAATTCTGCAAGAAAATATAAAGGTGCGGCCTCATGCATGCCGCTCGACGCTGGTTTAGACAAATGTGGTCACGTGATCTTATTTGAAATTTCCCCCGACTCAATTGATGAGGCTATATATCTTTTTGAGTAGCGAGAAAATAGAGTACCGCCACCTTTGAGACAAAATTTGGCGGAGGCCACAGGGCGAGAAAAAGTTCCTGGAAGACTGGAAGACGAGCTAGAAGGTATAAACCGCTAATAGAGCCTACAAAACCGCGGTATAATAAAACCTCCATAGATCAGCCGAGCGTTGCCAATCGACCGTCCTTCGTAGCAAACGCTGGTATCCGTATCCGTATAGTTTGATAGGAAATGATTAAATAAAATTTAATTCATATTAGATTTTAATACCACTTACTTCATCCCTGTAGTCGAATGCGTCGACCAGGCCAACGGCATTTGGTCTTATCTTCTCTAACAAGTTCTCATATCTTCTTTGAAGAGCCTTCACATCTTTCTCCGATAATTGGGTGTACTGAACACATACATTTTAAATTGTAGATTGAGAGTTGTATTATTGAATTTAATAAGTAGATGCCGTTTTAAAATTTAATTTAATAATGAGATATTACGTCAAAATAAATAACAAATTAGATGTAAAATCTTTTAACAAAAGGTAGAAACTCAAAATACAGAATTCACCCTTTACACAGGACGATGATATTTGATGGTGATATTGCCAGCTAATAGGTTTAATAAACATACAAAGCCTTGACAAAACAGGCAAGCAATAAATTTCCATATAAATTTGGCCCTTTTAAATGTCAGAATATTGTAATATGTATTTTTTGGACACTTATTTAATATCACTTATCACCGATTATTTGTATTTCATTGTTAAGGAGAATTCAAACTTACCAGTAGTAAGTCTCCAGTCTTCTCCAATGCCATATAAGTGATGTAGATTTCCAAGAGATCAGAGAGTACCGAATGCAGCGATGGCGACACACACTTCTTATATCTCTCTATCTCTGCTTTATATACTGATAGTAATACCGCTCGACCGTATGCCTAAACAATAGATACAAGTTTTATAACTACTTAATACATTTTCAAAAGGTACATTTAACAGTAAGCTTATGTGCCTTTAAAACTACTTTTGTGTTGTAAGGGTAAATAACATTTTTTATAGAATTAGGGATTGAACAGAAGACCTAAAGCATAAGGAAGAGCGGCTATTTGATACGATTCTTGACCCTAAATTGTATGGGTTCAGAATTTCAGTGACCAATAAAAATGCACATAGAAATTTAACAAAAAATACCCAATGGTACTCGACGGTCAGGTTATCATAACTCATAGCTAATATACAACCACCATTTTGTTTCTAGATTTCCAGTGTTAAAATTTGAGACGTTTATAAAGGACATGTTGATAGTGTAATTAATTGTATTTTTATTACATTTGTAATAATAAAGCAATACAAGTCTTACACTTTAAAATCTCAGTATAAAAAATACTTAATATAATGAAATAAATTTCAAACGAAGTCATAAAAATCACCTCAGCAGCGGCAATTAGCTGAACGGAGGCTCTATTCCAAGCATCTTCCAAAGACAAGCCACTTTTTGCGTACTCCCGAAAACTGCTCACACTTGATGATAATTTCCTGGGGTGAATAGGGTATAAATATTAATGTGTTTTTAATTACTATTAACTTTCAAATATATTTGATTTGCAATATATAAGTCGAAAAGTCCGACTTTGGGGTACAAGGCAAAGAATTAAATGGGTGTCTGGTAGTACTGGTGACCTAATAATAATAAATAAATAGTTGTAATATTATAAAATACTCACCCAAAGGAAACTTTCTGGAAGGCTTTTATAATTCCATCTAGGCTACTGTCCCAAGGCCCAGCTGGAGTTTGGTCTGCCAGATAGGACATAGTTGGACTCAGAGCAATTCCTTGCGATGCCTGATCCCAGGCCTTGACTAATGACCTGGAAAATATATAATTATTTATTATTATAACATAAAAATAACAATTAGGCATCAAAGAGCTTTTAATTATTTTTTCTAACAATGCAAGACAAATAATAAATATTGGACACAGTTTACACACGGACAGTCAACCCTCAATGGCCCCAACCCCACACGGCCAAAAATAATTCTTATCACACAATGTTTACTCACAAACTCTCTCAAACTTAAACTGAAACTCAAAATATCTTTATTCAAGTAGGTCTTTATAAAGACACTTTTGAATCGTCAACTTTTACACTACCACCGGTTCGGAAGGCAATCATCTACCGAGAAGAACCGGCATGAACTCTAGTTACAAATGGTCAAAAAATATTAACTTTTACGTTCACTGCCCGTTTCCGAGGTAAAGCGGACGAGAAGAACTGTCAAGAAACTCCACCACTCCTTTTAATCGCTAAGCATGTTCTACAGTACGGTTGCACAGAGCAACTGTAACACCATGCACCAGAGAATGGGTCAATAGATAAGCGGGTGGGCAAAGTGAAATAGGAGCAAACATTTACGTTATAGTGAGAAAAACCCGCGAACACAACACAAACTGAGTCAGAAGATCTGTAGATGGTTGATGGTGAAATTACCTCGCGGTCTGCAGAAGTAACACAGTATTCTCTCCCTCATATGTACACGCAGCTGTGGATAAACCATACAACTGTGGTAGGTATGATGATAGCATGAATCCATGTCCTCCGCAGGATTGTCGGCATCTCTCAACTAGAGCTGTGCAGTCCGCTGAGCTGATAACTTTTAGGACGCACGTCAGAGCGTGAAGCTGGAAGAGTATTATCTAATGTTTTATATAATGAAATGTGGTAATGGTTAAGGAAAAATAACATGGCGGAGTTATAAATAATAATTTGAGTTTGAGTAATGGTTACATGGAATTGAGTACCCGTCTAATGGCTGACCAAGTACGAGGGTACTCTTTAGTGCCCGCGACTTCGTCCGCGTGGATTTAATACAAAGGAAAATCGGTTTATAAATGGCGGAGTTCTGGTGAAATTTTGTTTCTATCATTCTCAAACTCAACTCAAACTCAACACTCGTGGTCTTTCCCTAAAGTTCAGTCGATCATACCAAGTGAGATTCTGTAAATGTCATAACTAATCCTCTATCCAGGTCTGGACCTGGATAGAGGATTAGCAATCACTTTTCAATCAAATTTTCATTACTTTATCTGGATAAAGTAGTGAAAATTTATGAACAAAATTACACAACTAGTTGTATGTATTCTCAGTGTATTTTTCAAAATTGTACCTCTGGTAATCTGTCAAAGTTTCCAACACTTTGCTCCTGACGGTAGGTTGTGTATAGATCCCATAACCAATAAGAACTGAACATGTAGGCGTGGCTGGTAGCGATACTGATGAACAGTTTGTGTTGCTGCGTTACGTAGTCCAGGATTTGGGCCTCCGGTTCACTGAAAAATAACATAACGTATCAGCGAATGTTCTTGAAGAGCCAAATTTGAGGTAGCATGGATCACTCTAGTTCAACTCTTATTAGGCTACGAGGGTTATAAATGATGGATGTAAGATACCACATCTCAAGCCCAGCAAACATCCGAACACTCATACATATCCTTGTATACAATAAATCTTTCTGGTTAATCTACAACTGTCAGCTACTGTTTTTATTATATATCAGACCCCAGTACAATCAATATGTACAATGACTGAACGAGACTTTTGGATTATGTGTACAAGTACAGGCGCTTATTAAAGAGTTGAAGGTCCTGGTAATTATTACCGATGACCCAAGAGCTGGAGTTAGAATAAGCTCGCGGTTCAACGAGATCATGTATTCCTCATTGCTCTTTTACATGTTATACGCCCACTATGTCAGATGATGATGTTAATATATAGCCAAACCATATATATAGTAATGACAACAATTAATTATAAGTATTCAGTATCTAAAGTACTTGTCACTTAATTGACCATGTTCAGATCGCAGTAATATTGATGGCAGATGATAAACAAGGTTGGAAGGAGTTTATTTTTCTTACCGTGGATTGTTTGTATTTGCGACTGTATAAAATATATAATATCTGTGAAACTGTGTTAGGATGCATCTATATTTTTATATAATACTCTTATTATGTACTAGCTTTCAACCCGCGGCTTCGCCCACGTGTAATTTGGTTAAGTATATAGCGTTTTTTAATGATCTCGACAGGGCTTTCTTTCACGGGCTAAAATCTTGTTACAATTGGAATTATATATAGCCTGTGTTACTCAGGGATGATGTAGCTTTACAGGATCGGATGATTCAGGGCAATCGAGGGCAACTTTCAAATTAACGTACAGGCAATTACTATTCTGACAATTTTATATTCTGATAGTCATCTTCTTATGTGGATGAGCTGATGATAGAAGGTAAAACTCCTCAGCGGTTAAGAGTTGAAAGAAAATTCTTACGAAGTTATGAGTACGAAATACGTACTTGTGAGGTTATTACTTATTAGCTTGACCAAGTAATAAAAGGTAAACCTCATTACATTAAGGATGTAGGTGGAAAAATGGATGCGGACAAACGATAAACGTCTCTTCACTCGTTTCCTTTTACTTGTTTGTATAGGTAGTGTTCACTCAAAATAATCATAGGGTAAAACGTTAATGAAAGTTTGAACTGCATGGTAGTCATTACACAATGGAGCATCTTAATTACGCGATGGATATATTTGGCCTAAGTAGAAGTTCTTTAAAAAAAACTAAGACTCAACCTCGCACACTCACTCACACAGCAACACCATTGCACACACTGATACACACACACACACTAAAATGTTCGCACTTCACATAGTTCCACTTGTTCATGTGTATATATATTTTTATTTATTTTTTTCTGTTCGTGTTTTTTTTTGTTATTCTTTTTTCTGATCTTAGATTCTATTTCCGGTTCTATATTTTAACCTTATTTTGGCTTTATTTTTAATCTATTTTTATTGTGTAAACTGTTTTTGATAAGCTGTATAGGTTTAAGAAATAAAAAAATAAAATAAATCTAGGTTGATGACGAACTTTATCAACGCCATCTATCGAGCACATTGTTCAACACTTCAACCGCGCCGCGCGCACTGCGTTATTTGTTATTTTTGTTACCTCTCATAAGTTTTAATATTAAGATTAACTTATATTAGAACATATTTAACAATATATAACTAATCAATCAATATAAGTGTTTAAAAATTGTGAAGCAGTGGTTGAAGTAAATTTTCAATTGACCATAACTTCTTTTTCTCTTAACCGATTTTGACAAAATAAACTTTTGACAACGCTCCCAATTATATGTATAATTAAATAACCGTGTTCAAATCCGTTCAGTAGTTTTCAAGTTATAACGTACCAGACAGACAGACAGACAGACAAGAATTCCAAAAATTGTTTTTTTGGTTTCTATGACTCTTCTTTAATTGCCTCCTTTCAATTTTTTGAAAAAATATTTAATGTACAGATTTTCGATTTTTACTGTCTTATTATTAGTATAGATTGTAATGTTTCTTTGTCATTAAAATTAATAACATTTTATATATAAAATATTTTAAAATATCATACTTGGATTTCAGCTGCGACTGATGTCTCACAGCCGAATACCGTACAGCAATTGTTGCTGCCTTGGCCAACAGAGTACTAGCAGTGTTTAATATGGTGGCGCGTACCAGCACCATTGTCCCATACGCGAGTTTGGGATTGGAAGAAGATTTAAATATTCCGTCCTGTAAAACAATATTTACTTTAAATACTTTTCAACAAACATTTAAAATTTATTTTAATTCTTGATATTTATATTGGTTAATTAAGAGCTTTTCTAACCCAGAGTATACAAATCGCGAACTTTTTAAAATTTTATTATTTTAATTCGTTCATTTCAGTACGTTTTGAAAATCAAATTTCATTACGCGAAACGAAACAAATATTTTAATTAAAATTATACCTTTGTAACTTGAGAAAACTTCATAAGCATATGTCTCCTTGGAATCCTAACATTATCAAAACCAAGAAAACCATTGTTCACAGTGTTGAAAGACATCTTCGCCCCAATTTCCCCAACCTTCACACCTGGCATGGGCATATAAGTCTCTTCATCGCGGATTTGTACAATAAAAAGCTGCATTCCGTATGATTTGCCTTTTATTTGAAGTTGCGCCATTACAATACAATAGTTGCTCGATTGACCCACTGAAAGAAATGTCAAACTAAATCTTTAATCGAAAATTTAAAAGTCAAAATCAATGCATTAAACTTTAGAATTCCATTATTTAACGGATTGTTTAATAAGCCCTAAGTCCGTTGAAAAGCATAGCCCACATAAATAAACCTGATGTTTTAGTACCAAGAATGAAAACCGTACCTGTTTAATGTTATTTAATATTAAATACAATAACACTATTTCTTTTATTTACTAGAATTATATATTACAACTAGCTGAACCGGCAAACGTTGTTTTGCCATATAAATTTTTTTTTTTTTTTTTTTTATGTGAGAGGAGGCAAACGAGCAGGCGGGTCACTTCGAGACCATCATTCAAGTATTTGTTTGGGGGGACAGGGAAGGAGAGGGAATGAGGAGGAAAGGAAAAAAATTATTAAAAAAGCAAAAATAATTGAATTTCACGGTAATTCGTTTGCTACAAAATAAATTTAATTTATGCTTTAGCCTCAATAACACGTGGTAGTCATGCTATTGAATTGTAGCTTATATGACACATTTGTCGGTTTACCATAGCAGTGCCATCTATTGATTACTTACTCAATCCGTATCGAGAATCTTTTGGAGTTAACAGATAATTGTGACTGTCAATTAATTATATAGACAAATAATTTGCAATAAAATAAAATTGCGACTATAATCAAAGATCTGAGCTATCCTATATCTCAAGTTGGACCAGACTGCACACGGTGTGCCAATTTCATTTAAAATCGGTTCTGTAGTTTAGGAATCCATCGGGGACAAACATCGTGACAGGAGATTTATATTATAATACAATAATATTGCTACTATAATATACCGCAAATGGAGCTGGCTCGGTCATACTTTGCGAAGAGATCCGTCCCATATCTCAAGGCAAACTTTGGACTGGACTCCGACCCAAGCAGACATGGTGGCAATCTATCATCGCGGAAACCAAACAATAGGTCTGACTTGGAGTGTAATTAAGCGATAGGCTTCAGACGGTGAAGAATGGAGCAATGTCATATCTGCCCTCTGCCCTAATGTGGGGCCTTAGGACAGTAGTATAATATACAAGAATAACACTACTACAATTATAGACTTCATAATATATTATAGATTACTCACGTCCACCCGGCCACCATTTATAAGATGTAGGCGTGGGGCTGTGAATAACAAACTCTTCTGTCTCCTCATCATACCTTGCTTCAGTCTCCAAACCCCTTATAAAAGTTCCGTGGCCAAGTTCAGTCTGAAATTACAGTGTATAACGCAATCTAAAAATGACAACTTTCAGATCAAGATTTTTGTAGCCTCTTAGTAGTCGAATTTGAAATAGCCTCATTCGCATGTGTCAGTATATTAATATATACCATAATAATATACTGATGTTACATATAGTAAGACGATGTTATATAATGTATAATCCTATTTTTAAATATGATTATACATGAATTTGTTAAAACCTCTTTTGTGAAATAAATTCATTAGAACCTCTTTTTGGTTAAATGAATTGATTAGAAGCATTTTTGAATAATGTTCGATAGCTTTTGTCATTTCTGTAGTAAGTGGCCATTCTGGGTCCGATTGGCAAACGAGATAAACGTAAGTGTTATTCCTTGATTGTACTTTCTAAAATTATTATTAAACAGCTACTTTTAGTAAATATAACTGTTATGACAATGATTACTGTGTTTGATTGATATTGCAAACTATATATGTATTATAATCCTGACAATAGATAATTCAGGATAATATATAATGATGCAATGAGAAATACAAGTAATAAATAGTTAATTAATATAGAAAATAGTACAAGTATTAGACAAAATATAGATAACGCTATCACATGCGTATATAACCCATCCGTGACAACTCAGAGAGCGCAATCAGATCTGCCGAACATTGGGTCCTGGGTTCGAACCCCGGTAGGAAAAATAATTGTGTAATGAGCTTATTTGACTGTCTGACGTTCGTGAGAGCAATACTTTTACTACATGTGCGCAATTAACGAAAGCACAATTTCAATTTAAAATTGCCTTTTAAATATTACTGTGATAACAAAGTTTATTATGTGTACCTTATCATATCAGTATGTTAAATAAATCGTTTTATGTAGGACTTTAATATAATACATAAAACAGAACAGATAATAATCTCATACTCAACAATAACACAAAGTTTGATTTCTAAGTAGATTTGCAAGCTGGTAGTTATCATTAACGTTTACCGTTTCACGCATAAAAAATCATACCTGTGCATATGTACCGATAATTTCCATTTTCGAAGCCCTCTCAAACCAATATTTCTTCTGCTCTTCATCACCCTGCCCCAATATTGTGGCCATGAACATTGAGAAATGTAACAGGAACGGGGATACATCTTTGAATATCGAGTTTGATGTGTTTCGAAAATTTGATCTAAAACCCAAGATTGTTAAGAGATTTAAAATTGTTAAATATAGACAAAAACAACTTTTCAATAGCCCCGCTATCATAATTGTATTGTAATAGCAACTCGTATATCTATAAATCAAAATCATATCTCAATTATAAACGCTTTAGAGGATAAAGATCCCTTAAATGTGTCGGCAATTGGCTCAGGCATCGGGACAGTTCAATTCTTGAGTAGCCTTACAATGCTTTGTTATTTTAATTGTGAGTATTAATTAAGCAGCTATCGAGTTTCTTGCCGGTTCTTCTCGGTAGATGACTGCCTTCCGAACCGGTGGTAGTGTAAAAATTGACGATTCAAAAGTGTCTTTATAAAGAACCTACTTGAATAAAGATATTTTAAATTTGAGTAGATATAAGAATAAAATTATTTACGTATGTGAGAAAGATATAAATAATTGCCCCAAGCAACTAACTTATCCATTTATCTATCGATAATGTTATTTATTTATCGATCACATATTATTACCGAATGCATTGTTGTAATATAACATACTTATCGTGACTGTCATAAACGCTTTTTCCAGAATCTTCGCTTCGCAAAGTACTATAGAGGATCACTGCCTTGCGTATCGCATTCTCGTATTTATCTTTGTGACTTAAAAACTCTTCGGGAACAACATCCTTCAATTCTTTAACATTGAAGATTCTCTCCTCTAAAAAGAAATATGTTAATAAGTGATATCGGGCATAATAGAAAAAAAGACACGACCGGAATCAAACCGTCAATAGACGTACACTAGAACCATTTCGCCAATACTACTTATATTTTGATTTGTTGTTTACGATTAATTTTATTGTTTTAAATAATAATATTTTTATGTAGATGTCAACAAAATCATGTCAATTATAAATAACACCTAAAACACAACTTTGCTTGCAATAGAACGTCAGGCGTGTTAAATATTAGCCAGGTCATTGCGCGATTTCCGCTTAATTGCTCAACAGTGAAACTGGTTTTTTTAGTTTAAACATTAAAAATACATACCTAGAGCCCGTCTTTTTGCTGTGTGTTCAGCGCCTGTGTCCAATAAATTCGTCAGCTCCTCTATATTGAATGTACATGTTGATCTTTCTCTCTCTAAATCGCTATTCACCTTTATCGACGTCATTACTGCGTCGATGTAACACAATACTGGCTCGAATTAACAACCTTATCTAAATAAAGATTATACAATACTGTACCCCTTAGGTACAGATGTTACACTACTAATTTGGTGTTTTTTATGATGACGTCATCGTCAATGAATTGGAACGTAGATGTGTTATGTCGGGAATAGTTTTGTTTATGATATTCTAAGATATTACGACACATTTATATAATGAATGTATGACGTACTTACGTACTTTTGTAATGAGTTTGATATAGTTAAGAGATATTATAAAGAGTTTCGTTGGAAATTAGCTAGGAATGCGCTATGTTGTCGCCTTGTTGCTTTGCTTTAAAAAATGTAGTTTTAGCTCGATTGATTTAAATAAGCATATAAGTGTGATAAAAGGAAATAATCGTTTGAAGAGACAAGAGTTTGTTTAGTATTTTCTACTTTTGCTTCTGTTCTTTTTATTCTCTTTTATGTTATTTCTTAGTTTCCTTTTGCGTTGCAATGTCAATTATGTATTAATAACATATTGTCTGATAACTCTGTACCTATTAATAAGGTGCTTAATTAATATTTTCCTAGTTCGTTTTAGATATAATTTTATAATCTGTATACTTAGTTATTGGGGTATAAATAAGCTAGCCGTTTACTCTCTTAACTAAACTTTACAAATTTTGTATCCGGGTCTAAAATTTTTTTAATGAAAAATAATTATTTAAAAGTAGTGGCTGTTGTTGCTGTATGGTATTTGTTATTTGATGTACAATTCTGGCTCAGAGTATACCAATACCTGAGCCAAAGCCAGCCCACATATAATTTAAAACTTGTTATCATTCAGATTCAGATTCCGATTCTGATTAGATATACATAATGCCGATTTTCAGATAAGATATTCAGGAAAACTTTATCTCTGATATAATTCGTTTGGACATAATTTATGACAGAAGCAACCATGTATGTTGTGTTTTTGCTGGACATATAAAGCTAAAATATAACTTGCTTTCCTTGAGCCAAAGTTGACATTTTATAGACTGTGTAACCTTAAAATAACATTTGGGAAAATGAAATTACTAGTACCGAACTTCTGAAGCTTCTACAATTCAATGTTCTTGCCAGGTCTTAATGCACGCAAGTTACTTTTAACCTGCCCACTCACAGAACCAATATTGGGTTCCGTACACCGATCCATAGAATGTTCTTTTCTTTGAATTCACACATCTGCATCGATCTGTTTGCACATTCCTCTACAGCTTCATTTAAGAGAGAGGATATTAATTATTGTCTTCACCAAGAGTTGATAGAGACAGATAGAGTGGTTGCTCTTCAACCTGCTATCTCCCTGATATTTATTTTCTGTTTGTCATTCCTGTAGTTGCTTATTTTCTTGTTTTTTTCAGTGATACTTAAATTAGCATACATCTTAACATATCCATTCTTACAACTTGTATTTTTATGTGATGTATCTGCATATGTTTTCTTAATAAATAAATATTCATAAACAACAAAAATTGTTAATCATTTAATATATTAAAAGAAACTTTTCACAATACATTTCATAGTTTAGAATCACGCTTCAAATATTTGTGGAAAGACGAGTTGACAGAGTCTGCGTTTAGTGGAGTTTTAAGGGCCTCTTCCATGAGACGTTCGTATACTCTTCCGTCGTAGGCTCCGAGGGTTGATTGTAAAATCTAAAAGGTTTTAGCCAAATATTATAAACAAGCTTGTTTGTACGAACAGACGTTTTAAAAATGACAGGTGATAATCATTTCAACACTGTCATTTGTCTTTTGTGGAAACTTATTAATTCTTAAAATTTTATTTCGCATCGGTTTTTATTGTTTTTACAAAGTCTTATAATTTTATTTTAAAACTTTGGCCTGCGTCGCATTAGAGCAAAATGAGTGGCCTAAATGAGTTTAACGGTACGTAGTCGTCATCAGTCAATTCTGTATTCATCATGCGGCAGCCATGAGCTATCGTTGGTAGGCGGCGAGGAGAATTAACAATGTACCGTTATTATTTTCACAAATATGAACAGAATTGTGATCAGCACTTTATAATAAATTGGAACACAGTGACACTCCACCGAACACATCTTGCTTGGGCACGATGCGAACGGATCTAATTCCTCCGATGATCGTGGTTCTTCTCCGTTCCAACGCTGCACGCCAAGAGAGCCCGGAGTTGCGTCACAGTGAAGAAACGTCAATCCGCCATTGTTATTCTTGACGTTTTTGACATTGAAGCGCCGTCAAGGTTATATTGTCAAAAACATTTAACTTAACCACAAGTAATATATTTATAGTTGGTATATTTTTCAATAGTTAACCTACAATAAAGACAATATTATATAGAAGACATGCAAGACTAACCTCATCTCGTATGTCAAACGCATCGACAAGCCCCACAGCGTTGGGTCGTATTGTGGACAATAATTGTTCATATCTATCCTGCAACTCATCTATGTCCGTTTCCGATACCGCTGTATACTGAATGTTTTTTTTTTCATTATTATTTACACACAATATAATTAAATTTAATAAGGCTTTAGTGGAATGCACATCAAATTTTAAAACGGAGATAAGGCGTGTACTTAGGAGAGACAGAGTAGTTAAGTGATAAGAAAATAAAAGTAAAGACTATACGTGTTAAACCTTGACTAAGTATGTTAAAAAAATCGGAAAATTTGGAAGGACTGGTGACACTGGTCCAATCAATACGTTTACAAATTTAATATTACCCTTAACAAATCGCCAGTGCTTTCGAGACTCCAAAATATGATATACAGTTGAACTAATTGATCCATCATTTTCTTTATGTTTATGCTTGAGTCAACGGTTAAACGTTGTGCTTCCAGGTGATACACTTTTAGAAGTACAGCTCTGCAGTGTGCCTAAAAGAAAACATGCCAAGAAGAGGGGGCAAAAACACTCCCAGACACTCACGCGGCTGGGAGCTCGTGAGTGAGTTGCCGGCCTTTAAAGGACAATTAGGAAATGGATAGGTAGGGGAAGAGGACGGGGGAGGGGAAAGGATGGGCACCGGAAGATCTCACTCACCGTGTACAAAATGAACAAAGTCCAATTGTATCACTATACGCCGGTTTTCTGTGAGATATATGGTAGACGTTAGATCTAATTATTATGCATACCAATATTACAAATTCGAAAGTTACTATGTATGTATGTAAGCTTTCACGCTTAAACTACTGAACCGATTTCGATTTAATTTGGTATGGAGATAGACTGAAATATTTTCGCGAAAAAAAGGCTTGAAGTGGGATGAAAGGAGAACTCTGCAACTTATAAACCGATTATCCAAATTCCTTTTGTATTAAAACCAGGCGGACGTCGCTAGTATTAAAAAAATGATTCAGTTTTACTGGAGCTTAGCGATGGTATTAAACCTGTACCTGTAAAATACATTTTATGTATTTTCTTATTGTTTCCAAACATTACCTCAGCGGCAAGGACCAATTGATTCGTTGTTAGAAGCCACGCGTCATCATAACTCGCACCGGTTTCCATCTTTTGGCGGATACTTCTCACGCAGTGGGTAATTTTCCTGAAAACAAATGAACGTGAAATTCACTTGTTTTACATAACAACAGAGACATTGCAAGTTTTATTTCAAATGCACTTAACACGATATATTTACCAAGTAAGAGCTGCAGCTAGACCGCAATAAAGGGTTTCCACAGTATTTTTTTGAACAAATTATTCTAGTACCACTTTTTTCGTATTACCAATGTGTATAATACAAATCTGGACACATTTTTTTTATATAAATCACCAATCGAATTATAAGATACCAGAAATAAACTATACAAGTTAACAATATGTTTATACTTTTATAGTAATATCTATTTTGTCTGTTTTATATCGTAAACTAATAAATAAGGCAGACAGTATTATTAATTTTATCATTAAAAATACATACCCCGCAGCCACAGCTTCGAACGATCGTATGATCCCCTCCATACTGTTATCCCATATAGATTCCTTGTTTTTAAAAATCCTATTTAAGTAAGACACCGTTGGAGATACCTCAACACCCTTTTCAACTTGTTCCCACGCTTTAACAAGAAATCTGGAATTGTTCAGAAGGCAAACGTGAGGGGTCACTGTGAATAAACCGCCACTCATTGACACCTGCATACAGGAGGCTTATGGGTGTGTTACCGCCCTTTAAAGCTTCTATTCTTTTATTGAAAAGGAAACATTCATTTTCTTTTAGTTTTTACTTATTTTCACTACCCTTACAAAATATAAAAAGCGGATTTGTACAATTGACCGATAGAATGGAAGCTGCCGCAAACGGAACGAGGGTGAGGGGAAATCATAGGCTCCGGGAAACTCACTCTCCCAATCACTTGTATCCCCGGATGAATTCCGAAGGCAGGTCAAAAAACTACTGTAGTGGTTGTGTAATTTCGATTGGAAACCTAAATTTACGCGTTAAACGCTCTGTTAGCCGCATACCTGGCAGTTTGCAGCAAGAGTACTGTATAATCTCCTTCGTATGTCCGAGTGGCGACCACAAAAGCATATATGTGAGGTAGCCGCGATGACGTCATATAACCATGTCCACCACACGCAAATCTGCACTGTTCGATCAATAACGACGCATCCGATGTGCACACAGATTTAAGACAACTCGAAAGGGCATGGAGCTGAAATTTCATAACGCGCATGGTCATGGTGTATTTCCAATATGCATGGTCATGGTGCATGGTCACGGTGCATGGTCACGGTGCATGGTCACGATGCATGGTCAAAAAATTGAAAAATGTGAAAAACAAGGCTATATTAAAGGATGTAAATGTATATTGTGCATACCTCTGGTAAATTATCAACGTTACCGCTCCTCATTTCCTTTAGATACTTGGAAAAGGTCGCCCAAAGCCAATTAGCCGTCAATTGCATCGCAATGGCAGATGATATGCAGATGAAGAGTTTGTGCTGCTGTGTTGGGTAATCCAACACCTGGGGTTCAGGGCCACTACAAAACCCAAGTAAAAATCGGTCACACGCTGCGTAATCAATTTTTTTATAGAAGAAGAGGCACACCATAAAAGTATAATCGCCACCCATAGAAATAGACATGAGTGTGTTATATGTATATTAATATGGTACATATTAATAAACTGATGTTACATATAGTAAGACAATGTTATATAACGTATAATCATATCTTTAAATATAATTTAACTATTGGACAAAATATATGTAACGCTTACAAGTGCGTTGCCTTTTAGGTACTTCTGTACAAAAATAATAATTCAGGTATTTAGTTTTAATACAATAGCCTGTTCTATTTCTGGTATAAACCTGGACTATTTAAGTCTTGCGTTGTTATTTTATGACCTTAAGTACCACAAAGGCCATCAGTTTTAAGTGATTAAACTCATTTTGTAATAAGTTTACTATGTGTATAAATTTCGTTGGTCCACGTTTTTCGAACAGCGCCTGTTAACATACCCGGGTCTGGGTTCCGACTGATGTCTGACAGCTGAATAACGAACCGCGATGGTAGCGGCTTTAGCCAAGTTGAAGGCTGAATCGAAGAGAAGAGTCACGCGAACAAACACCATTGTACCGTACGTCAATTTTGCATTAGCCAGTTTTACGTACGTCCCGTCCTGCAAATACCTTTATAGTTTATATTATATTAAAAATCTATGGTGAATAATAATCAATATACAATGATATTCTGGCTTGCCTGAAAGAGATCGCTTATTTGCGAAAAGTCCGCCCTTATATGTACTAACAACAATAAAAATTATTTACGTATATAAGTATAGAAAGTATATTTAACTTCTATTTTTGTGCAATAGAGTGTAAATAAATAAAACATGCAAAACAACGAGATATCAGTATTAATTACATATCACCCAAACCAAAGATTCTTTGGTTTGGGTGATATATATCGTCATAATTATCGGTTATCCGGTGCCAGGAGAAATACCCTTCTAAATCTTATACTTAGTTATATTATACTGCTCTTTTACTACATATTCATAGCTGAGCATAGCATTAAAACACGCGTAAAGGGTATTTTGGTTGAAAAGGCATACTATACCGTAAACGAATATTTAGAGGACAAAGATCCTTTTAATGTGTCGGCAATTGGCTCAGCATCGGGACAGTTCAATTCTTGAGTAGCCTTACAATGCTTTGTTATTTTAATTGTGAGTATTAATTGTTTATTTTAAAAGAGCAGCTATCGAGTTTCTTGCCGGTTCTTCTCGGTTGATGACTGCCTTCCGAACCGGTGGTAGTGTAAAAATTGACGATTCAAAAGTGTCTTTATAAAGACCTACTTGAATAAAGATATTTTGAGTCTGAGTTTAAGAGCGAGAGGTCATACTGGGGACATAGTTTTTATTGCTTCGGTGTACGACATTACTTAGTCCCTAGAGACAGTTCTTAATGACTCCCCAAAAGACTGAACAAATAGCAAACTAACTGAGTACTGCTGAATGTAATATATTCTTGTCCAAAATTTTGTTAGCTATGATAGATGTCAGATATCTTAAATTGTTATCTAGATAGAATTTGAATTAATTTCGGGGTAATCAACGTGTATTATTTATAATTTCAAACCGTTGAATGTTACCTTAAAATTTAACATTAAAGTTTCCATCTCACAATCATGTATTTAATTATTTGTGAAAATTATTTTAGTACCACGTAATTTATATTTTTAATTTAAAATGTTTGAAACAATACAATGCAAGGTCAGGTAGGTACATAGACAATTTGGAATGTCTTAAATCTAACTTTACGCCTGTTCGTACGCGACCAAGCTGAGAAGAAGCAGGCAAGAAACTCGGCTTGGTTGATATGTTTTTGGTGATAATACAAAACAATTCGTTATTAACATTTCTTCATACCTTTAACACTTGGGCATTTTTCATCAGCATGTTGTCTCTGGGAATGCGATAGTTAACAAACCCAAGGAATCCATTGTCAGCCGTGTTGAAACCAAGTTTCGGGCCTATTTCACCAACCTTGATGCCTGGTAGCGGCTCATGTGTAATCATATGGCGAATTTGAACTATAAATGTATGTACACCATAACATTTTCCTTGTGTATATAATTGAGCAACAACAATACAGTGATTTGCTGTTTTTCCCACTGAAATTATAAAAAAAATGTTTTTCAGTCTTGCAGATTGCGTCAGAAAAAATATTGCAAAAACGAAACATACGATCCAGATAAAATCGTTTCACAAACATGCTAAAAACGTTAGTTTCAACAGATCAAAACGCTTGCATCTATAATTCCTTAAAAGGAAACTTTTTCAAAGCACCCTATGAACGACGGGGTCTGTGTTTCCCTTGGGAGATCGAAAACCCGCATCTTACTAAAAAGTTTTTTTAGAAGGCAAATAAGCAGGCGGCACACCATAAAAGTGAATACGCTCACGTGGGTTGGAGCTCGTGAGTGCATTGCCGGCCTTTTAGAATACGCTTTACTTTAAGTACCCTAAATCATATTAGTTCGGAAATACCGTGGTAAGAAATTTCTCACAAAACGCGTAGTGTTCCACAACGGGCATCGAAGTGATGCGGGTGGAATTTCGAATAAACTATTCATTAGTTTGTAGAAGACGTTATTGATGATGTTGGTTAATAAAATATGTTGTTACTAATACTTACAACCACCTCCCCACCATTTGTAGGCAGTCAGCGTAGGTGAATGTAAAATAAACTCTTCAGTTGACGGATCATAGGTAGCTGTTGTCTCCAAGCCTCGTATAAATGTTCCATGGCCTAACTCCGTCTATACATTGACATTCTATCAGTATTTACACAATACATAATCAGCCATACAGCATACAATATAATACTATAATATACTTCTTTGTGCAGTTTTTTAATGACACACGTCATGTCATGTCATGAGTGTTTTGGGTTCAGAGTAAATGGGATACTTCAACAAGGGACAGTCAAGTACTAAGTCCCTTGTCAATATAGATAGAAACTATACATAAAGTTTAAGGATTACTCTTTACTAAAAGGTGTTTTTCAATTCTACTTTTAACTGTTATGCAGTTCGTACAATGATAGTTAGATAGCACCTTACTTACTGTAAGATCTTAGACCTTACTCGGTGTAAGATAAGGCTTCCTTGGTGCAAGGTAATGCCCAAAAAGCGCTAGGACAGCTAGTACGTATGTACAGTTACCAAAAAAAATATGAACATTAAAACTCTTATTTGTGCGGTGCTATATATGGTATTAAATACACTTATATACTTTAAGTATATATAATAAATTGGGATAACAGAACGGTCGAGATAAAATAATATTATAAGAGATTTTCTGACCATCTTAACGTAGAGAGGGATCCTTGCAATAGTTGGCACACACATGCACGCACACATACACATCAACACACACACAAACCCTTTTATTATGCACTTTGGAAGAGAATGGACACACATGATATGCTATTGTAGGGTCTTGCTGGGTTTTGATGCTTTTTGTTATTTAAAAAGCCTTAAAACGTTTACCTGTGCGTAAGTGCCGTAAATTTCAAGGTTCAAAGCCGGCTGTAACCACTTCGCCTGTTGCTCTGGTGTGCATTGTCCCAAAATAGTCGGTACGAACATACCCAAGTGTAGTAAGAATGGGGATATTTCTTTGAAAAACGCATCAGACAGACGACGGAGTATTGGTGTACTGAAAGCAAACAAACCAATTTTCATGAATCGTTTTAGTTTGGAAGTTTAGTTTTAGCGACATTCAAAAGTGCTTGTAAAACAATACAAATTAAAATGCATTTGGCATGATGGCACTAAAATGACAACCAACCGTCTTATTGCCGTAACTTTATATACAGTGTAAACTCCGTATTTCATACAATGATTTTTCTTCACGACCACTCTGCATAAAAGCCCTAAAATGCACAGCCACTTTAGTATCGTTATATAGAGTTCACACTGTATATTGATATGAAACCAAAAATAGTAAATTAAAACACGAGGCAATTGAGGCTGATTGAATAATACACATTGTTAAACCGCGAGGAATATTGTGTTAAGAATCATTATAAATTTAATGAATTAAATGTTTTATACCCAAAACTTTCAAGTCCCGTAAAAGCGAGAAGTTCATTTTTAATTAAATCCGAATATAAAAGTGATTTCTTAACCGCATTCTCGTAACGCTCTTTCAAACTCAAACATTCGTCCGGCACGGCGTCTTCGTGCGCACCATGTTTAAGCACAGTCTCCTCTGGAAATACAATTTTATATATAGCCAAATTAAATTAATACTTTCTAAAAAAATAGTTATTTATTTACGGCCGAAGCCAAAAAACACATACAGTTTTCAACTTAAATCTAACAACCTCTCATATTCGTCCACTATCATTCCTAACCCTGTCATAAAAATGTCACATTCTGGTGCAGATCTAATGAAACGATTCATTAGGGCGATCATACGCGGAATTGGGCTTTGCCGGCGGAGGCTTGTTCGTAACCGTACCTCAGCCAGCAATGGATGCCTCCTGTGCCGGTAAAAATTATCAGGGGCATGTAATCTTAGCAATGAATGCAGAATTATGTTCCAGACAAACTTCACTAAGGCAATTTCCCTACGCCGGTTTATGTCATATGTCATACATATTGACAAAACTATATAAATATAAATCGATTGTTCGTTATCACAATTTATGTTTTTCCTAATAAAACATAGGGCTTATTTATTTAATTTATTTTACGGAAACAAAACATCACAAAAATACAATAACAGAAAAAGATATATGACAAAAATACAGAGGCATCCTTAAACATGTTTCACAGATAAAATATGTTATATACACAGTCACAAGTACAGAAACAACAGAAAGACACGGGAAGAAAAGCAAAAACCAAATATAAAAAAAATCTATAAATTAAAAGTACATACCTTATAACAAACACAAAAGAAGAAGTAAAATATAAGATATATTGTTAATACTATATATAACACAAAGCTTGATTTATTTACAGCATATAAACATACATTTAATATAAAAAAAACTCCAAACAAATAAAATATATAATCTAAAAACATTCCTGTAACAATAAAGTACGTCTCCGATTTAAAAATCATATCACCCTTCGGTGGGATTGAGAAAACGGTTCATCAATCACACAAACCGATAAATTTATAACATACCAATACGTCTCCTGTTTTCTGTCTTATTTTTACCCCCATCGATTATATACGTCAATTCCTGAATATCAAAAGTACACTTGAGCCTTTCATTCCTGAGATCTTCGTTTATTATTTTACTTACGGACATAATTTATCGTGTAAACACAACACACTCAAATGCTATAAAACGATTATTCAAATTGACTTTAGGTTAAAAAGATCAAACGCCAACGAAAACCACGTATTGGGTTCAGTAAAAAAAAACCCCGACATTTTTTTCATTTACAAATATAGATATTTAATTTAAACTATATAAATATATGACCGATTTTCATGACATTTTCCTCTGAGGAAGGTCTATTTATATATAGGCTTATGGGAGCTTCAGCTACAAGCAGTCGTTTGGATTTGGATTCCTTGTTAGACACAAACCTAAATTTTAACACGTACATTTATATAAATGTAAGTCTCATACGGATGACTAAATAAATGTTATTAAAACACGTTGCTTTTATTATAAATGAAATCGATTTAAAAATGCTAATTATGTAACAATTGACTGAAAAACTAAGTTGACTATCATAATTTTCACTCAGTAGTTTATTGTTTACTGTTTAATAATTTCAATATATATTAGTTTCTTCTTCAAAACTTTTTTTTTTTATAGAAGAGGGGGCAAACGAGCAGGCGGCCCACCATAAAAGTGAAGCCGCCGTCCATAGACACTCACGCGGCTGGTAGCTCGTGAGTGCGTTGCCGGCCTTTAAAGGAAAGGGGAGGGGGACGAGGGAAGGGGAAAAGGATGGGCACGGAAGACCTCACTCACCGAACGAAACGCGAGTACAAAATGAACAAAGTCCAATTGCATCACTTTACGCCGGTTTTCTGTGAGAGAGTGGTATTTCTCCGGCCGTGCCTGCCCATTCGGCTGAAACTTTAGTAAGTAACAGCATGGCACTCCCACTCAAAAAACTCGGAGACTGTTCATAATAAAAGAAAATAACGTTCGCAACTTAACAGGATACTATTTACCACGAATATAAGGGATGTCTGATAGCAGAAGAAACTGCCAACCCGGTCGTCCTTCTTTGCTAGGGAAGCTATCAAAAGGGAAACGTAAACAGGACGTGTTGTCAACCCAAGATTAATTAAAGATATAGAAAAACAGTTGACGGTCGACTTCGTGTAAAGCTCACTCCGATGACATTGTCGGTCAGTTACCTCAGAATCTCTGTCTCATTAAATACAATAGAGGTTAAAGGTTCATGTCCGGACCCCGGTAATTTAAATTTAATCATGTTTCAAACTAAGTGTACAACGTTTAAAACAACCTATGTGAATTAAAAAAAAATAGGGCATATAAACTGTTCAGTCTCAGGACTAAAACCTTTTTACATATAAACTATTTTAATTTCTTTTTATTTGTTCCTTTTGTCACTGGCTATTTATAATTTTTTTCTGTTTTTCAATTTGTTCTAATGTCATAATTATCTCGTACAATACTAATGTAATAATTAAATAAATATAAAATGTATGGAGTCAGATTTATTATATTCCGAAAGGAAACGTTGGTGACCCCGACGTCATATGAACACGCAACCTCCTGATAATATTCTGTTCTTAATATAGAACTATAAGGATCACAACTTAATATAATGCCAAATAAGAACGATTGAAATATTTCTTGCATTTGTAAAACAGAACAAAAGTAACTTTTAGAAAAAAAAACCAATAAAACAAACGAAAAATGAGTATTAAAGTGTTTTATTGAAATATACAAGAGCCCAGTCCTATACAACTATATACAAACTGTCACCACATTTTTCCTACGCATAACGAACATACCATACGTTAAATAATTAACTCATAACTTTCCCTGCATAAAGGGCTTAAGATATTTGTGAAACGTCTCATTCACTGGTTCAGCGTTCAGCGGTGATTTAAGAGCCTCCTCCATCAAACGTTCGTATACTCTACCGTCATAAGCACCGATTGTTGAATGTAGCATCTATATATATAAAAATGAATTGCTGTTAGTTTAAAACTCGAGAACGGCTGAACGGTTTTATCTTTTCCTGGCCTATAATATCCGTGGAGGTTCAGGGAAGGTTTAAAAGGTGAGAGTTTCTTGCCGGTTCTTCTCGGTAGAAGACTGCCTTCCGAACCGGTGGTAGTGTAAACATTTACGATTAAAAAATGTCTTTATAAAGACGTACTTGAATAAAGATATTTTGAGTTTGAGAAATAATCGAATAATTGCCGGAAAACCCCTAAAAACAGCAAAAATAGAGTCAATTTGAACTTTATTGTTAATAAAGTTCTTATTAAATTATAATTACTAATTGTGTTCATCGGACCTCATATTACAGCTATGAAAAGGTTAACGCACCAAAAAATATTTCACAACCAAGTGACAATCTTTTATTTCTAAAAAAGACAAAACACATCAAATGTTTCACAGCTCAGAACATGTTGTATTGGAAAATGTAATTTCCGTTTTTAATATTTTTCTTTCTCACCGTTTAAACGAATTTCCACAATTATAAGGAAGCCCGGCAGGGCCTCTTCGACCTATAAATCTTCATTTTTTGAGAAGGTTTTATAAGAAAGAGTAATAAGAATAGAGTTTTATGTAATCGAAAAAAATCCAAAGCTACTGAATCCTTTTTCACCATATATAATTCCAACTATAACAAGATTTTAGCATGTGAAAGAAAACCCTGACGAGATCATTAAAAAAAACGCTTTACTGAACCATAATACACGTGGGCGAAGCCGCGGGCGGAAAGCTAGTCTATAATAATTATGAAATCAATCTCTTTTGAATGGGACTGCATTTGGGCTTTACACAAATGGGTACGAACGGGGAAATATCACTATCGCATAAAACGTCTATGGATTATATTTATACTGTGTGTGAGCAGGCTGGTCACTTCAAGCGATGTGCCAACCGCCGCCCATGGGCACCTGCAACGCCAGGAGGCTTGCAAGTGAGTTGCCGGCCTTTCAAAATGCCTTTTGACTTAGTACGAAATACGTAAAATTCATTATTTTCACAAAACATATTTAATTCTTCAACCGTCAACTCAAGTACACTGGCTAAATATTAATTATGTATTAACGCTATTAAAAACGTAACTATCAAGATTCAAACGGTAGTTTGCAAATTAATTTTTAACCTTTAAAAAAACTTGTCTTTATTCTCGGTTTAACAAAGAAACATTAATTTTAACAGCCATACAAAATTAATTGAACATAGACTTACACCATCCTGTATATCAAACGCGTCCACAAGGGACACAGCGTTCGGTCGCAGTTTTAACATAATGTCTTCATACCAATTCTGCATTTCAACTATGTCCTTGTGATCTATGGAGGCATACTACAATAAAAAAAAAACATTTTATCCAAACACATTTAGGCATATGGCACTTTATTTTAATTGCAGGTACCTGCAACAAATCCCCAACTCTCTCCAGGGCCCAATAAACACAGTACAGATCGACTAATTGCTGCAAAACGATCCTCAAGTCTGACGACACGGAGGCCATTACTTTGTTCATCTCTTCGTGGAACGTTGACAGGATGATGAAGCGGCAATGCGCCTGCGAAAAACAAAAGAGGGATGTGAAAAACAATAGAGAACTGAGAAAGAGAAATGTGAAAAACAAATGAAAACGAAAGGATAACAAAAGAAAAGCGTGAAGGGAGATGATTGTATGAAGTCCCATGACCCAGTTATTGACATGCCGGTCTGCCTGTTCGATTCCCGGTTAAGTAAAGGCGTAATTGTAATAGATCTAAGTATATTTAGCGTTAGGTTAGGTTACTTTTATTAAAATATTGTAACACAATTGTTTCGCTCATATATATTCTTAGTGTCTTTTGTCTCATCTCCTAAATTTTATATATCTATCTATCTATAACTTAAATTAAATATGTATTTAACAAAAGCAAATACCTCAGCTGCTTGAACCAGTTGTACAGATGTCATATTCCATGAATCTTCGATGGACATTCCATTCGATATTCTCTCTTGCATGTGCTTAACGCTTGATGATATTTTACTAGAAAGAAATTAAGTTTTAATCATCCTAGTAGCATACTCCTTAAGAGCCATTTCACGTGTTTTCGCTATCATATATCTACTATGATTTCAATATACTTAAGACATAATACGAAACTTTAATATGTATGTTATTACATTACAGTACTGTTATTTATTTATTTTTGTTCTGTTCGTGTTTTTTTTGTATTATTTTATTCTGATCTTAGATTCTATTTCCGGTTCTATGTTTTAACCTTATTTTGGCTTTATTTTTATTCTATTTTTATCGTGTAAACTTTTTGTGATAAGCTGTATTGGTTTAAGAATAAAAAAAAATTAGTTGCTTTGTGGTTGACTGTTTCCAGCAATTAGTTTAAGAAATGATCGTAATCAACTTCGAATTCCAAAATCTGTAATGTACACATATTCGATAAATAGAAATGCCGACACCACACACATATTTTAGTTGCCCATGGGCTGCGGATTGCCAGCCAGCAGGTTCGATTCGGTTTTGGCCTCGTCCGTTTTTAAATTTAAGATCTATGATCCTCTTCTTTAATTAAGCAAGCGAAAATTTCTTTCTTAATGTAGCGTAACGGTCCGAAACCAAGTTACTTTCAAGAAGAGACCATTTAAAAGGCCGTCGGCGCACTCACGAATGCCATGTGTTAGCTACGTACCTTCTGCTCATTTGCCCCCTAAATATAAAAAGGTATGCTTCTAAACATGACCAATACAAACCTCATAGCGACAATTTGAAATCCTTTTACGATGCAATCAACTGTATTCTGCCATTTTTTTATAAACCCATCCGATCTCGTTGTCTTCAAATACTCCACGGTCGGTGTTAACTTCACCGTATCGATATTTTGCCACGTCTTTACCAAAAACCTTAAAAATTTTAAACAATTCTACAAAAGTAATTTATCGTGTCTATTGGACATAGTGTATTAACCCCCAACGTGCACTCGAATATGCTAGAAGCTTTTAACTTTTGACAAAACTTTGGTATTAAGCTCATTCATTATTACACATGAAAAACATAAAAGATAAAAAAAATACAATTTTCTATAAAACATATGTTTGCTACCTAGCTGTTTGCAATAACAGAACTGTATTCTCTCCCTCATAGGTGCATGCAGCGGTGACCAGGCCATACGTAAGAGGCAGATTCGAAGACAGCATATAACCATGTCCACCACATGCCAAACGGCATCTCTCTACGCAAGTAGCAGTATCTGCTGTGCTCACGGCTTTAAGACAACACGCTAGGGCATGTAACTGAAATTATTATACCGGTAATTTAGTTTGTTCAAAAGCTGTGGCAAGGCAGCCTTTTCAAATGCTGTCATTTCCAATGCTACTCTTCTTACGGTTCTATAATAAAATGGCAACCCCACTAAGGCTCTCTTTAAATTGTGAGTTCAAAAGTGTTTGTTAAAAATCCTGATTGAATTCGCGAACCTAACTCGTAGGATTATATTCTACGATAAAATTATATATTCTATAACTTAAAAAAATATCTTCCAAATTAATAAAACAATCTCAGCCTCTTCAGGAGTACCAGCTACGTGGACTGGACCGTGATTTCCAATATCGAACTTTGAATCAAATAACCAAACCTTAAAGTTTATATACAAGACAACTTCTAAAAGCTCTTAAAAACTTCATAAAATTGTAGTATTTTCAGGCTACTAGATGAGAACCCTTTTACCTAGGACCATTATGTACACCACCCTGTATATCAGACTTAATGAAATCGGTTCAAATCAGGATTGATAAACTGCTTTAATTAAACCTACTTCAGACAGCCTGTTAAGGTTGCCCCCACCCAACTCTTCAGTCACAGCATTAAACGTATCCCATAATTTGTTACCCATCACTCGCAGAGCGTGCGCAGTGGCTATCGTTATAAAGATCTTGTGTTGCTGCGTTGAATAATCTAGGATCTGTGTTTCAGGCTCTCTGAAAAATTTAACTAGAAATTGAACAGAATAAAACAAAGCCTGTAAAGAAAGAGAACGAATTGGTAATTGAAAAATTGACGATTCAAAAGTGTCTTTATAAAGACCTACTTGAATAAAGATATTTTGAGTTTGAGTTTGAAACTATAACGTAAATGTGTACTCCTATTTCACCATGCCCAACGATGGTAAATAATTTTTTTTATGTTTTTAATATATAGATATTGACCCATTTTCTGGTTCATGGGCTTCGTAATTTAAAGGAGTGACAAAGTTCATGCCAGTTCTTTTAATCCGCTCTACGCTTTTGGAAGCTGTTTTAAATGTGTGAGATAGAGTGAATGAACGAGTGAGTGAGTGAGTGAGTGAGTGCGACAGAAAACATACTTTTCTGATAAACATGGTAATATAGAGAATTGAACTATTTTGTATAGAAACTTACCCTGCCTTCATGTGACACTGCCGCCTAACCGCCGAATATCTAACAGCAATAGTCGACGCCTTCGACAAGTAGTTAACCATATCAAACACAATAACAACTCTAACAAACACCATAGCGCCATAAATCAGTTTACTGTTCTTCGATTTAACATACGTCCCATCTTCTAACACTTGGGCGTGCTTCATCAACATTTGATTTCTTGGTATCCTTACATTGTTCAATCCCAAAAATCCATTATTAACTGCATTTAAACCCAGCTTAGCACCAATATCTCCAACTTTGATACCGGGCAATAGTTCATGTGTATCTTCATCGCGTATTTGAATAATGAATGAATGCACTCCGTGGCATTGTCCCATTGTATACAATTGGGCTACTACGATACAGTAGTTAACAGTTTGTCCCACTGGAAATTTGATTAAACTATTGTTTAGTTTTAAAAAAACGATCGATATTCCATAGAAATTTTACATTTGCTTTGCAATTTTATGTTTGGGACATGTGTGGGGGGTGAATAGAAGCTTAACCCCAAGTTTGTGGGGTTGCCATCTTGGAATTTAGCAAATTGAGTTATGTAATACTCACATCCTCCTGGCCACCATTTGTAAGAGGTGAGTGTTGGGGAGTTGAGAACAAACTCTTTGGTCGATGGATCGTAGGTCGCTGTTGTTTCCAACCCTCGGATGAATGTACCGTGGCCCAACTCAGTCTAAACAAATAAATTGTTTAATCCATACAACGTATTAGAATAAAACGTGACGATTTCATTTAATATATTAAAATAAATTAAACTAGTAGTCAGTACCGGTGATCCAAGAGCTGGTGCTTTTCTCGTTTAGCGTATAAGCATTGCGATACAGCGAGGATATGCCGCCAGCATTATGGGTGCTCTGCCAGAGGGACCACACTTTTTAAATTTGTTTTATTTTTGTGGTTAGCGGTAAGTAGCCATTGACAAGATACCAAACATTAAATTTGGATACTTAATATTAAAAAATAATTAATATGTGTTAAATAAACACGTGCCTGGTTAATGAGTGTTACACTGTAATATACAATATATTTTTATCGATATTTCTTTGTTGTTAAAATAAATACGTAACTAATAAGCATTACTAGGAATGCCTTAAAATAATCTTTTTGAAATATATAATAAAAAAATAATTTGACGATCCAACCTGTGCGTACGATCCAATAATATTACAATTCCATGCTCTGGGCATCCACTGGACTTGCTGCTCTTCCGTTCCCTGATTGAGAATTGCTGGCATGAACATGATGTAGTGGATTCCTAGGGGGGAACCATCTCGGGTTTGCGCTGATGCCAAAAGACCAGATATCACGTCTCTAAATATATTACATTTTTTTTAATATTGATGTATAATAAATTTATTTATTTACTTACACTTTATTGTACTTAAACAGTAGAAGTAGAAGATGTGATTACATATAAGAGCAACGGGCAGCCTTGTATACAAAAACAAAACATAACATACATTAAAAACTTAATCTAAAAGCGTAGGGTACTATTTAACTTGTGGTGTTTATAAGTATGTATCCTTTAGTTTGCCTTTTTGTTATTATTTCAATATTTTAAAAGCAACGGACGGGTTTTTATCAATTATGAATAACCTTGTTTAGAACTGCGTTCAATTACAAGTACATAAAAGCTAAACTGTTGGTGGAACTTGATCATCCAAGAACCGGTTTAACAAATTAAATAAAAATATACAATTTAAAGCATGTTAAAAATATTTCGTAAAACAATCTACGTAATGCGTAAGAACTTCTTTTGTTTTAGAAAATAATGCTTAAAGATTTAGATAATGAGATGGAAATTTAATTTAGTTAGAATAAGCGACATCTATGATCTGTAGCAACAACATGATGACGTTATCGATCCTGTAACGCGTTAACGAAGTTCTCTCATTGAACTGATGAAATATTCCCACTGCTTTCGCACCCATTGTCTATGTGTAAAGGGAGGCTAACATGTTCTTCACGTGTTCTACCTGATTGTATAAAAAAAACATGGAGAAGCCAATATTTCTCACCATTACAGTATTTATTTTTTGCTTTCCCGCAACAATTGCTTATGTCTTATCTGTGACGATAAACATTACCTGTAATCTGTGACGGACGTCTTGCCTTCGTCTTGCATTTGCCGTACTAAACCGAATAGTATTACAGAATTTTTTATTGACCTCTCGTACTTCTCTTTGTGGCTTAAATATTCTTCCGGCACGTCGTCGAAATCTTTAGTCTTGCTTAGTAAAACTTTTTCTGAAATTATACGTAATCTAGTTTGTATGGATAAACCAAACTAAACCTGTCAAAGCATTATTTTTTAAATGGTTGTATTTAAACATTATGGATGATCCGATAGCGAAAACTTTATGAAAATGTATTTTAATACGCTCATTTTATTTTATTTTTTTATTTCTTAAGCCTACAGTTTATTCCAAAAAGCTTACACAACAAAGCCAAAACAAGGTCAAAACATACAATCGAAAATGACATTGTTAATGTCATATCTCTTGTTTTTAATTAATTATATTCCATTTAATTAAATCCATAATTAGATATGATTGTGCCAGTCACCTCTTTCCCTTCTAGCTTCGGTTTTATCCTTTCCACCGTCAATAAAATTTGTCAATTCAGCAATATTGAATGTACATTTGTCGCGTTCTCTTTGTAAATCTTCATTTATTTTAACCATTTTGCACTATAGCCCAACACGAGTTACTCTCACAACGACCGATGCTAAACTGAGCTACGAAGTGCAAATTATGCAAATAAATACTGAAATTATGTATAGTTCACTTTATTTTTAATCAATGCAGCTTTTTTCAAAATCATACGCATAATACGTGTAAATTTTCAAACCAAGTTGGTGCTTACACTAAAGACCGGGAATGGACCGGACTAGCTGCGAAGCTATTTCCGCAGAATACGAGATAGAGGCTGCCAGGAAGCCGATTGCCTTACTTCACTCATATAATCTTTCTATGTAGTTAAAATTAACATAAACCATTTTCTTTTAATAAATTGTATATTAATTTCAATTGTCTATATTTAAGATCACAGTACAAGAATTATTAACATTGCTGCTTTATTCAACTTGGTGTGAAGCCAGTTATTTATTTGGGTATTTATACTTTACCCCGCAAACGACCCCAGGCGAAACGGTCCCATTGTACCAATTATGTTCAAGTAGAAAGTGGTTTCCATTTCAGCATCTATTAGGTAAAATGGTACTACAAAATACTCCTAATATATATTTATTAACTTGATAATACATATTTTACATTTTACTAAAACTACAGGATAAACAAAACCAAAAATTTGGGTCCAACATTTAATTGGTTATATTACAAATTACTTCTTAGCAGTAACGGCGGCTTCGTCTTCCCTCGCAAAGGTCTGCAGGAGTTCCTCCTTCTTAGCGGCGATACGTTCTTCACGACGCTTGCGCGCTTCCTTCACCTTGTTACGACGGGCTTCAGCCTGGTCACTGTTGACAATGGAGAAGATATTTTTAAAAATTATACTTAAATTGGATTGGACAAACATCACAAGAGAAAAAACCAACAAAAACTAGAAAAACTGAAAATACATTTAATTAGAAATTAATAACATGATAAAAATTATAGAGAAATATCTAACTACACATCCATTAAAAGATGGATCTAAGCGGAGGAAGAAGGAAGATGATCTTAGCAACCAGCACAAGTTTATAATAACCAATTACCCGACCCAAGGTATAAAGCAGAAATAAATTATATTCTGGTATCCAGAGTATTGATGATTATATTATAGGCAAATAAAACTTATTTTACATAGAGAAAATATCTCAAATATACTTCATGATAAAGAAATCAAAATATTATTTTATCCTTTATATATTCTTATTGTATGAACATTGTAACGTGTAGACTGTGTCGCTTTGTGTATAAAATATTGTTTATACCAATATTCAAATAGCTGTAGATATAAATGGGTATTGCAATACCAATATCCTTTAAACAGGTGTTGCACAGAATTTATATAAGTTTATTTTGGATTGCACTATTCTGAAGTAACCTTAATGTTGTCTTAATGGTAATAGGGCACAAACTATATTTTTTAAATAAATGTATAGCTAATAATGATTTGATTTCTACATATGAAAAATAACTGAATAATTCCAATAGCAAACCCTTTACCTCAACATCTTAGTCCTAGCCTTTTCAGCCTTCTTCCTGTGGATGTACTCCATCAGTACACGCTTGTTCTTGAATACATTACCCTTCGCCTTCATGTACAAGGCATGGTACAGATGCCTGTCAATCTTTTTGGCTGTTCTGTACTTGAGCAACAACTTACGAAGTACCCTTTGTCGTTGTACCCACAATTCCTAAAAGAACACAATGTAAATTATGGACTTGTTCTTTCACATCGACATACCAAAGTTCTGCTTTTACTAAATAAAGTATTAAATCTAGAAGTCTATGGACTGATTTAGCAGATAAGATAAAATAGTAAACTGTAAAACTTAACATGTCTTAGTTATTTTCATTCAAAGTTCACATAATATGAGAGTTCAGTACTCACTTTTTGAGGCATACGGGCATTAGCTGTACCTCTTCTTTTACCAAATCCACAATGACGACCTTTTCTACGGGCTTCTGTGTTCTTACGGACACGGGCACGGGAATGAACTGCTACAGGCTTCTTAATGACCAGACCATCCTTGATCATCTTCCGGATGTTTTGTCCTTTAAAATTTTTTAAAGCGAGGATTAATTATAAGCAACAGATGTGAAATATTATAACAATAATACCACAGTAATACGTCCCGTTAGTTTAAGGTTGCAATAAAAATCATTTTAAGAAAATCTTTACTTACTGGAGTTGGTGTTGGCGATTTCATTAATTTCATTTGGATCTAACCACACTTTCTTTTTACCACATCGCATAACAGAGGCTGCAAGCCTCTTCTGTAATTTGAGGGAACTGGAAAATTAAAATTTGTGTATGTGAACCACATGGCTTCCCAACCGACGTTGTTGACAACGTGAACCCTAAGTAAAAGGTTACATTAACGATATAAAAATTATACTAAAGTAACGTTTGCACAATTTTCTGTCTGATTTCAACATACTACAGCAGAAAAAAGTTCAATATATAATAAATACAATAAATCTAACCTCATCCTGATTCGGTGAGATCCAACGCACACAAGAAAGAAATATGGCGGCTTTTAGATTTGGCAACCGCGCCTTAAAGTTACCATTATCAAAATTAAAGACCACGGATATGATTTAATATGAATAAATATATTTCATAGTCTATGGTAAAATATATAGTTTCCATCAACTGTCAACCATTTAATATTACTTGACAGTCAACCAAAGTTTTCTATCCAAATCAACAAAAGGATTTCCAGCTGATGAAATTTTCTTTATGACGCTGTATTTATATAAATATTTTTGTAATTAAATATTGTAACAAATTTCTAACTAAACTGTTACAAAAGTGGACCTAACACAATTCCAAAAATGTAAATAAATAAGTATTTTATACACATATCTTAATTTTCTAGAACCCTAGAACTTTTGTGTTCTATTATAATTTATATCAGGTCGTACTAGATTGTACACTACGTCATTAGATAAGTCGCCTCAATTGCCAATATAACGCGAGACGAGAGCCGAAAACCAGTTTTGACTTGGTAGTGTTCGCGTGTAGAGTGTCATTCAATCGGAAATTTACTTTGCACCGCGTCTTTCATATATTCACAGTTACGCCGTCATCGCATAGTACGTAACCATTGTAATAAATTGGTTTTATGATATTCACTTTTATTTAAACTGAATAGAAATAAGGTGTAAAATGACTTTGACAAAAGTGAATGCCGATTTACAAAGAGAAAGAGATAATTGTACATTTAACACAGTGGAATTAACAAATGTTTTGGATGGCGGTGCTCAAAAAACAGCGGAAAGGAAATTGCGAGGTAAGTGTGCAATAGGCAATTAAGTCAATTTAGTTGCGTAAACTGTTGTTCTTATGTTTAAAACTATAAAAGTTTCTATTCTTAGATATGCTAAAGTTCATAAGTTTTGATTATTATGCATAGAGTTCATTCTGTTATCAGTAAAAGTTGAATCACTTCTAAATATCTGTTGAGATAGATATTATAATTATTGAATTTGTAATATGTCACTTTTATATTTAGATAGAAATTAGAATAAACAAAAGGGTTAATTTAAAAAAAACTCAAAAATTTACATTTCTCATAAGCAATAAAATATTAAATGATTTAAAAAATGGATTAGAATACTAGTAAAAAATATTTATGTAGAATAAACATTGTATTGTTACGTTTTAGAGGAGACAGTACTAAAACAGTTGTACAACACCACCGATGTACCAGCCATATACTTGAGTCACAAAGAGAAATATGAAGCTGCCGTAAAGAAGGCATGTGCAATGTTTCAAATGATAAGACGATTACAGGAAGAGGAAAATGCTGGAATGGAGAATTATCAGTGAGTAGAATATTGATAAGTTACAAATATGAATGCCTTATTCCCAACCTGACTTTTAGTTACTTACAAGGTATAAATGATGGTTGCTGACCAAATATTTTTCGTCACTTTAATTAAGCTTTGAGTTACTACAGGAGAGTACAACATGTGTGATAATGATCACAATAGGTCCTAAATTTGTTTAAATGTTGTTTGTTTCTAGGAAGCACGTAAATTTTATATTAAGAGGCCTATTATGAAAGTATTCTTATGACATACATACATTTAAAAACATTACTTGCAATATATTGTAAAGTATAAAGGATGTTAATATAACTCATTAAAATGATAACTTCTAACCACTGTATGTGACTGTCTAATTATTGTATGTAGACTTAGAGAAAACGGTTGCCTTTTAAAGTTAGATAAAAAGCCAATTGGGAACAAAAAAAATATTTTTAATTTTTAAATTTAGATGTGTAAAGTCATTTTCATATGTGTTAATAATTGTTAAATAGTTTAGGGTTTGAATGTCATCATAAAAGTCAAACAAACACTCATTTTGATAGTAATTTATTTATATTTAAATATTACAATATAATTTATTAAGTCACTGTTCACAATAACATTTTTATAAATATATGGGTTTTTAGGGCACTCCTTGGTGGGTCGCTGGGCTCGGCTATTTTGGGTGATGGCAACCCTATAACATTGCATTATGTCATGTTCATACCCACTCTTATGGGACAAGGAACTGTTGAGCAGCAAGCATATTGGATTGGAAGAGCATTCAACCTCAGTATAATAGGAACATATGCCCAGGTACTTTGACAAGTTGCTTCACGAGGTTAAGTTAGGCATTTTAAAGAAATGCAATATTATGATAGATAATTAAAAAAAATGAAATACAGTGTATATTATATAGCGACACTTAGGGCGTTATGTGGCCGTTAGGTGAAGAAAAGGAAAATCACGGTATAAAATACAAGCTAAACCGACCAAAGCCAATTGATTTTGATGCTTTAGAGAGTTTATTAAAAATAGACTATACTATAATATGTCCCTCAAGTGAGTTTCATTCATCAGGTAGTGCTATCGAAACAGGGTTATATGTGCACAAACCTGTTTGTATGTTGATAAACATAGTAAGGAAACCCGTAACTTAGATCAATCTAGGACATACCTCAAATTAATAGAAACACAACGCCATTTTAAGGTTACCGAATTGTTATTAAAGGCCATAAATTTGTTTTAGACTGAGTTGGGCCACGGTACATTCATCCGAGGGTTAGAAACCACAGCGACCTATGATCCATCGACCAAAGAGTTTGTTCTAAACTCCCCAACACTCACCTCTTACAAATGGTGGCCTGGAGGATGTGAGTATTTTTTTTATCGACTTTAAATGATCAGTTTCATTTGAAACTCTGATATTGTTTAAAATATTTGTGCCATATTTTATGCCTATTTAAGTGATTTTTCTTTTAAAGACAGTCTTTTAAATATTTATAGTTGATCTCGATTGTTTATTTCAAACAAAATCGAACAGTACATGTTACTTTTGGATTATGCAGTGCTTATTGAGAGCCCATAAAACTAGTGAACTACTATTTTGACTGAGCACCTTATTTTGTCTAAAGTCTATGGTAAACATTTTATATGCATATAGATCTCGTAGAGAATCATATAATCAACCATACAATATTTATCTTAAGTATTATGTTGTTTGAAAATTTGTTTTTCAAACTTTTTAATATTAATGATAAATATTTAAACCACAAAATATACAAAGGATTTCCCTGTGTATTGGGTGTTCAGTATTTTCCTTGGTGGTACATTCACAAGTGTGTGTGTGTGTGGGTGTGAAATGAATGTTGTAGTAAGAAAATATATATTAGAAGCTTTACCCCGCGACATCGCCCGCGTAATTTAAATACTAAAGGAATTTCAAAAATCGGTTCATAAAGAGTTCTCGTGAAATTTTGTATACAAACTTTCATCCCCTATTTCAACCACTTCAACTCTTTTTTCGCGATTAAAAGCCTATTTACCACCCTAATGTTTACACTATCTCGACAATTTCATCGAAATCGGTTCAGTAGTTAAAGCGTAACATACATACAGACAGTGTTAAAGACTCGTATATTTACAAAACATCGTCTTTGCTTACAAAAAGTCAACTGTGTTAAGTACCAGCAGTACTTAATAGTGACATGTTAAATGAGTGCTCTACGCCATAAATTAACATATTCTTGCATTGTTTTGTCAAGTGCCAACCGACCGAATTTAAGATTTAAGTTTTATGCGACATGTCAAATGACATCTGTACGCCGTAAATTAATATGGTGTTATTTTAGATATTTAAGTTCCTATAAAGTGTTTGTTAGAAACATATGAACGACACAACATATTCAGCATCGAGCTGGTTTATAAAAAATTCGCTTTGAGCAAACAGTTTTTATTTGCGACCTCCGGTAGCGGCCAACATAATTCCTGAAATCACAATGCAATGTTATACGAGACACAGGTCGCATAATTCATAGTTAATAGTTGGTAATTATTATTGCTGTGAATAAATTTGTCAATGAATTGATTACTTTAGCACTTTTGTTACACACCGTTATAAATACACGCAAACATTTTGAAACGTGTATTTAGATTTTATTATTCGAAATAGTCGATTTTAAGTGGGAGTGCCATGCTGTTACTTAGAGTTTCAGCCGAATGGGCAGGCACGGCCAGAGAAATACCACTCTCTCACAGAAAACCGGCGTAAAGTGATGCAATTGGACTTTGTTCATTTTGTACTCGCGTTTCCTTCGGTGAGTGAGATCTTCCGGTGCCCATCCTTTCCCCTCCCTCCCCATTTCTTAACTTCCCTTTAAAGGCCGGCAACACACTCATGAGCTCCCAGCCGCGTGAGTGTCTATGGGCGGCGACTTCACCTTAATTTATGGTGGGCCTCCTGCTCGTTTGCCCCCTCTTCTATATAAAAAAAATTAAGTACATTACAATCTTAATTATTTATCTTCTGTAAAGGTTATTTCTCACATTCTCATTGATAAATAATATTTAAATATATACCGGAACCTTCGTATCTTATCAATGTTAATAACACAGCGTTGTTCAATCTGTATTTTTATTGTTGTTTTTGATTTATGATCATTTTTATTTTTCAATGTGTTGTCCTCGTTGGAACTGCTAACTTGAGTTATTAAACAATTGTCTCTGTGTAAGCGAGACAACTATCTACGTATGTTTCCAATGTCGTCGCATATTTTAAGTTTTTGTCTGGGTTTTTAGCAATCAATCATTAATTAATTGAGCTTTGATTTTTTAAGAGGCAACAATTTTATTTTTGTGGACACGCGTGGGGGTGTCAATAGAAACTTAACTTCATGTTTATGGGGTCGCTATCTTGGAAAAGGGGGTGAAAATAGTTTTTTCACAATATCTCGGAAACTGTGCGTCTTACAAAACAATTGTAACGTCATAAGTTGTGGGAAATTGTTTAAGAAGAATTTTTGTATAACATTTAATGGACTAACTATATTATTTACGATCTTATGTTCTGAATAGCCTCTGATAAGCTTATTTTAAAAATGTTGGTGATTTATTTTTTTAAATTTTACAAAAAAATTATCACTTATATTAACCGAGCAACGGCATGGGCAAACCATGCCGTGGTTCACTCGTTCCAGTTTCACCCTTAAACCCAAACCTGAAGTGAGAGGACACTCACACTATCCCGCGTCATCCCCACATTGCATTAGCTAGATTCCTTTCAATATCATATTAATCTTAGAAAATTTAAAAACTACACTCTTGTTAATCTTAGATCTTATAGAACCCTTTTATTTCATCTATTCCTTTTTCTAAATTCGCTGCACTTTAACACGTAACTTTTGCATTGTTCATTTTGAGTGAAAACAGAAGTGAGATTTTTCAAACGATAATCTTTCACTTACAAATGTATATTTTTAATATTGACGTAAGAAATTAGTTAGACCATTATTCATGCAGGTACAATATTATAAATGTTATTCATTGCAAAGATCAAGGTTTATAATATACGTACTTAGGCAAAGTCGCGTTTTGTTACGATGATTTATTTTTAAATCGATACAACATGAATTACTTTCAAACCTATATTTCAAGTATGGTAGTTAAGTATACTTAAAATTTTAGGTTTATAATAAGAAACTCGAGTTTTTTGTGATCCAACCTTGATGCGCGTATGAGCAGAGGTTTTTATATTTTATTTTACATTTCAAATTAATTTTTGTAATTATCATATTTATTGATGTAGCTTATCGTAAAATAATTATATCTATCACATAACATTGTTTATCTAGCCTCGTACAATCGATAAAGAACACAATATTTTTTTTATTTTTCAAAATTTCTTGTCTATGATAATAAAATGTTAATTATAGTAATCGAATTCATATTATCAGTCTTTACATAACTTCATAAAGTTTTAATAAACCGTTCAAGATTTGATCCCCGTTACCATGGCAACCGTGTTCTGCATACAAGTGGTAACCATGGTAACAAACACTGCCATTTGTACTTTGATTTCCCGCCATTGCGAGACTAAGTATGACTTTTAAATTACATGTAGCGTTAAATTGAATCTTACCTTATAATTAATAATTTTACGAATGGATATTACACAAGATTCATCACAACTCGACATAGTATCCGCATTTTGTTCCATGTGGAAAAGATAAATATATAGTAAACGATTCGTTTATGTTATTGTATTATGTGTATTAAAAAAAACTTTGAAGCTGTTCGCATTCCTTGATACGGCAATCAGCCACCCCAAGTTATTATATGCTCAGAAAATAAATAAATCATGTATCCCAACACTTTTTTTATCTCGCTCTTTCTTTTGGACTGTGTTTACGCAGTGATTAAAAGGGGCAGAGTAATTTTTTTAATTTAATTATCTCTAATACAGAATGTATGACGAAAATACTCAGAAAAAAAAGAAAAATCAATAACAGATTTTACACACGTACACACAAATTACATAGAAACATAAAACTATTGTCTGTATCTATCCGTTCCAGTGGCACACACAGCAAATTATTGTATCGTTATGGCGCAGTTACACACTCAGGGCAAATGTCATGGCATTCACCCGTTCATAGTCCAACTGAGAGATGAAGAGACACATATGCCCCTGGCTGGTATCAAAGTTGGGGAGATCGGTGCGAAGCTTGGCATGAACGGGACGAATAATGGATTTTTGGGTTTCGAAAATGTCAGGATACCAAGAGATTATATGTTGATGAAGAATTCTAAGGTTTTAGAGGTAAGTTATAGACTTTCATAATTTTTTTAAAAAGGTCAGCCTGTATACAATTATAATTTTAAACCACCTAGGTTTGTGCATATATTTGGTAGCGTATATAGCAACGAAGTTTAAATAACTAATAACCAGCTATTTACGAACTAGAGTTTTAGACTGTTAATTATAACCACTCAAGGACTACCCAGTACACAATTAAAAACTAATAAAAAAGTTCAAATATATTTATTCACCAAGGTACGTAGAATCTAAGTGATTCTATGCCTGTTCGTAGCCGACCAAGCCTGTGTCGTCATTAAAAACATTTTTTTTTCAAGGACGGTACGTACCTGAACGCGCCCAGCTCCAAACTGACGTACGGCACGATGATGTTCGTGCGTGTGATGTTGGTGAATGACATGTGCAATTACATAGCCAAGGCGGTTACCATAGCAACCAGGTATTCGGCCATCAGGAGGCAATCGCAGCCCAAGCCAGAGTGAGTGTCTCAGTGTGAACACGACTCGTTCGCATACATTTTCTTACTCTAGAGTAGGGCATTTATGATTGCGAGTTTCTTCAAATAAAATTAATTCTTTTTTGATGATTTATTTATTAGGTTATACATATACATATGAGAATATATTATAATTAAACCAGTTTGGCGGAAAACGATTTGATTTCGGTGTTTAATTTGATAGTACGTGGACTTTGATAGATTAGATTTTAAGCGTAAGATATTTCTTACCACGCACCACCACGTTTTGGAACCAGCTGCCCGCCACGGTATTTCCGAACCATAACGACTTAGAGTCCTTCAAGAAAAAAGCGTACCAATCCCTAAAAGGCCCGCAACGCACTCACTCCTAGCCACGTGAGTGTCTATAGGCCTCCTACTCGTTTGCCTGGAAGACATCGCTTTACAGCGATAAGATCGCATTGTGTCCTCTGTTTCTTAATCCATTTTTATTCATATATCTTGTTTTTAAGTTATTTTTTTTTCTTTTTGTGTGACGTTCGTATTTTGTTATTAACACGAACTTTTTGTTAAATGTTTTGTTATTATTACTTCACAATCGCTGACTATCGACTATAGAGTTGACATTTTTTCCAGTGAACCCGAACCACAGATCCTAGACTATTTGACACAGCAGCACAAACTGCTCGTCGGCATTGCGTCTGTGCACGCGTTTAAGACGAACGCAGACTGGATCTGGAACATGTATAACAACGTCACCGCTGAAATGGAGACTGGCGACATGGAGCGATTGCCAGAGGTAGGGGTTTTTTTTAAATATCTTCTTTCCTACTGCGGAATTAGGGTCCTTCAAGATTTAAATTTGGTCCGAGAAAAGGGCCGACAACGCACTAATGTGTGGACTGTGTCTTTTTTTATTTAATTGTAATGTTATAGAAAATACTAAATATACAGTGTAAACTCTATACAACGGCACTGAAGAGAGTAGGGGAATAGAAATTATTGTTCCATACAAGCTAACACAACCAAAGCCAATTGCTTACGACGCTTTCAGAGTTTGTCGTTAAGTCGATAGACGTTACATGGAGTGTACACTGTAAATAAATATCGGACAAGAGGGAGTATTGTCCCTAAGTCATCGATATACTAAAAATATATAACACCCAGACGACATTCAAATAAATATAATTTAATTAGACCAATAAATGCTATTTATTAATATATTAGCTCCATGCCCTGTCCTGCTGTCTGAAATCGGTGGTAACGGCAGATGCGGCTGAATGCGTGGAGCGATGCCGTTTGGCATGCGGTGGGCATGGCTATATGCTCGCCTCCAATCTGCCATTGATGTATGGCCTGGTCACTGCTGCCTGCACCTACGAGGGAGAGAATACGGTTCTGCTACTTCAAACTGCGAGGTAAGCCGACGATAACAAGGCTTTAATGAGATATTTACGATAATCTGACAATTGACATATTTCGGTTATAAACTCTTTTAATAGTTTTTGTACGATATTGGCGTTTTGGTCAAAATGGCGGATTGAAGATTGTCTAGTAAAATAAAATAACTTCTGTATTCTTGTGGGATGTTTGAGTAATCTTTTTTTTCAATTTTGTGTAACAAACCAGGTATCTGGTAAAGTCATGGCATCAAGCATCTTCCGGCAACTCGTTAACCCCCACCGTGGCTTACATCGCTCGGTTCGGTAACGGACGACGCTCCCCACCCTGGGACAACACTATCCAAGGGATAATCGAGGGATTCTTTAATGTGTCTGCTGGGTGAGTTCAAAAATTCTAGGCTAGTATTTTCCTCCATACCAATTAAAAAAAGAAAGACAAGGTAACAAAAAGGCGGTAATTCAAAAAAATATCTTTATTTATATCAAAGTTATAAAAAAATCATTAATACAATATATCGCTGATACATTATATGTTTTGATTTACAGAAAAATATCGGTTTGCGTGTCTCAGATTGAAAAACGTCAGAAGAGTGGTATGTCGTATGAAGACGCATGGAATATGACTTCTGTTCAACTCACATCAGCTTCTGAGGTAACTCCAAATTATATTTCACATGCATGTACCCCTTAATGTGTGTACTTCTAACTAAGACACTCGGTTAGGTCAAATTATATTAGGCTAGACGTAAATTACACATTAAGTTATATTTTCATATCCTAAAATAAATGAAAGTGTACAATTTTCATTCTCATATAAGATTTTAGCATAAACAGACTTAATTATCCCTTCATACTATCATTTTCTTATAAAAAAAAGCTCTTACCAAATGCCTAACTTCAACGGCCTCATGATCCTATTATCTCACTTGTGTCTTAACTACCTATTATCATTCAATTAATTGTTTTTCCTATATTAATTCAATATTTTAGTAATAATTTCCCTTTAGGCACATTGTCGGGCTATAATTCTATCCACATACTACAATGAGACACAGGAGTTGGTCAAGACTGTGTCCGCTGAGTTAAAAGCCGTCCTACTGCAGCTAGTTGACTTGTATGTTGTGTACTGGGCGTTGGCCAGATTGGGAGATTTGTTGAGGGTGAGTCATTTCTATATGTTATATGTCTTTGGTACAGATCACCACTTGCTACGGTTATTTTATACCTCTTTTACTTTACTTAAGTAACATTCTGCTGTCTTTTGCCCTGTTGATTTTCTAGAACATTATAAGCTAGTGTACAATTGGATGATTGTTTGAATAATTTTGTATTTTCAGTCTGTGGTTGGTACTAAAGTTCACAAATGTCAAATGTCTGAATATTTATAGTATAGTTTGTGTTGAGGTCAAATTAATTTTCGTATAGCTGGAAAAAGATAACTGCGTTATTTAATTCTAAAAAGTAATATTTTATCAGTACAGTATGCACTGATATATAAGAATTTCCTTGAGCATTGAAAAACGCAACGCAAGCTAATTAAAGGCTTTAACGTCGGGTGTTGTGTTTTTTTACAAATTTCATTTTAGCGTCGGATTGAATAGGTGTAAAATAATAATAAAGCACTGCATAATGACCGAAAATTTGACAGAATTGGTTTGAAAATATCCATGCTTATATAATACGAAGGATAGTTCGTATAAAAATATATCAAGACAAAATTGTGGGCACAAATCTGATGTAGTTCACAAATGTAGTTCTTCGAATAAAACTTGAGACAAAAAATATTTTAATTTTATTTTTGATACATGGAGAAATTTTATGTTAATCTGCGTATGCTTGAATAACTAAATTTTTCCAGTTCACTTCGATATCCGAACGCGATATTGAACAACTACAAACCTGGTATGAGAACACGATGAGCAAATTGCGTACAAACGCCGTGGGCCTTGTCGATGCTTTCGACATTCGGGACGAGGTAATATTCATATTCTTACCTTTATTTCTTACATTTAAAATATGTCAATTGCGGCAGATTTAAATATAAAAAAATGTTGTTATTTTCTAAATTCCTAACGTCGTGCGTCATTTACGATTCTGACGTTTTGACATTATCGTGTGTGTTCTCTTAATAGGAGTGGGTGATTCATATCGTATATAGTTATTGAAACGTATATTAGACCAATATCGTAATATCGGATTTCGAATCGGGTAAAAACTATATATTTTTTGAAACTATATATTGATGCGAAACGTACGGTTCGTTTTCGACTATATATTTGAAGAAACAGTATATTGCGGAATGGATTCAAATCGACTCATACGAATTCATAGTTCATAAAGTCTGAAAACGAATTTAATCACTCAACAATTGATGGGTTAATGTCAAGGTAGCTGTCAATTGGCTTGTACCTGTGTAACTGACAATATACAGACAAATGACAGTTTCAATAATTATTAACGAAGTATTGCCGAATATTAATTGAAATAAAATATTACTACCTAATAAATTTTATTTACATTGTTTAAATTTCTGTTGACTGTAGATTTTAAATTCAACTCTTGGTTCGTATGATGGAAGAGCCTACGAACGGCTGATGGAAGAAGCAATGAAAAGTCCACTTAACGCTGAACCTGTTAATGAAAGTTTCCACAAATATTTAAAACCATTGATGCAAGGAAAATTGTGATTTGTTTTTTTTATAGGAGCTATAGATTTCGGGTTAATAACTAAATATTTCCCTTAATGAGACTGGAACAGAAGAGTGTCTTCCCTCTCGCTCTTTTGTGTGGGACATAAGTTAATTCACTTTACTCTATTGTCTAATTTGAGTTAAATCAAACAAGGCATGCATTGTTTAAAATTTAAGTGAATGTTTGAAGTTTTCTTGTAAATGGTTAAGCTGATTTTATTTTAAAAGATATATATTTCTACTGTGTAACGTTATAGATACTGAAATTATATTTTTATTCAGATTTTATATTGTATTTTGTTAGATGTTTTATGGTGCAGAGAATGTTATTAATTTAATTTAATTTTTAACGTGACGCTGGTTGCGTATTAACTGTAATAATTAAGACATTGGTTCTGTTTTTATTAAAACTGTGCATTCCATCCATTAATAAAATCGGTTATTGCCATGGTGGTGGTTATTACATGTGGTTAATATTTCATTGTTATATTAAGTAATGAGATTGTGTAAAACATGAGATTTTATTTTTACAATACATTTTATATTTTGTTGATAGTTGTTTTATTTATGTGCAATGTATGTACTATAATAAACTCACAACTATATTTAATTATGTAGGTTTTATTAAAGACACTTTTGTTAGATTATTTAGGGTTCATTAAATAATAAATTATTACTTTTCTTACATTTTGTTTAGTCGGTTAGACGGACTCCAGCTAGTCAATTGTCAAGTTTGTTAAATGTCATGTATTAGATGTCAGGCATTCTCTTATGTTATTTTCATTTTTGTTTACTTTACTCAAAATCTCAAAACAACATTTATTAATTAATGAAATGGATTTTAATGAAATGTGTCGAGCTTGCCTACTTACAATTGATGGTCCTCAAAAATTCGTCTTATTTAAAGATGTTTCAGCATATACTTATTGGTTTTGCACTTCTATCCAGGTAAGTCCTCAAACATTTTGTCCTCAACAATTTCGTTGTATGTTACATATAAAGGTAATTAGAATTAACAATATTTTATTAAGATTGTAGAAGCTGAGGCTTTACCAAAGATGTTATGCTTGTCGTGCTACGAAATGTTATTGAAATTAGCCGATTTTAAACAAAAGTGTATCGAAGCTCAGCAGTCTCTATTAAATGTTAAGCACACCATTAAAACAGAAACAGATACTTTAGAATTCTTTGAAACAACGGATAAAAATAATTTAAATGATATAAAAATATTAAGTAGTTATAAATCAACGCTTGGTGACACCGGTGAGTGAAGTATTTTAACTTAAAACAATGCAACCCTAATTGACATAGAATGTGTGTGTAATATATTATGTATTATTTTTACAACAATACACATCTGGCCATTAGAACTGGTATTTAATGGCAAACTATGCATACTTTTTACATGTTAATTATTAAATATTCCTTTTTACCTAGTTGTATTTTTTTAGAAGGACATAGTAGTAATGATCACCAACAACAGAATTTAAAAAAACAGACATATATGACACAGTCAGAGTAAGCATATTAATGTCTTTGTTGTGCAATTTGACATTATTCTGCAATTGCTTTTCATATATTTTTAGAATCGAGCATACAATTAAAACAGAATATTTTTGTGAAGTGTGCAAAAAGTTTTATTTGGATAGTAAGGCCTACAATAATCACAAAAAGGTTCATGTAAGTAATAAACATTTCTACTACTTTGCTAATTTTTTGCTAATTATTCAAATAAAGAATAAAGAAATAGATTATGATTAAGGCAATCTGTAGATTGTAAAGATAAAGAACAGTTTTGAATGGGATTTTTGTTAGGATTTTTTACAGTATTGATTGCTAAGAGTATTAAATGTCTAGTAATAATATTAAAGACCTTTCATATTTTTTATATGACAAGAAAGTGTTTCATAGAATATTTTTAATTTTGGTTTATGATATGAAAAAATATTGTTTCAGGAGAACAGATTATGCATAACATGTAATAAATCATTTAAATCAAAGCATGAATTCTATCAACATAACAGATTGAAGCACTCACAATGGAGTTTTAAAGACACAAAATGTAAAATCTGTGGAAAAGTATGCAAAACCGTTAAAACACTTCGCTTACACATAACAACAAAACATAGAGAAAACAATAAGTACATTTGCGATATCTGTGGAAAAATGAGCAATTCTAAAGGAAATTTAAAGGTATATATTTACAGGGATACATAGAAACTATTAAATGCAACATATGTTTTTATTTAGACAATTTAGACTTGAGTGTCATTAACTTGTATGTACTTAAGATCAACTTGTTTTAGCTCCACATCGACCGACATATTGAGAATAAGGATTATGCATTTAACTGTGAGAAATGCAACAAACAGTTTAAATCAAAAGTGGCACTACAAGGTCACTTTTATAGATCTCACACCGGGAAACAATACATTTGTAATTATTGCAACTTTGCATACAAATACAGAGACAACTTAATCAAACACTTATTAACCCACGAAGGAAAGAAATTACACAAATGTGATCTTTGTGACAAATCATTTTCAACCCGTTCATATTATTTAGAACATCAGAGGTTGCACTCTGGTGAGAGACCGTTCAATTGTTTGTATTGTACAAAGAGTTTTGTGTCCAAACGTCGGTTGAATGATCATCACATGATACACACGGGGGAGAGGAAACACAAGTGCACCATTTGTGAACAGAGCTTCACACAGAAAGGCAGTGTTAAGAGGCACATGAAGATTCATAATAAGGTAACAGTTTGAAGGATTCATGATTTTGATAAAATAATCTCACATTTAAAATTAATATATTACATTGTTTTTAAATCAATAAATAATTATAATAGATTGTTTATTATGTTAGCCTGTTGGTATAATTTTGTATCAGTAACAAAAGCCAGCATTCAGCAAATTACAAACCTTAATGATAAACAATGGCTTAACGACTCAACAGTTGCAGAAGCCAGTATGGGACAGATAGCAGAAGTCAGTATGGGACAATCATATTGTACACAATATGATCTTATATCATCTAATATATAAAATTCTCGTGTCACAATGTTTGTTCACCTACTTACTCTTCCAAAACGGGTTGACCGATTCTCATGATATTTTGTGTGTATAGTGTAGGACTGAAAATCGACCAACGATCGATTTTTAGAGACATTTTTTTGGCAGTTATTAAGAATAGAAGCCATGCTTTTTTAATCATACAGAGTTTTAATACAGATGGAGAATATGCTTGACAAGACACACTGTCATAATTTTAATTAAAATAATTAATATCACCATATTTAAATTATTTTGACTTAAATAAGAAACTTCTAACAGATAAATCAGAATCGGACACCATTCTTGCATGTAAGTTTTCACCATTGACACTTCTAGGCTGTCGGTTCAATTTCTAGAGAAAAAATACTATAGCAAAAAAATTTGACATCAGACCAACTGTATTTTTGATATACATATGTATTATGATAGTGAGTTAACTTAGAAAATTAATAAAACACAATGAGTAGTATGTTTTAATACGAAATTTTTATTATATATACAACATAGATTTTTTTTCTTAAATAAATCACAAATAGGGATAACCGATTTGCATGGGATTATCCAGCGGCATCTCCCTGATGAGATCCGGTTTGCCATGGCCCTTCATATGCCTGTTCAGCGCACACTTCTGTATGAAGGCCTGACTGCACAGCTGGCACTTGTGGGGCTTCTCGCCCGTGTGAATCATCCGGTGGTTGCGTAAGTCCTTCCTCGCCATGAACTTCTTTGGACACAGGTCGCAGGCGTAGGGACGCTCGCCTAAAATAAAATGGAGCTTGGTTTAGACTGGTTCTTTTTTTTTTCAGAATTAATATTTAAAAACGACATTTACATCCAGTTCCATTATGGCCATAATACGAATTACACAAAATATGTTTACCGGGTAACGGACCCGGGACCGTCTGTTCGATAGGCGATAGACATACACCAAAAATTTCAAAAATGCCAAAATGGCCGGTTTTTTACAACAAAAATTGCGTGTAACATGATATATAAATCGCAATTCATTCAAATGATTTACTTAGAGTAATAAGAAACAGATACATTTTCAGAATTTCGAATATAGACACTGTACTAGACACAGACTCTACACTACGAGTACTCTATGTTTACCTGTATGAGTCCGCATGTGTATCGATAGGAAACTCCTACTTTTAAAAGTCTTATCGCACATGTGACAAGAGAATGGCTTCTCGGCGGAGTGTGAACGCATGTGTTTTACTAAATCGGCCTGAAATTTAAATGTATTTCCATATAATAACCTCAATAATTTTAATATGCATTGAAAAAAATTAAAAAAGAACTTATGCGGTTTGATTTTATAAAATATCAAGATGGTGTCTTTTAAAATTATATATTTCAGTTTTTCCACAAGCTTAAAATAATATAATTCAAGAGCTGCATTCACAATTTAAGACCACAATTATGATTTTTGTATAGTAAATATCTACCTTAATATAAAACCTCATATCACAAGCGGAACAGGCATAATTCTTGATCCCAGAATGTCTCACGAGGTGGGTTTTAAGATTTCCGGGCTGGGCAAACTGCTTCCCACACTCACCACAACTATACTTCTTCTCATTATTATGTGTGTCTATGTGCATCTATAATAAAAACACAGGCTTAACACACACACAGTAGTTCAATATATATATCGGCGCAACTATAACAATCAGTCTTAAATTAACTAGAATAATTCAGTTCAAACATCATTTAATTCTCCTAAAATAAGTTTAACAACATAAGTTGAATACTTTTAGTTTGTTACTCTGTGAAATGTCATCTTTATTATTTCAATACGAAGTGCTTCAGCACTATAAATAGGGTCGCATTGTAACCAGACTGTTGTACGGAACCTCTCTTTAAATAGTGAAATATAAATCTTGGAAAATATCAGTGAAGTGTTTCTTTAAATAAATAAGTGGTTATTATGACCAACTCAATCAAAAATTGGAGATAATAAAATAAACAGGCTTACAGATAAAAACTTAATCAGTTACATATTAGTTCTAAATTTAAAACAGTTCACTTATATTTTTGTAAAATTGAGGGTAGAATAAACTTGACAATACCAACCTTCAAATTATACGCCTGCACAAACTTAGCATCGCACATATGGCACTCATGCTTCTTGATACCCGCATGAATCAACTCGTGGTTCTTCAAAACATTCAGATATGCAAAACTCTTTCCACAGGATAAGCATTGATACTTTCTGACCGCACTATGAATCCGAATATGGCTGCTGAGACTTCTTAGTGAGAGGAACGTCTTTTCACAATGCTTGCATTTTATATCAGGCTGAAAGATTTAACACAAAATGTTTCAAATAAGGCATTGGTCTCCAAGTGGCCATAAGTAACATACAATTTAAAAATATACCTGTTTTCCAAAGTGCCCTCTCATGTGCGCCTCAAAGTTCTCATATTTTTGGAAGCTTTTACCGCACTTGACACATTTCATACGTTCAGAGCGACGTTGGGCCCCCGGCTCTTTGGGGGGACGCCCTGGACCCCGTCGTCTGCGACGTGCAAGTATTTGACTGTAAATAAACAAAAAAGTATTGTATCGTTGACTTTGCCATTATAATTATTTTATGGATTCATTTCAATGTAATAAATTAAACTATTAAAAATACAATTTACCAGTGAATAAGTATATGACAGTTTCAAGACTGTCATCTCATTATGAGCAAATTCAGTTTTCTGAAAAATGGTTTAACCTTTTGTTCAGTTTTGTCAAGATTGTTAAGATTTGATAAATTATGAATTGATCTGCTGGATCTACTGGAACAGCAAAAATTGAAACCTATTGAGTGCCTTGACTTCTTGCACCAAAAACAGAACAAAAGTTATTTAAATACCTTATCAAACTAGCTGCATCATAGGGTTTGTCTGTATTAATTTGTGTTAAATTTTCTGATGTGTCTTCTAATACATCTTCACTTGTTTCAGTTATATTTAAATCTAGTAAACTATGTTCATTGTTTTCTGTGTGGTGCGATTCTGGTTTTACCTGTAATTAAACATTGTGCCTTTAATCTTACGGGTTTCCACACATATTGTATGCATGCTGTAGATCTTATTAATGGTGTAATCTGTTGTCTTAAACTGGGAGTTTACTATATTTTAATAATTAACTCTAGCCAAAAAAATATTTACTAATACAATTATGATTTATAGTGAGTTATAGAATTTTTCAATATGACTCCTGGAAATCAGTGCAACTCCTATTGTTATAGCCTTACATACTACACAATTAAATTATAAACTTATATTACTATAAAAACATCTTTCAGATTATAAAAAATGATTTACCTGTAACTTGCATTGTTGCTTTAATATTACATTCGATCTCACAACTATTTGCTTAAAGTTATAGAGCTTGTTTAGTAGATCCAGACACGTTTGACAGATTAACTTAGGCATTGAATCACTATCACAAATCTGGAAACCAAATATTATTTACTTATGAATATATGCATTAGAGACAGCGCTCTTTATACTTATTTTTTTAAATAACAATCACCTCGACAGATGTGCAATATTTAAATATTCCTGCTGTTGAAACAGTAAATAAATCGTTTAGCGGACCAGCGTCAGATAAACATGCCCGACATATTTTTTTAAAATCTAACATGTGCGACATATTTGCGTGAATTTTAACACATTGTCGCAATAAATAACTTTAATAAAGTCAAACAATATTATAGTAAATTTGTTTTTGTTTTTCTCGGTGATTATGTTTTCTGACTCCTTATTTTCACGACTTAGGGCTGATCTGTCATATGACATTGACATAACTTATTTGTTATCAAAGTCAAACAATGTAAAAGACAATGGAACTCCTACTCGCAATTGCCCTAATATGCAATATGTCGAATACAAGTGTTTTAAGATCCAAGCCGCCTATCAAGCAATACTTTACTTTGAGATGTGAACAAAATTTGAGATGACGAGGAATCAACGAATTTTGATTGTGTGCAGCGTTTTTTCCCACCTCAGACTAGAATATACTTGGCGAGGATGTACGATCATAGCACATCAGTAATGTACTGTGCTTAATCGCTAGGAATCGGTAAACCCTTTAACGGCAGCTGAGAACATCACAATAATTTCTAAGGTCTGGACCTCCATGAAAAGATGGGGACACCTTATGGTGCGGGTGACAGAGAAGCAGCTTCAAATTAAATTAATGTTATCCATTTTGTATGAATTATTAACTTCACAGTTCATATAAAAAAATAAATAAAACATCGTTCAATTTTAAAGTATTCCACTTCATAAACATTTTTATATATATTTTACAGAAAACATGTGTATAAACAAACCCGATAAGCGAAACAATAATGTATGTTCGAATTATCATAATGACAATATTTCATGCTTGAAATTTTTTTATTGTAATATGTTTAATTACAGTGACTTTAAAATGGTAGTTTCTGACAATAAACTTAAGTCAATTGATAAGATATAATAGATACCCAATATCTATAGGTAGGCATCAAATATCAATGCTTATTTGGGCTAAGGATAAGTGGTATTGGATAGTTCATATCTATTGTTAAGAGGATTTTAATAAGGTTAAGTCAATGTGGTTTATAGGTATCTTATCAAACGCAAAACATGAATAATCTATACTAATATCTATACTAATAATAAGACAGTAAAAATCGAAAATCTGTACATTAAATATTTTTCCAAAAAACTGAAAGGAGGCAATTAAAGAAGAGTCATAGTAACCAAAAAAACAATTTTTGGAATTCTTGTCTGTCTGTCTGGTACGTTATAACTTGAAAACTACTGAACGGATTTGAACGCGGTTAAATATGTTTTAATAAAAGTTCATCTTAATATTAAAACTTATGAGAGGTAACAAAAATAACAAATAGCAGTGCGCGCGGGCGCGGTTGAAGTGTTGAACAATGTGCTCCATAGATGGCGTTGATAAAATTCGTCATCAACCTAGATTTATTTTATTTTTTTATTTCTTAAACCTATACAGCTTATCAAAAACAGTTTACACAATAAAAATAGATTAAAAATAAAGCCAAAATAAGGTTAAAATATAGAACCGGAAATAGAATCTAAGATCAGAAAAAAGAATAACAAAAAAAAACACGAACAGAAAAGAATAAATAAAAATATATATACACATGAACAAGTGGAACTATGTGTAGTACGAACATTTTAGTGTGTGTGTGTGTGTGTATCAGTGTGTGCAATGGTGTTGCTGTGTGAGTGAGTGTGCGAGGTTGAGTCTTAGTTTTTTTTTAAAGAACTTCTACTTAGGCCAAATATATCCATCGCGGTATTAAGATGCTTCATTGTATAATGACTACCATGCAGTTCAAACTTTCATTAACGTTTTACCCTATGATTATTTTGAGTGAACACTACCTATACAAACAAGTAAAAGGAAACGAGTGAAGAGACGTTTATCGTTTGTCCGTATCCATTTTTCCACCTACGTCCTTAACGTTAATGAGGTTTACCTTTTATTATTTGGTCAAACTGATAACCTCACAAGTACGTATTTCGTACTCATAACTTCGTAAGAATTTTCTTTCAACTCTTAACCGCTGAGGAGTTTTACCTTCCATCATCAGCTCATCCACATAAGAAGATGACTATCAGAATATAGAATTGTCAGAATATTAATTGCCTGTACGTTAATTTGAAATTTGCCCTCGATTTCCCCGAATCATCCGATCCTGTAAAGCTACATCATCCCTGAGTAACACAGGCTATATATAATTCCAATTGTAATAAGATTTTAGCCCGTGAAAGAAAGCCCTTTCGAGATCATTAAAAATCGCTATATACTTAACCAAATTACACGTGGGCGAAGCCGCGGGCGGAAAGCTAGTAGAATAATAATTTCTCTTTAACAAAAAGCATTTGTATTTTGTTTCGGCGCTATTTGCCTGCAATTCTTTCATTTATAAGTTAAGAACATGTTTTGTAGTTGTCTATTTAGGCCAACATATTAATAATAAAAATTTATTATGAAAAAATGCGATCCCAAACCATTTTATTTTATTAAAATTAGCATAGAGCACACATTCGCGTGTATGCTTCATCTTCTAGTAACTGTAATAATTTACCGACTTCTGTTACATGATTATAACACGTATGACATTTGACATAAAGATTAAATTAAGATATTTTCCCCTTAACATTGACCGTACGCGTCTTTTAGTGCTTCACAATTTACATCAGTCGCTGTGGCGTTATTATTCAAGCACGACGTTGCGTTAAGGATTTTAATTTTGAATTTAAAGAACCTATATCAAAAGCTTATTAAAAAGTGATTAAACAAGGAAATATAAATCAAAAATGGGGGATAGTGCAATTTAAACATTGAACGAAATAGAATTATGAAGTGTTTGTAAATATAAACTGTTGAAGTTGATAACAATACCTACTGATAACATCTGAATACGTGGGACATAAACACTAAACAATTATCTCAGACCTCAGTATCTACAACGTTGCTGTTGGAACTAGTCGTATATATTTATCTCTTCATAAGATGACCACAACAAATGGAAATGATGTCACAATACCAATTAAAGGAATACCACATAATAACAGAATTGAAGCACTCGCTGAATGTTTTTACGATGAATTTGGATGCAAACCTACGTATTTTGTTAGAATACCGGGCCGGGTAAATATTATTGGTGAACATATTGATTATTGCGGCTATCCAGTGTTGCCCATGGCATTGGAACAAGATATATTAGTCGCCGCTGATATTATAAACGATTCAAAACTTTATTTACGGAACGTAAACAGTAAATATGAAAATTTTGATGTAGATATTAAACTATATGAAAACATCGAAATCATACCCGATTTGAATGGAAAGCCTTTTTGGTATAACTACGTACTTTGTGGTATAAAGGGAGGTTTGGAGTACATAAATAATGAAATCGTTCACGGAATACGATTATTCGTTGACGGCAACATTCCGCCAGCATCAGGATTGTCCAGCTCTTCAGCTTTAGTTAGTGCAGCCTGTTTGGCTTTTCTGTATGCGCAAGAGGCTAAATTAAACAAATTAGAAATAGCAACTCTGTGCGCTAAAAGTGAACGCTATATCGGAACCCAAGGAGGTGGCATGGATCAGGCTATAGCATTTCTTGCAGAGAAATATAGTGCTCAATATATCACATGGCAACCTTTAAAAGCTACACCGGTAGCTTTACCAGAAGAGGCCTCATTTGTCGTTGCCCATAGCTTAGCTGAAGCCAATAAGGCAGCTAATAATGATTATAATAGAAGAGTAATAGAGTGTAGATTAGCTGCCCGTATACTTGTCACTTCAGGTGAACCCACTGCAGGTCAAAAGCTCATAACACTAAGTCAAGCCCAAAATATTTTGGGCAAAACATTGAACGAAATGGTAGAGTTAGTGCATGAATGTTTACCTAAAGAAATGTACTCAAAGACAGAAGTGTGTAATATTTTAAGAGTAGATGAAAATTCTCTCAATAATTTATACTTAACACCTAATACGATTGATTTAAAGGAATTTAAATTAAAACAAAGAGCTCTTCATGTCTTTGAAGAAGCCTTGAGAGTTGAAGTTTTTCGGAAGACATGTATGCAATCTACAACCAATAAAAAAATCCCTTATACTAACGGGTCAAGTGGCGTAACCACAGATACAGATGAGAGTATTATCACCAAGCTTGGAAAGCTCATGTCTAGTAGTCATGAAAGCCTGAAAAATCTTTATGAGTGTTCCCATAAAAATTTGGATCGTCTCGTAGATATATCTCGTAACATGAATGTACATTGCAGATTAACAGGAGCAGGGTGGGGAGGCTGCGTTGTCGCATTGTGTCCTAACGACAGGCTTAATGATTACATCGAAATGCTAAAAGATGAATTTTACGTAAAACATTGCAACATTGAAAAAAGCAAGGCGAATGCCTACGTTTTCGCAACGACACCAAATTATGGGGCTGTCATTTACGATTTTAAGTATTAAGTGATTTAATAGATAGCAGTTAATAATAAAGTGCCGTTATATACATATGTTTATTGAATATATATTTTATAAAAAAAATTACGAAATAACTAATATTTTGTCATGAATTTGCATTTTTAATAAAGTTTAGAGATTTATACTTTGTTGTTTAATTTTTAATTGCATGCGTTATTTTTTTTATTTGCAACTTCTAATAAAATAATGCAATGTTTAATCTACATATTCCAAATATTAATTTTAATCTAATAGTTAATCTTTATTCTTAAAATTCATCTTAATCACTGGGAACGAAATAAATTTATTAAAATTATAGCCGAATCTAAAGCGCACTGAAATGTATTCATGACACGGTGAAGGAAAATAGCGAGTGCATTCATCCAATTCAAAAGACATGTTTAAACAATTGTATTAAGCATGTTACCGTATTCATTAATTGTTATTTATCAAAAACACCAAAAAGAAAACAGATGAAAATGCTGTATGATGCTGATGCAGTATTCTTGGTCTTTTGATAAATAATGGTTTAACATCATCGACACAAATTATTTGCGATGTTTCAAGAGAGATGAACACCTCATCTGTCAAAACGTTAAGATGTTAACTGTCAGATTATAAAGCTTAAAAAAATTAAAAGTTAAAAATAAAATTAAACATTGCAGAAAAGAAATAATGTTTCTAGTAGCTTTTTTTAAATAAAATCTTGTTTTAATTGGGTACGTTATAATATAAAAATTACTTTCATAGGCATAGTAATACGTATAAGTTTCATGTTTTGGATAGGTTCTTAGAGGTTTAATTGCCAAGTTGGTAAGTCTTATTCATTCTTATTTACTATTTATGATATTAACATTATAAATAATTTAAAGCAAACGTTTATTTATTAGTTTGCGTTCGGATATAATGGAGGTACGTTTATCTGTACTTTTATAGATTTAAGGTTACAATATTGCATCATTTACAATTACCTGTTTAAAAGTTACCTCACATTTGCAAATAATTAGTATTATTTTTTATAACAATTCCAAAACATCAGAAAATGTATTTAAAATTCTTACTGAACCTAATTTAATTATTTATTATCATTATTTTTTACAGGTTTATACAGACAGACTCACATCGTCACAGAGGAGAAGATTACGTCGAAAAACATTGAAAAATATAAAAAATACATCTACATCTGAGCAATATATCCAACCTAATTTTGAGCATGAACAGGTATTCTCTATAAATAAAGAATCATTAAGTTTTAAAAATCTGAGTGGTACATGTGACATTAAATTGAAAAAGCTTAATAACTGCTTGCAATTTTCTAAAGAGGAAACAAATAAGAACATGGAAACTAAATCTGATGTTGAAGCAGGTCAAAAGGTTCGAGATGAAGTGAAAGCAGCGAGAGAAGCTAAAAAACTTGCTAAGCAAGCTAAAAAGAAAGGTTTGCCAGATACTAAAGCAACAGAAGTACGTGTTGATAATAAATTATCTACTAAAGCAGAAAAACCATCTGAAGATAAAAAGACCATTGTCAAAAGTAGCATAGATGAAGTTGACCGCGCTGAAATAGGAAATATGCAAGATACACTTCAATTGCTAAATTTATTAAAGGCAAAGTTAAGTGCTTCTCAGAATGATCAACAGATAGGAAACATACAGGTTGGTGAGAATTTGACTGTGAATGATGTTGTGAACACACTTAAGGATATTGTCAATGTGGCAAAGGACATGGAGAATGTCACAGCCATAGTACAATCAATGAATGTTAAAAAGGTAAATAATTTATAAAATATATTTCTTTCAAATTTTGCATGGTAATCTTTGAAGTAATAAAATAGACACTCAAAATGGACACTTGGTTTTAGGCCAGTAAGTGAACTATGTTCATAGCTTGATGTTATATGTGATTTTTATATGGTGCATGCATGAAGTGTCTTGCTGAACACTACTGTCTAGTACTTTAAAATTAATTTGTGTAAGTTAAGTAATATATCTAGTTGGCTATCTATGTATGTTTTATATACATGTTCTATTTCCTTCACATATGATATCTTATTATCTGTTTTTTAAGGTACTTATTATAGTGTCACTATATAATTTTATAATTAATTCAAATTTTAAAATACAGGAGGGAGATGAAAAAAGAGCAAAAAGTAATATCAAGGCAGCAGTACAAAAAGAAAAGAAAACACTAAAGACTGATGTCAAGCAGGATGAGAAGAAAGTTGAAGAAGAATGTAAGAGCAAAACAGAGTTAAAGGCAGAGAGGAGGGCCAAACAAGAAGCTCAAAGAGCAGCTAAAGCACAACAACAGGCAACGCAGAGACCTATACCAAAACCAGAGGCAGTACCCGAAAAAGTTAAAGAGTTTGATATTAAAAAGGTAATTTTTAAGTGAGAACCTTATTGTTTAGATATTTTTAAAAGTTTAACAAATACATACAATGTATGTACCTTTTTTTTTTGTAGGAAAAATCACCAAAACCAAAAACACTGGAAAGGCCTAAAAAGTCACAAGCGCTAAAATATAACTGGTTTCAACATCTCCACGCTGAGCATGACAAGGAGGCTCTCAAACAAGTCGCTATTAATTCTAAGTATGTATTGTAATATTTAAGAGTTCCCTGCTACTGCAGGAAGCCTGATGCCATTTGTAAAAATATTCTGTCGGCTTTGATTGTTAGACAATAGAAAAGTTACTGTTACTTTGAATTTGGCAGATCAAAGCTGTGTCATTTACGTTTGGTAACCTAATAAAAATGACTATTCGACTTATATTATAAAACATTAGTTACATTTCTGTGTACATAGGATTTACATAAAGTATATATATCGATACAAAGGTTTGCCGCAAGGCTTATTCAATATTAATAAAAAAGTTTTGTTTACACTACTTCATGAAGCGATGCCTATTATAGTAAATAAAAGATTATTATGTTAAAATTACAGTTTGCATCCAGCCATTATAAAGTTGGGTGTCCAGCTTGCTTCGCGTGTGGTCACTGGAGCCAATGCAAGGTGCATTGCACTTTTGGATGCGCTTAAAAAGGTATACTTGGTATTAATTAAATAACTGTGTACTGTATTGTAGTATCATTCTTTTTGTAGTTTCTATAACAAACATAATACCTCTGTTTTGTGACATTTGTAACTCGAGCAAAAACTAAAATCACACTTTTTCTTATAGTTAGTTGTTTACTAATACATTTTACTGCCAATGATATGTATGTACAATAAGACCTATTTGAAATAATAAATTTAAAAAATTTAAATTTTTGATGTTTATGAAATAGATGGTCCGTGACTACACCCTCCCAGCCAAAACAGAGTTTGCACGAGGCTTAGAAGCACAATTGGCAGTGAGTTTAGCGTTTCTGTGGAAGATGAGAGCACCTTCGGCATCACAAGTGAACGCCATCAAACATTTCAGACACCAACTTACACAATTGCCCAACAATGTTGATGAGTTTGATGTAAGCATAGTGCCATATTGGAATTTGGAAAGTCGGTTTATAAATGCCAGAGTTCTAATTAAATTTTTTCAACTGACATTAAAAACAAAACACTGACAAAACACTTTTTGTCATTAAAAAGTAGCAGTTTAGTCTATCTCCATATCAAATTTCATAGAAATCGGTTCAGTAGTTTAAGCGTGAAAGCCGTAACATACATATAGACAGTTACTTTTGCATTTATAATTTTAGTATGAATCTTATGGTCCGTGTAATAAGTGCTTTATGTTCAGCTGAGCTAATAATTTAAGTGAAACCCATATTTGGTTGTTGAAGTTCTTAATATAATATTTTAAATAGCAAACTTAGGTATTAAATTACACTTATTGCTGAGAATTATTTTATTTAAGCTTTAGCTAGGTTTGGATGTGTATTATTTTATTTATGTGTGTGTAAAATGTTTTTAGGCAAAGAAAACATTTCAAGAAGAAATCGATAGATACATTCATGAACAAATCGACATGGCCGGTGAAGCTATTAGTATCGCTGTGAGGAATAAAATATCGAATGGTGATAATATTCTCACTTATGGGTGGTGAGTTAATGTTAATTAGAATAGGGGCATTATTATTAATAATAAAAATAGCCTAGCCATTTCAATAGAATTGGTAAAATAATTATTTTTATTTGTTTTTCAAAAAATGCTATAATATTTGTATGGTTGATATTTGTTGACTGATCACAATCGGTGAACTTTTTTTTTTGTGTTGACCCAATTTAATGACACTGGAGATATTATACCACGTGTCACAAAGTTGTAATTTCCCAATTATAAAAATCAAAAAGAAATTTATTTATTCACACTTTATTGCACTTGAACAGTAGAAGTAGATGATGTTAATACATATAACGTAACGGGCAGCCTTATGGCTAATAAGCGAACTCTTCCAGGCAACCAATTAAAGAATTATTATAATACAATTTGACTGGTTATTTGTGTTATAGAATATTTTTTTGTGCTCGAGCAAAAGTCGAAGCAAAAAGTCTCCAAAGTCCATGTGTGGGCTTGGAGGCAACGTAAAGTAGGAATCTTGTCTATCAAAATTAACCACTGAAATTTTTTTCAGTTCTTCGTTAATAGAACGGATTCTGAGAGAGAGCCACGAAGCGGGAGTCCAATATCGTGCTGTCGTTGTTGGGAATAGAGTGAGTCATGCCGCGAGGGAGATGCTCCGGAGACTTGTGTCGGCGGGCGTGGCCTGCACCTATGTGGACATATCGGCGCTGAGTTATGTCATGAAGTCGGTAAGGTGCCTTTAACTTTGATTTCTGACATTTTGCAGTTTGACACTTTATAAGTGTTGAGCAACCGCAAATCGAAATGTAAACTCTTTATAACGACGTGTGTGTTAATGGCGTTATAGGGAGAGCGCGTTAAATGCGGAGACGAGAAATGATTGTATAGAACTACAAGCTTAACAAACGCCAAGCCAAATGTTTTTGTACGCTTAAGAAAGTTTTTCGTTAAATCGAATTTGACGTTACATGGAGTTTACACTGTATTTATTTATTCATTCACTTTGATGTACAGTAGAAGTGATGTTAATAGATGTAAGTACACATAAGAGCGACGGGCGGCCTCATCGCTAATGAGCGATTTCTTTCAGACAACCCACAATATTGTGTCACAAAGATGGTTTTTAGTATTGATTTGATAATTTTCAGATAGTTCTCTAAGAGTTCATGTGTTAACACATTATTTAACCTTTTGCAGATCAACAAAGTACTTTTAGGTGCCAACGCCCTGCTGGTGAACGGCTCCGTGCTGGGCGCGGTGGGCACGCTGCAGGCGGCGTTGGTTGCGCGTGCGCACAACGTGCCCGTCTTGGTTGCATGCGAGACGCACAAATTCTCTGACCGCGTGCAAACTGATGCGTTTGTCTATAACGAGATTGGTAAATTGCCTTTTTTTAAAGTTATTTTTCAATTTAATATTGACCAAAATATATATTTCAAATAAGATTATATTTACAGCTTCATATATTATACTAATATTTTTTTTATTAAAAAATAATTAATCAACATACAAACTCAACATATGTTTATTAAAGTAGGTCTTTATAAAGACACTTGAATCGTCAATTTTTACACTACCATCAGATTTTCTCTACTGAGAAGAGCCGGCAAGAAACTCAAATGTTGACCATACTAGAAATCAAATCGACCTGTTTGGCAGTCTGGCATAGTGACCATCACACCAACATAAACGGCTGAAGGATGGATAACTTCTTTGCTGTTTTAAAGCTACTTCTAAATTGATTAATTCATCATTGAAGGCACTGTATGGATTCTTTTTATACCACAGGTGATCCCGATGCGCTAACTGACAAATCGGACGAGAACTCCCCCCTCAAGGACTGGCGTTCAAATCCCAACTTAAACCTTTTGAACCTGACATATGATGTCACACCAGCTAGTCTGGTCACTGCTGTGGTCACCGAATTGGCAATATTACCTTGTACGAGTGCACCTGTCGTGCTAAGATTCAAAACTTCTGAATATGGAATGTAATTTATATTACTTATATGAATTGTAAATAATATTTCTAAAAATAAATGTATTTACTAACTGTTAGCTTTTTTTATATATTTGTATGCTGGGTCTTATTGGAATTCTTTGAAATAAGGTTAAAATTATGTTTAGATTAAAACACTATATTATTATCTATTTGTTATAGTTTTTATTTATGAATATTATGTATTAGAATTGATAGTAACCAGTTGAACAAAAAATTATACTTGAATAAATTATAAGCAGCATGCCAGATAAAATCAATTCGAAATACAGGAAAGTTAAATTTAATCCTTGTGGGGATGTTCTGGCTTATGAATAGAGAAATCTAATCTTACATAGATAATTACACAAAGGAACAGTGCATACAGTGAACCGACAACCAGCAACGGTTCCCTGAACATGAAAATTGTGGGGAATGTGTAACGAAGTTGAAAGTCTTGAATATGATTCTCGACAAGATTCCTCTTAGTAAATGATATAACTGGACGTCCCTGCGTATCCAAATAAGTGTAGTGTAAATTGTCAGGCAATCTCGTTATTGAATATGGGAAGTTGATTTTGATGTTATGTGCTCCTTCCGGTAAGATCATCTTTGTTACTAATTCATCCACTTGCATGTCATCAAAGATGTGATCAATTACACGCATCTTTAGAAGATATTCATTTCCTGAGTGGTATACATATTCATAGCTTGGGACATTGTAACCTAAAGTGTAATGGGTCCTCCACCCCCCAAAGAGGGGATACCTAGGTCTTAAATCCAATTCAACTGAATCCTTCTTCATCTTCATGTTGGAGGTAGATATGTTGCCATTAGTATCCCGGTAATATACATCAGCAGCGGAAGCAGGTAAGAATGTTTTGTATGAGCGGACGCTAGCTGGGCCACTGTGGTGGTCCTGTTGATAGTGGTAGCGTGAGAATGGCCCGTTTAATTTAGCACCCGAATGCTCAACTTCAATCTTCTCTTCAATGGCTATGTTGCCCCAATGTGACAATTCAATGAGCCGTTCAATGCGAGTAACAGTCAAGAATGGAGAGTTGTTCTTGAAGTGTACACTTAATTCCTTTTCTGTGAATGGACTAATATTGGAATAAGCTCCAAATACAAGTGTCCCATCAAGCTGGCTGAATGGTTTAACTTTTGTAAAGGATTCAACACTCTTTGTATTCAAAATTACGTTCGTTTTCTGAGATGACACATAGTAAGGGGAGAAGAAGTATAGGTTACCATTAAACTTAACTAATTGGTCTTCCTGTTGAGTGATAGCAGTAGGGTATGGTTGTAAGGCTTTAGTGAAAACTAATTCGGCAGTAACAATTGCTGAAGCGCCCGCATTTATTGCATCTTTTAGGTCTACCCGATAAGCCTTGATATAGTCATAACCCTTTACTGTTGTTTCTATTAAGCGGAGATCTTTGCTGTGGCTATCCTTGACTCCGATGAATGATATGTTGTCTTTTAAAACATTTTCTATAGCCAATAAGAAACTTTTTATCGGTCCCTTTCCTGTGTTTTCAAGAGTTATTTTTGAAGATGTTTTAACAAGTTGAGAAGAACAATCGATAATTCTATCAACATTTTTAATTTTTATATCACTTGACACTGTGTCTACATTGGTAGAAGCACATATTGTGAAAAATAGTAAAAATACAACACAAATCCGCATTTTGTTCCTCGCCGGTATTGCACTTGACATGTCAAGTTTTAACTATCACTGACGCAGCCGGAAGTACACGCCATCAATTTGTCGTTTGTAAAAGTTACCAGAAATCTCGTAAAATCTACAGTTACAAAATGTTGTATAGATTTTTGGAAAAATCAGGCGATTTAGGCTTCATAAACTGTGAGCGTGATTCTGAAATACACACTTTCAATAATCCCAATTTTAAAATGAGATTGAGAAAACGCGCGTTTAGAAACAGGTAAGGCACCATTCTTTTTTCTTGAACTTTACATATTACTACACTGTAATAATTCAATTCAAATCACAACGCACGTAAATAAAGATTATTTAAACTTCTTTTAAATTCTTATTTTCAATATAATTACGTTAATTATAATTAGTATTACTAAATTATTATTTTTATTTAACAAAAACAAAGATAACTTGTAGCTTCGAATTATGTACTTTTTCCGTATGTACCGATTTCTTTTCTGTCTAATATCTCATTACAATAAATAAACATAGCTTATCTTATGCTCCGAACTTAATCCTATAGTGAAAACTGGAAATATAAATTAGTTATATAGGTATAGTTAGTAGCAGTAATAACTTTAATATTTCAGTATTATTTCATATATTAATAACGTGTTAAACGAACCCAATGAATAATGGATAGACACAATGTCTGTTTTATATAAATTATAAACAATCCTTAATTATCAATCTCATATATCTATAATTATTATAAATACTTTGGTGTGGACTGCGGTCACCATAAACTACAGACCATCTTTACTCTATAGAGTATAGATATTATATAGTCTGCCTATGTAACATTCATAAAATCTGTGGCAATAGCAACAGCAGCAAGATGAGACGATGAGTACCTAGTTGTTCTAGTACCTACATATAAGTTGTTGTGTGTTGACTGTTGTAGTCATTGTTGAAGTTGATATGCTATGTTTTAAAGTTAAATATTTATTAAACAATAATTTCGTTACTATTTAATGGTAGTTTTCTTTATCAACAATTTCTTTAATTCCAAAAATAAACTAATTCACCTAAAACATTAAGTTGAACTTATTGTAGTAATTTAATAAACAAGCTATTTTCTATAACGATGTACAGCTTTACAATTAGATTATTTTTAATATGTTTTGGTAAGTGTAAGCACAGGCTGTTATATGTTTATCTTAAAAAAATGAAAGAAACAAATGCAATCGAAGGAAAACCCATCTAGGATTGTAGCGCTACTACATTTATAACCTAATGCTAATTATAATTGTGCCTAATTATAAAACTTCACCTTAAAATGTTTTAACATAATGTTTAAAAACTGTTTTAGTTGTAAACCTGATGTTATCATCAAGTTATGGCCTGCGAAGCAGAGGTTATGGAAATACATACAAGGAACCCAATGTAAAACAAGCAGGATCCATAATCACAGGAAAAGCAGTGTCTCCTAACCCCACTACAGTAAGACAAGGACTTGGAATCTCTGCCTGGGGCCTCATAACACTTATTATTTCCATCATATTAGCTATAGCCGGAATGTATTATTTTTCCATTTGTTATCCCATACTGTGTAAGAAATCCAGAAAGTATAAAATGATTTCATCTCCAACAATAGCCTAATATTAAATTGAAGGTTATAAATAGCAGACACACTCAAGAGTAGTCTATAAAATATATTTCCATGGTTATATATGTAAAGAAAAATGCTATGTGAACATGTAATAAGTTTTAAGGAATTATCAGTGAGAAACCTTTTGTCATCAAATTATTTCTTTTATAAATGTTTGCTTAATGGCCCTAATTATACTCTCGAGTTGCTTTGTTGCTGCAATGCATACAAAATAGTTAACCAACATGTTAGATGTTGATCTGCAGTAATAATTAACACATTCAAACATTATATAATACAAGACTGATTTATCTGTCAATTTTGATTGTGCATTTACATAACAATCATTTTGTTTAAGGTTGTGAGTACAAATATTGGATTGGATAAGTGTGTCTGTTTACCGCGGTAGCTCTAATTATGTGGGTTTTGGATGAACAAATAGAGTGATCCATTAAGATTATTAATTCATTTAATTAAATATTATAATTTTTTAAAAGAATAATAATGATTGTGTATTGTTAATAGTACACAATATTTTGATATTATATCAGTATTATGGTGCGTAACCTCACCTATTTTATGTAATTATTACTTGAAATGCTCAAAATAAAGACTGTAATATGTATATAGCATTTTACTTACCTGAGATTGTTTTCTATAGTGTCTACGTAACTGAAATTTGAAAGCATACTCATTTGTTATAGAGCTTGAGCAGAGTTTTACACTTGGAGAATACTCGCGAATAAGTTTTTTTTGGACACCTTTAACATATTTATTACTATCACAGTTATGAGCTTCAGTCAGTTTGAAGGAATATTAAATTAATAAATAAGAATTATCTTCATTTATATTAAAAACAACTTTTCTGAAATCATCAAATCAAATCTTAGTTTTTTATCATCCCACTCTACTAAGTTTAATTAAAACAGATTTCTTATACAAACTTTGAATTAAGCTTATATATAAATAGCATAAGTCTGCAATTTATTTAAATTGGTTTTGATTCCTCGGGAGCTTTCAACTATTTTCATTAAAATTGCCAACAAATAAAGCCTTAACCTTTTTTATAAATAACTACAACTTTTAATTTATAGTTTTCAATTATTAATAATTTAATAAAAAAACCAAGGTAACTTATAAATAAAGATGGCATATAAAATCACAATTTATTAGATAAATAAAATTCACTGTAAATGCATCTTCTTAATCAAGATTGGAAGCTTCATTACAAAAATTAAAGAGTAAAAGTATTTTAAAACTAGATTTATGTGATTAGATTCAGCAGCGTTGGTACTTATGCCTTATAAGATATGTTAATTTGTACACAAAATTATCGAAAATCGGGCTTTTTTTAGTTTATAACAAGTAACAACTGTTAATATGAAAGTTTCAAATATTATTTTTAGTACAAATTTAGTATGAAAATCTGAATTGATTTTTTTTAACAATTTCACAACATAGAACTTAGTCTAATCAGTTCTGTGGTGTGATATAACTTCTTAGCAGTATTTAATTTTAAATTGTGATGCTATTCAATTGGTATAAAAGACAAACTAAAATCGGCGAAAAAGCCATTGTTTTAACTATAAGTTTAGATTACAAATATTATCACAAAATAATTAAGTTGCTTAGATGAAATGTATCGTTGTTTTACCATAAATCACTAAAATATTAAAATCAATTTTATGTATATAAATATATTTTATCTGACACCAGCCAGTGGTGGCAGACAACGTCATATACAAAAAGTCTCAAACCAAATTAATGTGTTGTTTTACTACTGAAAATGACAATCAGTTTCTTGTATTGTGTGTTAAAAAAAATACTGCTAAAAGTTTAAATAACACTGAATTGGCACATTACAGCTCATCCTTCTCTAGGTCAATATCCGAGAGGTCAATGTCCTCTTCTAGCGGTAATTCGCCATCTTTACCGTCCCACGGCTCAGACTTGGAGATTTTAGGCATTTCTGCACCTCTGACTGGCGCGGTCTGTCCACGACCAAACGATAGGTCTCTGTAGGAAATATTAATTTATAATACAGGCAGAAATGCTTGTTCTCCAATGTCACAGCAAAAAAAATATAGAAATCTCTATGGCCTCACATGGTAAAGCAATAAATATTACCTCAAGAATTCATTAATGCCAGTTTCTGAAAATGATCCACGCAGAGTGGAGAACTTGAGTTTCTTAGCATTGACAACGGCCATGGCTGGGTAACCAAAACCTCCCATTTCCAAAGATTCTTCGAGTGATAGCTGAGCACCAGCTTCTGACCACACCCAACTGAAATTATTCAATTAATTAATTTAAAAAACTTCTTTCTTTTACATATATATATACACTACTTGGCAACTCAGTTCCATGTAAATTAGGTTTAATTTCTGTATTATGTGTTATTGCATTATTGCTTGTGTGTGGGTGCTAATTAATTTATTAAATGTTTTTAGAGCATAAGTGAATGTCACAGACATTATTCTGTATATTAACCAACCCACATAAAATCGATTTGAATTAATTTGTATTACAGTATATAATATTTTACTAATTTTTCCATGGTCAATGTTGAGAACAGTGCATAGCTTTGATGTTAGGTACATCTAATTAATTAAAATATAAGAATTGTTTAATTGAACTCACCCCCACATCTTGTTCTTGTATTTATCACCAAGTTTCTTCAATGTTGAGATATAATCGTTTCTGCAAGCGGCATTACAATCCAGGATATGTGGCAAAATGGATACTACACATAGTGGTTTCTCACTACATCCTTTCATTACATCTTCCCCTGTTATCTGTAAAAAATAGAAAAAGAAGAAATAAGAATTGACCGTCGGTCTTAACATAATTAAAGTTCTAGGTGTGAATTCTTTTTATACATATATACAGTGTATAAAAAGACTAATTCGTTGTGAAGTGTCGTTATACTCTATATAACGACACTGAAGGGGCTGTGCCATGGCGTTATATAGTCGTTAAATAGACTGAAGAAAAATCAGAATTAGAAAAGTTATAAACTATCAAAAATCAATTGATTTCGACGCTTTAGAGAGTTTGCCGTTAAACCGACTGACGTTACATGGACTTAACACTGGATATATATATGTATGTAAGGTAAAAATCTGCTATGCAATGCGCAATAAATAATCTTGGCAAGATTTTTAATTTCAATATGATTTACTTTAAACTCGTAAAATTCACTTATATTTGTGAAAAAATGCAAACATTCAACTTACACAAGATATCCAAGCAATATTCAAAACGATAAAAATATGTTATATAAAAAACGTAAAAAACTTTATGATATAGTACGTTATGTGATAAATGATATCCGCCATATTTGAAAATGGAACTGAGAAGCGACAATCGAATTTTAAATACCATAGAACAATGAATGTTTATATTTAAAAATATATGCCATTGTCTATTAATGTATTGTGAGATCATTCTTAATGGCCAGTCTCTATTTGTTGAAAGAGGTGCGTGGGGTGAGGTCGTATTTTATACTTTATTTTTTGGTATGCCTAAATGCATGTGTATTTTCGTAATATTGAGTTCTCATCTCAGGTAATATTATTTTCAGTTTTTTAAAACATTTTATGTATTATATTAAAAATGATACGGATTTTTTTAAGTGCTTACTTATTAATATCAAATCATAGATTATTTAAGTCGATGCAATGTAATGTATCCATTTACCTCCAAAACATCAGGTGCTGGCACATTCTCGGCAAGCTTCTCAAGAGCCCAGCTGACAATGTCACTGGATGTTCTGCCTCCGTTGAAGTCTTCCACACTGTCGCTGGTCTTCTTTCCACCGGGGAAGAACTTGATGGTCGGGTACCCTTGCACTTGATAGCGGGAAGCCATCATTTGGTGCACTGTCGCATCTAGGGCTCCAAGTTTTACCTAAACGTTTATAATTGTTTGTATTTAAATAAACTACCCTCGGACTTGAATTTAAAAACGCTAGACGACTGTCTTTTGTTTTAATATCAAAACCTGTTGTTGTTTTCAATTACTTTCTTTTAAAACGAGACGTTTGACAATTGTTAGGAAAAATATTTCTTATTTTAGTTCTTATAAACTAAAAATAAGAGTTCATTATATGTTGCCTCACAAATTTCTTAACAAGTTTTTTGACAATTAATAAATATTGAAGAAAACAAGTGGGCTGTGACCCTTGGGAATAATTCGTAACAAAGTTTTTATGTATTTCAGTGTTAACCATGATGAGCTTAATAGCTTTAGCTTGCAACCAGCTGTGTGTTAAAAGCAACCATATTCTTTACCTTGCCTTTGAGCTCAGAAGCGGCTTTAGCCCATTGGGGTTCGAGATTCTTGCAGTGGCCACACCACGGAGCATAGAACTCAACGAGCCACATGTCGTCACTATCCAGAACCATCTCCTTGAAATTGCTGTCTGTTAATGTGATAACATCGGACTGAAATAGAAGAAATACCCTATTAAAAAAGTTAATTCCCATACCAACCAATATTGTATGGAACAATTACAATTTGATGTACCGGTGAAAATCTAAAATTGTAAGAGACAGACCTTTTACATATGATTTTATATTGATGTAAATTAATCGGTTTAATAAAGTCGAGTGCTGTATTATTGTGGTAAATATTTTCTACGAGTTTTAATATTTTTTTTATAGAATAGGGGGCAAACAAGCAGGTGGCCCACCATAAAGGTGAAGACGCCGCCCATAGACACTCACGAGGCTGGGAGCTCATGAGTGCATTGCCGGCCTTTTGGGAAGTGGTACGCTTTTGTCTTGGTGTAATGGTTATTTTGTGTAACAAACTTACAGACTATTAAATGTAACCCTAAATTTATTATAAACACTTTTATAGACTAAGTGAAGCCTACCAAATGATAGAACCCATTCTAACTTTGGTAAGACAAGAGCAATAAACTTAGCAGAAAAAGAACTATTAACTTTTTTTTCTGGACTACATGCGAAATGTTCTTGCCGAAGTAACATCAACAGTAACATCTGATAGGTCCACATAAGGCAAATACACAAAGCTTTCTTATAAAAAAATCGTAAATTTATTTGTTGCCTACAATTAGCTTTGAATAGGAGTAATAATGAGATAATAAATAGTTTTACGCTCGATTGTAATCAATCAAGTTCAACGTTACATGAGTCTTGTTATATCAGCTTTGAAAATTTATCAGAGTTGAGATAAGGTTTCATTGCCCTCATCTGTTGTATATTTGTAGTTCCTAATAATAAATGGCCACAATTACAAAACACTTGTGTAATTTTGAAGTCATTTAAAAGCATTTTTTAATTAAAAATATTAAATACAATCATATTTTTTTTACAATAAAAGGTGAATTATTTAATTTGACAATTCTTACAGGGGAATCTCTTCTACGAAATAAATGCGCTTGTAATTCTTTAAACCTTATTTTCTTTAAGGACGGCGTATGTGTTGGTACTTCAATTTGCTTCGTATTTAATGGTTTCCAATTTATTTTATGACCATAAACTTTAAATGTGTGCTAATAAGAATATTTAATGCAAATCAGGGGCAGGTATATGAAGTGGGGACTACATCTTCTATATATAGCTCTAAACATATCAATTGTGTCCTAATATATATTTTCAAATGTATGTTGTTGTAGAGGAGTTTCGCAGTACTTTATTATTAAAGCCTGCTTTGTTCAAATTTGAAATAACAATCTATAATAATTTAATAGAACTTAGCATAGTGTTTGGGTACTAAATTTTTTTATATTTGTTACTATGAGATTTTAATATTAATAAAAGGTCTTTAGGACAGTTTACCTTGTCAGAGTTTGAACTGCTTGATTTCTTTCCAAGGTTATCATAAGCTTTGTCTTTGGCTGCCTTCAATCCTGCATCCACAAAGGCCTCTGCTGTCCTCTGTCCTTGATATGGAGTATGTTTACTGCCTGTGAATATTTTAATTGTAGGGAATCCACTGACTCCATATTTTTGACCAAGTTCTCTATATTGGTCTGCATCTACAGAGCCAACTTTGACAATTCCCTGAGAAAGAAAATGGCAGAAATTAATTGTTATCATAACACCATTACAACTATTATTATTTAAATAAATTATTCTTGGTAAAAGTTGCAAATTTTTTAGCAGGAAAACTATCATCATTATTATCATTCTGTACATTTACATATATCAGTAGAAGCTTTAGACCAATGACGATGATAATTTTAAACATAAGTTCATTTTAGATGTTACACTAGAAAAAACTTATATATTCATGATTAATTACTTACTTTAAGTGCTCGGGCTGCTTTACTATACTCAGGAACAAGATTCTTACAGTGCCCACACCATGGCGCAAAGAATTCTACTATCCAGACTTCATCTGAATTTGTGACAAGCTTTTCAAAGTTACTAGGGGTTAACTGGACCACATTTGATCCAGAGTCATAAAGTGCATAAGACCCGACGACGAATAATAATATTCCTGCGTAAAATCAATAGAACGAATTAAAAACCGGTGAAATCAGTCACGTTGATTATAATTTCATGGTTGTTATATGTTTATAAACTCACCTAAGGAGCGTAATTGTATCATTTTTACAAATTATATGTCCACACTTAATTAGTAGTTAGCAAATGAGTAAGGAAAAATTAAAATTTGCGTATCATGAACCGTGTCTTTTAAAATAAACACGTCAATCCTTTATGCCAAAACAACCCGTACAAAGGAAGAATCTATCATAATCGCTGAAAGTTGTCCATGGATTTCGTGGTTGTGTCTGATTGGCTGTCCAAAGTGACTACGCTGAGTGGGTTATTTAGACTTTTCCTACAAAAAGACGTTCAACGTGTCAAATTTTATTGTAAATAAGGATCACAAAAAGAAAAAAGAGACCTAAGTCTCTTTTGTAATGTATTTATTTCAAATTTAATTATGTATAATATAGCAACTCAAACTAAATGTTTCTTCATAGTTCTAAGCGACATAATTTATTTCAGTGTCAGATAATATAATATATTTTAATATTTGACATTAAAGACTATTCACTAAACAAAATAAAAATAATAGAATCAAAACTAATAACTATAATATTTAAAAAAGAAATCGCTAAAATATTAAAATAACAATAAATAATTTGGTCCTTGGAGTTCCCAAAATGCTATCGGCATTTCTTCGCTGTATCGCGATACTTAAACGATAAGCGAGAAGAGAACCAGCTCTTTAGTCACCGGTACTAACTACCAGGTACCTACTTAATTCATTAATAAGTGCCAGTGCATTTGTACCGCACGGTCCAAATGTCTCTGCCCAAAAAAACTCAAAGTTAGAGGAAAAACTTGTACTTGAACCTTTTGTTTGTACACCTCCTCTGCTTTTGCTTTTGTGATCATTCTTGATTCTAAAATAAGTCGTACTCTGTATTTACCGTTGTTATCTGTGATTATGTAGTTATGAATGAATGTCAAGGAAAATTTCAATTGTAAAAGTAAATCCTTTACTCTATAGTCTATTTACTCCCAATGTGTTGATAAACAAAAACCTCAAAAAAAAATTGTTTTAAGTTAGTTTAGCTTATTTGCTAAACTATAAAATATTTTTTTGAAATATAATGTGTAATAAAAATGTTCAAAATAATGAAATATTGCTTAAAAAGTAAGTTATATTTTCAGGTTGCGATAAGTAAGGTTATTGTTGTTTAATGTCAAAAAAATTAACGAACATGTCTTTACTTGTAACATAGATTGTATATTGTTATTTGTCAACTCCGTTTAGGCGGGAATTTTTTTGCATACGTTCATCATTTGCGCTTTACTTTAGCCTACAATTGCAGTCACACATAAGCCCAATTTTCTTTAAAGTCTTTGTACTTTTAGGTTCTTTTTGTCGGTTAAAAATGACTACTACTACTTCAAAACCATTTACTGTCCTCGTTGAAGGTAACATAGGGAGCGGAAAGACTACTTTTTTAGAGCATTTTAGGCAATTCGAAGACATATCTCTGTTAACGGAACCAGTAGAAGAATGGCGTAATCTCAAAGGCTGGAATCTTTTGGTTAGTAGTAAATTTGTAATAGTCAGATACTGAACTGGAGTATGTTTATTAAAATACCTGCTTTGACTTTCAGGACTTGATGTATAGAGATCCCGCTCAATGGGCGATGACGTTTCAGGCGTATGTATCTCTTACTATGTTAGAAATGCATCGCAGACCGACAAACACACCAGTTAAGTTGATGGAACGATCTCTCTTTAGTGCAAAATATTGTTTTGTGGAACAGATGAAGAGGTTAGGCACACTACATCCCGCTCAATTTGCAGTTTTAGATGAGTGGTTCAAATTTATCAACACAGAGATTCCAGTTGAAGCTGATCTTATAGGTAATGAATATTGTTTATTTTTATAAATATATAAATTATCAATATTAATTAGTTCAATAACTTAATTATTATTTTACTTGCAGTGTATCTCAAGACTAATCCATCTATAGTTTATGATAGGATTAAAAAGCGAGCTCGTTCTGAAGAGCAATGTGTACCACTCAGCTACATACAGGAGTTACACAAACTGCATGAAGACTGGCTGATTCATAGAACTCATGCTGAATGCCCAGCACCTGTTAGTATGGTTTTGTACTGTTATTCATACATTAAATTTCGTATTGTTACATTATTATTAATTATCTGCTATTATTATCTATATGTTCCAATTCATAATCAGTTTTATCAAACTGCTAACTAGTCTCATCGGGGCCTACAACTTTAAATGACTCAGTCTTTTAATTTTGTTAACCTAATTTAATCTAGTCAGTCTTAACATTAACTTTTAATGACAATTTATTATCATGAATGAGGATGATTTTAGTGTTAACAACAAAAACCTATATAATTGAGTTCCTGTATTGGTTTTTATAAATCATAAATCTTTTATTTAAATACTTTATATTGAACAGAATAGCAGTATATTGTTTATTGGACCATACATTTTCATGTTACTACATTTATTAGTCTTGCTGACTATCTTCACAGCTTGGTTGCGTACAAACAGGCATAGATTCACTTAGATTTAAGACGATTCAAAATAGTCCTATGTACCTTAATGAATAAAGATACTTTGACTTTATCACTTCTGTGAACCATTTAAAATGTTGAGTAATGAAGATTTATATTAAAGACACACCAAATGCAATTGAATAAATATCTTAAATTTCAGGTTTTAGTTTTAGACGCAGATCTTGATTTATCTCAAATAACAGAAGAATATAAGAAGAGTGAACACCAAATATTAAGGAAGGCTGTGGATGTTGTGATGCAATCACCAAACAAGTTGAGCCCTAAGAAACCAATCACCGGCGATGCTATAAAGATTGTCCCCAAAATAAGACTATGATACTTCTGATTTAGATTTTGTAAGGTAGGAATCTTATTAGTACATAGGAATTGGGATTACAAAAAAAAATCTAATGAAAAATTGTTATGTCAAATCGAACCTTGTGACAAGCATTTATATGCAGTATTATATATATTCCATGCACTTGAATATTAAAGAATTATGATAATTTTGTGAAAGATACTAACCTTTGATATAAGTAAAATATATTATAAGCTTGGGATTGGCTAGATCTTCACCATTCGTATGACAGACTCAAATAGAAAATTTTCACATTAAAATAAAGTGAGCTCCTTTAAGTAAAGCGCTTTTTACAGTGTTATAACATTATTAAAATGTTGAACAAAACATTATTTTGAATAATAACATATAGAGCCTAGAATACAACTTCATGTTTAATATTGCTATTTAATTCACAAATTGCATTTAAAGGGAAGACTTATTGAAAATGTAATCCCGTCAAATTTCATTTTTAATGGATTTTTAAATATGGCAGCTGTTGTGGCTTGACATTCTATTAAAAAATATTAAGTCAATAAAACCCTTTAATGCAATTAACTATTATGCATGCAATTTTAAATGTTGCATATTTTAAGTTATCACACACACTAATTAATTACTTAAAGAATTTATTTCTTTATATAAATAGACTTTTGTTTCTTTGATGTTTGGTGTGCTTAATTAATTTTTTATATCAATTTAATTCAGGGATTTTTACATAAATAAAATTCATTGTGATCCATTTTATAAAAAAGTGTTTTAATAAATAAGCATTTTTCTCAACCTCTAACACAAACAAACTGTTCATGAAAACATTAATAAAAAAAATAGTGGTTAGTAATAAAACAATAAGTTGTGTCCATTATTAAAATTGTGTTTTAAAAAAAGGCATATATTGTATTTAAAAACAAAAGCAATTGTACTGTTTAAGTTCTCAAAAATTATTGCCAAAAATATAGACCTGACTTAATATTAAACATAGGTTATGCATAGATAAAATTAGACATAAAATTGATAATAAATGTTAATATTGTATTGTTGGTTTTTTTTATTGTGTCGTTTTTTTGATTTGATAGCTTTGTACTTAAGGTCTTTAAGCTAACAAGGTTTAAAGCTAGGTCTACAACTACAGCTTGATGACTTTAGTAAATTATTTCTAATGCGGATTACAATGAGTAATCCGATATAATAAGAAATAGATGATCTAATACAACCTAAAAGTGATGGTCAGATTATAGTTAGTCGACATAGATGATATAATTTTAATGTCGTTAAGAGTCTTCTTTGAAGTTGATTCATTTGATTTACATGACCAATGTTTTTTTTTCATGTCACTATACTGTTTGATTCGGAGTTATAGGATAACTAAGAGAGGGGGAATTTATTAATCAATTATATATAATCAATTTCCAGTAAAATTTGCTATTCAGTTTTAAAAAGCCATCTGAATTATAAATTCAATTAGTGTCGTTATTTAGTTTATTGGTCAAAATTCGTATAATCTGTAGATGCTATCTATTAATTATACGAATTTTTAAAAATTTATTTTGGACTTCAATATCTAGTATACAACACGTGGCAATAACTTAATTTCTGTTTAAGAGATTATAAAATTAAAAGCTATCATCTAATCTGTGAGTGTCACTTGTATCTGTTGCTGTCACAACATTGAGTTGACAGTGACAGTCATTTATTATTTAAGCTGTTTACACAGTTTACATTTTACACACCAAGTTTACTAGATTTAGGTCAAATTTATAATTAAAATTTCTAGGAAAATATAGTATTCAACCTTATTAGTGCAATATTTTATTATTATTAGTGTTAGAGTCAATGTATAATTAAATATATTGTGATGTCTTGTTGTGGTGATGAGCTAGTTTACAACTCGGTTATTAGTGAAGTTGTAACATCAAATTTAGTTGAAATAGTAAATCTATTACATAAATTCAGTAGTTATTTCCTTGCTTTTGGTGCTATAATTATTGTTGCTTCGTTAGTCCTGTTCACGAGACGAAGAAGTGTCAAATTTCATTTGGATTGAGTACTGCAATGAAAGCAACAGTGATATGTGTATATCATTAATATAACTTTATAAGGTTAGTGAATTTATTTATTACATGTAAAGTAAGAGACAAACTAACATATAAGCAATAATTTAAAATTACTACTAAACATACACATACACAATAAACCACTAATGTTTTAAATTTTTAATATATGACTTTTCAATTTGTAAATGTGTTATCAAGATAAGGTGTTAAGATGAGTTTATGGCTCTGATCACACTTTTCTTTGATATTTTTTTTTAATTCCTCTAATTAGATAAATTACTGGATGTAAGTTTGTAAAATATTACGAGAACCTTAAAATTTATTTTATAGTTTCTATACACTGTAAAATCAGTTTTATTTGTGTTAGTGTCCTCAATTGATTAATTCCTTGATATATATTTTATCTTATTATACTATAGGCCAGATATATCCCTTTTTAAATTATTCTGTATTAGTTAGTATTATAGTTAGTTAAAACCTAACTAATTATACATATAAGAATGCAGTTAAGAAATATGTTTTTGTTAAGAAATTACAAGTAAATTAAAACTGGTAGTATTATCAGTGCCAAAGGGGATATTAATATTTAAATTGAAATTGTAGCTCACTTCATTTGACATTATAAAATTTCGGGTGTTTTTTTAATTCAATTCTTCACTAAGTAAACAAAAATACAATACAATTTTTTTTTATCAATTTTTTTATTTTAATCTATAATGGAGTGATTAATGAATAATTGCTGTGATGTATAATTAATAGTTTAGGCTGCTTTGCTCAAATAATTTGAGCAATCGTAATTCACTGTATTAACATAAATCGACATTCCGAGCGTTTTGTAGAGGTATACATATTAGAATAAAAATAAAATTTACTACGATTACTATTGAAATCTCATTAAAACAAGTTTAAGTTAATATCGTAATATGATAATTTAATTGCAATATAGGAAAGTGCATTTTGTTATCTCACCTCAAACGAAAGTGAGCGCGACCGGGCGACCGGCTAGTGTGGGTTACCTCAGAGTATGCGTAGACGGGGACCATTTCACTTTCCTAGACATAATACGTTCTTAAAATAGGTGAAAACTATTATAGTATTCGGTCGGTTTGATGTTCTAATATAGACTTAATCTGGTAAACACAAAGAGCAGAGTCGAAACAACCAACCTTTTTAGTTTTATTTTAAAGTTGTATTTGTCGTTACAGAAAAGTTTGTAAGACAGAGCAGTAAAGAAATTGACTTTTTAACTATGTACGGGTTTGTTCTCGTAAATGTACTACTAAATAAAGGTTTTTTTTTGTACGTAATTTATTTATTTATATACGGCCAAAGCCAAAAATGAAACAACACAGTACACTTATAAGTTCTTAAGCTACTTATATCAGTCTAACATATTTCCACTACCACTCATAAACCTGTGACAAATATGTAATATTCTGGTGCAGATGTAATGAGTTTGCTGTCGGAGGCTAGTCCGACGAAACGAAACTAATATCAAGGACATATAACCTAAGGTTATATGCAATACATATATGTAATATGAGATATTTGTGATGCATTCCTTGGAGAAAATTTCTATATACATGGCAATTTAAAGGAGTGCTGGGGAGTTCCTACCGGTTCTTCTCGTCCGCTCTACGCCCTTGATTTGAGAACCGGCACTCAATGTAATTGTAGACTAAACTTTTTTGGATTCTTTAATGAATAAATATATGAATGATTATTATATTAAAATTAACTAATTAAAACGTTTGTTATTAGACGTCAAATATTTTGCGCATGATCGCATTCTCTAGAGTATGTAGAGTAATCGGTGAGAGTATCTCATAAATATCAATAATATACGAGTCAAATTGCGCTGGTTTATAATGCTTATCTACCTCTTTTCATCACCGTAAAATATAGATGATAAAGTTAAAACATTATTGTGAATAGGAATATATATTACAGATCAAGTCGTTATTTATTAACACATAGTTGCTATATCTAAAAATGCAAATATTAAATGAGGAGAGCAATTGTATAGGAAAGGATAGCCTTAAAAACATTTGATGATTTTAATTCAGTGTGCCAATGAATAAATTAATTTAAACTTGTACCAATATTTCCATCTCGATTGCCAATATCATTCCCATTCCAGAAGGTATCATTACGTTTGCCCTCTCATTTTTAAAACCACTTCTACCAATTACAGACAATAATATCCATTGTACACGCTTTTATAGAAAGGACACCGCGATCAATTCGTCATTTACAATTTATTTAATGTCAATCTGTTTCAATCAGTCATGCGGTGTTTTTATTATAGTCTGTTTACAGCCGTAGTTAACGCTGCATTATCTAATGGCATACGTGATATACGAAAATACCAAATCATTAGTATTATATATATTATTTTTTATCGGTAAGATAAAAAATCTGAAGAGCGTTTATAAGATGATAGAAGAGAAGAGATAAGTAAGGCTTTGGTATGGTACTATGGTACAATGTTCGTTCCCGTACTACTCGGCAACGGCTTGACTCATTCTCATGAAATTTTGGAAGCATATTGAGTAGATCTGAGAATCGGAATTAAAGACATTTAATAAAAATCTCTTTAAAAAGTACAACCTTACATTTTTACCCTTTTATCATCAGCTCCTATTTTTTTTAGTAATTTTATGGTTTTTGTGAGCAATAGATGACGTCTAATTCTCGTAAATAATCATGTTTTACTGTGTTACTGTAAGGGGAAAATATTGTATAGTTTATGTTGCTCATGAAACGAGTAGGTACATATGCGATTGTTCAATCATGTTTTTGTTTTTTTTTTCCCGTGATATTTCAATACTAATTTCAACTTGATACCTGATTATCGCAAAAACCGTATACAAATGTTGGTGTATTAAAATAAACGGAGCCATATTCGTACATATCGTTTTATAATCGTTAATGTCGCGTTTTTTAGAGTCAATATAACCATAAATCAATTATTGGTTTGGAAAAGCTTAACTTTATGCATTACACTACCTATTTTGAAATTAAGAATCCTGCAATTGGTCTGTCTGAGATTCGTGTTTCAAAGTAATGAGTTTTACTTTGACTCGTTTTGAAAATCTCTTTAACAAATTAAAGCTTGATTTTATTATATAAATTATACGTGATTATTATTGTATCTGATAACTGCTCAAATTGGTTAAAACGTTTAAAGTCGCAAATAGTAATCTGCTGTTTTTAAGTAAACCAAAGACAACCATTATATAGAGTCTGAAGAGTCACAAATATTTGTATTTGTTATGTTATGATAGTTTTTGCGTAGTGACTTTAATATATGTGATTGTTTAGTTGTTTTTTTTTAATTGTACACCTGTAATGCTGTGCATCCCTATAATTTATGCACATACATGCCTTGTGTGTGTTTTTTTTTTGGAATTTTGTTCGGGTCACACATACAAAATGTGTGTGGTTGTTATTAAATAAATAAATAAATAATGCGAAGGCGATTGAATCGCGTCGCTCTTAAAATATTTTTTACATGAATAACACCCGAGTTCCCCTATCACGTACAAAAATAAATGTGAGTTGCCGTCATAATTTACTTTTGTGTCATTTGGATCGATTTACGGTGTTTCTTTTTCATCCGCATTGTGAACGTTTTAATATCTCGGTAGATGGCATATTAAGTTTTGCATTGTATAATAAAAATGGATTGAATCTAAATTATTTCATATGCGGGATATTTATGAATAGTAAACAAAAAATATTGATAACAACTGCACTATGTATTATAATGTTATACGGGCAATGGAAAATAAACTCAAACTCAAAATATCTTTATTCAAGTAGGTCTTTATAAAGACACTTTTGAATCGTCAATTTTTACACTAGCACCGGTTCGAAAGGCAGTCATCTACCGAGAAGAACGGGCAAGGAACTCGATAGCTGATCTTTTAAAATAAACAATTAATACAAAATTGTGTTATTAACAATTAAAATAACATAGCATTGTAAGGCTACTCAAGAATTAAACTGTCTCGATGCTGAGCCAATTGCCGACACATTAAAGGGATAAGTATTTACAGTCCTCTTTTGTGCCCTGTCCTGCATTGATATTTTAATACTATGATCATTTTCTATGTAACAATTGTCTTACTGTAACCTAAATACAGTGTTACATAATAGCCAATTTCAGTGTTCGATGAAAAAAAGGCCTAAGTATGTGAAGGTCTCAAGCATCAAAAATAAGAGAAAAAAGTACTTAGTAAAATTGTTTAATATTTTTGCATGAAATATTTTTAGACACATCTCCGGGCACCTGCAAAATGGATAGTTTTGGAAATAGCAAATAGATTGAGCTATGAAAAAGTAATACTTTTTATAATGAGCTATAAATAAAACTTTATAACCTGTAGCTAATAAGTTAGCCAATAGGTATTCAACTTAGTCGTAACTTAACTCGTGTTGCAAGTAGCTGCAAATGAGATGCTGTTTGGTTCGGGTGTTTTATATACAAATTTATATTCAACATAAATATTAACAACGCGCACTGCGTCAACGCTGAATTTGAAACTCAGATCGTGATCGCAATTGACTTTCATCAAGGTTGGATGGAAACTTGGTAAAATCATGTGGCGCAATTGATTTTTAAACGGAAGTTATAGTTGGCCAAGTGGGACTATTTGGTGAATTATGTTCTCAGTGCTTAGTCGGTTATGATAAGGTTCGCCGTATCAAGTGCCCAAAGTATGTGAAGAAGGGGAAGGTAAAGTGAGATGACTCGGCTGGCCTGAAGGTCCCAAGCTGAAGCCGAGATTTACATTGTATGTTTGATCGTGTTAAAAAATTCGCGACTTACAAAATGTGACATATAGACTAAGCCCATCTAAAGCCTCATTTTTTTAAACTCGGTTAAAACATAGTCGAGAATTCAACGAACTTAGAATGTAACAAAATCGTGGTTTTTATTAATTGAATTAAATAAGAATTCTAAGCTAGAGTCGGTTATGAACTAAAAACGATTACCATTCAGAGGCTAGACTGCAATAAAAACTTGGTGCAGGTTATTGACCATTAAAGTTCTTTGATAAAAAGTCGTTCAGACATACAGACATGCAGCCATAATAAATGACTTGGCTTCATTTGTTACAATTAAATGTAATTTAACTAATACATTGTTTATGCGGTTGTTATACAATAGAATTGATTTATTAACCGAAAAACATAAATTATGCTTAAGCTGCTCACATCTAACAACCGCTTATATTCTTCCACTATTCTGTCAAAAATATATCACATTCTGGTGCAGTCAAGAAAACGAATAATTTGTGTGATGATGCGCGGAATGGGGCTTTGAAGGAGGCTAGTTGGAACGAACCTCAGCCAAGAATGGATGCCTCCTGGGCCGGCAGTCCTTTGGTATTACCTATGTCTCATTAAGTTGGTAGCACTGTTCTACTTTTCATGTTATGGTAGAATTCTGATATGGCTTCTATTTATACGGGTTGAGCTTATAACTGTAACGTGATTCTCTAACCGTACTGTAAAACATATTTGACAATTTAAGGTGTGGCGGAGAGTTTCTTGCCAGTCGTCCGCTCTACGCCCTTGATTTGGAATCTGACGGGAAATATAGGTTTTTTTTTACCTATTTGAATAAGGATATTTTTGATTTTATTCGTAAATTAATCTTATATTCTATAATATAACTATAATTTGCTAGTGGAAATGCTTTGCAGCGATCATCGAAAATATATTATTAAGATGTGAGACAGCAAGTGTCTCACTGCGATGTAATTATATCGTGAGCACAAAAAATGTGTTAGTTATTATTTGTTTTAAAGTACAAATTCAGTGTAATGAAACTGATAATTCAAAATTGTGTATGTTTATATCGCTTGTATTGTACATCTCCAACATTGGAATACCGAAAAATGTATTTACAGTTACGGCTCAAAGTCAAAGTTTACATAATAAAAATTCATCATACATATTACATGGCATGAAACGATCCTAAGGAAGGGATCTAAACATTTTAATTCTTGAATGATAAAATGGATAAAACTTGTTTAACATACCACTTGCTGCTTACCTGGGTCCTAAGGCCCCACGTCTGGGCAGAGGGCGATTATGACACTCCATTTCTCTCTGTATGATGCCTTTCGGTTTAGTTCGTTCCAAGTCAGTCCAATGGTTTTGGCTTCCGCGCCAGGTCTGCTTGTGCCGTTCCAGTCCAAGGATTACCTTAGGATATGGAACGGATCTCTGTGCAAAGTATGATCAAGCCAGCTCCATTTGCGACGCCGAATCTGAACATCATCAGCTACCGTAGTTATATTACATAAATGAGATAGTTTATTTAAAGCAACAGAAAAGACGGCTCTCCTATTCCTCATATGAGTCCTTATTTCTTTACATCAGTCTATAGTCTTAGTGTCTGTGGTCTGACAGTTATATTATTTATCACCAAATCTCTAACTGTACACAATAGCAAATTTGCTAGATTTATCATTATAAGGTCTGTCGTATTATCAAACGTCAGAATAGCTAAGTGGCTCATACGATTACCTAACAACCAGAACGATTATACTCAGATAAAACCTTGGATAAGATTTGTCTCTATGCTCATACCACAAACATACACACATGGTAAACAATCCAGAAGCGTCCGTTGTGAACTGCTAAAGATATACCTATAACATATATATAGATATACACCATATATAAAGTTTACACCATATAAAGTTTTTACAAAAGGAGGTTTTAATCACCCTAACCTATTTCCTCGTTAACATAAAAACCTATTACGTAATATAACATATGGCAAATCTTCAATAATTAATTGCGAAGGCCAATTTTGGAAACTTTAAAGTGTAGAAAACACTTCCGGTAATATATATTTATTGTAATAAAAATCTATTTCTTAGTTTAGAGGTTTAATTATATAATTACAACATATTGTTCTCATTTAGTTTAAGGTAGTAAATAAGGTATGCTAGATTAAAAAAAAGGACTCGCAAAAAGTTATGGTGCGTAATTGTATTAACTATTGAAAGACCACACCATTTAAAGCCAATGTACCAACAGATGCTAACCAGGGGTTGATCCTGGTTGACGTTTTGTGGTTACACAGTATTACCTTGAGGGTGTCAAAGGCCAGATGTTATTATACGGGAGGCATCCATCCACGATACCGGTATCAAAATTATTGTGTGCTATTTTATTTCATTAGATTCAGAGCTAAACGTGTCGATTCGGCCAATCTCACGATACAAGGTACAAGGTCATGTTTGAATGTAGAACGTGAAAAAACTAGAAACATCATTCGGGGCTGTTACGGTTAAATGACCTACATATGTTTATATGCATATATTAATTGTACTATAAAAAAATGATCGTAAATACACGTTGAAAAATTGGGTTATTTCAGTGCAATACGTTCTGAAATGATGACAAGCAATTGCATGTATCAGTGACGTAAGTGAACGGCGTGATTCTCGGCCAGGCTCTTCGGGGCCCCCACCATCTATTTGTTTACAAGACTCGGCACAGCACGCCGGCACTCGACTGACGGCTCTTGATTGCGCGACGCGTCAATTGTGAAACCGATAAGTGATCTCAGTGGCGGTTTTTTTTTTTTTTTTTGGATATCAATAGATGAGCGTTAGCACCGGACCAACTGAGTCATTCCGCGTACAATAGTAAGTCTATTTCTAATTACGTATGTTGTTTTAAGGAATTTTTGCGTTCGCTTTTAGAATTAGTGATTTTTTTTTTAATAACCCGATACAGTAGTTGAAAGGGAAGAGGTGGGTGGATAATTGGTGATTGTTTTGTTAGGCGAACGAACGTTAGGTAGAACACGCTATCACGTTTAGGCATCTGAATAAATTGATAAGATGTTATTTGGGTACATTTGATGAAACACAACTTGAAGGTCATCAGTTTTATGTCACTTGAACAGTGTTTGGAAACAACCGGTTGGTGATTTTTTTTTTGAGTAATAAAATTAACATCAGTGGCAGGCGTCAAGCACGTCAGTATTAGGGTACGCGTAAATATATAAATTTCCATGCTTTTTAAGACTCGTTTGCATCATCTTGTAAAAAAAAATATCGGTGTTTTGAAACGGTTCATGGGATTCTTCATACGTTGTTTCTGTGAATATTTTATATAATTTGTCGATACTTACACGATTTTAAAGTTAGGGATGTTCAATTCTTTATTTCGGTGTGTGGTTTTTTTTAAATTGTAAGTGGCAACCTACATTGTTTATTACATATCTGTTCAACGTCAGTAATGATCTTATCACTTCTATTCTATTTAAGATTGTTGAAATAGGTCTCGTCAAAGTGACATCTGGCGGATGTGACGAGCCCTTTACCAAATAAAAATGACAAACATACTACAATTTTTATACGCTCTTAAAGTAAAAAAAATGTCTTCTTTTATGATGTATTGACTCGTATCTTATCTCCTTTTGACCTATTCCGATTAATACATGAACACTATATATTCGATTTTCACGAACACAGCTCTGTTGAGATTCACTTAACCGATAAGGCATCTTTATGATCGTTGTGTTTTCAAGTATGTTTTTATTTAATTAATAAACTCTATACGTATACGTTTATCTAATTTGTTCATACACTGCAATCAGGTTCGATTTCCGATTTCTGCAATACTGATAATGCTTAATTAAATAATGTAATATAAGCCTGAAATGCAAATATAATCTCAGTATGTGTGTTGGGAGTTTATTAGATCCTGATAGTTTTGTAAATATAAATTAACACAAATTTCCAGATAAGAAATACTTTATGGTTTAATTTTTATTTCAATGGGTCGTAAATAAACGCAAATTTATGTGTATATATATATATATATATATATAGCTAGTACATTTTTTTTTGTTATAATTGTTTAAACGAGCTGAGTTTCTTGACTTCTTGACAGCTTGGTGGCGTACGAACAGACTATGTCTCAATAAGATATGACTTTGTTTTGTTTATCTAATTCGGGTATTGGGGCCTTAGAGTTAGGTTAGGTTAGAAAAATATTATTATTATTTATGTTAAATGTTGTTTACATATATTAAAACACAAAGTTCATGTATATTTTTTTAATAATTTGTCTGTTCTCAATTTATGTTAAATAACGATGAAATATTTCAGCGAGAAATTTCAGTTTTGAAAATTTGACGGAGACGTGCGGCGTCTCCTTTTCGACCTCCAGACGTCTGACCTTTCGTCTCTTGGATGCTAGAGGATAAGCAACCCTTGTTTAGGGACCATTTTAAAATTATTCGATACTTATTTATATAGGATTGTACAGAAATTATTTTATGTACGGAGCATGAATGGTTTATCATATTATTAAGCATTTTCATTTATAATTGAATTTTCTTTTATTAAGAAATTTTTAAATTGTCTGCAAAACACAGGATTAATCACTTGCTTCGGCTTGGTGTAGATTCTACATAGAAACAGCCAGAAAATAAACTACAGTTTTGCGTTTTACTGTTCGTAATTCAATTTCCATACATATCAAACGCGAAAACCAAAGACAACATTAAAGTATGTTCAAAGATGAATCGGGAATGATAAGAGATAAATCTTGTGACAAAATTTATGTACTAAGATTCGTTCTAAGATCGTCTTTTCTTTTTTCTTTTGGCCGGCAACGCACGCATGAGCTCCCAGGTTTAAATACTTGACCGGTCTGGCGAGAGACCTGTAACAATCTAAGTTAAATAACTCAGGTGTACCTGAAAGCTGAAGTTCAAAGCGTGACCCAATAATTGGAAATTTCTTTCAATGAAAGTCCGTTTTAATGTCTCGACTCTGTGTCCGGAAGACAGGAGATGCTATTAGTGTCTGAAATAGTTGCCCGTCAAGAGTAGAGTTTGATTTATTATTAGATAGATCTTAATTGTATCAATTGTCAGTCAACAGGTTTGTTGGAATAAAGTGACAACGTTTGTTGGAGCGTTGGTACCAGCGTTTTGAACCGGTTAAAACACTGATAAGTTTTGCTTATCTGTCGTTGACCGATGCTCATAACCGAAACTCAGTTATTAAGAATAATCGTGTAGGGCAAGTGATTTAAAATGGTTAAGTGTTTAAAAATATCAGAGCATAAAGTTTCGACTGTGTTGAGGTATATATATATTTGTTTGTTACCAAATCAGTAATCACTTATCTACCTAAAGACACCTGAGTGTCCAAGGTTTAAGGTTTCACGCTAAAGCTACGCTAGGGTTCCAAAGTTGATCGGTTTGTTGTTTGCAGTTGACAAATGTCCTTATCTTACTTAGGGCCATTTATTCGAGCTTTTTTTAATATTTTAATAGGATTTGTCAATCAACTTTTTCTTAATTGACTTTTTCTGAATTTGTTATAAGGTTACTTTGGGTCTCCCTAGAATTGTTCTAATATATAAAATTCTCGTGTCACAATGTTTGTTCCCTTACTCCTCCGAAACGGATTGACCGATTCTCCTGAAATTTTGTGGCCATATAGAGTAGCACAGAGAATCGGTCACACATCTATTTTTAGAAACATTTTTTTTTGTAAAACTTCGTTTGCTTAGCGGGTTTAGCTAGTCTATATTATTTATTAAATTATGCTGTACATATTTATGAAATTTATCTAAATTTGTATACACATAGAAGATTTTCGTAAATAATTGTACACTCTCATTTATCTCAAGTAATAAGTCCAAGTCAAGTAATAAGTAATAAGTAATACAGTTATGTCAACAGAGCCTATATCCTCAGTTTTAGGTGTACAACGGTTTAAACATCTTGCAATGAGAATTTATTTAGTTTTTTATGCAAATTATTTGCATAATTGGTATCACTTTGGAAAGTGCATTGTTAACATCAAGTACTCATTATGGTAACGGTTTTTTTTTACGTAGGCAAATAACGAAATCGGTAAACAATGAGTATACATACACATATACAAGGTTTTAAGTTTTTAAAATATATCGCTTAAAAAACATACAAGACGTCACCAACAAAACAATATATATGTATTAAGACCAAATTGTGATGCTTGTGTGTAAAATACAGATAATGAAAAAAAAAATGTGAAATAAATTATATTACGAACATTAAAATTATTAACACAATTATTTCTTTTAATACAGTTGATACAAATAATGGTGTAATTCAAGGGAATGTCGATACGTGATTGCTTATCATATTTAATATGACCAAATAGTTTTAAAAGGGCTTGGTTATTTAAGTGTGACTTTCGTTTTAATTGCTATCCTATTGTTAGGCAATTCGTGTACTCATAAAAGAAACAATGCAGCTTATTTCGATTTATGTAAACTATAGCTGAATATCAGTGCTGTGGTCAGGCTTAGTTAGTCGGAATGACAACTATTAATCAATCTTCGTTTTTATTAAATCGATATCTTTCTTTAAACTAGACATTTTTAAAGAGTTACTACTTAGCTTCAACAATATATGCATTGGCTATGATTTTTCCAAAGTTTTGTATATAGACGAACATAATGATAAAAGATTTGTTCATAATAATATATTACTATTGGAGTATACATATATATGTTTATGGAAATGGTAAATGGAATTATGTACGTTTTAAACACTATTTTGAGTATCAAACCGACTATCATCGATAAACTTAGTTGGTGCATCGGGTCCCCTATAAAACATGCCAATTCTGATAATTTATTTACGATAGTCAATTGCCAGGTATGATATGGACACACGACTCGAACCGGATGCTACATACGCTTACCATAAATTCGAAATTAGATTTTTGTTTATTATAATGGCGTAAATATGTGAAAGAAAAAACCCCTTACACTATCAACAAAAAGTAGGTTTAAAATGAGTTTATTGCTGATTTATACAAGTCAAGTTGGATTTGATTTTTTCACATATATCCAGTATGACTTTTTGTTACCGTTAGGGTTATTTTGTTATCATTGATGTTCATAATGAATGTACTAGAGCTGTACATTACTCAGACAATCAGTTGTGAAGCTTTATTAACCTGACTTTATCCTGTTTAAAGATGGGTTAACGGACTTAATGCCGGCAGGTTTTATAACCAATAAAAGGAGTAAGCTATGAAGGTTTTATATAGCTTTAACAATTTATTGCAACATTCGTTAGTAAATTGTAACGGTGTAGGTGTTTTAATCGATCGCACAGTCTGTGAGAGGAGTATATTTCGCTATACTATAGACTATAGACAAACGATTCTAATGGTTAGTATAAAAATTGTAAATTGAGCTTAAAGCACAATTAGAACAACGTATGGCTTTAACGATTTTCTCATTAAGAATGTTTTAAAGTTATTACTTTATAAAGTGTTATTGACGTTATGCTGCTAGTGACCATGCCGCGACCAACTGATTCCATTTGTGTGATTGGGATATTTGCTGGCTGTGGTCTGGGTTGCTGTTAATTAATTAACAGCAACCGGTTGCTTGGTTGGTTGGGCTGGTGTTTATTAATTTTTAATTAATTAACAGCAGTCCAGACCTTAAATTGAGTTTATCAGGTGTTTATTTTAATAAAATAGAAGGTACAGGTTTAATTAAATAACATACATTTTTTGAATGATGATTAAATTTATGAGCGCTTTCGTTAATTCTCCACGAACAATAGTTAACGCAATTCTCCGCGTAGATAGTGCTATATTAAATTTAAAAAAAAACGGTTGTGATTTATTATTCTGTACCTTTAATTTTATGTCGCGCGCCTGATATAACGCGATAAGTATCGATGCCGATTTAAAGCGTACGACCAATTAAATTCACTTAACGGCATGTTATCTTATAGTTTAACAAGCGTATTAAACTTTAGTTCAATATATCGTGAAAGTTATGACAAATAAAATATATGCATACCGAAAGTAAAAGTCACTTTCGGCATCTCAAACGAAAGTAATACAGCTTGCGATTAGTTTCGCTCTCGAGTCTCCAATGCGTTTCTTGTTTTCATAAATTATATCTTTTCTGAAATCTCGGTTCTCAGCGAGTCCGGCGTGATCTCTTGTGTCTGAACTCAAACTCAATCTTTATTCGAGTGGGTCTTTATGGAGGCACTTTTGAATCGTCAATTTTTACATTAGCTTAGTTCGGAAGATAACTACCGAGAAGGACCTGAAACAAGCTGCTCTTTTTAAAATAAATATTTCATATACATTACTCTACTTATACTAATACTATACTAATACTATTACCGCATTTTATTCAAGAATTAAACTATCCCGATTTTAGGCTATTGCTGACACATTAAAAGGACCTTTCTGCTCTAAATATTCATTAACTGTATGCTTAATTAACCAGTATACTCTTTACGCGCGTTTCAAATTTGTTAGAAGTTAATTTTGTAACTACTCCAACCTACTTACTTGTAACCTTAAGCCCCACATTGGGGCAGAAGGCAGATAGGACATTTCTACATTTTGTGATACATGGTTTCATTAGTGGAAGAACTTGTAAAATATTTATAAGATATACCTCATAAATTAAATTGGAAGCTTAGTATATCAAATATATATATATATATACGATAAAGGTTTTTTTGTAGCTGTACAGTGTATATATTTTTTGGAGGTAATTTTCATTTATAAAGTCGTTGTCTGGTTACGTTTAGATTTTTCAAAGCTTCTTTTTGTAAAGCTCGCGGTTATCGAAAGAGAAATTGGTGTCAACGGTAAAGTTGTTCCGAAATAAAGTCGCGAAATTAAAATCGCGTTTCCCCGTATCGGGGGCGATAATGTGGGTCGTATAACAGCTATATCAGATATTTGTGCTTTTTTTTGTGCAATTCAGGGTCAACTTTCAAAATTGGATTCATGGTCACTCGAGTGTAAGTAGTTTTTCAATGGCGCTCTCTTTTAATTCAACGGTCACCTTAAGTTATATCTACCAAATTTCACGTATTGAATTTATTTAAAAAAAATATACTTTTATTTATTTATATGTGTAATAATCTGTTGGTTGTGGTTTGAATATATATTGTTTAGTGGTAGCTGTTATGTCAGCGACCCTAACAAGCTATAAATCAAAGTCGAAATATCTTTATTCATTAAGGTATATATGACCATTTTGAATCGTCTTAAACCTAAGTGACTCTACGCCTGTTCGTACGCGCGCAATAAAATTAATAAATAGCTCACCTTGTGTTTAAATGTGTGTAGAAAAATACAGACATAGATTTGTCAATAAATAATGAAGCCTTGATGTTTGTAATGCTCTGTATTTTACAACGAATCTCATCTATATGTGGCGTTTAGGTACATTGCCATGAGAATTATGTTTTTCGTCTACTTTAATTGGATATAGCTGCTAGGCGAGTTGAGTTCTCAATTTAAGTTCTTGCACTGATAGATATCATTAAATGTTTCTCGGTTAAGTTGTGCTGTTTGTTTTTTTTTGTTAATTTATGTAATCAGTCGGCGTTTCTTGTCTTTAATGTGTTGTTTACGTTGTTTTGTATTGAGCTTTAATTTAAGCAAGTCGCCTTCCAGAGAACACACCTCTTTTACATCGGCTCAAGTTGAGTGATGTGGCATAGCCAATATTTAATATGCATAATTTGTACTGCGTAGTCGAAACCAGTTGTTTTGCGTCATGTAATATTATCTTTTGGTATCCAATCAAACATAGCATGTTTAATGGTTGGCATTTGTTTGTCTGTCTGTTCTCATATTGTTGTTCGTGGGATGACATTCATTTGTCTAAACCTTATACCATAGAGCTAGACAGACCATAGAGTTAGTTGCCTATACACGTCCGGTCACGTGACCTCCACCCTTACCGCCCCTTCTCAAAGAAACACAGTGAAATAGAAGAACGAGTTCGTTGATTTCTGATCCGCTGATAACCTTATAATCGCGACAGACACTGGAAAGTAGTTATTCGAACAGTTTATTGATAAAAAATTGTTGACACAGGATGTTTGTTGGCAAATTATATGTTATCAGCAGCGAGCTGTATTATTGTAATGGCGTTTTTTGAGATTTTAAAATATTCTCGAAACAATTTCCTTCGTGTAACAGTTGAGGCTTATAAACTTTGTGGAATACAAGCGGGGTTGTGTACAAAAAAAAAAGACGACGCGTATGGTTTATGTACATAGAGGCGATGCGCTTTAATGTAAAAGCTTAACGTGTTTCTCAACACCTCCGTTTACATTGGATCCTCCACAAATATCGGTAGACTTCCTACGCGTATGTCAAACAGAACGAAACACGTAGCACCATATGCGGGCTAATGGATGAACAACAAAAATCTCATGACACTTAGCTTATAACCTTGACACTTAAATGGAAAGATAATGGTACAAACGATTATTTTTATCAACATTTCACAAGACGGTGTTGTATTATTTGCTTTTAAAAATAAAAGCACGAAATTTAAGGGAGCTTTAAGTTTAACGGCTATAGAAGACAGATGCGTCTGTATTTTTTCAAAATAGATGATTTGAGTCTTATAATCACATAGACTGTAGTAGATTTATTAGAACTATTATAGTGTGTGGATAACGGATTTATATTTTTAAACGCAAATGTCGTTCTCGACTGGCCCTCACCCACTTAATGCAGTACGCGGTTCGCTTTTTAATGAGATTTATACTTAGCTATCGCATCTGTGCAAATACAAAGGGCGAAAAAAAAAAACCTTAATTTATTAATGTTTGTCGATGTCAAGGAAGGACATTTGGTTCGACATTTTTTATTAATAAAGATTAAAGTGAATGCAGTCGTACTAGATCTTCAGCGGATTCAAGGTGAAAATTTTGAAGCGTTATTTGTGCCGATTCTGTTGTATGTAAATTTTCGACTCGGAAGTTCGAAGGCGTATCTGACATTATCACCGCCCCCCTATAGGCCGAATTTCATGAGTACTTTCACCGTGACTTCAATTGAGGGCAATTTAACAGATGCGAATACGTACGTACTAATATAATTGGTGAGGCATCTCGCTCTTAAATTTTGACACAATTATCTTTACACGCGGCGTTGTACTACTTTAAATGGTAATCCATAATCGGTTGTTAATTAAACCGATAAATCATGCCTTTTTTTTACGTGTAGCTTTTAAATGTTCATTCATGTAACGAAATGCGAGATTTGAAGTTGTTATTCAGTGTGCGTCGGCCTTTAAATTTAATTGTGGTTCAGATGTGACATTTCTTATTTCACATTATTTAATCTATGATATAGCTTCTTCACATGTTACCAGCATCTAAGATACAGCCTCGGCCTAGTTTGGATTCTATAGAAAGAATACATTCACATAAAAGATAACTCTGAGTTTTTGTATTTCTTTTTGGAATAAATAATACTTTTTTTCACACATCCACTAAATAAAGTTGAATGTGTCCAATTAATGTATTCGTGTTAGTGAATCATGTGTGTAAAATGTTCTTTGTATGAATTTACCATTGTTAAATTAAAAGCTTCGTCGCAGGTGCTTACATGATCAAAGCTGTTAACTTAAGCTCCAAAGTTGAATGATAGTTTACTAAAAAGGCCACATCTGTATTTCTCTGTTAAACAATGTCAAGGGCTGGTTATGTCATGTTGTGCAAGATGTGTTGAACACGTTCCGTTAGACGCTATAAAGATTTCTCACAGCGTACATAATTATTAAATCTAGGCTGGTCGACAGTTTAGTATGCATAATTTAAAATTCATAACGTTCGGGGATTTGCCAATAGACCAGATTTTACTACGCAATTAATTTTACGTCTAGTTTTATGTACTTTGTATCGCTCTTCTTAATATTGTCTTTGGTATATTTAATGTTACAATTTTTTTTTATTATGATGCTATCAGTCCCTCCAACTGTGAGCAGATGCGTAGTTGTGTAACAGTCCACTCATTAGATGCCTGTCATCGATGAACTGTGCTCTGAAGACATGCGACGCTGATCCATTTGGTGTTAGTCTCCATGTCTTCAGACGCAAAATATTGCAGACCTTCTTTCGTCAAGAGACTCCAATTGAATAAGGTTCATTTATTGATTTATTTCTGTGTGTATAGTTTTGTTCTGGTTGTCTTTATATGTATGTTGTTGCTGTGCCTTATTAAATAAATTAAATTAAGTGTGGAGATGATCCCCAGTAGGAGCGTCTTAGATATTTATATTGACTAGTTTTTAGTCATTGTTGGTAAAGTTCATGTTTTTTTGAAACGTTTAGATGTTTCGCTGTCAAGGGATTTCATGCTTGTTTGCCTAATTAGAAGATTTGTATCGTTCCAGTACTAATACTTACACATTCATACTCTGATATAAAATTCAAACTAAAAGTTGTTTGATTAAAAATTTAAATGCGGGGTCGTCATGTCAAACGATGTTTTGCTCAGGTACATTTTGATTTCGTGTTCCTTTATTATACGATCGTTTATTTCTTAACCTGTATTAAATATCGATTTGTGGTTGCGGTTACGGTGTTGGCTTTTCTATTTTGACTTGGATCGTGTTACTATTAAAACCCGAACTGTATACAATATCCACTCATATGTGGACAGGTTTTGTATACTTTGTTTAATTAAAGATAAAAATTTCGTGACGATGAACTTCTTTCTATTGAAAAGGCCTAGATTTGACAAGAGAAAGTTTGTATAGGTCAGTTATATACCGCTATGTGTAGCGAGGGTTATTCTTTTCTTTATTAGATTAAAGTCCTATATTCCATATCATATACAGTATAAACTGTATCGTCACTAGATTTAACGACAAACTCTTCAAAGCGTCGAAATCAATTGGCTTTGGTAGGTTCAGCTTGTATTGAAATTCTGATTTTTCGTCTCTCCAATTAATGACCAGTCTCTACAACGCCATAAAATGTTCCTTCAGTGTCGTTATGTAGAGTTTATACAGTAGTTTATTCCCATGAACGGGTGTTCATGAAGGTAAAATAAACTTACGAGTGTGGATGGTGGTTAGTAGAGTGTGGCTGGCAGTTGACCTGCTTTTACATTCCCAGATATAGCCTGATTTTAAAGAGGATAAGTCAAGGCCCCTAAGTGGATCCAGATGTACGAAGAGTTATTTCCGAATTGATATCACACAGACGTTCAAGTGGGCTTACCATTCCCTCAGAGTCAGTTAACCCTTCTCCTTCTCAAGCTTGCTGGTCCAAGGCGGCGGTTATTCTAAGTGATCCGCCTGCTCGTTTGTCTCCTATTCCATAAATGTATCCACAAAGGGTGGTCATGAGTAGTATATTTGCAAGAGGGTTTTGAAGATAGTAGGTAGCTGTCTATTTCTACCAAACTGCAGCACGTTACGGTCTATATTTATAGATTACTTTTGTCTATTTTTAATTATTTATTACTGATTTTTTTTGTAATAATAAAAAAATTAACAGAAGATCAACTAGCAGTGTTCGGTTCTTGGTAAGAGAGAAAAATACTTAGTCTTGCCATAAATATTGTTATAAAGAAAAGCACGATTTTTTTTTTATACGTAACATTTATTCCTTTCATAGTGAGTTAGTTTAATACATCAATATATAACTATTAAAAATATACAATGTTTATTCGAAGTGGTCTCCATTGGCTGCAATACAGTCTTTTAAACGTTGAGGCCAGTTATCAATAGCAGCACGAACTCTTTCTAGAGGAAAATTCTTCACTGCCAACCGAATGGATCGTTTTAGGGACTCCAAATTATCATGGCGTTTAGAGCAAGCCTTACTCTCTAAAACTGACCATAAATCATAATCCAATGGATTTAGGTCAGGACTTGACGACGGCCAGTTTTCAGTGCTGATAAAGTCCGGAACGTTAGTTTTCAACCAAGATTGGGTGGATCGAGCTCTATGACCCGGTGCCGAGTCTTGTTGAAAGCACCATTCTTTGTTATTGAACATGGTGTTAGTTAAAGGCTTAACTACCGTCTCAAGAATGGTATTTTGATAAACTTGTGCCGACGTTTTAATACCTTTTTCACAAAAATATGGCTCAGTCACCCCTTCATAGCTAACACCCCACCAAACCATCACTGAAGTGGGATAATGCCCACGTTGTACTCTGTTTACTAATTGCGAAGCTTCTTTAGAGCTTCCAGCATAAATACGGTCATTTTGTTTATTAAAATACTGCTCAATTGTAAAAATTTTCTCATCCGTAAACAAAATTTTTTTGTGACCTCCCTTTGCGTACCGCTTAAGTAGTTGTTTGGATTTTACCACCCTATTCTTCTTTAAATTATCAGTTAAGAAGTGACCAGTACGTCTCTTATAGGCTGCAAGTCCTAAGTCATCTTTTAATATACGCGACATGGTTCTAGGAGCTATCTTCATCTCCCGAGATAAAATCTTTTGCTTACGGACAGGATTTCTTCGAATTCTTTCCCTAACTGCTTTAATCACCTTTTTCACACGAACGGTACGTGGACGGCCAGATCTTTTTCTGTCACAAACAGAGGAGGTATCATTGTACCTATCAATAGCCCGGTAAACAAACATTTGACTAATACCAAGCGGGTGGAGGGTTTTAAAAATTGCACTTTTCTCCATACCTACTTTATGTAAGGCAATCACAGCGATTCGGTTCTCTTTATCACCCCACTCCATTTTAATATAACAAAATATTTAACAATATAATGGCGCGAAAATAAGAAAACACATCAAGCAATCATATAAAAATGACAGATTCCAAATTCAAACGTAATATTTTCTTTTTTTGAACAGTAACAGTATTTATGGCCAGACTAAGTAAATATCATTCGATGTAATTTTAAAATAACATCCAACCAGTGTTATATTTTCTAACCAGTTTTATATCGCGTGATTATCTGTTTATTTGCAAATCAAATTAACTTCGAATCGAATAACAATCTGCGAATGAATTAATCTCCACGATTTGCACGTAATGATAATATATTATATAACTACTGTTATTTTCGCGTATAGAATTTGATGTTAATTATCCAGGTTTAATTAGTAATCTAGATTTTAATATAATCAAATATTATATATATATAGTATATAAAAATGTTTTATTTGTTGTAAAAATCGGATTGTCTGAAATATTTATATATTTATTAACACTTCGTTATCATATTTAAAAATACACTTAAATATTAAATTTAAATTAGTATAGCAACTGGCGGCCTTATCGCTTTCAGCGTTTTCTTGAGGGCAAAAATAACAATGAGAAATCAAAGTGCAAAATCTATACTAAATATACAATAACCAAACAAAGCAGGGGCTTCGATTAACAGTTGTTATGTCTTAATGAAATGTCTTAAATTTATTAAGTAACCAAGACTCATAAGTGTGTTAGTAAAAACAGATCCCAATTTTCTACATCCAATACGACACAACGGTGTCTACACACAATCAAATCGATCTGCTCCCATGTCCAGGACAGTGTTGGAGCTGCTCTGCACCGTGCCCACCAGGGCGGCACATGCGTAGAAGTAGTCTACGTGAGCGGCTGTAATTCCCCATGCACCACAGAAGGTCACTTACGTGATGAAAGGAATAGCTGAATGCATTAGCAACGGACATAATTTATATAAGCAAAAACATCGTATTTAAATTTTACTAAGGCATTCTGTTAGGTTTACGAACAATTTTCGTTTTGTAACGCATTCTGTCTAATCACTTGGTTTAAGTAGTGAGGCATCATTATGCACTTACTTACCTTGACCGAGCGTCTTAACTATCTTAAAGTTATTAAGTTGTGTTCACACTCATTTTTAAACGACACGTGGCTCTGTGATATGCTATTTGATTTAAATATATTTATTTATTCACACTTTATTGTACTCAAACAGTGGAAGTAGATGATGTTAATAGAGGTTAATACATATAAAAGCAACGGGCGGCCTTATCGCTAATAAGCGATCTCCTCCAGGCAACGCACGTATTATTTTAGTAATAAAAGAACACAAAGCTAACCAATTCTACCAATAATTAACAGGACAATATGAATGTTTGATCATGGTATTATAATATGATTCATTTCATGCAACTGTCATAATGCTGATTTACGAGTCTCGGCGTCCAATTATTCTCTTCTCGTATTCGAGGATACAGAAATGTTTCTTTTTAAAACTGAGTTATCGTGTATAAAGTCCCTTTTTCGTTTTATTGTATGTTTTCGCACTTCAGTTGCTCTCCACATTTTAATTCTACTTGTATATAGCAACGAAGTGTTAATAAGTTATTAATAATACATTTTTATAAGTTACTAGTAGCTTTTGCCCGCGACTTCGTCCGCGTGGTTTATATACAAAGGGAATTTGGAGAATGGTGAAAATTTTTATACAAACTTTAAAACCCTATTTTAACCCCTTCAACAGTTTTTTTCGCGATGAAAAGTATATGCGCGATAAAGCCTACGCCCTTGCCTAAAGTTTCTATCACCATACCAAATTTTTATCGAAATCGGTTCAGTAGAATCGTGGTAGTAACATACCTACATACATCGATGCATGTGCTCTGCTAGACTTTGAGTTAGCACTTGTGTTTGTTAAATATTTTATAATATTCAAATATAACCTTATTATGTAACTGAATTCTGTAAGTTCTCATGAAAAGTAACATAAAAATACATACACACTTATTCTCGCATTTTTAGTGTGGATTGAAGGGTGTAGCGTATGTATGGTATAGGCTTGCGTATATGAGATCGCCTATAAACAATACAGCCTGCTGAAGGCAACGACGGTAATGTGTCGGCAATTGGCTCAGCATCGGGACAGTTCAATTTTTGAGAAGCCTTACAATGCTTTGTTATTTTAATTGTCAGTAGCACAATTTTGTATTAATTGTTTATTTTAATAGAGCAGCTATCGAGTTTCTTGCCGGTTCTTCTCGGTAGATGACTGCCTTCCGAACCGGTGGTAGTGTAAAAATTGACGATTCAAAAGTGTCTTTATAAAGACCTACTTGAATAAAGATATTTTGAGTTTGAGTTTGACGAATCGCTGATTCGATACTTTGTTCCTCAAAGTGCATGTCGGTTCTTTTTTTTATTTAATATCTAAATGCAGATTTGTCAGTATCTTTTTGCGTAAAGACGAATGTTGATATGGGTTGACATTGAAGATTAATCATTGGAATAACAGGGTTTTTTGTGATGTATATTATTATTGCATATAACGTCGCAACACGTAAAATATTTAACGAATATAGGATATACAGGGTTTTACCTGATACCTTAAGTGATTGCTTTTCTGGGCATAAGTCTTCTGTCTCTTATTTTTTGATTATTTATTTATTTATTTTATTAAATCTGTCCCCCAAACATCTTATGTGCTAAATATATTAACAAAACAATAAACTTATAACATAATAAAACTAGGTATATACACAAAACAATTATATGGAAACTTAAAACAATTATTATTGATTATGATTATTGTTATGTTAGTTTTATAAAGAGTTTTTTATGATTTATTTTACTATATTTTATATAGTTGAGTAAGTGCACAGAGTAGCTCACTGCCGTCCTATAAACATACAGTGTATATTCCATGTAACATCAGTCGGTTTAATGAAAAACTCTCTAAGGCGTCGAAATCAATGGGCTTTTGTTGGTTCAGCTTGTATTCGATACAATGATTTTTCTTCGTTTTACGACCAGTCTCTATAACGCCATAAAATGCACAATCCCTTCAGTTATATAGATTTACACTGTAATTAAGTTTTATTAAGAGAACATACTATTTTTTGTAGTATGTACTTTTAATTTAAAAGTATGCTCACACTAAAGTGGTTTTTAACAGAAACGACCAAGAATTTACCAAAAACTAAAATAGTTAAATGACTACGTTTATTTTAACGTATACTATCTGTGCCGAGATGAAAGAGAAAGTTAATTATGTGTATAATTTGTGAAATTTCCTAACGATTCGTTTATTCTATGTATGTGGTTGCTTCTTGATACTGATGACTAAATTAAAATACTAAAAGCACACTTATATGCGTTTCATTCTTCTCGAATTGTTCTTATTCTGTGTTAACGCGAGACAAGCAGCTTTTTGTAAAAAAATATTAGGTTTTAGATTAATAACTTAATTAGTAATCTTGTGTTGATGTCATTCAATTGCCGGAAACCAAAAAAATATGTTTGTGTGGTCCCAATTTACCCGATATTCAAACGCGCTCCACGACTGTGCGTTTTTTAAGGCAGTTTCTGCCGCGCACCACTTCTTTGTGGAACCAACTACCAGCGCACGTATTCCCGATCCGCTACGACTTGGGGACCTTCAAAAAAAGAGCGTTCCTCTTCCTTAAAGGCCGGCAACTCACTTGTAAGCCTCCTGGCGTTGCAGGTGTCCATGGGCGGCGGTTGGCACATCACTCGAAGTGACCCGCCTGCTCGTTTGCCTCCTCTCACATAAATAAAGAAAAAAAAAATGTGGGAGTTTTTAGTCGTGCGGTTTGCCTCGAATGTGTAGGCATATTTCTACAAGTGTTGCCAAGGATATTAAACTAGAGCTTGATGTGTTAAATAGGGCATTCTGTTTAAGGTTGTTAGGCCAGTAACCCGCACAACAAGTGGCCGGCCTGTTCGCTCCCATTATCAACGCGATAAGAATATATTGATAACACGTTGCAATATGTCATAACTCATAAGTCTCTATCGGCGGATGCATTTGCTATTTTCGGTTGTGAATTTAAAAAAAAATTGCAATCAATCAGTGAATACATCGTCCACCGTCCGTGTCATCGCCCCGGTGGTAAGTTTCGCAAGTCCTGTTACTCGTACCACACACACGTATTAATATTCTGCACCGGTAATTGCGAACCTAGCTGTTGATTCCTGACGGTTGACGCATCGATGTCCACACATCTTTTACATACAATTTTGCCCTCATAAAATATTTATAGATTTACGACTGTCATGCACGTCTTGATAATCCGCCAGATTTACACAAAAAGCACTGCTTCCACCTTCGTTTACATTTGAATGTGAAATGTAAATAGTGTGTTAAGACATGCCCGACACAAAGACATTCCGCAGACGGGGCGAGAGGGAACCTCGCGAGGAGGGCGACGAACAGACGGCTTTCGTAGTTAGTAAATGTACGGTGTAAAAAACGGATAGGCGGCCAATAAAAACCCTGTGGGGAGATGTCGAGGGGCGGGTGCTGTGCGCGCTCGGCTGCAAGACGCAAGTGCACGCTGCAGTCTCTCGGCGCCGGGCTGGGTGCGCGCACGCAGCTTGACATCCCTCAATCGTCCACTTATCCAGTTTCAATCGAAAGCATGCGCCCGAGTCGCTTCGGGTGCGACGACTCAGAAGTTTTCGTTATCGCTAATCGGCATTCCTTGCCGGCCCGTTATCAGGAAGCGTTCGGAGAGTTTCGCGTGCATTTTGTTTCCGCTCTGTCGATCGCTTCTCGCTAGGGGTTGATAAGACTTGGCGTAGCCAAGTGATATGACGTGAGTCTGTACAATACAACCTCAAAGAAAATGTCTTTATAGAATGACCAACAATGTTAATTTTTACAGGGCGCCGGTTGTTGTGACTGTACCAGCGGGTGGGGAGGTTCCCAACGGCCTCGCACCCGAGGAAGACGCTATGAAAGGCGTGGAGGCCACACCAGAGGAACAAGAACGGTTAGCTTCTGGAAATAACAATGGTTCCCTCGACTGCAAACTTCCGCCCACCCAGCCTCGCTCCGTGTTTCACTCGACCCACGTGTTCATGCTGGTGTTCCTCTCGGGCTGGGTGTTGCAGGGTATGTTCCTCACGTATTTCGTGAGTGTGACGACTACAGTTGAGAAACTGTATAAGGTGGAATCAAAGACGACAGGTATCTTACTGTCCGCGACGGAAATTGGACAAATATGCACAGCATTGTTTCTGACTTATTTGGCCGGTCGGGGCCACCGGCCGAGGTGGATTGCATGTATGATGATCGTGCTTGCCATCGGTGTTATTGGGTGTGTGGTACCCCATATACTGTATGGGACGCAATTAATGGATGTACACTTGGACTCGCATCGGGCTGAAGCGGCGCCCGTGTGCAATGATAATTCGTCAACTGCCTGCGATGCCGCCCACATGAAGAGCACAGCGGCACGCTCCTCTATTACAGCGGTGGTTATTCCCTGGCTGTTCGTGTGCCTCCTGGTGGTTGGTGTTGGTCAGACCGGGATAGCGACGCTCGGAATTCCCTACGTCGATGACAACGTCGGAAGTAGACAATCACCATTGTATATGGGTGAGTCGATTTGTAAGATAATAATTAATAGAGAATTTAGTTTACTGTTTATTCGTGTTACTAATGCTCACTTGCATCTTACTCTCACTAATCAACGATGCGTGCGATTGGAGTTATTATGTCAATTGCGAGGAATTGTTATAATTAAGTCCTCTGCCCTTACAGGATAAGATCGTTACTTTTACATTTGATGTTTGATAATTTTTTCATTTAATTGCATTAATCTAGCCAATAAATCAATATAAAGGCTTTATTGCATTGCGTTCATAATGGTAATTAGCGTATTTTTCTTGCAACGTTTTAAGAAGTACATGGGGTACGTGAAAATAAATGAATAAGTCAATTTATTTCGATGTATCGATGCGGATGGCCATTGTTTCTTTAAACGAGTTTAGTTGGGGCGTCGCGTTCGATGCACTTGCATGTAAAGTTTCAATACCATAATGAATTGCTTGTACGTTTCCAAACGAAATACGATACTGCAGTTGTGTGAATACAGGAAAAAAACGATTGCAAAATGTTAAGTTATTTCTTCCGAGGTACAGACAAAACCTGGGGGTTTAATTTGTATTCGCAGTCTTGTAGTATATGTAGTTGTAGCATATGTATGCCCCAATAGGGTGTACTTCAACTTAATCTCTCCATACTAGATGGCAGTTGTAGAAGGTTGAAACGCGCTATCGTTTTCACACGAGAGTATTTTCAGAGAGCGAATTCCAGAATTATTAAGCTATAGTTATAAATTATTAATAAGCTATATATAAATAAATCTATAATAAGTTATAAATATTCCTTTCACTAACTTTTGAAAACAACCTAAATTGGTTTTATACCCAAATGATGTTTCATCAGAATAGTTTTGCATCGTTATTTAAATCAACTTCTTAATCCACTGAAAAAAGAGATCAGTTCAAAGTCTTTTTACACACACATAAAATTGTTTCAAGTTCCCATATAATTGTTTTGTGTCTATACCTTGTTTTATTATCTTATAAGTTTATTGTTTTTTATATATTTAGCACATGAGATGTTTGGGGACAGATTTAATAAAATAAACGAGACACACACAGGCACATTGGAAGAGACTGGACACCCACAACACAGCAAATAACCTAGTGTGTGTTCCAGCGTCCGCTATATAATAACTATAGTTTCTGGTTTAAGAAATAATTTTTTTGTATATTTTAGATAAATCTATTTAAAAACAAGTTTAGTTTCATGAGACATATATCTAGTATTATTTGCTTTTAACGCAATGAAAAATATTTGATTTTTTTTTGCTTGTATCACAATTAATGCGACCTTGTTATAATTTCACTTGCGTCCATTTAAATCTACAATTGTATTGTGGTTAAGGTGCGGTGTGTGTTTACGAAATGTGTCATATGATGCATTTTAGATGCATATGTGTCAGTGGGGCGGCGCGTCTCGTCGTCACTTTAGCTTGTTAAATTTAACTCCATTCAAAAATTATACACACAGTAATGTTTGTGTGTTCAAGCGTGACTCCAGAGCATAATTATTTAATAGATGTGGATAGAATAAGAATAATGTACGCTCTGTGAGACAGGGGGGGGTTTTATTGTTTTATGAATTCGCTGGAGCGTTGCTTTACAACCAGTAACACAGCACTTGGCGGTTTAAAAGATTTATTTTTAAATAGGCGATTTAACGCCACAGTTTATTTGTCAGTTCGTCTCGCCCTTGATATGGGAATTGGCCATTTTTTATTAGAATCATTCTATGATTTACAACGGTAAGAATGTTACTTATATGAATTAATGTTATTTTTGATTCGACAAAATATATATTATGTTAATAATGGCCAAGGTCGTGTGTTCGAATTGGTTATTGATGTGAGCAATTAAAACTACGGTGATGAAAAATCAAAGACCGTTCAGCCCGTCCATCAACTTGTGATAAATTCAAATCAAAGATGTAACGAATAAAAGTGATATCTACAACATCAAAGGAGTAAGCGACTAATAAAATCTTAATATAGTTAATAAAAAAGCTTAAATAAAGCACATTTCTATATGCTACTTTTTGTTAGGCAATTTTAGAACAAATTGGGGAAAAATATTGTTTTTTTGCTTTAATTGTGGTACAAGTTGGGATAAAGAAGGAAATATATAAAACAGCAAACCATTATTGAGAAACAAGGTCAACTTAACTAAAAATAGTGATGTTTTTATAGTTTAATAATCCCTCTGGCATCCGGTGGGCCTCTTGCTGACTCCCCCACTTTATGCATAACATAAATGATAATGCAAGTAACGCATGCAACAAATTAAATAAAAACAACAAAAACTAAACAATATATGTAAAACGCGATGCGCTTTTCATGTTGCATGTGATTTTGCAATTTTGGCTATCACATTACTCTGTAATCAATGGTTGACGTAGGTTAGTTTCGCAATGATTAGATTGCGATGTTCATTTGCAGTTATGTAAAGATCGTAATTATGTTAAAATGCGATTCAATTAAAATCAAGTGTGCCTTGGCAACTTAAAACAATAAATTGTAGCATATTGTGTAATTTGGCCCCATTTGTCGATTAAAATCCCCTGAAAGCCTTAGCCAGAGCTCTTGGTGTCGATATATCAAAGCCAGGAAACGATTTGGAAGGCAAGGTTAAACTAACATAAAAACGTCAGTACTTCTGTAAAGGGAAGATTCGACCAAACGTGGGTGACTGTACCCTCTGGACGGTTGTTCCCCAACACTGGCTCCTTCCATTTTATTGTATCCAACGCAGCGAGTAACAGTCTGAGATTCCTAAAGGAATATTAAACCAACTTATGTTAACAAGAGACATTTTTTATAAATATACCTTATTTGATAATCACCGCTCGATGGAACAATTCAAAGCTAAAAAGTTTGACAGATCATTATCACTCTACGGATGGCAGAGGATGGACTTACTATGATTATTTCATTTTTATCGGATATTGATGATAATAATCATATAATCAACGAAAACTACGAACTAAACTACGATTAATCAATATAAAATCTCGACTTTCTATATATATTTTAAGGGAAAAAATTACGGAAAATTACGATTGTACAAAGTTCGACATACTAGTTACGTTATTTGGCATAATTATATAGATTCTTGTGTAGTTCAATGAACCATTATCACAGTTAACCTTGCGAGTTATCACGCACACATTGCAGTATTGTGTTTGATCTAATTCTGTTTAAATATTTATTGAACAATAAATAGACACAAAAAGTCTATAAAGATACTGCTAAATATTGAAATAAGAGCTATATTCGTACTTATGGCTAATGGACTCACTGAAAAATCAGTGCTGTGGTTATAAGGCTAGCCTGAATGTCCACGGCTAGTGTACTGAGTCCTGGTGTACTGAGCCCTGGTGTATTGAGTCATGGTGTACGGAGCCCTAGTGTACTGAGCCCTGGTGTACTGTCTGCATCTAATTGTATTTTTGTTCGGAAATGTTTTTTTTTTTCATCACTTGGTTCAGGGTGGCCAATATTACTGGATACCTTTTGGTTTGTTAACCAAATAGTACGTTTTGTTAGTAAGTTCTTCAAAGGTTTGGGTACAAAATTACCTTTATCAATAAGACAATACAAAAGAAGAGAAAGAGATATACAAATATAAGTTGGGATACTTGTTGTTTGGAGTTTTATTGGATCATGTAATAACAAGGTTATCACTTGCCCTAGTGCCTTTTATTTGTTGGTATTTGTTAATTAAACAAACCGTTATCTAAAGAACAACATTGAAATTGGGTAATTAGTACTATGATGTGCCATACAAATATTTCAGACTGCATAAATACGCAGAAGATGGTAGATTAAGTGGTAGCCTTTTCTGTATATCGTTGTAGTATCGAATCTTTCGTTTCGTAATTCTTAACACACAACAGTACGTAATGTTGCAGTGTAATATGAAATAAAGATCTTAAAAAGCATTACATTTTTTATGTTAAAAAACTTATTTAACAATCAGTATCTTAAAACAAAACACAACATTCTAAAGCTTTGTAAAGCCTTTGACGTATTATGTTATCAGTTCACGTATACAGGATAAAGGGACAAAAACAGGACTTTCACAACGCGTCCCTTGTTGTGCCTCTATTACTTGAAGCTTTGGTATGGAAACTGGTTTTAAAAAAAATCCAACTTTAAGGTTTCACCTTGGTATTTGCTTTCCACTTAGGCTGAGTTTTTGTTAACCATGCAGTTATTATCATTAGCAATTAATTAAGGGGTTAGTTGTTCTATGAAATTAATTAAGGGAATCTTTAAAATAAAAATAAGCATATTCATACTTATTCACTTATGATATGTCAAACAATTATAAACTGCAACCATCGAGTGAAACCACCATCATCCAGCGAATCAATATCTCTATAGTTGTATAGTCTCTAATGTTGCCTTAAAAGTACTTAATTCACATTCAATATTTTTTCTTCCCTCTACAATTATGGTACTTTAAGTATCCGCAAAAATATTTAACCGCATTCAAACTTAAATGAAGCGGAAATATTGCAATTATGTCATAACAGAAACTTTTTGACAAATCCGTAATAAACCTTAATTACTGTTACTGGTAAAAATGATTTTGCATTCGACATTAAAACATTACACATAATTTTATTACACAAATTACTCATATAAAACTTGTAATAAATCAAATGAAATCACTATTAAAGTATATTTATATTCAACGAGGAATATGCAGGCGGAATGCATTTTTTGGCAAGCGAACACGCTCGCACGATTTCTCCGAAGCACATTTCGTATACCTGATTGTTTTTCGGTCAATCACCTCCGGTCTTATATATAATTATTATGACATAACCGATTACATTTAGTTGTAGAAATCTACTTTAACGCTCCATGGTCACCCATATAGTTGAATGAACTTTAATTAAGTGTCTTTCTTAGGTCTAATGATCGCAGCTTCGTATCAATTTATATAGTATGTCATTCGTTAATACTGCATCGTTGATTCCCAGTACTTTTACTATACAGATGTAATTTTCATTATTATTTTCTTTATCCTCAGCTATAACGATTGGGATCCGAGTTATTGGACCGGCGCTTGGATTTCTACTCGGAGCCTTGTGCACCAGAGTGTATGTAGATCCACTTCAAGATCCTGGATACGAATATAGTGATCCAAAATGGGTTGGCGCTTGGTGGCTTGGTGAGTAAGACTTTTTCTTAAAATTTCGAACGTTTTGTGCGTTCTGTGTTTAATATATTTATTGTTATTGGTTAAGCTACAGTGTTGAAGTTGTTGGATTGTACCGGTATAATGTGCCCATTGAAATATCCACTACGGAGCTGGAATGCCTCTGCAGCCATACACATTACACATGTCGCGGAACTATCAGCTACCGTTACTTAACCATTGACTCAGATTTGTGCGCAAAATCCACGAAGAAAGCACGAACGTGACTGAAGTACTAAAGGAATGCGTACAAAGTGTTATTGCAGCCATTGTAAGAATGGCATCTTTAATACGTATAGGGCAGAGTTTGTGTTTCACTGCTTTTTTCCTCGTATCAATGTAGAAATTTGCTTCGAGCGTGCCCCGACTGGCAATAGATTGAATTCGCAAATCACGCGAGCGGTTTCCGCGTATTTCCTTATTGTTCAAGTTATAACTTCATCGATGTAGACTGAATATTAATAAGCGTTTTATTGCTTCATTTCATACATTGTATAATGTAATCATTCGTTAAATCTTAATATTTATAACTTTGTTTTATTAACGTAGCTTTGCGTTTTTTAATGGATTGTCAATCAGCTGGTACGTCGTTGCGGCGCGATGCAATTTTCTCTTGGCTTTCGCTTTTTCCTCTTGCGTGGTCGTCACGCTGGCGTTCACAATGCACGCTTTGTGTTATATAAGTCATGACATCATGCCGCGTCACGACGACTAAAATAAGCGTTCTATCTACACGGCCATGGTCAAGGCTGGTGCGGCTTGTCGAGAATTATGACATCGGTTGTAATGAGGTTTTAGTGGGTGGACACGCGACCACCTCGGTCACTTTTACTTGTGAACCGGTTGGTAACCCGTGTCTATGTCAAGAGGTTAACTATATCCATGTAACACGTTCGGTTTTTAATTCGAATGGAATTACCCAAAACGTCTAGCGAACGCCCTTGACTGACGATGGCCGGGTGACCTTGTGTACGCGAATGTGGTCTGTTTTGATGTATCAGAATCCATTTTGGTACATTGCCGAGTTTTTGTTTTGTAATTATGGTGTACCTTCGAGGAATCTGCACACAGATTATATTTATTATTTCGTTTGCACGGGCGGTAAATCAGTGTGTGACCTCTAATTAATAATTTAACCTATCATATCATACAGGGTTCAACGATTTCAGTATTTTGACAATTCGCATAAAACGATTGTCCTTAGCAGTGGTTCCCAACCTTTTTGAGATCATGTCCCACTTTTTCATTAGAAATCTTCATAGACCCCTAAACATATCAAAAATTTTAAAATTGCCCCCTTACATACCAAAATCCAACATTTTATCTATGTAAACAGCCAATCAAATTGAAATTTGCGATCTTAAAATTCTTAAATTGCCCCTCTAAATTTCCAAATTGCCCCCTTGTGGGATGTACGCCCCACGTTGGGAAACACTGGTCTATAGCATATACACGATAAACAATGTCGTCGTGCGGTTTTATTCCTGAGAATTTTTTTGCTCGTCACCGATTTTTTGTTCGGGTTTTGAATGAGTGTTCTGTTTACATTGTATTGCGTTCATTAATTCGGTTAAACTTTTATGTATATAATGCTAAGTATGTAAATGAGCTAAATACATTCAAATGTAGGCGGTGTGTGAGATAAACATATTTTAATGGTCATTACATAACGTGGGATATCCCTCGTGGTTATCACGAGTTAGAACGTGTGACTTTTAACATTTTGAATGAGGAAAATTGTGTCTATTAATATTAATTTATGTCTATAGGGGGATGAGATTCCTTCAATAATGATTAATTCTGAATATCGGGATTGTATGGTGTCTAAAAGGCACTAAAAGACCGATATTGATCATTACGTATGTTTAATATGTATTTTTTTTAATTCTAGGTATGGTGTTCATAGCGGGATTTGTCGTAATTCTCTCATCGCTGATGTTCTGTTTCCCGAAGCAAATACGACAGAGTCCACTTCCACCTCCTCCCAAGAAGATCAAGGCAAAGAATGAGCCGTTGTTCAAAGGTAAATTTACTTGATAATACATGGCACATTTTTAATTATGATCTGTGACGCTTTGAAGACTAAGTTTTGAAAAGTTTTGTCAGTTTTTTTATCTACCGACATTTTTTTAATTGTCCAGTCATGCGTATTCCATTTTTGAAATGGAGAATGCACGTTCATTTGTTTTGAATGACGAACAATTCGCAGATTTCTTCGCGACAATCAAACGTCAGTTGACAAATGACATTCTCATGTGGAGGACCGCCAGCTCGGTGCTTCACCTGATGCCCATCAGTGGGGTGTACTCATTCCTGCCCAAATATCTGGAGAAGCAGTTCAGACTGCCCACGCACGACGCCAACCTTGTTTCGGGTGAGGTACTAATGCTTTTGTGAGTTCTGGTTGACCTTTGCGGTTCAACAAAAATGCGTTTTTCCATATAGTGTTTTATATTTGTGTTTGTATGTTGTATGCTGGTGTGTGTGTGCTAATACATTTGTTTTTTCCGGTTCTAATTGTAATCCATAGAAAGAAACACTAGATATTTTCCTATCCAATTACTATCATTAAATATTTTTTTTACTTAAACGAATATCGTTAACAGGAAAACAGTTGAAAAGCATTTATTTTGTTTATAATACTTATCATGTGTTATTTATTTAAATATAATATTTTTTATATATATTTATGACATCTGGTTTTAGTAGGATTCATTCAAAAGCAATTTTACAAACTTTTCTTATGTTTCACGTAAGATAATCAAAGTACGAATATATTTTAATAGGATATAAAAAACGAAAATTGTGTTTCATATGAAAAACGTATGTTTTAATTACGCTATAATTAATGTTAAATATAACTTTTCGTACATTGTATGAGCAATTATCTTTCAACGCTCCGTTGGCTATAATTTCTAATGAAGTTAGATAAAACGGACACGCCCTAAAACACTTTTAAAAAAAAAATCAAAAATATATTTATCAATAAATGACAATGAAGTCTATGTTTCCAGGTCTCGGTGGTATTCTTGTGATGGGCTTGGGTATTATCACCTCTGGTGTGGTTATACTGAAACTGGTTCCCAGCGCGAGACAGGTTGCCGCCTGGACAGCTGCGACTGCTGCTATCTACAGTGCTGGTAATTAAATTTTTAAACTTAATTTCTGCTATATAAAGCTTAATTATCTTCGGGACCTTCAAAAAAAGACCGATCGTCTTCCTTTTAGGCCGGCAACTCACTTGTAAGACTCCTGGCGTTGCAGGTATCCATGGGCGGCGGTTGGCACATTACTCGAAGTGACCCGCCTGTTCGTTTGCCTCCTCTTACATAAAAAAAAGACTTACAGTAGTAGTGACTTATAGATTTACTTTCTAAAACATGTATTAAAAATATATTTTTTACACAGTCACAAATACAAACAAAATTAATCTATAAATTAAAAGTGATATGGTTCAGACATAAACACATTTATTTCGAATCCAAATCAAAATTTGAACGCAGCAGAGGGGCAAGAAAATACACTATAAACTCCATGTAACGCCACTCGATTAAACGACAAACTGTCTATAGCGAAATTAATTAGGCTATCGTTGGTTTAGCACGTATTCCATACATATATTTCTTATCTTCATTAAATCACCATTCTCTATAACGCCATAAAACGCACAGTCATTACAGTGCCGCTACATAGAGTTATCATTGTTTATCATGAAATTTTCCAACCTTCACTTGTAAGAGCGGCATTCTTGAAAAAAAAATTGTATAGCTTTTAAACATTATTTGTAATGGCGACCGATGTTTGGCCTTGTTGATGAGTGTTCAAAAGTATTGGACGAGCGGAGAGGCCTGGTTGGAGTATCTCTCTGGGAATATCTCTCCAAATAATTATACTTTTCAGGTATGATACTTCTAATGTTCGTGAGTTGCCCCGAAGAGTCCTTCAGAGTGTTGAGTGCGACGGACAGCAACCTCACTTGTAGCGTTGGCTGCCATTGCGAGAACTCCTCCTACAGTCCTGTTTGTGGCCAGGTTTGTACTGAGAGGAAAGCAAGAATAATATTGTTTTTAATTTAGATAAGAACTAGCTGAACCGGCAAACGTTGTTTTGCCATACAAATGATTAAAAAAGTAGAAATAATTGAATTTCACGGTATTACGTTTACTACAAAATAAATTTAATTTATGCTTTAGCCTCAATAATACGTGGTAGTCATGCTATTGAATTGTAGCTTAAATGACACGTTCGTTGGTTTACCATAGCAGTGCCATCTATTGATCAATCCAGTCGAAAAGTATCGACATCTGTTAGAATCCTTTGGAGTTAACAGATAATTGTGACTGTCAATTAATTATATAGACAAATAATTTGCAATAAAAGAAAATTGCGACTATAATTAAAGATCTAAGCTATTCTATATCTCAAGTTGGACCAGACTGCTCAAGGTGTGCCAATTTAATTTAAAATCGGTTATGGATTCCATCGGGAACAAACATCGTGACAGGAGATTTATATATATATATAAAGATAAGACAAGAAACAAGAGAGTCATTGACGTCTTTTACAGTATAGGCAATTTAGATTCGTTTTTGAAAATTGAACAGCGATCGATTTAAAATTTAGTGAAAAAACTTCATACTGGATTCGTTTCTCGCGTGTGATTGGTCGATTTGTACCAATGACATGCGAGACGAATCGACGATTCGTCTTTCGAAAAGACATGTATTTTAAAAGTTTTAAATATCGAACGCTTGTATGATATCGATTGGTTAGACCAGGGGTTCCCAATCTTTTTCAGCCGTGTTCGCACTTCAGTTCTATGTCTCGGCGCCCTAACTTAGCTTGCTATTTGATATACACAGTCGAAATAAATATGGACAATATTAGTTGTAACTCCAACTTTAAAAGTTACACAGAATATATTATATCGATTAGAAAAATTAACATTAAAGAAATGTTGGTGATTTGCTAAATTTGGTTTATGGTTTGGGATTACAAATCGGCGCCCCTCTTTAATTTGGGACAAAGTTTGGGAGCCTCTGGCTTATACCAAACGTGCATTCTCAATTCAAAAGTAAGCTTCTATGGCTGTCAAACGATGTATATAATCTCGTAGAAATTACGCTCAGTATGACGTGGTCATATGTCAATTTTGACGTGCCAAGAGTTGACAGTTGAATTTTGCAGGACTCGTTCACGTACATGTCTCCGTGTCAAGCGGGTTGTCACAGCAGCCATCAACTTGACAATAACACTTGGATCTACAGTGACTGCGATTGTGTTAGTAATTACACTAAAGGCGACAGGGCGTACAGCATGTAAGTTTTATATTTTAATCGTTTAAATCCAGTGCATAAATGATACTGTTAAGCTAAATATGGTAAGCCTATATAAAATTAAAAAAAAAAACTTTTTTATTGCATCTTCTATAGTCTGACAAACTTTTACCTATCTGTAATACCACTTTGCGCTTTGGCGCCTTTTTATATTGTTTACTCTTTTTACGACGTCTTAATTCTAATTTCAAATTCAGCTTGTAAACTCTTTCCGTCCCTCTCTGTCAAGTTATTTACGCTATGTTGAAAGGAGACGCAAGTATCACATGATTTTTGCTTTCAGCTTGGAGCGATACGACGCAATAAACGTGACGTATGACGACATACCGAACGGCGGGTTCGCCGTCAGCGGCGAGTGCGGTGGTCCCTGCAACCAAATATATTTATTCATAGCGATATTTGCGGCCATTATGTTCGTGCACGCGAGCGGCGAGGTCGGCGCTGTCCTGTTGATTATACGCTGCACAGATAAGCACGGTACGTACACAGACTGCCAAAACACCACAGATACAAAATATTAAGCTTCGATTGTAATACAAATGTAATAATCAAACTCAAACCCAAACTCAAAATATCTTTATTCAAGTAGGTCTTTATAAAGACACTTTTGAATCGTCAATTTTTACACTACCACCGGTTCGGAAGGCCGAAGAACCGGCGAGAAACTCGATGGCTGCTCTTTTAAAATAAACAATTAATACAAAATTAACTGTAATATTGGGCAAATTAAATATTCAAGAATAAAAATTAATGTATTTTTTATTTTTTCAATAATTTGTAAAAATATAGAATTTCGTTCGCACGCATAGACGTGAGTTTCTCAAAAGTATCAAGTCACGTGTATTAAATTTGTGTTTGATCTATTAAACTCATGTACACATATTTACATAATTCATTTCTGGTCTCAATAAATACTATTTTAGTTTTATTTTACAAAATTAATACACGCAACACGTCTTAAAACGAAAACGACAGGTTGATCACTGATTATATAAAGAAGAATCTATATAAATGATTTTTGGACCATCGGGTGCAAGTGCACAGGCGCTTATTAAAGAATTAAGTAGGCGCCTGGTAGTCAGTACCGGCGATCCAAGAGCTGGTGCTTTCCTTGCTCAGCGAGGAAATGCCGCCAGCATTGTGGGTACTCTGCCACAGGGACCAAACTCTTTAAATTTGTTTTAGTTTTGTGTTTTGTATTATTTTAAGTTAATTATTTTAGTTTGGCCAATATTAAGAATATTTTGTGTTTATTAAGAAGTATAATAGTTATCCCCCTTGAAAATTGCTAATAGTCCTATAAATGATTTATAAGTTAAAAAAATAACCTGAGTTGTTGTATCTTCTCAGATCGGTTTAATTGAGTACAAAACGAAGTGCCCTTTTTAAGTGTCCATCCCTTTTCAGACAAGGCCATGGCGATGGGGGTGATACAATTCGCGATCGGGGTGTTTGGTAACGTCCCATGTCCCATTGTGTTTGGGGCGGCCGTCGACGCGGCGTGCCGGTTGCGGGACATCGCTTGCGGCGTACTCGGCGGGTGTGTGTCGTACGACAGTGACAGCCTGAGGCATTTCTTCCTGGGTGAGTGAGACGGATGTATTGATACATTTTTGACAGTCTACGCGTAGTGGCCATTTTTAACTTCGTTATCTGACATGGCGTATAAAATATAATGAGGCAACGAATATACAATTTACTGTTCATAATTATTATGAGAAGGTTGTAAAGAGCAACCAAAAAGTAAACTCCACGTAACGTCACGTCGATTTAACGACAGAATCTCTGAAACGTATTGGCTCTGGTTGGTTCAGCTTGTATTCCTTTTGACTTTTCTTCTCTCCGTTTAACGGCCACTCTTTATAACGTCATAAAAAGCACAGTCACTCCAGTGTCCTTATATACAGTGACTACCGTACATAGTGAGAAAAACTCACCAACAATCATAACAACATTCTATAGTGATGTAATGCTTCTATTCCAGGTCTGTCATCCGGGCTGATGTTCCTCGCGTTTATAATGGATATGCTGGTCTGGAGCCGAGCTGGTCGTATAGATATGAACCCTGGAGATAGACAGGACACACCACAGGACGCGCCACTCGCGCCTAACCCTGACACACAACTCTGACGCACATGCACTATGTACGAAGCCTCCATGTGAAAAAATACTATTAGGCTTCTTAACTAACTAAATAACACTTGTTTCACCTTCGAAATTGCTGATTTTAGTGTAAAGAAAAGTGTTATTTGAAAGTAATATAAAAAATAATAATTTAACACTGCAACGACGTTGATACAAATGATTTTCATATTACGGATCGAAGGACCATGTATGACTAACGAATCACAATTTTCTGCCATATTTGTGATGTTGCTTATCACATTGAAAAATCGATATGGGACTATGGGACGTGTGTTTTAAGCGGTTTTTTTTGTTGAATTATCACTTCGTTTACCTCATATGATCAACGATTTGTTAACGAAGCGACATCGCGAAGCATAATATTTTTTTTATACACATTTGAATATTTTTTAGCTAATGACTAAATAACATTAAGAATGTACATTGTCCAGTGTTTAAGCTTTAGGTAATGACATAATATTTTATTTTGTATGTGTTTCTATTCATTTTTCTTCTTCACGTTCAATTAATAGTGCTACATCACATGGGACTGAGTTAATACCGAACTGCGCTGTCTAATTATAACTAAAAGTTTATTCTCTGACCGTACTTCACAGCTTTTATTATAAACCATTTGCTTCTAGCAATGTTTTCTGACAACAGACACATACATTTTTACACACACACCACGAGTACGAGAACATTGTAAAAGCATTTATCTCTTTTTGGCGCAATGCAAACACAATATGTCAGAAAGAGAAAGAGATATGTTTATATAAAAAAACGGCGCATTTCGGTGCAACACTTTTTTGTTTTTTTTTTTTATTGCGAATTAAATGGCTAGTGATTAGATTTTTATATTAGCAACTAAATGTAAATAATATTTTAAATGAATTTTACTCTCGCTAGGATTTAATGGCGTATGAAAGTTTTATGTGTTAGAATTAAAATTTTGAAAGTTATTCAGTGAATTTATATAGGCTGGGGTCGAGTGTAAATTTTTATTAGCAAATATATATGTTTGTCTATGAATCTGCTTATTTTTAGTCTGTGGTGATTTTTTTTTTCATTTGGAAACGCCTTTCTAGTAAATTATGACGTTACCGAAAATGACTGATGTAGTTTTTTCAGTAGGGAATGGTAAGTGCAATAAATTGTGTTTTTTTAAATGTTAAACGAAAAGAACATTCTATAGACAAGAGAGCGTTGACTTGTCAATTTTGACATCTCGAATTGATTCGAACGATCCGCGTTCGTCCATTTGTTTCCAATTATTGGTTCGATGCCTTTACAGGAAAATCGTAGAATGAATATATTTTGTCACCCAGTGGAAAATGTATTTTCTCATTATCACCAAATTTTCTATTCCTACTTTTTGACGTGCATTATTTGTGTGCAATCTAGGTGTATGGGTTTTTTGAATGTATTAGAATAATGTTATTAATTTAAAAAAAAATCGGTTTATTTACGAGGAACATCACTTAGGTTTAATTTGTTATCTGTTGTAGTGAAGTTAAGACGAACAAAATAATGGTCGGCGTGACTTTTGCTTTGCATTTGTCTGTTTTGTTCTTTTTTCGAAATGTCAGATCGAATTTCATTATTATATCTGTCAGCTGTCACCTTCTTGTGACAGCTGAACGGAAATTCGAATTAGAACATTAATTGTATCTTTTTTACAAGGGCATAAAACCTTTTTACAATGTTATAAAAGTGTATCGCAAGGTTTTTATCGTGTTTTTTCACTGTTGCTAAAGGTTTTTTTTAACTTAGTATAGTATAGGCTAGTTTTAATAATTTACCAAAACATCACAAATATATTTAAAAAAGTATTTTAAATTCTTTTTTTTTTATCAATTATTGGAAATGTATGTATTCAATGTTTTCTGGTTTTGTTCCGTTACAACTACTTATCATAATAATTGTTATACGTATTATATGATTTGTAAATAAAATGATATTGAAATATTAAAGTTTCATTTTACATCGAACCCTGAACAGAAATATCATCTTTTAAAAAAAAAATTAATTGCTCCTTAGCAAACGTGGTAAATCATTTCTTTAATTTTCGATTCTTAGATAACATTTTTTTATTAAAAACAACGTGAAATATATCAATAACAAAATTAATTGTTAAATTCAATGCTAACGTGTTTTTTTAGTATTATGTAACAAATATGAGTGATGGTTAGTCTCCGGTTTTTATGTGAAAAGACTTGCTTCTACAGCAAAGAGGACGGCTTCAGAAGTCTGAAGATATCACATATATCTATCATCTTTATATATATATATATCGGCGCAACTACAACAATTAGTCTTAAATTAACTAGAATAATTAAGTTCAACATCATTTAATTGTCCTAAAATAAGTTTAAACACATAAGTTGAATACTTCACGTTTGTTACTCTGTGAAATGTCATCTTTATTATTTCAATATGACGTTTTTGTAAACAAGTGCTAGATCACTATAAATAGGGTCGCATTGTGACCGCACGACATCCGAAGGATGGCGACGAATACCGCGTCGTCCAAAGGTACCTATCTGAACTGGAAGCGAGAGGGGAAAAGCTCTCATACTTTTCATACTCGCTACCCGCGGAACGGCAACTTAAAGTTGCCATCCGGGGCCTACCCGTGGACACGGCCCCTGAAGACATAACCAAGGAGCTGAAAGTGCTGGGCTTCGAAGCGGAGCACGCCCAGCACATCCGCGGAACCAGCGTGGTTTGCCCTCGTGTCGAAAACCAACCGAGCCAAACTACGCGCCGTCCAAAGCATGACGCTTCGGCGCGCGGTGAACGCGCCGCGCTACGTGAGGAACTCCACAATCGCACGTGACTGTCGCCTGGAGAGCGTCGACAACTTCGTGGGAAGATTGGCGCGAGGAATGTTTGAGAAGGCGGACGCCTCTGACCTCCCTCACCTACAACAACTCGCACCTTGGCACTCCAGGCCCCCGGACCATCTACACCCGTATCCGCGTGAGAATATCCCCGCGGATGCGGAAGGGAACGACCGACTCAGGGTGGTAAGTGCGGCCCGCTCGCTGGTCGCCTCGCTAGACGGCGGGGCGAGACCGCGCACCGCATCGCCACCCACCAACATCACTACATAACAACGGGGCCGAATCGAGCAACTCTTCGGCCTCCACCGGACACGACCGCTGCGAGACGCGACCGAGCCGAGACGAACGACCGTCCTTTACAACGGTCGGATCGCCGCTCAACGCTCCGCAGCACAACCTGAGGGCCCTACGCCCGACCTAGATACCACCCTGTATTAGCAGGGTGCGGTACACACCGCCAGTAGGGGCTTATGCCCAGGAATGGCAAAGCTCGCCCCTTCGGGACGAGCCTATATGATCCACCGCACGACACAGTCGCGCTCAGGCCGTTGCACGGAACGGACCTCTCTTCAAATAGTGAAATATAAATCTTGGAAACCATCAGTGAAGTTTTTCTTTAAATAAGTGGTTATTATGACCGACTCAATCGTAATGTTGGCAATGCTGATGCTACCTACGCCTTTCAAAAATAACCCTACAGAGTAGTGAGGTTGGCGGTAGCCCTGTAGAGGAACTCTCCAAACAACTCCAAAAGATTCCAACAGATGTCGATACTTTTCGACTGGATTGAGTGAGTAATCAATAGATGGCACCGACAAACGTGTCATTTAAGCTACAATTCAATAGCATGACTACAACGTGTTATTGAGGCTAAAGTATAAATTAAATTTATTTTGTAGTAAACGAAATAACGTGAAATTCAATTATTTCTACTTTTTTAATAATTTATATGGCAAAACAACGTTTGCCGGTTCAGCTAGTACATATATATCCTTCTGTGCGTATTATGCACAGAATGTAGTATTGTATGTATTGTATACAATATACAATTGTATACAATGTATGTATTGTATACAATATACAATTGTATACAATGTATGTATTGTATACAATATACAATTGTATACAATGTATGTATTGTATGGTATAGTTTATTTAATAATAATCTACGAATTGCGTATTCCTCATTGCTCTTTTACATGTTATACGCCCACTATGTCAGATGATGATGTTAATATATAGCCAAACCATATACATACTAATGACAATAATTAATTATAAGTATTCAGTATCTGAAGTACTTGTCACTTAATTAACATAATAATTAACCATGTTCAGACCGAAGTAATTATATTTTTATACATTATATTAACGTCATATAGAATGTTGATGTTTAAAACATGTTAAAATTCGACACGTAATTGTGAAACTATTATTATATTAAAAATCCATTAATTCTGTTTGTGTTTTAACTGGCATATAAACAAAACCACCCTTCGCAACTTAGTAACATAAAACATTTTTCGTGTTGTAAAAATCTGAGACCTATTTGAAAGGAAAGTCCTGCAGCGAGAATGTATTGTTTAATCTAGCTCTAATTATTAATTAAATACATTTCACAGAATGAAAAAGAAAATTATACGTAATGATTTATTTCATTTTTAACAAATCGGTTGGTTTCTTCATGTGATTTTATTGAACGACATCGTTAGAATGAAAATCTTTTAGAAAAGTGATCTGAAAAAAAAAACTATGGTAAGCTGAGTTTGTTGTGGGTATTTTATCAGACCGGTTCGTTAGAACCCTCGTAGCTATAATGTGACGTAGACAACTGGTCGCTGATACGATCCTATGTGGAAAAGATATACATAAATAATAGAGATATACTAACATATTCATAATCCCGGAATTAACATCAATCAGGGAACTGCTCTTCGGGTCAGTCTCTTCTGAAAAAAAATTAAATTTTAAATCATAACCACATGTTGATTAAGAAACGACCGTAGCTGAATTTTTAAATAATTAAAATAAACCAAGAGGTTTGTTCACCACGTCTTAAAAGTTGTACAATATACTTCTACTACTATTGCTACTATCTACATAAATAAAGTAAAACTTAACTGTATTTTAGTATGTTTCCTCTAAACATATTTTCGCATAATTATGGAATATACAGGCTCGGCATTGTTTAGACTTATAGTAATATTTATTTCAAATTTACAAATTGTTTAATTTTGTTTGAATGTGTAAAACATTTTGTAAAATTTAATCTAACAGTAGCAAAACTACATCTCATATTTATTTATTAAGGAAACATCACAAAAATACATGTCAAATGAATACATGTGTAAGTATCACTTATAAAATTAACACATAAATTGACAAACAAAATACGAAACAAACAAACTAACTGAATTATTCAACCAATACTTATAATAATATGAAATAATAATTAATTTGTTAATATAGAATTAGAGATTTTGGTATGGGGTTATGAGATTTAAAATTAGTATTACATGAAGACATCAAGGTGAAAGAACAATTGTAAACCATAGTGAAAACAATGGCTGCTGCCTCAACACGCTTTTCAAACTCAAAATATCTTCATACAAGTAGGTCTTTATAAAGACACTTTTGAATCGTCAATTTTTACACTACCTCCGGTTCGGAAGGCAGTCATCTACCGAGAAGGACCGGCAAGAAACTCGATAGCTGCTCTTTTAAAATAAACAATTAATACTCACAATTAAAATAACAAAGCATTGTAAGGCTACTCAAGAATTGTACTGTCCCGACGCTGAGCCTATTGCCGACACATTAAAGGGATCTTTGTCCTCTAAATATTCGTTTACGGTATAGTATGCCTTTTCAACAACAATACCCTTTACGCGCGTTTTAAATTTTTAAATGAAGCAGTATTTTTTTCTAATAAAACTGCCATCTGGCTTCGGAGGTCATCGCCTCAGCCAACCCTTGATATAACGCTATGTAATTTTCAATCTTAGTAAGTAGAAGTCTTACCCTCCGTTTGTGGAGCACCATAAATAGTTGCAATTTGAATTGCAAATATTACCAAAACAATAAATAAATTTAAATAGTACATGATGATGCTGTATCAGTGAACAAAATGAAACGTTCACCATATTTATATACAGTATTTATGTTAATATATACTGGTAAAAAAACCAATTAACTATTTAATTATAAAATACATTTTTCAATTGCTTACATGAATAAATTTTAATGGGGTAATGCGATAGTGATCCTAAAGAAAAGAGAAACATATATTAATTTAACACGTGTATCAGTCTAAAACAAATACGAATAACAGATTAAAATAATTAAAAATAACTTTACTTTATCCTAAGAAATCCACCATTTTTTTTTTGATAATCAAGGAGGAAATGCTTTACGCGATATGTGGGACTCAACCCACGAAACAGGAAACCTCTGCTACTCAGAGGGCCGGTAAAACATACCCACTAAAACACTCCTCGGTTGTTACCCACGATTCCGCAAATGGAGACTACTGGGGTCGCGTTTACATTCTATCAGAGCCAAGATATCCACCATAATGGAGACATGGTTTAGCAACATCCATGTTCATAATTTCTCGATGAACATGGCGAAATGTCTCTGGGAGCAGGATTCGCAGAGAGAATACAGAATGTATGCTCAATACACAAAAAAAACAATAACATGGCATCACACCATTAGAAATAAACAATTTCAATAAAAGAAAAACAAAAGTAAACTAATCTAACCTAACTTAAACCTTATAAAAAACATTTGATATACTGAAATACGAAAACACACAGGATAATTTGAAGCATAGAGTAGATTTTTTCTTAGGAGAGCATAGGAGAGAAATTTTTGCAACAAGTTCTGAGTGAAGAAGTGAATTACTTAGTAGGCGCCTGGTAGTCAGTACCGGTGATCCAAGAGCTGGTGCTTTCCTTGTTCAGCGTATAAGCATCGCGATACAGCGAGGAAATGCCGCCAGCATTGTGGGTACTCTGCCACGGGGAACAAACTTTTTATATTTGTTTTAATTTTGTGTTTTGTTTTATTTTAAGTTTTATTAATATTAAGAATGTTTATGTTAAATGTCCATAAATTAATAACTTTATTTTAATACACCTATATATATGATATACAGATGAAAAGAACACATTATGTAAAGACCAATACTTAGGTCCTTACAATATGGTGAAAGTGGATACCAGTGACTGTCAAGAGAACTACAAATTAAACCAACTTAAGATGCAAGGTAATACGGACAGGCAATTAGGTTGATGGGCAATTATGGGTGTCAACAGTCCAAGTATCCTGAAACAAGCCTAAGGTATTGATTTGCTTGATCAGAAGCATTTCAAGAATAAAGAACTGCCAGCCTTTTCCCCCGTAATCTTTATCAACTACACCGTTGTTTCACTATCTAATTTGAAATGGGTAGGCCATTATCATTTAGCATAGGTGTCAGAGACAAATTGCATCTATGTGAATATCAAATTTTAATTATAATAAGAATCTGATAAATATTAAAAACAATTATATTGCGAAAAAAGTATATTTGAGACCTTCTTTTTATTTTGTTCTATATACAAGGTAAATCGTATTTAAATTGTAAAATTCTGCATTCGGATTTTGATCGTCACTAAAACTTAGTTCACTGCCGGCTCTCAGTTGAGCAAAACCCACAATCTCGATGGGGTTGTAATG